>CM053407.1:21799038-21818513 GCA_028644305.1 Xerus rutilus | reverse complement strand
ATCATGGAGATCAGCGCTCTATCTGATGTGCTTGTGGCAAAAATTTGCTCCCATAGTGTAGGTTCTCTGTTCACCTCACTGATAATTTCTTTTGCTGAGAAGAAGCTTTTTAGTTTAAGTCCGTCCCATTTATTGATTCTTGCTCCGTTACTCCTTTCATAATGACCTCCTGAAATCCAAAATGCCTTCCAGGAGAGGTCTTAAAAGGAAGTGTCAGTTTTCCTGATTCCCAGTCTCTCCCATTCAGGGAGATGTAATGATGGCACTAATTTTAGGGTAGCAGATTGTTTGTTGCTACTCTCTTTAGTGCCTGGGGCATCCTGAGCATGCCATAACTATTGACTGTCACCCCTACTATTATTACTGTTGTTGCTGCTGTCATTATCATTATTATTAAAAACTCAATGAGAAGGGAATCAATCTTCAGAGGGTTCACTCTTCACATTTCTGGGGAACATTCTTAGGACTTGGGCCAGTAAGTCTTTGTTTATGGGGAAGAAATAAGGAATTTCACACTGAGAATCTCTAATTCAGGAATCCTCTGATGAAAGTATAGTGTATCTCTCAAGCACATGAGACTCAGAATTATCAGGCCTTTCCTGTCATTCTGCAGGAATGACCCCACAGCTAAAGGGGTTTCTAGTTGGAGGATTCTTTGCTTCTCCTCCTGCAAAAGTGCAGGTTCTCCTTCTGAGAACCTTCAGAAGGAGCAGTGCCGCCTTGTAAGGGATCTTCTGTCCCTCAGCATAGGCTTAGCCCATTTTCTCCTTGCAGAGTCTGCAAGTTCCAAGGGGATGTGTCATTCTCCCTCTGTCTTTATAAACTGATGTGGTCTCAAACATTCATTATTTGTACACCAGGAATTGCTAATCTAGGCTCCAGTGCTCAAAGATTTAAAGACTGTTGAACAAAAGGGGCATATAGGGCCTTCACAATGAAATGCTAGGCCACTAGACCTTAGTCTCTATTCTCAATATTCATCTGAGCCACGGCCATGGCCTTCAAATGTAGCTTTGAGATACTGTCTATATTAAAGGATAGATGCCTCCAGTTGACTCAGGGAGGGCCTCAGAAGGAACTAGGATATGTTGTCAAGCCAGCCTGGCATGCCTTCATCTGCTCTGTAGCCTATCATATATTTCCAGCTTGGGGAACATTCTATGAACTGGACACCAGTCTGAGCCAGGGACATTCTGCAAAGAAGACTTGGATAAGGGCTGCTAGGCAGAGTTTCCCAGAAGGTCCCTGCCATCTGGCATTTGGACAACACTAACCACAGTCTCCTCTCTACTCCCGTATCTTCACATTGAGTGCTTCTGTATCTCATTCACCTTCCTCTTAAGTCTTCAGATCTTTCTGAGATTCAGTGTATAAAGGTCTAGGATGATTCCAGCTCCTTATAACCAAGACACAATCTCAGTGCCTGTCATCAAAGGCAATATTCTCTAAAGGGACTGTGTGTGTGTGTACACTAAATCCAGAGCCATAATTAGACAAGTTTAATTGGAGACATTTTTATGCAATTCATGGATGAAAAAGTAGGTTTTAATTGAGTGTGTAAAGGGGGCATTAGTCGCTGTTCACACAGGAACTAGAATATCATAATAGGACATTCTTACAGAATAAAGTTTTTAAGGTTCTTGAGTAGAGGGGACTTTCCTCTTTTTATTTTCATTTCCATTAGGATTTTGAAGGAATGTCAGTGCACTGTTATTAACTCTAATAGCTTGCACATCGCAGCCAGGATGGTTTGGGGCCCTCCAGCTCTCAGGTTACCTGTATAAATACAGGGATTCACTTCCCAGAGCCCAGTTCTGCCATTTGCTTAATAAAGAGCAAATGTGCAGAACCCAGCAGCAGCAGCCTGGCAGAAGTAGTAATCTGAACAGGATAAACATGCTTCCTCTTTGTGTGATGCTCTCCCTCCATCCTCCTGCCAGGAGCAGGATATCAAATGAAGGAGGCTGTGGTTAGAGTCAGTAAAATGAATGACTAAGTGGCACCTGCTTCATTCAACAGATCTACTTTCCCGGGGCCTCCCACTGCACATCTGCTCCTGACAAAGCCTCTTTTTTCCTCCTGTTGGTCAGACTGAGAGCAAAGGCCCAGCAAGGAGACATGTTGGTTTTGCTTTGTCAGCACAATTGCCTGTAACATTATAATTACACCAAATCTTCGTTATTAGTAAGACCCCAATTTAGAGATTTTCAGAGCCTAAGTGGGGTTTTCAAAGTGAAATTGATAAAAACCTCTTTGCCGTTGTAAAGCCAGCAATTAGATCTGAGAATCATTGAAGGACTCTCAGTATGGAAACTGAGACACTGAGCAAGACTACAAAGGCATTGCTATCAGATTGGCTCACTAAAGAGGTGCCCAGCATCTCCTTACTGCTCAGAGCACTCTAACGCACAGCTACACTATATTGTTCTTAAATGCTGATAGAGTTTCTCACATACGGGCCTAAGGGGCCTAAGCATTAAAAGTTGAGGGAGTAAGCAATATAGGAAAGAACCATAATATAAATAAGGGAAATGTCCGGGAAATACAAAGCATCCAATTGCAGATTGAGTTTCCATCAAAACAAAAGCAACTCTTTCTTTCTTTCTTTTTCTTTATTCTTTCTTTCTTTCTTTTTTGTTTTTTTTTGGTAGTGCTGGGGTCAAAGGCAACTCTTGTAGTGTTACGCTGTGTGTGTGTGTGTCTGATGTACATTTGTGATGTGGAATCTGGCACACTGGAAGCTCTGGAAAGATTTAGAGCATCATACTAATTATTTAAACTTAATTAAATAAAATTAAAAATTTAGCTCAGTCACACCAGTCATCTTTCAGTTGGTGTGTAGCCGCCATGTTGGACAGCATGCAAATAGGATATTTCATTGTTACAGGAAATTCTAGTGGACGGCACTGTTTTAGAGATTGGTCTGAACTCTTGAAATGTCTTCAGTGCTTCAGGAGGCCTTGGAATTTATATTTTTCTTGGTGTAAGGGGAAAAAGAAATTTGAATGTTTCTGAACAACTCCTTCATCCAAGAATATCGTCCTTAGCTGAGTTCAGTGCCTATAATCCCAGCTACCTGGGAGACTGAAGCAGAAAGATCAGAAGTTCTGGGTCAGACTTGGCAACTCAGGGAGCTCCGATCTCAAAACAAAAAATTTAAAAATAATAAAAAGGACTAGGAGTATAACTCAGTAGTAGAGAGCTTGCCTAGCATGTATCAGGCTCTGGGCTCAAGCCCTAGCACTGCAAAAATATATATATATTTGTATATATATATCACACCTTTTCCCTACCCTACATCTCACAAAAAGAAATGATGAATTATAGCAAATGAGAAAAGAATCTAATTTTAGGAATGTCCACTTCGAACTCTCTTCCTGGCCTTCTCTTCCTTAAGTTTTCATCACTGTGCTTTTGGACCAGAGTTCTTTTCTCCTTAAACAGCCTCTAACAATGGGACATGTAAATACTACATATATGAATTGTTCATTGAGTGGACAAAATGGTGTATGGACACACTCCTGGGAGTAAAGCGTGGGCTGCTAGCACCTGCCCTTCTCGGCAGCCCTTGGGACCAAGATGTGCCTGTATTCCTGCTTCCTCCTCCAGTAGCCATTACACAGTTACTTTGACTCCTGGGAGAAAGTCCATATGAAATAACTATTACCTCAAATTTAGGATTTTTCTCTCAGTAACTTAAATCCTATAAACATAATGTTACATATGCTCATAGGAGCCCTAAGAAATCAAAGAGTGTGGTACATTACCGGTAATACCAGCTTCTTGGGAGGTTGAAGCAGGAACATTGCAAATTCAAGGCCAGCTTGGACAACTTAGCAAGACTCTGTCTCAAATTTTAAAAATAGAATAAAAAGGGCTGGAATGTAATTCAATGGCAAATGCCCTGGTATCTAACCCAGTACCACAAATACCCAGGTACCACAAAAAAAAGAAGAAGAAAAGAAAGAGACCAAAGTGGCCTGTGGGTTTTATAAATGTAAATATAGTCAAATCTTAGTCGTCACATACAGATTATCTGTCATGCAGATTACTCGTGACACATTTTAAATCCTTGGATGATTTCTCTAAGCAAGCCAGTGTAAGCCAGGACCATCTCCTCCACCCCCAACCCAGCTGCTGGGTACTTAGGGAATACAAATTAGTTTTCATATTAGCTTAGGGAAGGCATAATTAGGAAGGTAAGTCTGCTACAAGAAAACCACATCACAAATATGAGATTTGAGGGGGAGATAGGGGGAACTAACCTACCCTTCCTTCAGCTCATTTAAGCTTACTTTAAGGTTATGTTTTTATAAACATGTGCACTGTAAGCACTCAGCAATCTGACATGTTTACCAAAGGATTTGTTAAACACCCCACGAGTGGGCATCAGACATGACGTGCGTGCGCCCTGTGCGATGGGGTATGTGGGAGGCTGCAGAGCTGCAGCAGGTTCTGGTAGCCCAACTTGCCCGGTGCTTTTTAACAGTTCTGTGTTCTTGTCAGGCCTCTTTATGGCAGACTGTGGAGGTTGCAAGTGGATCCTGACAAGAAGGCCGCAGGTGGGTTCATCTTTGGGGAAAAGAGGAAGCAGCTGAGGGTGGAGTAACTTCAAGGCCACCATTCCAGGCTCTGCTTCCTACGTGGATGATGTAATTCCTCTACAGTGCAGTCCCTGTCATCCAGTCATCTAGCTTTAGTAACCATTGATAATTGGATATTTCTAATGTTATCATTCCTTTTTCACTTATTAGCTGGGATTCTTTCATAAAAATGTGTCCCCAGTAACAATTTGGCTATGCCAAGTACGTTCAGATAGGAGAGAGAGAATAAGTACTGGAGCAAGATGAATTTATTAGGCTCAGTGGACACCTGAATTCCAAGATGGCATCAGTCATAATAGCAAAGAAGAAACTCAATGGATGTCAAACTAGGGCAGCTGCCAATCTGGACATTGATGTGAGATTTCACCCCTAGAGGCATGGTTGGAGCCGTTCAAAGAGGTTACTGCCGTGTCAGAACAATACATCAGCGTGAAGAAAGAGCATCGCTGGAATTAACATGGTGCTGTCAACTTACGTGCTTTTCAACTACTGCCTTTCTTACAAGGAACACAAGTGTGAGCAGTGACTCAAATACCACTGAAGAGGGGCCAGTGCGCAGGGTACTCTGGACACCTAACCGTGACTGCCTTGCTCCAGTTCCTTCTGTGAGAACTTGATCACTGCCATATCTTTTCATATCCTGAGAATCAACGCCCAATAAGAGGTGACTGGTTTAAAAAAAGAAAAGAAGAGGAAGCTTACTGGGATAGGCTTCTGCTGTGTGACTCTCAAACCCCGTAACTGTCCACGTATTTCCACTTTGCTATCTGTCCTCAGGTGTTGCACTGCCTATAGCAAATGTTATTCTGCCCTTGGTATGCTCTTAGAAAGTTTCCAATTTAGGGTTTTGGTTTTTTCATAGATAATGCTTTACAGATGATGACAAGTGAAGGGATCGAAAACCAAGAGCACATCAATGGAAGCTTCCTTGCCTTGTCTATTTCTGGTCAAATAGAAGAGGCAGGGCTGTGTATGGGCATAGGAGTGTTCGTTGTACCATTCTTGCTCATGCCTAAAATTTGAAAATTTTTCATAATAAAAAGTTTGAAACTAATAACATAAAAATAAATCTCCATCCCTAACTTCTGGGTGACTCTTGCGTGGGCCTACTATTCATTTTTGTACCTATTACAGACATTTATGTAGTGTGATGCCATTTTCCTGAAGTCCCATCATGTCCACTCCACTTTCTGTTTAAAAGTACTGGTTCACACGATGAATTGCCCATTGTATCATCACCGGTACATGGACTTTGGAGGCCTCAGATGCTGATCTTACCCTTCCTCCCAGTGACTGCTTGTTGGAATTTACTGGGCACACCCTGCCCTTTTCTGTGCAGTCAGATCAGATGTCCTGAGCATCTGCACATCCCACAAGCTTAGTGGAATGCTTTTCTTTCCCACCATTTTCAGTTTAAAGCCTTCCTTGTCGGGCCAGTTGGCCTAGGAGTAAGCTATTTCAACCCCCCACACTGAGAGCTCAGTCTCAGGATAATAAACCACAGTGGTTTTGAATACTAAAGGACAAAATTATGATTTCATTAATGTTCCTGGGCATCTTCAGTAATTTCAAGAGGAAACCATAAAAAATGATATCTTAAAAATGTGTTTTTACTAATAAAGTAAAAATGAATTCAATTTTGACATTTGGCTTGTAGTATGGTGGCGGGGTGGCGCTGAGGAGTTTCCTAAGAGTCTGCAAAAATCAGGTAAAAGACAGAGTGACGCCATCCTAACCAAGCAGAGGCACTGCTGTGAATGTCACCAACACCTCCACTCGGCCCCAGCAGTTTTTCTAAATGCGTCTCTAGATTGTCTAGCAAGATCAGGTGCCGAGAAGTGCCCAGCACGCCAGGGCACCTGTGAGGCTGCTCTTGGTTTCATGAGAATATTCAGTATTGCCAGATGTAAGGCATATTTTAATCCATAAATCCCCCAAATGCAGCCAAAAGCCTTGGACTTAGAAAGCACGGAAAAGGAAGATTAAATGTCCCAGAAGCAGCTGATGTAACAGAAGCACAGGGAGGAAATGCTTTTTCTCCTTCTCTCTTGTCTTACTATAATAAGGGTTACCTGGTCCTCCTTTTGGTTTGATATTAACACTCTTTTTCTTTCCTCCCTGTTCTTATCCTACATCTATCTTCTCTCCATCTGGTCCTGATTCATTACTTCCGGCCTGTCTGCCTCCTGGACTAGTTTCTATACTTGTTTTCCCTCTCTGTTCTTCTACTTCTGTATCACCATTCCATCGGCTTTCCTTAGAGATCAGCCACTGATATAAATATTTCCCAAGCCTGCAAATGAAGATTTTCAAAGGACTTCCCTCCTGCCAGTCACCCCTGGAAAACACTTTTAGATATCCTTGATGGCTTTTAAAAACTCCAGAAGTTACTTGATATAATTGTTGGTATCATTCCTTGCTTGTTTATTCTTATCTTTTCCAGTCATAGTCATCTAGTTCCCCATTTAAACCAATGTTCCTGATATACATAGTTAGTTTTCATCTCAATAAACTACAGGAGGCATTTTACCATAAATTTTCCTTTGGGTTTTAAGAATTATTTCTGTTCCACCAACTGTTGTGTTTATTATTTGTAGCTTTCTGTTTTTCTCTCAACCATCAATATTTTTCTTCCAACTAAAAATAGCCAACATGGAAGGCCTTCTGACTGAAAAATTCATTATAGCAAACAATTCCCAAAGGTTCCCCAGCTTGGGAGAATAAATGAAAGGTCCGTTCTTCCACAGGTTGTCTGTCCTGCCCTATCTTATCATAGGATGGGAGGAAGATAAGCCATGGTGCCGGGTAACCAACCAGACCTGCAGCCTGTACCGTTTCGCCTATGCTGTTAGTTTCTGTAGTTTAGAAATTTGTCCCTGTGATGACATTGTATTATATTGCCCCTGGTATTGTGTGTGTGTGTGTGTGTGTGTAAGAGAGAGAGAGAGAGAGAGAGAGAGAAGCACTTTACCACTGAGCTACACTCCCAGACCCTGATTATATTGTTAACATTCTTAATATTGAAGAGTGCTTTAGCCTGGATTGCTCATTTACCAATGCACTGAATTAGCACCTACTTCGTCTTCATCATGATGCAGTTCCAGTGCCAGTTGTGACCACTGGCTTTGTTTCAGAGGAGAAGCTGCCTGCTGGTCTATCTGCCTGATTCCGTGGTTCCATGGTTTTAGCTCTAATCTTTACGTCTTTGAAGGCCTTTGGTAAATGATGTGCTTCCTCTACAAGTCGCTGCTCCAAGATGTATGCTGCCTGTGCTTCTTTTTTGTTTCCTGAGAGAACATCTACGACTCAACTAGACTTCCTCGCACCTCTCATTCAAAGTCATCTTTGAAAAGTAGCTGATACTTACTGTAGACCTGCTGTGTTCCAGGCACTAAACCAGACTTTACCTGTGTTGGCAAATCTGGTTCAACAGCCCATGAGATTTGTAATTACCATTTTACACATCAGAAAGCAGAGGTTCACAAGGCATTAAATGGCAGAATCAAGATTCACATGTAGGTCTTTCTGACTAGGAAGGCTTCGATGGAAATAAAATAGACTATTTTACCCTACCATGAAAAAAACTTCCATACAGGATTTGAGTACAGCACCTTAAGAAATGTTGTCACGGCGCCCGGCTCAGTGGCACACTCCTGTGATCCCAACTACTTGGGAGGCTGAGATAGGAGGATCACTAGTTCAAGGCCAGCCTATGCAATTTAGTGAGACTCTCTCAAAAATAAAAATTTTAAAAAGGGCTGGGGATGTAGCTTAGTGATAGGGTGCTTGCCTAGCACGTATGTGTGAAGCCCTAGGTTTGATTCCCAGTACCGGAAAAAAAAAAAAAAGTTCTTGTGGAGAAGTCAGACTTCACTCTGAAACAGAGTGAAAGGCTTCAAGGCTCTTCAGTTTGTGGGGGGCCAGGTCAGGGAATATAGTTCAGTTACTGAAAACTGTGAAGACTATGATCAATCGTAAGTTGTATCAGGACCTCGACAGTGCCAGAATCGCTCAGTATTTCACAGCATGGTTTCCCCAGCAGCTTAAGTAAGCAAAGTTAGAGAGAGAAAAGCAGTAACTGCATGGAAGCAGGTCAGTCCAGAGCTGGCGCCAGTGAGTGGCAGAAGCTATAAGATCGTAGGAAGGAGAGCACCTGGCGGGGCCGTGGAAAGATGTGGGGACTGTCCCCAGAGTGGGGCTTACCTTGGCAGGGGTAATGCTAGGCGGAGGTACTTGTGCTGCCTAAGTATATGTGGTGGTGGAGGGTACACTGAAAGGATGTTTGTCAATGGTTGTCATGAAGGGAAATGGAGGATATTTGTGGGACAGGCTTATGTAAATTTGCTCAACTAAACAATGTTTCAAGGTTCAGCTATATGTGATTTGTAGGTTTCTTTTAATACTTTATTTTTTAGATATTGATGGACCTTTATTTTATTCATTTATCTATATGTGGTGCTGAGAATCGAACCCAGTGCCTCACACATACATGCTAGGCAAGCGCTCTACCACTGAGCCACAACTCCAGCCCATGTAGGTTTCTTAATCAAATCAGAATGCTAAAAGATTAGTATTGGGAAAATAAGTTCCTCCAAATAATGAATGCCCCTCTCTCTCTCTCTTTCTCTCTCTCTCTCTCTCTCTCTCTCTCTTTCTCTCTCACACACACACACACAAATGCGTGCACGCGAAAATTCCATTACACAGCAGGCAGGTGATGAAACTCATCATCATCTCAGGAGAGGTAAAAGCAGAGTAGAGCAGCTCATGAATGATAAATACACAGTGTACAAGGCTGTGACCTTAACCTTTAAAGTTATGCACATTGGCGTCTATGGTCTACCACAATGCTCCCCTGACGCTACCATCCTAGACCACAGTAAAACCTCACAACCCCCTGTTTTGCAGAACACAAGGCCCAAGCCCGTTAAGGTGAGCAAATGATCACTTATATTAGAAGACAGGGCCGGGCTTATGAGTAGATCACTCTGCCACCATGTAATATGACTAGTACAATCTAAAAGATTACCCACTGTCCAAAAGTATATTTCCTGTCACTTAAAATGTTTTAAGTCTGAGGTACCACTATTAGAGATAGATTGTTTTGAGTGTTGAAAAGGCTGGTGATATAGCTTAGTGGTAGATCACTTGCCTAGTATCTGTGAGGCCCTGGGTTCAATCCCTCAGTCCCCCCTCACCACCTTCCAAAAATAGATTTCCCTAGCAGGTTTTAAACTTTAAAGAGACTGACCAACACCTCACAAGGAACGCTCACCCTGATGAGAAGAGCCAACAGACAAAGCAGAAACCTCTCTTGCTATCAGTCTTCCCATAGGTGCTCCCCTGAAATGCACTGGACTTGAAAGGAGGAAAGATGTTCCATGCACACAATGTGGGAGCTGTCCAGAGCTGACCTGGACTGGGAATTTGAATTTTCAGATACACACACACACACACACACACACACACACACACACACACAGAGCAATATCTATCACTTGTACTCACGTTTTGGAAGATCCCTCCTCAGGGGCTGAACCAGGGCAATCACAAACGAACCAAAAATGCAATCCAGGTGGCAGGCAGTGCCTGCCCAGGGAGGCAGCAGCAAAAGTGCAGAATTCTGAGTTTACATTTGAAGGGAGAATTGAAGGATTTACTTCTGTATTAAATGTGAAGTCAAGGATGACTTCTAGCCAGAAGCAATGGCTTATGCTTGTACTCTCAGCACTTTAGGAGGCGGAGACAGGAGAATCACAAGTTCAAAGCCAGCCTCAGCAACGGCGAGGCACTAAGTAACTCAGTGAGACCCTGTCTCTACATAAAACACAAAATAGGCCTGAGGATGTGGCTCAGTGGTCGAGTGCCCCTGAGTTCAATCCTCAGTACCCCTCCCCGCAAAAAAAAGGATGACTTCTGAGTTTCTCAAGCAACAGGAAGGATGTAATTGCCATTTACTGAGGTAAGGAGATAAAGGAAGACTGGGAGGGAGGAGTGTGTTTCACCATTTGGGCTCAAGAATGATACCCAAACAGGTTTAAAAAAAAAAAAAGATCAATCAGGATCAGGTCTCATTGCAGGGAAACATGGTTCTGGAGCCAGTAGTTCTTCCAGAGAGTTTGGAATGGCTGCTATTTGACAAGAAAATTCTTGTACTGGGACCTAAAATTTCTAAGTCACCTTTCAGCTCTTTTTTTTCATTTTGGCCAATTCCATGTGCCTCACCATGAAGCCTGAGAGGAGAGGCAGCAGTGAGCCCAAAGACGATGATCCTCTCCCTTCTGGGCCCACTGGCCCGAGTTAGATGGCAAAGGCATTCTGGGGCATAGAAAGGCTCCCAGATCCAAAGCCTAGACACCTAGATTTACCATGAATTTAGTTTGTTTTTGTTATTGTTGTTGTTTGAGAAGGGGTCTTGCTATGTCTCCCAGACTGCCTCAAATTCCTGGGCTCAGGTGATCTTCCTGCCTCAGCCTCCCAAGTACCTTGGACTATAGGCATATGCCACTGCACCCAGCTACTTTATTTATTTAATTTATTTTTGGTGCTGGGGATTGAACCCAGAGAGGCTTTACCACTGAACTATATCCCAAGCCCTTTTTATTTTTTATTTTGAGACAGGGTCTCACTAAGTTGCTTTGGACCTTATTAAGTTGCTGAGGCTGGTCTTGAACTTGTGATCCTCTTGTCTCAGCCTTCCAAGTCGCTGGGATTATAGATGTGCATCACCACCCCCAGCCCAGCTACTTTTTAAAACCTTATATGTTTACTTTTTGAATTTGAAAAAATGGATGGAATTTACTAAACTGAATGAATGCTAAGGTTCCATGTAGCTTTGAAATACTGGAGTGCTTGGGCTGTGGATGTAGCTCCGTGGTAGAGTACTTGCCTAATGTGCATGAGGCCCTGAGTTCAATCCTAGCACCACAAAAAAAAAAAAAAGAAAGAAGAAGCAGAAAGAAAGAAAGAATTAGAGTGCTCAGTCTTAAGGACATTATAAGTCTTCATGATGAGCCCAGGGTTCTGCCAGAGGAGCTTGCTTCTAATTTGTAAAAGGGAAGGACACCTACCCTTCACCAGGGTCCTAGCAGAAATCAAGGGATAAGCAGCCATGTGAGGGAGTTTTGAGGAGTGCCACACACATGCCAAGGAAGTCATTTCTAGAATTGTACAAGGTCTCCCTGAAAAGGAAAAGGGGTAACTCCAAGCCCCTAAAGTGGAACGTGAAGGGCTTCCTGTTGCATTATCAATCGAAATGACCCAGAATACAAGCTTGGATTAGCATGTGCCTCTAGATTAGGGCTAATCAGGGACAGGCTGAGCAGATGCAGGGACAATCCCAGCCTGATTACTGTACCTCAGCATTTAATCATCTCTCTTCCAAGGGCAGCCACCCGACTTAGTGCACACTGGGTTTCAAAGCCTCCAGTCCCACCCCCTTTCCCTTCCCATGGCCATAAAGGCTGCTAGGTCAGAGACACTGAGGCGATTTAATCTAATCCCATGTCAAAATGCCTCTGTGTGTGTGTGTGAGAGAGAGAGATCTTAGAATCCTCACAGTAGGATGGCAATGTGTTTGTTTAAGGTGGAGGGGGACTAAAACTGCTTGTGGGAAACAGTGGAATAGAATTTAAAGGCATTTGAGGTTATGCAGTGACCCCTGTGTATGGACTTTCTAAAAAAGCTCTGAAAATCTTTTAAGATGTGTAATGCTGTCACCAGTTTTTCACCCTGAGACAGCTTTGTTTGGGAGTCATTTTATCACCCAGTGAGAGAGGCCAAAGTTTCTCCTTCTCTGATGTATGTAATACAGCAGATGGAATCTATAGGAAAGGATTTTATTTGGCTGAGTCCCGTATGTAGTGTTTTTTCCACTTATATTTTACATTGTTTTCTGAGTTGGGGTCTCTTATTGTAACATACCCTTATCCCCTTAAAACTCCCCTACCCTAATTACTCAGTCCCTAAAAGGGAATATATTAAATGATAGAAGTCAGGATTCATTCATGAACCTAGGAAACATTCATTGAGCACCTGCTAACTGTTAAGGATTCAGAGATCAATCTCTTCTTTAAGGAATGTAGTCTGCTTGGCAACAAGAAATGCAAACAGTGATAATAAATGTGACCATTGCCTCCATGGAGGTCTGTACAAAGTGCCATTGGGCCACAGAAGAGGAAACAAACCAGAAGAGGGCAGAGATTGGAGCTGACTACTGGAGGAAGAGTAGGAACCCTCTCAGGGAACAAGCCAAGCTCAGTCACTCCAGGCAGGAGCTACGGTGTCTGCAATGTTTGGAGGACTTCAGCTAGTTCACTTGGTTGGCGTGTGAAGTGAGTGGGGATTAGTGGGCTTACCTAAGCAAGAGGAGCCAACATGAAGAGTTGAATGCAACCCTACAAAAGGGTATGGACTTACAGCCTGTGGGCCATTAGAAACCACTAAAGAGGGCATGGTGGCGCAAGCCTGTAATCCCAGCACTTCGGGGGCTGAGACAAGAGAATCATGAGTTCAAAGCCAGCCTCAGCAATGGCGAGGCACTAAGCAATTCAGTGAGACCCTGTCTCTACATAAAACACAAAATAGGGCTGGAGATGTGGCTCAGTGGTCGAGTGTCCCTGAGTTTAATCCCCAGTACCAAAAAAAGAAAGAAAAAAAGAAACCACTGAAGAGTTGTAAAGGGTAGCAACAAAATCAGTGTGTGTGTTTGAAAGATCATTCTGGTTACAGCAGTGCCAGCCAATACCTATTTTTGCATTTGAACGTTTTAAAACATCTTTCTGGAGCACATTGTCTGCAACACTAAAAACTATCTTAACAGCATGAACCCATATACTAGAATACCCAAACACAACATAAGCTAGGGTGAAGGAACTTTAATAATTCTTTACATTTCGAACCATCTTAGCTCTAACCCACATGGTTGCTCACAGAAAAGATCTCCCTGCTCACTGCATCAAGTTAGGAGCTTTTGAAACTGAATCAAGCCCAGTAGCAAGAATGATGACATGAGACATCTTTGCTTCTCTTGGAGGATGACACAGGTGTCCTGGCTTTGCTGCTGGGTGTTTGGGGTTATTGCATTAACTGCCTGTTTTGATCAGAGTTTTAAAAAGGTGATAATGGTCAGGATACATTGGGATGAGGCAGGAGACCAAGGAGCCATCTGGTCCTCATATACTCAGGCCCATGTGATTGGGGACTAGGGCCTAGCTGCACATTGGTTGAGGTCAGCAATGGGCTCCCTTTGTTGCCCTCAAGTCTATCTTGTTGCCAGCTTGTGGCACACCTGTACTTCAAACTGGGGAATGTGGAACAAACCAGAGACAGGCCTGGGCTTGACCAGACCTTCTGCCAGATGGGAAGGTCCACTTACATGTAGTAAGTGGCCCAAGCAAGACTGTCCACTGTACCATCCTGGTGCCTACTGAGGAGGTCATTATTAATATTGACTGAGGCTGAGGTGGGGTAGGCTTCAAAAAGGAAGGATAACTGAACTGAGTTTTAATCTGGGCATTTAGCTCAGTGGTGGAGTGCTTGCCTAGCATGCATGAGTTCCTGGATTTGATCCCCTAGCACTGCAAAAATAGTAAATAAAGAGGAAGGAGTCTGGGGTAAGAATTCCATATAGTGAACAACTTGTGCAAAGACCCAGAGAAGAGTGTGACTAACATATTGTGGAACTGAGAATAGTCCGGGGGCCGGGGAATGCCCTAAGTACAGGATACCTGTAAGGGCTGGGGCGGGGTGAGGGGTGAGACAATAGAGACAGTAAAGATAGACCAAGACCACTGTCCCAGCATACCTGTAGTCCCAGCATTGAGGAGGCTGAGGCAGAAGGAGCACTTGAGCTCAGAAGTTCAAAACCAGCCTGGGCAATATAGACTCTCAAAATAACAGAAAGAGCTGAGCGTGGTGACACACTCCTGTAATTGGGAGGCTGAGACAGGAGAATCTCAAGTTCAAAGCCAGCCTCAGCAATGGCGAGGTGCTAAGCAACTCAGTGAGACCCTGTCTCTACATAAAACACAAAATAGGGCTGGGGATGTGGCTCAGTGGATGAGTGCCCCTGAGTTCAAACTTTGGTACCAAAATAAATAAATAAATAGATAGATAGATAAATAAATAACAGAAAGACCAAGGCAAATCATGAGCAGCCTTAAACACTGTGCCAAAGCATTTGAACTGTATTTTAGGCTTTGGGAATTTCATTAACATCACAGAGCTTGAAGGGTTTAGATTAGGGGAGTGATGTGTTATGGGAAGAGAATTTGGCTGAGAGGGGTAAACTCAAAGGGGAATTGGTCAGAGACTTTTGGGAGCCATTTGCAAGAGTTTAGGTGAAAGAAATTGAACTGGTCAGCCTTCTGAAGCCAATGCCTGCCCGTCAGGCTGCCATTCTCCCCATCTCCCCATCTGTGAATGGCTGTGCCATCCTTCTCCTTCACTTCTCTGCCAGCTTCAGGGAAACCGCTGTCCATGCTTTTATTTCTGTTACACACCAGCATGAGCAGGGTTTCTACAAATGACTGTCATCAAAATAAAATATCAAGTCCTGTTTCGTATTGCATCCTCAAATATTTCCTCCTAAACTGGCAAAACGTACTCCTAGAAAAGTCACACACGTTAACATTATAAAATAATATTTTATATTTTTACAAAATATTCTAACATCACTTTTTAAAACTCATTTTTAGTTGGGTACAGTGATGCAGGCCTATAATCCCAGCCACTCTGGAGGCTAAAGTAGGAGGATTGCAAGTTCCAAGCCAGCCTGGGTAACTTAGCAAGAAAGACCTTGTCTCAAAATAAAATTTAAAGATGCCAGGTGTGGTGGCACACACCTGTAATCCCAGTGACTTGGGAGGCTGAGGCAGGAGGATTACAAGTTCAAGGCCAGTCTCAGCAATTTAGCAAGGCCCTACACAATGTAGCAAGACCCTTTCTGTAACTAAAACATTTTTAAAAGTCCTGAGGATATGGCTCAGTGGTTAAGTGCACCTGCATTTAATCCCTGGTACCAAAAGATAAAAAAATAAAAGGCCTGGAAATGTGGCTCAGTGGTAAAGTGCCCCTGGGTAAAAGTACCCCAGAACTAAAAGAAAAACATTATCTTCATCAAAGTAGCATATGGTTTAAATGTCAAAAATGCTAGAAATAGAGTTTCCCTGGTAGTGGATGGAGCTTCTCTATCCAGCAATTCCTCCCCTGTGCCCACTATAAAAAGATAGATTAAGTTGGGCGCGGTGGCACATGCCTGTAATCCCAGCACTTTGGGAGACTGAGATGGGAGAGTTGCAAGTTCAAAGCCAGCCTCAGCAACGGCGAGGCGCTAAGCAACTCAGTGAGACCCTGTCTCTACATAAAACACAAAATAGGGCTGGGGATGTGGCTCAGTGGTCGAGTGCCCCTGAGTTCAATCCCCAGTACCAAAAAAAAGATTGATTATACCACCTGAGTACATGTGTAGCATGGGTTCCACACAGCAAAACACTAAGGGACTCAAATTTGTGGCAGATTTAAAGTTGAGCTGCTGGCTGCTATACCGTAAATTCCTAAGTATTGGGGCTGGGGTATGGCTCAGTGGTAGAGCGCCTGCCTAGCATGCGTGAGGCACTGGGTTCGACTCTCAGCACCACATATAAATAAATAAATAAATAAATAAATAAATGTCCATTTACAACAAAAAATATTAAAAAAAAAAATTCCTAAGTATTCTCAGTGACCGAATACGGAACATGTACACAGAATGGAAATACCATCACACCTTCTAAGCACTGTATTGTAAGTAGAAGATGCATCATCTTTTTTTTTTTTAATATTTTGTTTAGTTGTAGATGAACACAATATCTTTATTTATTTATTTATTTTTTATGTGGTGCTGAGGATCGAACCCAGTGCCTCACGTATGCGAGGCAAGCACTCAACCGCTGAACCATAACCCCAGCCCCGAAGATGCATCATCTTAAAACTATATTTTAAGTTGGTATACTCCCCCAAAATAGGGCTAAAATACTTTTATTTAAAAAAAAAAAAAAAAAGTCTGGAGGCCAGAGGTAACAGTTTGGGTTTTTCCTGGTATGTATTCTTTCTACTCTGAATAATAGCCTTATAATTTTTTTAGGTGAAACATTTTCACAATTTTTGAATGACTTGGTATCTATATTATAACCACATAAAAATTGTTCATTGCCAAGATGAGTGTACTATAATTATGATTACATTTCCCTTTTTGTATAACTTTTATTTTTGCCGGGTGTAGTAGCGCACGCCTAAAATCCTAGCACTTTGGGAGGCTGAGACGAGACGGGAGAATCGTGAGTTCAAAGCCAGTCTCAGCAATGAGAGGCGCTAAGCAACTCAGTGAGACCCTGTCTCTACATAAAACACAAAATAGGGCTGGGGATGTGGCTCAGTGGTCGAGTGCCCCTGAGTTCAATCCCCAGTACCCCAAAAATAATAATAATAACTTTAATTTTTTCTTCAAGTTAATGCTTTTTGGGGCGGGAGTTATAGAGGAGGGTTTTTCCTTTGTAACCAGTGATCACCAGTTGTATCCAGGTCTGCTGTGGAAGATCCCTGGGTGTTCTTTCTAGGGTCACTCCATCTCCTCCATCCCCCAGAGCACACTCTACCCCTACAGGCCGCTGCGGGCCCTTTGCCCCATCCCTCTCCCCTCCCCATTCTGCTATGGACCCGTAGGTCCCACAGTGACTGCCTCGGAGTTCTCTCACTTGCGTGGAGCACATTTTTCAAAGCTTCCTAAGAAAGTGCATGGATAGCCAGCTTTTCCAGTTCTTATGCATCTGAAGACATTATTATTCTGCCCCCATGCTTGCTTAACTGATATGGGTATTGTTTCATGTGCTGGATGTGGAATTCTAGGTTGAGAGCATTTTCTTTCTGACATTTGGAGGCATTGCTCTGCCATCTTTTAGCTTGGAGAGTCCACGATGTTCCCATTCATAGTTCTTCATATATGACTCTTCTTTTTTCCTTTCTAGAGTCTTTTAGGAGCTTTACTATATCCCTGATGTGTCTGAGTGTTTGAACCTTTTTTTATCTATTGTGTTGGGCATCAAGTGGGCCTTTTCAATGTGAAATGCCTGTTTATTCAGTTCTAGAAATTTACTATGTGTCTAATAATTTCCTACCTTCCATTTTTTGTTTTATCAGAAGTTTGATCTCATAAGTCTTGTGTTTCTTCTATTTTCCATCTCTCAATCTTTTTTTACTCTCTAAGATTTCCTTGTTTTCTTTTTTTCACCTTCTTTTGAAGGTCTGTTGGATTTTTTATTTCAAAATTTTTCTCCTATTCATTTTTTATAGCATCTTTTTTTTTTTCTTTTTTTCACAGTGCTGGGATTGAACCCAGGGCTTTGCATGTGCTAGGCAAGCGCTCTACCACTGAGCTATACCCTCAACCTCTAGCATCCTGTATATATTAAATATATTAAAAAATATTTTTTAAAAAATATTTTAAAAAACACAACCCCAGCCCAAGCATCTTATTTTGTTAATGATACAAATCTCTTATCTCTGAAGATATTAGAGTTTGGGGCCATGTTTTGCTTTCTCCTGCTCCCCACATTGTCTCTGCTACTCTTATACACTCTGTGTCTCTTAAGAGTGACACACTGAGGGCTGGGGTTGTGGCGCAGTGGTAGCGTGCTCGCCTAGCATGCGTGAGTCACTGGGTTCGATCCTCAGCACCACATAAAATAAAATAAAGATATTCTGTCTGCCTACAACTAAAAAATAAATATTTAAAAAAAAAGAGTGACACACTGAAATGCTATTTGTTGTGGTGTGCAGGGGCCGAGTGAGATGACCTACAGGCCTTATCGTTAGTAATAAGACAGCAGGCCTCCTCCACACATGTCACTGTAGGTCTTCTCTTGGGGCCTCCCAGGTCAGTTCCTGAAGACAGTGGTTGAACCTCAGGTGTCCTGTCACAAAGGCCTGAGCATAGTATTGGGGGATACTTACTGGTCCAGTCAGTCAGATACAGACTTTGCACCAATTCCTGTTTTCAGCCTCCACCACTCTCTGCAGGAGGCTGCCTCCAGATGCTGAGTCCCCCACTCCCACCCCATGAGGTTGTAGCTTCTACTTCTGGAAGAAATCAGAACTATTTCACATATGCTCTGTATCTTGAAAACTATGTTGGGGCTGGGGTTGTGGCTCAGTGGTAGCGTGCTAGCCTAGCACGCGGGAGACACTGGGTTCGATCCTCAGCACCACATAAAAATAAAATAAAGATATTCTGTCCACCTACAACTAAAAAATAAATATTAAAAAAAAAAAGAAAACTATGTTAATATCCCTCTTATGTGCTTACCCCATTTACTGTAATTCTAGTTTCAGAAGGAAGAAAAGGTCTGCCTGTGCATGTCCTCGGCCTAAATTAACTGGAAATGGACTACCCTTCTCTGACATTGCATGCTGTCTCTCTCTCTCTTTTATTTTTTTTTATTTTGAGACAGGGTCTCCAAGTTGCTAATAAGTTGCTGAGGCTGGCCTTGAACTTGCCATCCTCCCACTTTAGCCTCCTGAGTCACTGGGGTTACATGTGTGCATCACCATGCCTGGGCACTGCTTTCTTTCTTTATAAACTGTCCTTTCAGCTGTAAGTAATAGGATGATAAGTTGAGATTTTGTTTTTTTTTGTTTTTTTTTTTTGGTACTGGGGATTGAACTCAGGGGTACTCGACCACTGAGCCACATCCCCAGCCCTATTTTGTGTTTTATGTAGAGACAGGGTCTCACTGAGTTGCTTAGTGCCTCGCCCTTGCTGAGGCTGGCTTTGAACTCGCGATTCTCCTGTCTCAGCCTCCCAAAGTGCTGGGATTACAAGCGTGAGCCACCACG
>CM053407.1:21746066-21798538 GCA_028644305.1 Xerus rutilus | reverse complement strand
TTTTGGTACTGGGGATTGAACTCAGGGGTACTCGACCACTGAGCCACATCCCCAGCCCTATTTTGTGTTTTATGTAGAGACAGGGTCTCACTGAGTTGCTTAGTGCCTCGCCCTTGCTGAGGCTGGCTTTGAACTCGCGATTCTCCTGTCTCAGCCTCCCAAAGTGCTGGGATTACAAGCGTGAGCCACCACGCCCGGCGAGATTTTGGTTTTTTTGTTTGATTGGTTTTTGGTTTTTGTTTGTTTGGTTTTTGGTTGAGTTGACCCCAAAATGTATTTTAAATTTTTATTGGTCTGCGAATTCTAAAAATTAGTAGCAGAGGCTGGGGTTGTAGTTCAGTGGTAGAGTGCTTACCTAGCATGCATGAGGCCCTGGGTCCATCCCCAGTACCACTAAACAGACAGATGAATAAATAAAATCATGCAGGGTTTGTTGTTTTTGTTTTTTTAGTATATATATAAGCTTGACTTTGAAGGGAAGGACATAGATGGGACAGAGGCCAGATGACATAGTAGGAGAGGGAGTTTGGTTTTTGATTTTTTCTTCCTTTTTTTGGTACCAGGGATTGAACTCAGGGGCACTTGACCACTGAGCCACATCCCCAGCCCTATTTTGTGTTTTATGTAGAGACAGGGTCTCACTGAGTTGCTTAGCGCCTCACCGTTGCTGAGGCTGGCTTTGAACTCGCGATTCTCCTGTCTCAGCCTCCCAAAGTGCTGAGATTACAGATGTGCATCACAGTGCCCGGCTTGGTTTTTTCTTTATCAAGCTCAGAGAAACTTGAGATTGGGCAGAAAGAGAGTTGGATTAGACAGGTAGTATAGCAGAGTATCAAAGAAGAATAATGATGGCCTGTTCCCAGAGGAAGAAGGCAGTGGGAGGAGAGGGCTGGCAAGCGGGGAGGATGCACACCTGATGGGCCTGTACTTCCTAAAGATGGAGGCAGGGGCAGTTCTCCTGGCAAGTTGTGGAGGCCTCGCCCTGAGGCATGTTTCCACAATTTCTCCAGACTTTTCTTTCCTAATAGTCTGTTTTGATAAATTAAAATGGAGCAAGAAAAGAGATTATTTGTGCCTGAACAGTGGGTGATTACCTGAAGCCAGCAGTGACACCCTGAAGGACTAGCACCAGTTGCCCACCCATCCAGCATCTGGGAACCTGAGCATGAGCCCCACCAATGGTTTTGCCTTTGTCTCTCCAGGCCTGGTCCAGATCCCTGTGAGTATGTACCAGACTGTGGTAACCAGCCTCGCCCAGGGCAACGGACCAGTGCAGGTGGCCATGGCACCTGTGACCACCAGGATATCGGACAGCACAGTCACCATGGACGGCCAGGCTGTGGAGGTGGTGACATTGGAACAGTGACATGCAGCCATATCATGGCATCGTTTTCTAGTCTACTTAAATTTTTTACACGTTTGCAGAGGTGCAATCAAATGGAATTAAGTCTCTCGACTTTGGAAGAAAAGTTTTGTTAACCTTTTTTTTTTAAAAGGAAGAAAGGCAGCGGATTTTGGAATTGCATTTTTTTAAAGCACCACTCTTGATTTTCTGGGATTGGTGGAGTAAGAAACTGCATTGTCAATTTCACTGTCCCAAAAAAAGCCAAATTGTGGCAGGACTTCTTTCTGCGGAAACGTGTGTATACTTACGTGTGTGTATGTGTGAGTGTGAATATATGTATATGTGTACATATGGACATACACATTTACATATATATATAAAGTATATATATACATACATATATATATGTGCATATATATGTATGAAACCCGCATGGAATTATCTGTATGAAATCAAGGTGAGCTGTGGAAACAATTATCCACCCAGTTTAGTGGGTGGTAGGGTACGTGGCCAGACACAGTCACCTGGTTTTTGTTCATACCAGGGTTATGCGTTGAGCTACTGACAAACTCAGGCAGAGGTGACCATGCCCTTCACCAAAGCTGCCTCCCAGTGGCCGCCCAGAACTCTCCCTGCTGGACTCACTTGAGGAAGGAGGTTCCAGGATGCAATGGGATCCAGAAAGTGCTTGCAAGGTCCAGGGATCTCATGGTCTGCCAGCTGAGACACTCCCCGGGCTGGCCCAGGTGCTGACCTTGCCACAGGCAGGTGAATGTCCTGAAGCTCCCACCAGGGACATAAGGGTTTTGTTCCGCTTCCCATCTCCTCCACATCCCAGGAATCCTTCTTGATCTTACGACCATTAAAGAGTTGCTTTGGTCTTAAGGTCAGTCCTGAATTGGTCATGTATATGAACTGAAGGTAACAGAAGTATTAAGGGTCTGAGGAGTGCGTGCTGAGCGTGCTTGTGGGTGTGTGCGTGCACGGTGGGGGAGAGAATGGGAAGAGGTGGAGGAGCTGGAAGGGAAGGGGAGAAAGGAGAAAGTCTGTGTAGACCAGGGTACACCAGTGGGAGCCATTTCCTTTGCTCTAGCTATCTGTAGCTGTAGCTTAACAGAGGAGATTCTGCAATGAAAAGGGACACCTGGCTCAGGAAGGATGGCCATCACAATGGGAGGTGTCAAAAGAGAAAGGGGCCTCATACCCGGATCTGGCCCTGCTTCAGGAGTGGCTCTGCGAGGCCCATTTTCCTGGGTGCATCCTAGTGGCCCAGGCCCTGCGTGGCTTTCCTGCTCACAGATTTGGATCGGGCTGGGTGTTATTTGTCAGTTAAATTCTGTGCTTCCCTCACTGCAAGTCCTGAGTCTCCTGTGGCTAAATTCACCTGACTTTTTGACAGGCCAAATCCCTGCTCCTTGAGAATAGGGACAACTCTTCCTTTCTCCTCCCATGTCCTCCCCATGTGTGATAGTGTATTTAATGTTTTTTTTTAATGCGACATTAAAAGATTCTTCATGTCTTCAGCCTTTGAGAAAAGTTTCAAATTCTTGTATTTGCTTGTTTTATATAAAACTATCCAATGTTCTTTGTATGTTCTTTTCTGTACGTAATGGGTGGGAGGGAGGGAAGGGAAATTTACATATGAACAGTCCTAGTTCTACAATTTGTTATTTTTTTAATTATTATTTTTTATCATCATTGTGAAGCTGTCCAGGGGCTTTAAAGTCCGTGTTACTTTGTGGTGAAATAACCTCCTAATAGTTTGAAAAATTGCCAAGAAGAAAAAAGCAAAATCCCAGTAGCAGAGCATGGATTCTGTGTTGTTTTCCATTCTGTCTATACTGCCTCATTCAATAAATAGTTAAAAATGTGGCAACAGGAAGTGGAACTGTTCATCTCTCTAGGAGCCCTTGGACTCTTGGGCAAAGGACTCGGCTTGTGCTTCTCAAAAGGTACTTGTACTCAGAGTCAGTGGTCTTTGTTCCACATGGCACTAGAGCTCCAGGAGGTGGTCTAGGCCAGATTAGGGATTCCTGCCACCCTCAGCCCAGCTCCATGTCATTTAATGTGTTTACTATATAATGATGTTCTGGGAAAAAAAGCCTAGTTTGAAAGTCTCTACTTTGGAGTTGTTTTATTTAGGGGTTAATTTGATACCCACATTAAGGTGGATGGAGGTACCGCCATCTTGGGAGGCTCTCCCACCACGAGCTCTAATACCTGAGTGGATTATCCTTCCCCAGCAGAATCCCCAAAGCGTGAATTATTTTTCTTACATCCTTACTCCTCCGTTTCTCACACAGTTGGACTGTCTTAATTTGGCAGTTGCCGCCTTTCCAGTTGTGTCCTGCCACACTCCGAGCTCAGGCCTATCCCAAACCCCCGAGGCGCAATGCCTCCTTGACTGGGCTCACTGTGCCTCAACCTGGAATGCCCTATCCCACCATCCCTCTTTTTGCTGTTGGATGTCTTGGTCAGAATGATTAGAATAATTGGAAAGAACAAGAAGTGTTTTCCTTGATGCCTGACAATGGCTCAGTAAAGCCAAGTGCCCTCCTCACCACCTTGCACTAAATAGCATGGTGCCACGTATTTTCACCAGAGAGGAGGGACCAGAAATAGGAGTGATTGCAACCACCCCGGGAACTGGGAACTGGGAGGTTACCAATAGACCCTCTCGGTCAGGACGAGCCTCTCCTGTTCAGCCAGATCCCGGCACAGCCTTTGTCACAAGCATTGTTGAAGCTGTCTTTGGTGTGTCTGATGGGGACCTCCTCTTCCATCTGTGCCTAAGTCACCTACAGGTGCTACAGACTCAGCTGCTCAGGCAGTCAGGTTAAGTGCAAGGGATGGTGCAGCCCCAGCAGTTCAGGTGGTGAAGGAGTGATGATGCCAGCGGAGTGGAGAGCAGCCACCTTCCGTTTCATTTGGCAGGCCTTGCACAGGCCAGGCAAGCACTGCGTCACGGAGCCTCATCCCAGCCTGACAGCATCTGTCTAGGGGGCAGACTCTCCTAAGCGCTGCCATGGTTCCCCTCACAGGAAGGTGGGCCCTGCTGCCGTGTCTTCACAATTTTCCAGAGCATCCGAGGAACCCAGATTTTTAAATGAAATCTCCTGATTTCATCAACAAATCAAAATTCTTTACATGTTCTGCAGGCAAACCAAAACCCATCTAGAGATCAGATCTCGCCTGAGGGTGAGTTTGCTTACCATCACGAATGCCTAGCATGTGCCAGGCGAATGAAGCATGGCTGTGGGATCTGAGAAACAGGACAAGGAGGAGCTGTCCATATGAACACACTGTGGCAGCCAGGGAGATGAGGGGTCATCTGGACAGGGTGCCACAGCAGAAAGAATTCTATTACCTCGCATCTCCTTCAGGGCCCTCTAAGTAATCGCCCAGGCTGCAAGCACAGATCCGGTGCTCACAGAAACCACAAGGCTAGTCTAAGAATTCTTGACACCAAGTCCTGCAACTGAGAGGACCCATTGGTGATGGTGGTGACCACTGGAGTCATCCAAACTTGAATGAATGAGCTGAGAAGAGAGGAAGGGTCCCATGCTGAGAAGAAGGGCTCAGGCTGTAGTGTACCCTGGGCCTCACTCAGGCTCAGCAGAGCACTGTCCCCTTCTAAGGCCCCTGAAGCTTCATCTGTGAGCATGGCAGAGTGGATCAGGCTCATAGTGGGTCCTTTGGTGATAGTACCAAAACTCATCACAACTTAAATTGAGGGCTGGGGTCGTGGCTTAGTGGTAGAGCACTTGCCTAGCACATATGAGGCACTGAGTTCAATTCTCAGCACCACATATAAATAAATAAAATAAAGGTATTGTGATCATCTACAACTAAAAATATTTTTAAAAAACAAAATACTTGGGCTGGGGCTGTAGCTCAGTGGTAGAGCGCTTGCCTAGCACGCGTGAGGCACTGAGTTCGATCTTCGGCACCACATATAAATAAGTGAATAAAATAAAGATCTATCAACAACTAAAAAAATATTTAAAAAAAATACTTAAATTGAGCCAGGCATATGATGCACACCTGTCATCCCAGCTATTCAGAAGGCTAAGGCAGGAGGATCGCAAGTTCAAGGCCAACCTGGGCAACCTAGCAAGACCCTGTCTCAAGTTTGTTTTTTAAAAAGGGCTGGGGTGTAGCTCAGTGGTAGAGGGCTCATCCAACATGTACAAGGACCTGGTTTCCATTTTCACTACTGCCAAAAAATATCTTACTTGGAGCAAAAACCACATACCCCTTCCTACCTCCAACTCAGCAGGCCATTTACCACCCAGATCATTATATCACGCCAGTCTGTGGCCTCAGCCCAGCTGATGCTCAGATGCCACAGTTGGAGGTCACCACTGGTGCATCCTTATCTGGCCTCTGCTGGTTACTGCAAGAGGGCAGCTCTCCAGGAAGACCCTGTCAGGATGGTAAAGATGGCACAAAGGAAGGAGGTAGGATGGTGGGAGAGCCAGGACCTCTAGACCAGATAGACACGTAGCTGCAGGGCAGAAGCTTAGCTCAGCCTGCTCTCCACCCGCAGGGCTGCAGCCCACAAAGGACTCACCAGCCCACTGTGAATTTGAGTTTCTCCCTCCTGACATCTGACCAGTTTTAGCAAATATTTATCAAACACTGGTGGCCTGTAGTGTATTTCTGCAGAGTGGGGAAAGAAGAAAGGAACAGGAGTAACAGTCATCTGCAAAGGGGGAACCAGGGCCTGGGACTGATCTAGAGCCACTTTAGGAAGCAGGTCAGGCCTGGGTCCTGAGCCTGTCCACAGGTACTCCTAGGTCTTGCTTAGGAGAACTGTAGCTTGTCCACAATTAGATTTCCCTAGTAGCTATAATAATAGTTAACAACCTTAACAGTATGTCTTATATTTACTACACAAAGAGATTTACTTATGTGCAGTATTAATGGATTTAATCTTTACAAAGTACTATTATCCTTCTTTTACAGATAAGCAGTGAGGTACAAGAGGTTAAATTTATATAACCTGGCCAAGTTCACTCTGCTAGTAAGGGACAAAGCCAAGGTACAAATTTGGACAGTCTGGTTCCAGCACTGTGCCACTGATAGGCTTTTCTTATGGCCTGAAATGGATAAAAGCAGAGAGTATAAGAGAGTTCAGTTATATTTCTTTTTCTTTCTACTTTTTTTATTGGTGCATTATAGTTGTACATAACGGTGGGATTTGTTACATATTCATACATGCACACAATATAACAATATAATTTGGCCAATATCTCCAGCACTCAGTCATGTTTTTAAAGTAGCTTAACCAATATTTGGGGGTGAAAGCTAGAAATCCACCACCACCACTCCCCGAATTTAATGCACTTGCAAACTGTTAGCAGGGGTAAGGATGTGGCTCAGTGGTAGTGTAACCAGCATGCACAAGGCCTGGGTCCCATTCCCCAGCACCAAAAAAAAGGTGTTAACAAAATTTAAATTGAGTCTGAACTCAAATTTCTCCTGAATTTATTTAGAAACTAACAGTTATAGCTTCCAGTTACTAAATGGATGCTCTGCCTTTTACTATGCAAAATGCTCTATACCCTATTTCTAACCTTTCTATAATCCTGTAAACAGAGAGAGATTCCATCTTACAGATTTGGGAACTGACATTCAGAATCATCCCCAAGTGCACAACTAGCAAATGGAGGACTGGAGTCATAACCTCAGGTGTCTGGCCTTGGCAGCTCTGCTCTTTGTGCCAACCACTCAGGCAGATCACAGAAAACAAACTGCACATCAGGATTCTAATTAAGCCTCCGGGCATGTCTTGAGCTCAGCCCAGGTGCAGCCCCCTCCCGTGGTCAGTGTGTTCTGGGGCTGTCCTAAGGTTGTGCCTGGGTCCTTGCCCAGGGCTTGCCAAACCAAGAGCAGCTTCTTTTGAGCTAGGCCTTTTCATATCTATAGCTCCCTCCCCCTCTTTCTCTCCCTTCACACACACACACACACACAGACTTGCATGTGGCAGGAGCTCAACACATGAATGAATAAATCTAGTTTACCAGTGGTTCCTTAATCAGAAAATTCAGGGAGCCCAAAACTTACATTCCCACACGTTTCCATTACTCAAGACTTCCACAAAAATCCACTGTTAGTAATCATTAAATAATTTGATGTAAAAATAATGCTTGTTTACTTGGGGGTTTTTTTTGTTTTTTTTTTGTTTTGGTACTGGAGATTGAACTCAGGGGCACTCGACCACTGAGCCACATCCCCAGCCCTATTTTGTGTTTTATGTAGAGACAGGGTCTCACTGAGTTGCTTAGCACCTCGCTGTTGCTGAGGTGGCTTTGAACTCGCAATTCTCCTGTCTCAGCCTCTGTTCTCTTGTTTTTGATTGCTGAGATGGAATCCAGGGTCTTGGGCATGTGAGGCGCACACTCCACCACTGAGCTACATCCCCAACTCCAATAAACTGGCCAGGTGCTATCCTGCCAGGGATGAAAGGTGGTAAAAATGTTGATGCCTGAATATAAGAAGACCTTATATTGGTCTTCTTTAAAAGCCCCAGCGCCCAAATAAGAGATTAATAAGAAGCACTGGGCAAAGTCGTTGGATTGTGAAATGGTCAGTTAGGTCTGAGCCCTAAACAACCTTGCTGCTTTCTTGTGTCCTTTTGTGGCAGACAACTTTAAAGCTGGAAGAGAAGAATGAAAGGATGGCATTTGCCAGTAAATGGATGCAAGCTAATTATCGTGCTAAGCAAAATAAGGCAATCCCAAAAAACCAAAGGCCGAATATTTTCTCTGATATTTGGATGCTAACTCACAATGGGGTGGGGGATTCTAGGGAAAAATAGAGTTACTTTAGGTAGAGGGGAGGGAAGGGAGGGGAAGGGGCGAAGGGGTAGGAAGGATGGTAGAATGAATCTGACATTATTACCCTGTGTACATACATGATTACATGACCGTTGTGATTCTACATCATGTACAACCAGAAAAATGAGAAATTACACTCCATTTATGTATGGTGTGTCAAAGTGCATTATACTGTCATATATAACTAATTAGAACCCCAAAAAAGTTTAACTAAAAAAAAGTTATGCCCAGGGCTGGGATTGTGGCTCAGTGGTAGAGTGCTTGCCTTGCATGCATGAGGCCCCGGGTTTGATCCTCAGCACCACATAAAAAGTAAATAAATAAAATAAAAATATTGTGTCCATCAACAACTAAAAAAAAAAAAAAAAAAGTTATGCCCAGTTGAAAAACCAAAAAACAACAAAAAAACCACTCGAAAACTGGAAGGATGTAAGCCTGCACCCCCTCGTTCAGGCTGTGAAGGTTAAAGCAAAGGCAGGGACAGGCCCAGGGCCACATGGCTCTGCTCTCTCCTACTGGTCTCCTCTGGCCTGAATATTTTAACTTACACCTGAAGTATCCTTACCAGAGCTATTTTTGTAGATACCAATGCTTAAGCCAAAGAAATTAATCTATAACTTACCAGAATTTTCTGAAATGGATGCAGAAAGCAGAAAACTGTCCCCACCCACACACACAAACACACTCGGTGCCAAGGATTGAACCCAGGGCCTCAAGTGTTCTAACACAGAGCTACACCCCCAAACCCCTCCTTTCCCACCATCCACCTTCCCCCCTTGATAGACACACACACACAAAATTAATCCACAAAAGTTAAGGGAACCTATCACATTGTAGGATTCTCTACCTGGGCCTCAGGTGTGATGGCCTGGGTTAGGCTGTTTGCCATGTGTGAGTTCCTGGCCTCAGTTTCCCTTTGTCCACACCTGCCCCAACACCTCCCGCAGGTCCACAGCCCAGTGTGCCCTGACCTCCTGCTGAGACTAAACGAGAGGATGCCAGGACTAGTTAGGGCCCGAGACCTTCCAAGCTGGGCACAGCAAAACCCCGCCACGTAGCCTAGGCAAATACGGTTTCGCTAGCCACTGACAGGGCGGCCCTAGGGGTCTCAGCTTCGGAAAGTGCAGCCAGTCTCAGGGACCCCTGTCTCAGCAGAGTGCAGCCGATTGGCCGGCCAAGGTCACATGTCCTTCCGCAGTCCAATCAGCGGTGGCCCGCAGACAGAACCGCTAGATGCAAATCCCAGGGCCCCTGCAGTCTCAGAAAAAATGTCTGGATGTGTCCACCAACCTTGCAACAGTGGAGCAAGGACCCTAAGAGCATCCCCAATGGGGCACCCTGCCTATGTGTAGTGGCCGAGATCCCTCCTGGGTTTGTGAAGGTCTGAATTGGTAAATTAGGGGGTCATCAGAGGAACTGCTCCATCCCTCCACGTCCACCATCCCCAATAACCTCAAGTTTGTTTTCAAGTTTTATTGATATAATTTACATACTGTTAAGTCAATCCGTTTTAAGTGTACCATTCAATGGTCTTTAGTGTATTTACAAAACTGTACAACAATCATCATAATCTAATTTCAGATCATTTTTATTATCTCCAAAAGCAGTAGGTATTTTAAACTCTTTTTCAAAAAAAAAAAAATTAAAGCAGGTTACATAAAAGATTTTATACAATGAAGTTAAGAAAAAAAGCAAGAATGAGAAGTCAAAGACCAAAGGAAGTCACACATTGCCAACTTGAGGTCAACACTGGTGAAATGAGGAAGGTTCCCATTTAGCTCTGGTCTAGGCAAGGTGGCTGCGTCCCTAGAAAGGGAATGAAAGACAAAGCACCAACTACTCTAAAGAAATAACTTTGATTATTTCCTTAGGCTTTGAAAGCCATAAGTATTCCCTTTTTTTTTTTTTTTTCTTTTTTAGTATTACTTTAAAACACCTCAATTGCAAAGATATTCTAGGAGGAGTTAGAATAATAAGGCATCTAAATATTTATGTGCAGATCATCATCTATGGAAAGGGTGGAAAGCAAGTCAATTGGTGTAGCAAGAATTTGCATGGACTTTTCCCTTCCCTGGGATTGGTGACCAGAGCCACAACTGACATTGGAACACTTCATGCTCCAGAAAACTGCCAGCCATAGGAGCATGAAACTGCAAAACGGGCCTGCTGCTAGGGAGCTCCCCAGTCCATTTCAGATCACAAGGAAATGGAAGGGGCTATTAGGGCACTTCATTTTGGGGAAGCACTTGAGAATTTCTGTCTCCCCTTCCTCGTCCTCCAAGATGTGCCCACCACCCTCCCAGATCCCCAATCTGGACCACAAGCAAAGAAGGAAAGTGTCTATGAGGCAGACACCTCTAACACCCAATTCCCTGGGACTTGCCTTCCTTGGAGACTAAAGCTTCCAGGTAGATGGACTTAATGATGTGATGTGTTCACAGAATTATGGAATTCACCTGAAAGGTCCTTAACGGTCCAGCAAGGAGTCAACAGAACATGGTAAGGTAGTGACTGTAAAAAATAAAACCATTTTATGTTAAGAACTATCAACCAGCCAGGCATGGTGGCGCAAGCCTGTACTCTCAGCACTTAGGGAGGCTGAGACAGGAGAATTGCAAGTTCAAAGCCAGCCTCAGCAATGGCGAGGCGCTAAGCAACTCAGTGAGACCCTGTCTCTACATAAAACACAAGATAGGGCTGGGGATGTGGCTCAGTGGTCTAGTGCCCCTGAGTTCAATCTCCGGTACCAAAAAAAAAGAACCATCAACTTGAGGCTGGGGTTGTAGCTCAGTGGTAGAGCGCTTGCCTAGCACGTGTGATGCACTGGGTTCAATCCTCAGCACCACATAAAAATAAATAAAGGTTTAAAAAAAAAAAGAACCATCAACTCAACATGCCTTTGATATCATAACCATGAGACACCACAGGCTTGTAGACTGGTGAATGGCAACAAAGGGTTTCATTTGCTCACAAAACATCTCTTCTTATAAAAGTTTGAGACCCACCCACCCACCCTCCTTGAGAACATGGGGAATGGGCACCTCTACCTGCAGCAACCCCCACACACCGCTCCAAGAGAAGCTGTCCTTTGTCTACAGGTCCAAGATATTCTGCTCCCACCCTGCCCCACGCCACCTTTTCAGAAGTGTGTAGGAGGCAGCAGGCTCAGATGCAAGAGACCCCCAGGTCAGGACAGGGAGGATGTCATCGAGGCTGATTGACCACACACAGGAGGCTCTCCAGAAACATCATTTGGTGTACCTTGGCAGAGGCCCTAGCTGAGAAGTGGAAGCCTCAACTGCCACCTCCACTGCCATCCCCACGGCCTGCTGCCTGCTTTTCCAAGTGGCCTCTCACCTAGGAAACCCCAGCAGAGCCAGTGCAGGGGGAGGCCTCCATCCCTCGAAGTTCCAGCTCATGCCTGGGCCGACATCTGTAGCAGAGCCTTGAGAACCTGTATCCAGGAGTGCCCACCTCCCACTGCAGGATCAGCTCAGCAGCACCTGCAGATCCAGAAAAGACACAGCCGCGATGAGTCCAAGATTCAGTGCAATTTTTTTCATTACCCTGGCACTCACACACAATGAAAGGGCTGGGTGATCAGAGACAGCTGAATGATGCCCAGGCACAGAGCTGAGGGTCTAAGGACAGAAAGACCCCACACTTGAGTGAGGAACCAGTCAGAACACAAACATGGTTGTCATGATGTCGGGGCATCTATTCTAGTCCCCCACCTAAGGACCCACCTAACCCACCACAGATCCCAACCCTTGCTCAATTGTCTCCAGAGGTGGAGAACTTGCCCTTCTTAAACCACAAAGGCTCTCACCACCAGCTAGGGAGCTCTGGGGGACCAGAAGCCAGGCTCCTCTAGCCGCTGCCATTGCTTCGTGTTGAGGCCCAGAAAACTGTGAAGTCCTCACCTCCTCCAAATGCTGCCAACCAGACTAGGTAAAATTCCTACCCAGACTAGGTAAAATTCCCACCTTTCCTACATAAAGTCGCCAGTTTCAGCTTTTCCTGGAGATGGCTGAGTTGTTTCCAGTAATGGAATGGATTAGATTTCCTGAATGGTTTTCACAGGGAAAACTGGATCAAAAAAAAAAAAAAACAGGAAATAAGCTGGATCAAAAAAAAATTTTTTTTTTCAGCGCTGGAGAGTAAACCTAAGGACTCACACATGATAGAAACTCTACCACTGAGCTATACCCCCAGGCCCCAAAAGATATATTTTTATTTTATTTATTTATTGGTACCAGGGATTGAACCTAGGGGCACTTAACCACTGAACCACATCCCCAGCCCTTTTTATTTTTTTATTTTGAGACAGAGCCTCACTCCATTGCTTAAGGCTTCACTAAGTTGCTGAGGCTGGCTTGAATTTACAATCTTCCTGCCTCAGCCTCCCAAGCCGGTAGGATTGCAGGTATTACCACACCCTGCAAAAGATTTATTTTTAAATATCTCTTTAAATGTACAGTAATAATTCACAAAAGGACCCTGGGTACCCAGACTGTCAATGATCTATCTGGTCCAGTTCATAGGCAGACCTTTCTAAAGAATGTGCCAGAAGCTGACCAAGGCACGAGGATATTCTTCTCACCTACCGTGATGCACAAGCTGTCCCTCCTCCAGGTACTGTCCCAGGTGAATAGTTGCTCAACTGAAATCACCAAATCTCTCCTTCCACCTTCATTTCAGTTCATCCTGGTTTCCTGTTCCTGCCCTTGTGCAGCTGATTTTCTTCTAAACAAGAGATCATACTTGTTCTTCCTGAATGTCCACTTGCTGATTCTACCCTATCACCATGCCAGGGTTTCTCACCCTCAACTCTACAGTCACTTAGAGCCAGATAATTCATTGTTGAGAAGGGCCATCCCACCAGGTATGGCGGTGCACGCCTGTAATCCCAGCACTTTGGGAGGCTGAGACTGGAGGATTGCGAGTTCAAAGCCAGCCTCAGCAATGGTGAGGCACTAGGCAACTCAGTGAGACCCTGTCTCTACATAAAACACAAAATAGGGCTGGGGATGTGGCTCAGTGGTCAAGTACCCCAGTACCCCAAAAAAAAAAGGATAGAGAAGGGCCATCCAATGGACTATAGGATGTTGAGTGGCCTCCACCCACCAGATTCCCGCAGTACCTTCTCTCCAGCTGTGACAATCAAAAATGTTTCCGGACATTGCCAATCATCCCTAGAAGGGGCAAAAAAAATCACCACCCCTGAAGATCCACAGTTCTGTGCAGTCCTGATTGTCAACCAATCTCTCCTATACTAGTGGCAAATGACGAAGGTGGAGACAGGACACACTGACGTGCTGACTAAACCTACAGCCTAGGGACAGTGTCCAGGGCTTCCCAAATTTCATCATGGTGCCGTCCAATGGATGGCCTGCCGTCCGGAGCTATGGCTTACATCTTCCAGGTGCCATATTTGGCCACTCATCCCTCCTCCTGCAGCCACTTTTTCCTTTCCTGAGGCTCAGTGTAGGTGCTACCTGCCTTCAGGTCCAACCCAGTCCTTTCTCCAGTGCCAGTGCCTGTCTGTACCACTCACCTGCCTCCTTCCTCAGTCCTCACTGCTCAGCAGGGTTGTCACCATGCGGGCCGCCTCCCCTGCCCCATTGTTTGTCGCAAAGGCCAGCTCATCCACGTTGGCGGCTGTGCCTGCAGCAGCACACCCAGCCCTGTACTGGCTGCCCTGTCAGTGGACTTGCTGCAGCTGCGCAAAGGCCAGGCTTCATGGGAGCCTCTCACAGGTGGTTTGGAAGACACTTTCAAGGACACACTCTGTGCTCCGAAAGGTGCCCAGATCTCCAGCTGCCTGCCCTGGAAGCTTGTGTGTGTTGCCCTGCCTCCTCAGCCCTCTGGCTACCAGCACTAACCCAGGACAGCACCTCCCTTTGTCCAGGTCAAAGTCAGACAGGCCATTCTATGACCTCAAGGGCCCATGGACTACCTGCACATGAGGGTCCCTTGCACTGTGGGAACCAGGACTCTGGGGGACCAGCCTTCTAGAGGTGCCTTTGGTACAAGATCATAGAGTCTGAGGGCCCCCAAGCCCTCCCTGCTGCAGGGCCTGCACCACAGCAGGCATGAAAACGGGAGTGAGAGCACATGGCCCCAAAGGCCCCGGTGGGGTGCAGAAGGTGACTTCAACAAGGTCAGGGTGAGGGAGATGCTGCTGACTGCAGCCGGGGAGGACTGAGGCAGGGAGGGCAGGAGCGTGGCCAAGGCCAAGGGCAAGAGACCCACTGTTTCCTCCTAGCCAGCATGAAGGGAAGGGGGTGGCCAATGCCAGACTGCAAGGCAGAGCCAGGTCACACCAGTTCATAACCCAGGTAAGGAGCTTGGGCTTATCCCGGGGGTGGGTGGGGGGAACCATGGCAGATTAGCCTAGAGGACAGTCAGTGGAGCAGGACAGGAGGCCCAGAGGGGAGGTGGTGGTGCTGTGGCGATAGGTATCCCCCTATCCCCATGGGGCCACCCCCCTTGACAGTCCTGCCTTCCCACCACCCTGGTTCTACACTTGACCTCCTCCCCCCGCACCCATGACTCCCAGGGGAGGGCAGGAGTCCCTTCAGGGGCTAAAGGGAACACCCAAAGAAGGCCAGTGTCTATGGGCCACAGTTCCCTGCTCCTCGCTGTGAGAGATCTCACAGCCTCTGGGAGCAGCTGCCAGGGCTCAGGGTCCTGCCCACTGCTCTCTTTGGCTAGAGTGCTTCAGCTTCTGGATCCTGCTGGCTTGTCTGTGCTCTGTCCATAATTGTGAAGATTAGTTGAAATCACCAACTGCTCCAACACTGAATCTATCCAAAGCCCCCAGTATCTTTAGCATCAACCTGGGAAGGCTTCAGAATAATCTCATCCCTGTCTGCTCCTCCAGGTCCCAAACCAGCCTGCCTAGAGTCCCAACAGCTGTACCAGCGAGTGAGGTGAGACCAGTGGGGCCAGAGGAAGGTGGGGGGCGGATGGGCCTCCACGCTTTATGAAATGTGCCGTACTGGCTCTGCTCTGCTCTCTCGTTACCTTGTGGTTACCTGGTCCGCCTCACCCTTATTTCGCAGAAGCCCTCAGCACTGTGATTAGGCACATCATTAACAGTCAAGTCTCCTGTGGTTTATTACCAAACCCTGCAGCCCAAGCCTCCGTGTTTTGTTTTCAGGTTAAGGACAGAGACCTTTAAGGGATTAGTTTCTGGTCTCCTTCCTAGGAAGTATTTCCAAAGACTTTCTCCAATCTAGCTGCTGTCGCTGTAGCCCCTGCCGCACCCGTCTACCGTCCTCACCACCCTCCTTTCATTCTCCACTTAACCACAGAGTCTTGCCAAACACACACCTGATCATATCCCCCTCTACCCTGCTCAGGCTACTTTTGGGTTCAAGAACAAATATGGCCTAAAAATTGGCCTTCCTTTCAGCCTAGCATGGTCCCCAAACATCCATGCTTTTTCCAACAGCCTCCTTCCTCTTCCTTAGTCTCACTCTTCCCCCAGGGACCCCCAGCCATGCCCTTGACACACAGCCTTCTTCCCTCCCCTGAGCACAGCCTGCCTGTCTACACAACACCAGCATGCGCCTGGCTGCTTCCCCAGTGTGCACCCTGGGAGGGCGGTCGCCTTCTCCTATGGGGTGCTCCTGTCTCCCTACTCCTTACTTAGCCCACTCTTCCTAGGAGGTGCTTCTGAGCTGCACAGGGCTAGGCTTGCCTGGAACAGTGATGGACATCTGCCCCATTGGCCCAGCTCAGCGGCTAGAACCACTGATGACCCTCTAAGGGCAGGGGAGGGAGGAAGTGGGGGAGGCAGATAACAGGAGCTGGGGTGACAGAGTCTCCCTGGTTGATTTGGCCTGGGGAGCAGAGGAAAGGCCTTTATATTTGCATCTGTTCTGTTCACTGTGAATCAACCCCCCCAATCACACATACACACACACACACACACCCCTACCTCTCCCAATCTGGCTGCTTCTGAGCCTGCTGTAGGCACAGGAAAGAGATCCTGGGCCCAGATTCCACAATTGGTCCGTCCAAGCTCGGCCCTCTGCAAACTGTCACTCATGCTCACCCTGGAGCTGGGTCCCAGGAACTTCCAGATAGTATGAAAGTCCCCTGCAAATACAGGCTCTGAAAAGGTGGGAAGAGACTCACTGAGTTCAGAGGCATCAGCAGCCTTTTAGGCAGCAGAGCTGTTGTGCATGGCACAGAGGTTCAGCCCATGGGCCACCAGTGCCCAAGGGGGCCAGCCTGCGTTTATACAAGTGATTTTAACGCATATCCCCATCACATCTCTGGAGCCTTCATCCCATCTCTCTCTCTAGTTTCAGCAAACTACTCAATGTTTGTGGGCATATGGTGTGTCCTCTTTTCTCCCTTCATCCTCCCAGCCTGTAGTCCAAGGAAGGGACCTACTCTCAGTGTGTGGAATAGGAGACCCTCCTTCATGGCCTCAGAGCCCACCTTGAACAGGGCCTTCCCAGGCAGAGGTGAGAAGGCACATTCCCCAGAAGACCTGGGCAAGGACACTTGAACTCCACACTTCCTCCTCCCCAAGCCCAGGCTCCCCTAGCCCCAGTTACCTCACCTGCCTGGCTTTTGGATTCCTTCAGATTTGAGGGCAGCCCGCATCAGGGATGAATCCCAACCCCTCTCTGTAGCACCCTCTAAAGGCCAAAAGGATGATATCACAGCTGACTTAGAGACCTGTGACCTCAGGGGGGTGCAGGGAAACACTGAGTGTCACTTCCAGCTGCACATGCCCTCTGCCACTGCCCAGTGGTCTGGGGATCACAGTCCCCTCCTTCCTGGCGAACCGCAGGTTCCAGCATGCAGCGAACCCCCCCCCTTCTCCCTTGACAGCAGCTGAGCCCTCCACCATAGTTGGCAAGTCTAGAACCACCGGATCCCATTACCTCACCAGTGTGAGTTCTACCATTGCCAAAAATGGTGGAAGGCAAGCGACGGCAGGACCATATTGGGAAGCTGGGGCAGCCACAGCCTATGCTGAAGAAGAGATGGGGTTAGGGCAGACCAGGCAAGGCCAGGAGGTGTCCATCCCCACAGCTAGGGCAAAGTCGCATCTGTGGTTCTTCCTGCTCAGCTGCCTGGTGTGGAAACCCATCCCCACAGTCGTCCACCCCTCCAGAGAGCATCTCCATTCTCCAGGTTCCTGGTGGCAGGGGTCTGGGGAACAGGTGACTAGGCCGGAGACTCCTCTGCCTGGGCACCAAGCACCCCATGGCACTGCCCCATTAAATCCAGGAAGACCCCTCCTGTCACATGGCCAAAGCCTGAAGCTCCCCAGCTGCCCCACCCCAAAGGGGAGGGCCAGGTAGTTTCTGCACATAACTTCCCTCTTCTTGGTCAAGAACAAGGGAAAACCATTCCACTGCCCGAGGAGGTCTCCCCCCTGGGGATGGTGGAGCAATACCTGGGCCAGGGTCTTCCACCCAGGGAGGGGCTTGGGCAGCCATGATCTCAGCCCCAGGGGGACTGGGAATGGCAGGAAAGAACCAGGCTAAAACTAGCTGTACATCCCACCCACACAGCCCTGTGCCCCCAGCACCACACACCTCCCCCCAGCGTTGGCTGCAATCTGATTCCCAGAGAACCTCCTCAGTCCTCCGGAACTTACTCCAAGGGCAGTACACTTCTTCGTCCCCAAATAAAAAAGGGATTCTTTTGTAAAGCTGAAGCCCGAGTAGGGGAGCAGCTGCCGGCAGGGACCCTGACACAGTAATGCCATCACCCCTTTGGTCCTGTCTTGTAAGGCAGAGAGAGGCTGAGGGAAGATGGCTCATAAAGAGCAGAGCTGCAGACAGATCCAGGTTGCCCCTGGGCTGGGCAGGACCAGCTGCCTGGCTTTGAGTGCTGGGGTGACTCCTCTGCCCAGAAATAAATCTGCTTGGTGGGAAGGTCATAAGCCAACAAGGGCAAAGCCCCCAAAGCCTCTCCCTACGGTGGGCAGGCCTGTTTGGGGATACCAGCAGGAAATGGGCTTTCTTGGTTCCATACTACCCCCAAAGCCTGAAGACATGGTCAGGACATTATTCCCCTTCCTCAGAATGTGTGTGGAGGGAGTCCTGCCTATGGTCCCCACCAGTGGCCTTGCCATCTTGGGCCTCACCAGCCAGCCTCAGGCGGGCAGCCCCGCCCCGCTAGTGATCAATGGAGCCAGATCACATTTCCATGAGCCTGAGGCCAGCAGAGCTGGGGCAGAGCTGGGGCAGGGACCAGGATAATGGCCTGGATTGAATAAGCAAATGGAGCGGTGGGGGAGGGGCGGGAGTCCGGAAAATCCACTCTGCTCGGGGCCCTGGGGAGCCACCAGCTCCAGCAGCTCTGACACCTGACAGCAGAGCAGGGGCCCAGAGGGGAGGCCTTAACTCTGGCACCTGGGAGCAGGGGCCCCGCGGGGACGTCTTAACTCTGGCACCTAGGGAGCGGCTGCTCTTGAAAAATATGGAAAAACAGCAAAGTGCTTCTCAGATAAACCTCTCCAACAAGCCCTGGTGTGACTAGGTGGGTAAATCCTTCAGCCATACCCCAGACTGCAAGGGAGGACTTGAGGCCCTCCCACCCCAACACCCTGGCGTGGTTGGCAGGAAGGTGCCTCTCTGGGGAGAGCAGCCAGCTGCGGTGGACTCCACTCACTGGATGTCATTACTACAGGTGAACTTTCACCCAGGCCTGGCCTGAAATCAGCAAAAAGAGAAGGACCAGAAAGTACTTATGGCCTGGGGTGCTCCCTGGAGAGTGCTGGGGTAGGCCCCAGAGGCAGCAGGGCCTGGAGACTGGTGGGAGGCACAGAACTGGCTCCGTAGAGCCCACACCAGCACCAGCTAGTCAGGGCTCCACAGAGGTGCTGACCTAAGCAGAGGCAAAGCCATGGGGTAAGCCATAGGGTAGGGGGCTGGAAAATGGGAGCCTGTGGGGGACCACCCAGGGGCTGAGGGTGGCTGCAGTCCAAGGCTGGAGCCTCCTCGAGGATATACCCTTCCCAATCAGGCAAGAAGGATCAGAAATGTGGCCAGACCTTTCAGAAGTTCCAGGGATGCTCCAGAAACTGCCAGGGCCCCTCTCCCCACGGGCAGCTTTGGTCTAGACCAGCCACCTAGGTAGGAGCTGGAATAGATAGAATCAGACCCCCGGGGGGAAGGAAGACTGGGCCAGAAGGGAGACCTAGCTGCCAAGGCATGCCCCCTTCTCTTCTCATCCTGAAATAAGCAAGCAGCTCCTTTTTCCTAGAGGTATTTCTGCACAGGGACACCAGAAGACACCGTAGGAGATGGGGTGAGGGGTCTCCTCCCTATTTGGTAGCAGCAGAAATAAATGGCCTGACCAATCTAAGATGATGTCTAGAGCATCCAGGCGGATAATACTGGTAGCTCAATCATGTTCCTGCTGAGCAGCCAAGTGGATCCTGTCACCCTCCAATTGCCAGGCTCAACTACACAAGTCCCTCTGCCCCATCATCACCAGCACTCTAGCTCAGCAACCTAAAATGACTCTTAGTGATTAGACTAAGTCGCCAGCTCTTGTCTGAGGCTCATCAGGGAGCAGCAGCTCTATCAGGGACTGGCCTAGTGACTTCAGTATCCCAGGTCAGCCTGCTGACCTCTTGCTGACTGCCGGTCACCAGGGCTTCACATGGGGATAGCCAGACTGGCAGGCTCTCTCTAGCTTTGATGGACCAGGTCCAGGCCTCCCAGCCTCAACCTCTGCCATCTGAGGCATCCTTGGCAACCCACATCAGCCCTAAGGGTGGGGTGGGTGTTTGCAGCACAAAGCCCACCAAAGGCCAACTCCATACAAAGTGTGTTGTGGTGCCTGAGTCACCTGTCCCTCTTGTACACCTCACAGACCTCTTTAGCCAGGTTCTCTTCTCAGAGCCTCAGTTTCTCCATCTATAAGATGTTTTACAAGCCGGGCGCGGTGGCTCAAGCCTGTAATCCCAGCACTTAGGGAGGCTGAGACAGGAGGATCGCGAGTTCAAAGCCAGCCTCAGCAATGGCGAGGCGCTAAGCAACTCAGTGAGACCCTGTCTCTACATAAAACACAAAATAGGGCTGGGGATGTGGCTCAGTGGTCGAGTGCCCCTGAGTTCAATCTCCAGTACCAAAAAAAAAAACATGTTTTACAAACTGCACACCGCATCAGTTGTGGTAAAGATCCATAAGATTACATATATTATGTCACCTGGTACACGGATGGCTCAGTAAGACATAGCCCAGATCCAGGGACACAGGAAAGCATCTATTGTGTGGATGTGAAGGAACACCTGCCTCCTGCCCCCGAACACTCCAACTCCAGCCCCACCACGTGCTCCCTTCTCTGAGACCCATCTAGAGATAATCCATTCCATGGCAGGCTCCAGGGACAGCGACCCCACAAAACACCTAGGCTGACCATACCCCCACTGCCTACAGCAGCCTCCCTCAGAACATGCAGCAGAAGGCCAGGCCCCTTGCTGCCAGCCAAGGTCCCACCCCAGGGGTGTTCTGGGCGCCAAGCTGGGCCTCTCCAACCTACGGCATCACTCAGGTCGCCCCTACAGATGGCGACCCCCACCCCCACCCAGCCTGGGCGGCTCCATCTGCTGGCCCAGCTCAGATTGCTTGGCTCCCACTCCACTGTGGCCCCGGGCAGTGTAAGGCGATCTGGCTGCCCACGGGGCTGGGACTGCCTCACCCAGCAGCAGGACCAGATGGGCCACGGAGGCTGCGAGGCACAGACCCGGCCCAGACAAGGGTGCAGAGGGAGGCGGCCGCTGCGACACCTGCTTTTCCCATATTGGCACTGCACATGATTGCTCAGAGCGGAGAGACACAAGCAAAAATGTGCTAGTGCCAAAATCGGCCAAGCAGATGGGACTGCTGCAAGCCCTCTGGGGACACACTGCACAAGGTCTTTGCATCCCTGCACCCCTTCAATCAGCGACGTCCAGGCCCTCTTGGAAGCAGAAGGAGGTGAGGCACTCGCGGATCTGTCTCTGCTCTGTTTATGGCCCTTCGGTAATTCACTGACCCAGACTGTTCACAGTGAATTCTACCAGTGCCATACACAGAACAGGAGTCACACTCTCCAGCCTGCTGACCCCAACTCCGCCTCCTAGTTCCCAGCAGCCCCAAGCAGAAGGTCCAGCTTCAGGCCTCCCAGCCTGTCCACCCACTTGGAGCCCCACTGGCCCTGCAACTGTGCCCCTGCCCCTGCCACCAACCACAGCTCAGCAGCCCTCCTCACCAGCTTCTTTACCATCTTGATGTGCCTTCTCAGCCCAAGGTGACCTTCAAGGACACAGAGACAGTGCAGAGAAGGACAGATCTGGCTTCACAAAGGGTGGAGCAAGAAAGCAAGCCCTATCAAAAGCATTCCTGTTAGGTATCTTAACCCAAAGGCCTGCGACCATCCACCCTCACCTAGGCAGGGAATGGAGGTGGATCCAGACAGCTTTTTATCAGTCCATCCCTGAGCAGCAAGCAGGTGCCAGGTCTCCTCTTTACCCATCATGACAGGCCCCACCCGGCCCCAAATGAGTAGTGACAAGGAGGACATCTAAGATGCCTCTCCTGGCCTCTGAGGCCAGACACCAGCAGCCCCAACTCCAAAATGCATTGGTCTTCATCAGCCCCATCCTCAGCCTGCCCTACAGCACAGGCAGAGCCCCAGGGGCTAAATCCAACCTGCTGCTCACTCCCACCCCCACCTCAAACCCGACTGTGAACCGGCTGGGCCAAGCATCATTCTCGCCTGGCTTGGAGCACAGCAGAAGCCAGCGCAGGGTGCAGAGGCCTTTGAGAAGGAGGCAGCTTGGAGGAGCTGGAGACTCGCTGCCTTCTGGCAAGGGAAGCAGCTTCTGACCAGCTGAGGGGAGTACAGAGGAAGGCAGAGGCCCGGGAGCCAGGGGAGGGGCGGGAGAGGTTGCATCAGTGGTTGCCAGAGCGGCTGCCTCCAGAGAAGTCACTGTGGAGGCTCTTGCCTCTGGTGCCAGGCACCTGGGAAAGGAGGGGAGAGGGAGGGTGGGTCTCTGGGGAGCAGGTGCCCAGGACGGGAGGGCTAGGTATTCTACAGAGCAGCCTGTTCCAGGCCAGCCTGGAGCCCAAGGGCAGAGTGGCTAGAAATACACCTTGGAAGGGTCAGAGGGCAAGTTCCCTGGTCCAGAAATTATGTAAACTCCTTGGTGACACTACCCCCAGGAACATTCTCCCAAAGACCTCAGGCTGCCCTCAGGCAAAACCCTCACCTGCAGCCCTCAGCTCCACCCTCCTACCTCCAGGGCCTCCCGGTCCGATTCTACACAGGCCCACAGCAGGACTCCGATCCTCCAGCCCAATCATCTCCCCAGGAGCCAATCTGGCTTGGTAAGGTGGTGGTCCCAGGAAGTCACTTCCTGATCTTCTGCTACAGTTTTCCCCACTAAAAGTCTTTGAACTCCGCTAAAGTAAAAAGGGACATGACCTTCCAGCCTGGGAGTGTGGGGGGTGTGGCAAAGGATGTAGATTAAGTGGAGGTGGGTAGTTAGCTACATTGCTTAGCGCATAACCCTGGGAGTCACCCACCGGACCCCTTGAAATGTAGATTCATGGGCACACCCAGAAATCTGCATTTCAGTAGAAACCCAAACAATGCTCCTACAAGGGAATAAGGATCCACTTTGAGCAAAGTTCAGGAACTTCCCAGGAAGACTTAAATGGGGGACCTAAGGAAACAATCCTGAATTCCTCTTTCTTTTGGGGGTTCCAAGGTTAGGAGAGGTGATTCCAGGAAAAAAAAACAGATGCTTTGCAATCAAGTAGCAGGTCTCTGCCTGAAAACAGAGGACTGGACTTAAGAATTCTGCTGTCCCTGCTCACCCCCAGTAGAGACCATACATAGGAAGAGAAGACCCCTGTAACAGAAGGTGGCCCGCCAGGCCTGCTCCCTCTGACTCACTGTGGCATCTCTCTGGAGAACCTCGGTCTCTTTCCCTCATCTTTACAATGGACGAGGGTGGAGGGATCGCGAACAGCTTACAAAGCCAAATCCCCTCCAGCCTCTAGCTCTAATCAGCAGAAGGAAGCTCCACCCCTGCAGAGCCTCGCCCCTCCTAACACAAACGCTGCAGAGACCAGTGCCGCAGTGCACCGGCAGAGCCACACCCGCCTCTACAGCCCTGGTCCACCCTAGAGGCAAGCAAGAACTCTTGGACCTTCAGTTGGGATGGGCTCAGGCTCCAGTGTAGCAGGGTCTCATAGCTCTCCCGAAACCAGGGGTAAGGGGAGCTTGGCGACATAAGCAGCAGAAGTCTTGCTGGAAATCTGAAAAGGGAAAACTGTCCCAAGATTTGGGGCCAGTCCTTAGAGCAGCCTCTCCTGTCCTCTCTGGAGGCCACAACCCTAACTTTGAGATCAAAGAGACAGAAATCTACTTCTGGCAGTGGAAGACAGTATAGTCTCCCAGTTCTGCGGGGCAGGAGCTCCTGACAATGAAAATAACGTCACAGCTGGTGTGCCAGGGAGACCAGCAGATCAGGCGGGAAGGCTGGGGTCTGCCCCGGGTGTGTACCCTCAACGCCCTACTCTCAACTCGGCTAGCACCCTCATCCCACTTAGGTTGGGCTCAGCCCCACCCTCCTGAACTCTACTTGGACCTTATGACGCTTCTCAGAGTCCCTAAAGGTTTCGCTCCCCAGGCACCCGCACCCAGGAGCAAAGGACAGTCCCCATGCTCGTTCTCTGTGCTGGTAGCTCCCCGGACTCAACAGTCACCGGGCACTGGGGATTCAGATCTCCTTGTCCATCAGGCTGCCCTGTATCTAGCTAGCGCTTTGCTCGACTTCCACATAACGAATGTGGAGTCCCAAGTCAGTGCCTCACCACCCACAACCACCGGGGGCCTGTAACCCTGGGTCTCCATCGAATGCCCTGGGGCCCAAAGGGCTGCGGGAAGCCAGGCCCTCAGACATACGCAGGGCGCAGCTCCAGCTAACCTGTCTTCCCATGAGGTCCCGGGGCGCAGCCCCAAGTTGCTTTCAGCTCAGCTCGGACCACCAGCGTACCCACTAATAACCCGGAATTCTGGAGTTGCGCAAGCTCGCTTCAGGAGCCACTCCGCCACGTTAATCTGCCTTGTGGAGAAAAGGAATAAACGAAATTCTCACAATGAGACTGGCACACTGGAATTTTTTCTTCTTTGCGTAAGGCCGACTCCAGTAGTTCCTCTATGCCACCCCCAGGAGCTTGAAGGGGCGGCCATGAGCTGCGAAGAAAGTGGTGGCTGCAACTCCATAGCACGAGTCCAAACCAAGAGCCTCCTGGGCAGCCGCCTGAGGATGAGAGGGGGGCTCATCCACAGTGAGACCACACGGGCAGATTTATTGGAAATCCGGGCCTGGGATCAGAGACTTCCCGACTCCAGCCCAACTGGCTTACTGAGGGACAGGTGGAAGGTGAGGCACTCTCGGCAGAGCTGAATGACCCGGAGCGAGGACCAGGGTTTTTGTGCAGGCGTCCTCCACCTACCCCCGCAGAAGGGAAATCGGATTCTTTTAGTCCTCAGGAGTCTTGCGAAGGCCACGGAGTGAGGGTGGGGGCGGGGTGGGGAGGTTGATTAGGGCACCGCCCTCTCTTGGCCCCTAATCTCTGAGCCCGCATTACCCGTCCAGCCGCCGCAGGTATTTCTAAGTACAGTGTAGGGATGCCAATACTGGAGAAAGGGAAAGCGAGTGACTCAGCCTGGAGGGCTCGACGGAAATGGGCGCCCTCACTGCCCTGACCCTTAGGATGCTCTGGTGGTTGAGGCGCCCCAGGCCCGCCAAGGGGCCGCAGATCCCCGAGCAGGATTCAGGGGCCGCAGGTGGTGGCCAGCCCTAACAGGAATGGGGGCAGGTACAGGAGAGTGCTTCTCTGCTGCGCGCTCCGAGCCTCTCAGGACTGATGGCCGACGAGTGAAAGCGAGCTGGAGGTCAGAGACCTGCTTTCCCCAGGGACAGGGCGGAGCCGGCCCAGGGCCACGGAAGAAGTAACCAACCTGCCACGAAACCCTGAAAACGGGCCGAAGAAACGAGCTCTCGGTGCCGGAACGCTCCCAGCAGCCTGCGTCGCGGCCTGCCTCCCAGCCTTGCGCTTCCACCAGGGCCCACCAGGGCGGCGAAACGCAAGCGCGACCCCAGTCGGACTCTTCAGCGAGGCGGCGCTTGGGCCCGCGCCCATACGCACGTCGCCAAACACAATCTGTACCCCTAAACTGTCGCTGCCCTGCTCCTGGGTAATAGGGCTGAGCTCAGGGCACAAGCAACTGGGACCCCCGAATCCTGGATCTCCGCCCCGTGGACACCTCTGCCGCAAGGCCCGAAAGGACTAGGAGTCTGCACTGCCGCGTCATCCCCGAAGGCCGGCTGCGCAGAGCAGCCTCCACTGGCCCGGCCGCCCGCCCCCAACCCAGGTTCTAGCCCTGCTGGCCCCGGGGCACCCGCCTCCACCTTCTCTTCCTCGCCTAGAGCAGGCTCCGCCCGGCCCCGCCCCGAACACTCACCTGCGCCGGCTCGGGGCTGGGCGCACTGCCACCTCCCATCTCCGCGCGGAGTCCACACAGGAAGAACAAGTGAAAAAAGGCCCTAGTTTGGAGCTGGCCGAATGGACCGAACTTGAGGCTCGCCCGGGCTGGGCCGGGGCGGCGCCCCTAATCTCCACTGCCCGGGCAGGAGGAGGCGGCGCCCCAGCGCGAAGCCCAGTAGGGGAACAAAGAGGAGCCGGGATGCGGCCGCGCGCTTCCTGGGTGTCGGGTGACAAGTCTGCTGGGGAAGGCCCCGGCCGGGCCACCTGAGGAGGAGCCGCCTTCGCACGGCAGGCAGAGGGCACCCTGGCGCTAGGGCCCCAGAGGCCGTAGAACAGGGTGCACCGGCTGCCTCCGACCGCGCGGACAGAGGGAGGCCTGCGGGCTTCGGCGCGGAGGCGCTGGGACTTGACCGAGTGCAGAGATAATGACTCTGGGAGGGTTTTACCGCCCCCTGAGCCCTGCCCGCCCCCCGCGCCGCGCCATTGGCTCAGGTGCCGAGAGACGGGGGAGGGACAGGAGGCGGGCCGGGGATGATTCACCTTGAAAGTGGCTTGGGTTGGTGCGCTACGCAGGGCACGCCCGACGGGGACTGCGGAGACGCTGGGAGCCCCGCCTGCTCGTCCAACCCCTCTGGGTCTGGCCTCAAGGGGTCCCATCGCCCACCTTCTATCCCCGCCTCCTACCTTCGGGCTGGGGTTCCACTAGCCGAGGTGCGCCCCGACGCCCTGCCACCCCACCACCCTCAGAGCCCGAAGCTAGACGAGGTGTGTGTAATTTAGCATGCTTGGAAATCCGATTCTGGGCTGGGGGAGGGGAAGTGCGTTTGGCGGCGAGGCCACTGTGGGGCCACTAGACGGTTCTCCACAGTCTCTCAGCGGAAAGAGGCGCAAAGGCTGACCAGTCTCGGAGGGCGCACCCAGACCTGGGGTTGCAGGTATGGAGTGAGGACTAGAAACGCTCCACAACGTCCTCATCCACCTTTGCCTAGCTCTGCTGCCTCACAGGTGTCTGGCCACCGCCGCTGGCCGGAACAAAGGCTGCTTGTCCCGGAAGGGGGAGGGGAAGGAAAGCCGCCCCCAGACCCGTTCCCATCTCCCTTTCTTTCCCCCCACTGCAGCAATGGCTCCCCCGGGAGGGGGCGGGGGCGACCGGGGCTGTGGCGCGGACACCGATTAGATCCTTCTCGACCACCGTTGCTCGGGGTACCACCCAGAGCATTCGAAGAAGGGTCCGGGTCGGATGTTCCTAAACTGTCAGCATTGGGGTGACCTCTTCCTTCTTCCCTAGCATCCCGAACACTGGAGCGCCCCGCCCCTTGCCGTTGCTTTAGGCGTCCTTCCCAGTCGCTGCTGCGCCCGGCCACCCCAGACGACAGTTCAAAACCAGATTAAAATAAAACGCTAATCCGCCTTCCTCCCTTTTAGCTCCTAGTTCTTCCAATGGACCCCGGCAGGTCTGGTGGCCTAGAAACCTCTAAAAAGGCGCGGCAGGGGCGGGGGACTTAGCGGATTCCTCCGCCAAACCTAAAGGCCCGTTGCGCTGAGATTGAAAACCGTTAGCACCGGGTCTTGGGCTCGCGCGGAGGAAGGGGTTAAGTGGAGGAAAGTCAGTCCTGCCCCCGCCCCTGCTGAGCCGCGAGGGGCCGAGAGTGACCACGCAGATACTAACCCTTCTATACTACCGATTCCTGGGTAGGGCCTGCTCCAGCCATCGATGTGGAGGATTGATGGTTTGGGAGGCAAGACCCACCCCAGGTGGGATGGCCAGGCGAGTCTTGGAACCTGGGTGTCCCTCTCCTCACACAGCCAGGAATGAGAAGTGATGCGCCAGAACCCGGGCAGAGGAGATAATGAAAAGGGCACAGCCCAACAGACCAAAAGAGGGGGTGGTCCCATATTAACCCCTCCATGGCCCACTTATATCTTCTCCCATCCTCGTCGCCCTGAGCCTCCCTAGCCGAGCCTCGACTCGCGCCCTACCTGATCCCCAGGCCCTTAGGGTACTGGGCGGCCTGGGTGCTGTATGCCAGGGAACACAGGCCACACAGGCTGCGAGTGGCCTCGGCTGCCTGCTGAGCCCCTTTATAGCGTGGGCCCCGCCCCCGGCGCCCCACCCTGGCCCATTCACCTGCTGTTGAGAACCAGACACCGCACAGCGGAAAGCTAGCCGCTGGGCCGCGCGGTGCGGCCGTCGAGGCTGCCTGGGCTGGGGGCACAGCCGAGACGGATCTAATTTCCACCTTTTCTTAAATGCGCTGCTGAAAGTCGAGACGGCCGCGGCCCGGGAGCCAGCGACGCTTTCCTCCACTCCCACCCCGCAGCTTTCTGCGCACCCCGAGTCCCCCAGCCTCACTTCGGGAGGGGCCGGGAAACTGCACCCGCAAGGGTCTCATGCATATTTTAGGGAGCAGGCTTGGCGAGTAATTGGAGCTGGACCCGGACGGTGAGGGGGCAGCCCCCAGGGACCCGATACCCGGGATCTCTTACGGCTCAGGGCTCAAGTAGGGGAAGAGGTGGCTCTGGCCGACCTTGGTCCTCACTTTCTTGGCCTGAGGAGCACACCCAACGCCCGCAAGCAACCGACCCTCCTCCTGCAGTCTGATATCTGCCTGCCAGCTGCGGCATTTCCCTCCTCCTAAAGAGATCTCTTTCCCTCTCGCCCTATGACCCCGCGGGATGCGTAGTTTTGGGTTTCCTGACCCTCTTGCCAGGTTTAGGAAGGGTCTGTTGTCTTCCTGCACGTAGAAGACTCAGCGCCTTGCCCTGGAACCTCAAACACGGCCCTTCTTTCTTGCTCTAGTGTCTTGTCCCGTCCCTCTGGCTCTCCTTGCTAATTCCTAACCCCAGCGCCTCGCCCTCTCCGTGGCAGTCACCCTTGTGTTGAAAGTGTTGGACGAGGAAGTAACCAACCCTCGGTCCCCACTTTCCTCTCAACGTGCAACAGAGCCGGGCAGAAGGGTGTCTGGGATACAAGCCTCCCTCTCAGGCCTCTAGAAGTAGTTCTGGGGGCTGGGATGTATCTCAGTGGTAGAACGCTTGCCTCGCATATGAGAGGCCCTGGGTTCAATCTCCAGTACCGATCCACACCACAGAAGTCTGGTAGTTCTGCCATTGGCCTTTCGGAATGGTGAGGTCCTAGTGCTAAACTGGGTTCTGGACCCTATTGCACTAGTAACATACCCTCAGTGAAAAGAGCCCCAAATTTTGTCCTTCACTCTAGCCACGTTTTTCTTTTGTCTGTCTGGACTATTTGAAGTGAATGTATGTTTGTTTGCTTTTTACCACACATGCCACTTTGAGCCATATGCTTCACCTCTTTTTCTTTCTTTCTTTCTTTTTTTTTTAAATCGAGGATTGAACTCAGGGGCACTTGACCACTGAGCCACACTCTCAGCCCTGTTTTTCTATTTAGTATTTTATTTAGAGACGGGATCTCACTGAGTTGCTTAGCGCCTCGCTTCTTGCTGAGGCTGGCTTTGAACTCGAGATCCTCCTGTCTCAGCCTCCCGAGCCTCTGAGATTACATGCGTGCCCCACTGCGCCCAGCTCACTTCATCTCTTTGAGCCTCAGTTTCTCCATTTGCACAATGTGTAGAAGAACCCCGACCTCTCAGGAAGACAAAGAAAATACACGTGTGAGCATGCGAGTACTTGGTGACCGGGAGATCCCTGCACCCTCGCCTGCCCCCAGCCGGGGTATTCCAGGCCCCTGGAGCTGCCCCCTCCTAAACTCCTAAACTCCTGGCCCAGGAGGTGGGGAGGTCGTGGCCAGGACCACGAGTTGGGGATGCTGGCCTTTTGATCTTGGCGGAGCCCCAGCCCTCGGGACTTGGCTCTAGAATCTAGATTCGCGTGGGTCGACACTTCCAGGGGTGTTTGAAACCCAACAAATTTCCTGGTATTTTCCAAAGACGGTGTATCTGTGCATCTGTGCGTTTTTCTCCAGACGGCCAAGGGCCCTGTGGGAATCTATTCGCCTGAGCCCGTGAAGTACTATTCTGGCTGTGAGAGGATGTAGGGAGAGTTGAGGGAAGAATGAGAAAGAAGACCGACAAATGAAAGACGATTCTGTCTTAAGGAATCGACCCAGTTCTTCAAAAGAATGAGGAAAATATAAATGATGGTTATAATCCTGGAAAATATCCTGGGCGTTTAGTGAAAAACGCAAAGGACACTCGGGCTCCTGTTTGTATAAAAATATAAATGGAGCAAGGGTTTAAGCATGAGGTTTGTTATGCACAAAAGGGCTCCGCCCCGAGGATTGAAGACTTTTTTTTTTAAAGGACTTCGTTTTATGGCCTTCTGGACTGTTCCAAGCGAGTGTCTTTATTATATGCTTGTATTAGATTTTCGATTTAAGAAGAAAAATTTAAAAAAAAAAAAACTGTTTCGGGATGTTGAAGCATGAAAGTGTAGAATCAGAGGGCGAGTTGCAAATGGAGGGACTGGGGCTGCCGGAGGAGGGTGCCGCCGGGGCTCTGGTTCCTAAGGAACATGCTTCCAGAACCCCAGCCCATAAAAAGCGCGAAGTGGGAGAGAAGGAAGGGGAGGCGACCCTTGGGGTTTCTCAGCTCTAGGTCTTTCGGCTTTCCCTATATGGGGACTTCCAGACTCAGTCTGATCCTGTGTCGCCGAGGCTTGCGAGTCCGCTCCAGAGGATCCCCAACCCGAGCAGGACTGATGGAATGGAGGACCGCGTCCAACCCCAGTTGCCTCATTTCAAAAACACCCGCGGCGCCTTTTTCTGGAGAAGTTGGAGAGGATGCGCCAGAGGAGGTGCCCTAGAAGCCTAGCGTGCCCACCGCGTTGCTCTGCTTCTGCTTGGGTCGCTCCAGTGCTAGGAACTAGTTTCCCCACCTGCAACCAGCTGGGATCCGTGGGGCAGCCCCCACCTTCGCGCAGTCACTGTACTCAGACTCGAGAGCCCGCCTACCAGCCCCGGGGCCCGGGGATGGCGTCAGGGATCAGAAACACTGAGGTTCTAACCAGATTGTGTCTGCAGTTGGGGGACTGGCCCCCGCAGCCTGCAGCAGATTATCCAAAGGTCGGTGACCCAAATATGGTTTTGGCCACAGGCCATGTTTCACTCCCTGTGTCCAAAGCAGAATTTGGCTCAATAATTCTGCCCCCAAACCAGGCGAATATTTTTTCGGTTTGAGGATGCTTTGGGGAGTTAGGTCTTAAATGTTGCAAATTAGAATAATCTTCATTGTTAACCATCTAATAAGTATTTGTTCGGTGCCTGCCTGAGCCTTAGTTTCTTCTGGGAATTGGGAGTTCGCCCGGATCAGAGAACTGCTGGGGGACCAGTCGAAGTCGTGTTCTTGCAAGCACCTTATAGCAGCAAAGCGCTTCTTCCGGGGACAGTTCTTTTTAGTCTGCAGTGGCCACTTAAATCTGCCTGAATGAAGTTGCCGGCCTTTCTAGAACCGGAACGTGCTCCTGCGTGGATAGGAGCGTCTTTTCCGGGCTGGAAGGGTTCTGCGGAGCGGACTCCGCGTTCTCCCCAGGGCAGTCGGGTTCTCTCTTCCGCACTTCACAACCCGGCGTTTCCCCTGCGCATCCGCTCCGTATCCAGCCTGGTCGGCGTGCTCCCGGCTGGACACCTTCTCGGTGCCCTGCAGCCGCCTGCCCCGGCTCCTGTTGCCCTCAGCCTTGCGGCGTGGTCCTGGCTGATTGCCTTGGCATCCCTCCCGGTTGCCCCCAGACCCTCAAACCCTCCCAGGGCCCCGCGCTGGAGCGGAAACAACCCGCTCATTCGTGGTGGGAGCTGACGGAGAGTCGAGCGGGCCAACCTTTCATCTTCTTAGATGAGAGATCTGAAGCCCAGTTAGGCCCCAAATTCCGGGCCGAGCCGGCACCAGAGCGCGATTCGCTGGATGTCAGCCCCTGGGTTTTTCCACAGATCCAGAGAGAACTCTGGGAGCCGGACATTAAGATATGCCGCGAGCCGGGTGCGGTGGCGCAAGCCTGTAATCCCAGCGACTTGGGAGGCTGAGGCAGGAGAATCCCAAGTTCAAAGCCAGCCTCAGCAATTTAGCGAGGCCCTGTCTCAAAATAAAAATTAAAATGGGCTGGCCCTACAGAGTTCAATCCCCAGTACCGCCAATTTTTTTTTTAATTTTTAGTTATAGATGGACACAATGTCTTTATTTTATTGCTTTGTATGTGGTGCTGAGGATCGAACCCAGGGCCTCACGCATGCGAGGCAAGTGCTCTACCGCTGAGCTACAATCCCAGCCCTGGCCATAATTTTTTAAAAGTTAGAAATTTTAAATGCTGAGGGACGCGCTGGGGTGGAGCCCGGGAGGTTCCCTGGGTAGCCACCGGCCTCTAGCCAAGCGGGGCCAGAGGAACCTTGGGAACTGCAGAGATGTTCTTGGTGACACACCTAGGGGCGGATTGCCTAGAAAGAGGATTATCCCGGGGGTTCTGCATGCAGACTGACAGCCCCTCTGGGCTGGGGATGATGCATCGTCGTCCTTATGGGTGGGAAATAGCCCTTCACAGAAGAGGGGCGGGAGCAGGAAGGACCACCATCAGTTGGGATAAGTGGGAGGTAGGTGCGTGTTTGTAGAGTGTAATCAAGAGAAATCAAGAATTTCTGAAGCTCTTTGATCTGCTCTTCTGGAACCTCCATCAATAATTGGAATACAAGCCAGGTGCGGTGGCGCAGGCCTGTAATCCCAGCACTTTGGGAGACCGAGGAGAATCGCGAGTTCAAAGCCAGCCTCAGCAATGGCGAGGCGCTAAGCAACTCAGTGAGACCCTGTCTCTACATAAAACACAAAATAGAGCTGGGGGTGTGGCTCAATGGTCGAGTGTCTCTGAGTTCAATCCCAGGTACTACTACTACTACTACTACTAATAATAATAATAATAATAATCGGAATCCAGCAGTTGGTAATCGCACCCACAGTTCCCTCGGTGGGAACCTGCTTGGCAGCCCTCCCAGAGATGGATGGCGACTGAAGCAGGTGGGGAAGCTCCCTCAGCAGCTGCCAGGCTGTTAGCCCTTGGTGTAGAGGCTGGGTAGAGCCTGGGCCTGGCCTCCAGGGTGGGCTGCTTGGGGGGGACACATCCACCCAAATCTTCAGCATGAGTCCCCAGTGATGCCCCAGAGGGGCAAGGGCCCTATATGTCTCCGCTGCTGTATCCCATGCCAGCCTGTAGGAAGGTGCTGTGTGAGTCTGAGGGAATGCCAGCATCAGCTGTGAGGAGGCATAAGAAGAGGGAGGCACAGGCTACAGGCAGAAAGGAGGCCAGCCCAGCCCTGTCTCTGGTCTGTTTCTCTGCACCACAGCCTCCTTCTCTGTTACTCTTCTTGGCCAGCAATGTCCAGCCTGGGTTTTGTCTTGGTACGTCGTTTCCAGGGAGTCTGAAACTCTTCTTGGACTTCTGGGTGTGGGGGGCATCTTCTTCCCACTCTTTTCTCACAAGCATGAGCCGTGGAAGAGCTGATTCTCTCCCTCCCTCCGTTCCAGCAGGTTCCTCTGTGCTGGGAGGATCAGAAGGAAGCGCTAGAGTGAGGTCTGCTTAGTAGCACTGGTTGGAAAGTGCTCTTCCTGTCTTCCTTCATCCTTCAATTTTTCTTTTTTCAGACACATTGGAGAAATGCGCTATAGCCATAGAAATGGAAGTAGAGAAGCTGGCTGTACTTGGACTTTACACAAAGCCCAGCTGTGCCAGACATGGGGCTTCCACTGTGCGCCAACTGGCAGGGGATAGCGGATGTCTCCTGCTGGTTAAATTAGTGCAGGATGATACTCCAGAAGCCAGATCATCCAATCTTAGAATTCTGGATCATAAATGGAGACTGCATGGATCTTCAAGGAACCTACATTCTCCTTGAGATGTGAAGATGTGTGTCTGGTAATGCTCCATCTGTGCTTAGGAGGAACCAACACTGCTAGAAGTTCTCTTTCCAGCAGAAGCTGGGTGGAGTGGTCTGTGATTGAAGGACCACCAGACTCAGCAAACTTGACAACAGTCCTCTCATTGGGTCTTAAGCACCTGCAGAGCCCTGCTGGGTGTGGACACGACAGCCCCACACAGGTGGCAGGAGGGGTGGATGAGCGGCCGCATGGCTGAGAACTCATCTCCCACTTCCTCTCACAGGGTATGGGAATCTTCCTTCACCATGGGCCTCCCTTGGGCCCAGGCCTTGGGTCCCTTCCATCTTCTGCCCTGGAGTGGAGGAGCTGTCCTCCCCGCACAGTCCACTTGGTTGTGTTCCCATCCCCTAGGCCACCTGCCAGCGGATGGGGTCTCTTTAAGGAATTGATTTCTACAAGTCCCTGAAGTGTATCCTCAGCAGTAAATCTCCTGCCACCCAGGCTCTCTGCTCCATGAATGATTTAGCACCTCAGAGGGATTGGAACCATCTTCCCGAGCCGCCCAGCAGTCGGATGCCTGCAGCTGTAACAGCACCAACCCCCCTGCCATGGTGATGGATGGTCTCTTCTGCCCTAATGGGGAGAAGAGTGCAAGCACTGTCTGTGAGGGGATCCGGCCATGAAAGTAAGTACCCATCTGGCTCCACAGACTCCTGGTTTGGGGTCTTACTGATGGGCCAGCTAGCTAATTGCCCTCAGAGGTACCTAGTGAAAGAGCCTGAGTCTATCCTTTGTCCTCAGCCCAGAGGGACCCTGGCTTGTTTCAGAGCAAGATTTGTCTTTCCAATTCCTAAAGTGCTCAGAGAAAGGAATTACACCAAGTGCCTTCTTCCCTTGCTCTGGTTACAACACACAAACACACACGAACCATGTTCACTTTTATCAAGAAACTTCTCGGCCGGGCGTGGTGGCTCACGCTTGTAATCCCAGCACTTTGGGAGACCGAGGAGAATCGCGAGTTCAAAGCCAGCCTCAGCAATGGCGAGGCGCTAAGCAACTCAGTGAGACCCTGTCTCTACATAAAACTTAAAATAGGGCTGGGGATATGGCTCAGTGGTTGAACGCCCCTGAGTTCAATACCTGGTACCAAAAAAAAGAAAAGAAACTTCTCAGGAAGTTCATCATTATATCCAACCATAATCTTTCCTGCTATACAGAAAGTCCATTTTTTTCAGAATCCATCTGGAACTGACAGAGAACAGCTGGTCATTATGGGCCATATGCTAACCCTGCAAGCACACATGGGAATGATGGCTGGGTCTTGCTCCCTCCTGGTCTTTAGATCCTCCCCACCCCCATCATCTTTCATCTAAGCTTTAATGACCCTGGTTCTCTCAAATCCACCCCTTTTGGGAAAAAGACAAGGACTTGCCAGCCAACATCCTGAGGTCACCCACTTCGTCCATGGAAAGGGAAGAAATGGAGAGGGTGGCCCCAAAAGGGGGTGTAGCCTCCGTCTGCCTCCATCCCTGGTTCAGAGGAGGATGAGGTCCTGAGATTGTTTGGTGTGAGCCATGTGAGTCCACCACAGAGAGTGGGGCTCAGGTTTGGGTTCTGTTTTGTTTGGACAGCTTTGTTGAATTATGATTTACATAGAATAAAATTAATTTAAACACAAAATTAAATGAGCTTTGTGTATACCTTTATATAATCCATGTAAGCAGTACTGCAGTCAGGGAATAGAACATTCCATTGCCTCCAAAATGTCCTTCCTGCCTTTTCTGGTCAATCTCCCTCCCCCACCACAACCCACACTACCACTCCAACCCCCGGCAACTACTGATCTGCCTTCTTTCACTGTAGTTTTGCCTTTTCCAGAATTCCATTTATATACAAGCATGGAGCATGTAACCTTTTGAGTCTGGCTCCTTTTGTTTATTTTTTAATCAATCAATTAATTAAATTATTTGGTGTTACTAGGGATTGAATTCAAACCCCAGGACCAAAAAAAAAAAAAAAAGAGCTGTTCACCCCAAAAGAGCAGCAACCCCCCTCCTCCCAAGAAGGAAGGAGACAAAACCTCTGGGACCCACTGGCTAATGGAGCCAGGGTCCCAATGACCCCTGGGGACAAATGGTGAGGAAGAGACTGACAATGGCCTTTGAATCTGCTTCCCCTGTTCAACTCATCCTATTCCCTACCTGAATGTCCACGGGACAGGAGGGGACTGGGTCTTGTCCAGAGGCCAGATCCTGAGCTTGAGTCACATGAGATTCTCTTGCATTAAGAAACACAAGCTCAGCCGGGCACGGTGGCGCACACCTGTAATCCCAGCACTTAGGGAGGCTGAGACAGGAGAATCGCAAGTTCAAAGCCAGCCTCAGCAACAGCGAGGCACTAAGCAACTCAGTGAGACCCTGTCTCTACATACAACACAAAATAGGGCTGGGGATGTGGCTCAGTGGTCGAGTGCCCCTGAATTCAATCCCAGTACCAAAAAGAAAAGAAAAGAAACACAGGCTCCACCAAAGGCACCTGGCGTGGGTTGCATTTGGGGTAGGACACATTGGCCAGATGGTTGGGCACCTGGGCACCCCCCATGTGCTCTCATGAGCCCTGTCTCTTCAGTCTGCGGGCCTGTGGTCTGGGCCATCATGACCCATTCTATAGGAACCATCTTCCAGCCTGGGGAGGAATGGAGCTCAAGTGGGGCCAGCCGGGAGCCTGCCCAGCTGGGTCTCCCTGGGGGCCTTTGGTAAGAAAGACTTCAGGGGTATCAATAGAAGCCTATTATCTTGTCTCTTTCCTTAGAGGCTCATTCCATGGGGGCTTTTAGGGAGGGGTAGGGAGGCTGGCAAAAGGCCACCTGAGGCTGCTTCTCAACGAAACTGTGTACCTGATAGAGTTACTTGTATCAAGTGCACCACAACTTTTAATCCACTTTGTAATCAAACAGGGCATCATTGGGGGCCCCAACAAGCTCTAGAGGACAGTGCAGTTCCACCCACTTTACAGGTGGGGAAACTGAGGCAAGGGGAAGATCAGAAGTCATCCATTTGAGCCAAGCAGGTGGTAGAGAACTCAGAGCTCTGGGCCCGGGATCAGCCTACACCTTTGCAGAGAACAAGATGGGTGGGGTTGGGGGGCTTTGCTGCAGGCAACTCTGTTGTCTTTGATGAGTTTACAGTCCTTCCAAGCATGAAATGACATCTACCAACTATGGGGGATTTTCATAGACAAATTCACAAAAATTCTATTTCATCGTCTGAGCATGCCCACAAGCTAGAGTTTTTGCAGAAGCTTGCGTCTTCTCTGGGTCCCACTCCAGACTGCCTGAAAAATGAGCAGCTAGTTGCAGGAGGAGGGAGGTTCTTCTTTCTGCCTCCAGCCAAGATGGGCTCTGGGTGTGGTTGTAGCTCCACCACTGTCTCTCCGTGGGCCTTCAGGCTGGGCTCTTGTGTGTGCCTGTTGCTGCAGCTACGAGACTAGGGCCAATGCTGGACCTTGCAGTTCCATTTGTTCTAGCTCAATGTGACAGGAGGAAAAGGAACATTGCAAAGCAGAAAATGCTAGATCCTCATGAAAGACAGGAATATGTCAAGGCCAAAGGCCACAGCAGAGAGGTAGCACTCCACACCACAGAACACAGCACCACCCCAGGGCCAAGGGGCCTGGGCGCTGGACCCCGAACTGCCTCTCTGGGCCTCAGGAGACTCTATTAAAATAAAGGGTCAAGCCAGCAGCTTTAATCACAGCTACTCAGGAGGCTGAGGCTGTAGAACCCCAAGTTCCAGGCCAGCTTAGGCAACAACACAAGATCCCATTTCAAAAAACAAGAGTGGGGGTACTGGGGGTCGTGGCTCAGTGGTAGAGCGTCTGCCTAGCATATGTGAGGAACTAGATTTGGTCCTCAGCACCACATAAAAATAAATAAATAAAACAAAGGTATTGTGTCCATCGACAACTAGAAACAAAACAAAACAAGAGTGAGTCAGAGCTCTCTCCAGCCATGACATTCTACACTGTTCCCAGAGCTATCTGGGGGTAGAGTGGACATATTTCCCTGGCCACATCCCCATGCCTGGGCCCTGAATACCCTTAGCAGAGGCTGTGCCTCCTCAGGGTACTTGTCCCAGATTAGCTGCTGCCACCTCTCTCTCTTTTTTTTTTTTTTTGGTACCAGGGATTGATCTCAGGAGTACTCGACCACTGAGCCACATCCCCAGCCCTATTTTGTGTTTTATGTAGAGACAGGGTCTCACTGAGTTGCTTAGCGCCTCACCGTTGCTGAGGCTGGCTTTGAACTAGTGTTTCTCCTGTCTCAGCCTCCCTAAGTGCTGAGATTACAGGTGCGCATCACCGCGCCCGGCTCCATCTTTGAGGAACTCATAGGAACTCAGCCCACCTGGGCCCCTTGGCAGGCTTCTGGGAGCACAGTTCAGTATGGCACAGGTAGGATAGAATGGCTTCTAGATCTGTTGGAGGGCCTGAGGGGCCCTGTCATGGGTCAGCATTTCCCTGCACTGGGGCAAGGCGTGGCCTCCCTGTGCCAGGAGAAAAACTTTGAGCAGGTACCAGGACAGGAAGGGCCTCTTCCTGGCTGTGGGGAGATGGTCATCAGTGGCCAGAGGGAGCAATTATGTTCCCACTGAGTTCCATCTGCAGCTAAGGAAAGCACAGGCCCTGGGCCTAGGGTGCCAGGTAAGACCCACAACACCAGTCAGATTGGAATTTCAGATAAACAAAACATTTTAGTATAAGCATGGTACTAAATAGCCACAGGACATATGTATATAAAAAAATAAGTGTTGTTCACCTGAAATTAAAATTTGACTGGGAATATTATATTTTTATTTCTAAATCTGGCAATTCTACTTGGGATCTCAAACCATGTCCTACCCCACCTCATCCCTGCAGCCCAGCCGGCCAGGAGGCCTGATATGGGCTGCCAGTGGGAGTCTCTGGAACTCTCTCTGGTCTTGCTCTTGCTGGCTGTCTCTCTCTCCTTTCTGTCTTGGTCTGCCTGACGCTTGCCCTTCTGTCCCCCGCTGTCTATCTTGGCCGGTCCCTCCTCAGCCTCCCTCCCATGTACCCTGCTGCCCTACAAGGTGGCAGATCCTCAGGGCTCCCCACACAGGGTGCTACCAGTGGTTGGGGTGGGTCTGCGGGTCTGAGATTGGGTGGTGGTCCTCTGTGCTAGGTTCCCTCTCCTCTTTAGCTATCCTGTACCGAGATTCTCGAGATAGCTCCCAGCCTGCAGGGATGGGGAAGAAATGCGGCTTCAGGCCTCCCATTTCTGTGCACTGAGCTTTCTATAGATTCCCAAATGTAAACCTAACCTTCCCTTGAGGGAGAGGTGTTTTTAGCCCACCATGAAGATGAAGAAACTGAGGCAAAGAGAGGTGAGGTAACTTGTTTACGGTGACACTAGCCAGGAGGCCAACAATTCCTGGGCCTCTTCCAACGGTGCCAGGTCTTCGCCCCTTTCCCAGGTTGTGAAGGAACTAGGAGGTCCTTTCGCTACCCTGCTGGGGCTGCTGGGTGGGATATGTCTGGCAAAGCCCTCTCCTCCCAGTTCCAGTCAGCTCTGCCACACACAGGTGGGGCCCAGGAGTCCAGCCATGGACAGGCTGCTGTTCCTGCTGCCTTCCCCTACCCTCGGACAGGAGGGACAGTGCTTACCCCTTCAGGGCAAGCCTCCAATTGGATTGGCCTCCACCTGCTCCTTGGTGCATTAGGGCCTCCGAGAGGCTGGATGGGAGGAGCTGTGGCTTGGAGCCCTGGGGTCTTCCTCACCTTGAGGGGAGCGAGGCCTGCTCTCCCACTCCGCCCTCACCCTCGGGGCTCTCCTCTTCATGGCTGCATGCTGGCCCCTTGGAGTGGGCTCAGTCTGAGCACCAGGTGTTCCAGGTTTCCTACGAAACCCAGCTGGCCCCAGGCAAGGAGCCCAGGGGCACACACCTTCCCATGGGGAACACTGCAAGAACTTGAGTTCGAGAGAAGATGGAAAAAGAGAATGTGGAAGGGTGCCACGGGGGCCAGGCCGCTCATGCCTGTGTGCAACCCAGCAGAATTCTTTTCAGTGCACTGGATTTTGACTTTTTCCTTTTCTCTGATTTCTTTTTTTTTTTTTTTTTGGTACTGGGGATTGAACTCAAGGGCACTCAACCACTGAGCCACATCCCCAGCCCTATTTTGTGTTTTATGTAGAGACAGGGTCTCACTGAGTTGCTTAGCACCTCGCCATTGCTGAGGCTGGCTTTGAACTCGCGATTCTCCTGTCTCAGCCTCCCTAAGTGCTGGGAATTACAAGCGTGAGCCACTGCGCCCAGCTCTTTTTTCTCTGATTTCTTTTAAAACTAATCTTCAGTGTCCCCATCACAAAGAGTCCCATCATTAGACTGCAGAGACCGTGGCAGACAATGTGAACCCCAGAAAACTGCTGACCTGGATTCAGCAGCCTGCTTTTCCTGTCTTTGTTCTATGTGCATGTTGTTTTTAACTAAAAATGAGGCCTTTTTGTACCGTCTGGTTCATACAGTATCTTACTTTTCTTACAAAGTAAACTTTTCCCATTTGGTTTCTTTCTTTTAGTCCTTCTGGAGGTTGAACCCAATGGTGCTCTACCACTGAGTCACATCTCCAGCTTTTTATTTTTATTTTGAGACAGGGTCTTGCTAAGTTGTTGAGGTTGGCCTCGAACTTGCAATCCTCCTGCCCCAGCCTCCTGAGGAGCAGGGATTATATGCATGTGCCATCACGCCTGGCTCTTTTTCCCATTTGGGAAAATCATATTCTATGACAGTGAACAACTGCACAGCATGACTATTACTTCACCTATTAAGCCCATCTTAAGGTCATGTGGGCAGTTTCCAATTCCCTGCTATCAGAATATAGTGAATTTCTTTAGGATCCATTCCATCCATCTCTAGGTCAAAGAGGGTGCAAATTGAAAATATTCTTGGTTCATATTATAGAAACTGCACACACTTGCTATCGTAAATTTCAACAAGCAGGGCGTGTACACAGTAGGCACCTTGGCTCTGGGAGGGGTGGTACAGGATAGCAAATTCCAGCGGCCACTGCTGATTGGAGACCAGAAGCATGGCAGGGCTGATCCAAGCTAGTGGGCCAAGGGAGCCTAGAAGATTCCAAACTGGAAGAGGTAGGGTCCAGTCCCATTTTTTGGTCCTTGGCAGGCAGCCCCTCCTCCTGCGGGCTGCAGGGGCCCAGCACCCACAGAAATTCAGACAATTCAGTATGGATATCTGGAAGGTCTGGGGTCCAAGGGCCCCTCCTTCTCCTCTAGGACAGGGGTTCTTTGTCCCCCTTCCAAGACCAATCACAGCCCTGAAGGGGACAGTGGGAAAGCAGGGTCTCAGCCTGGCCTGAGGTGGGGGTGGACAGTGCAGGTGGAAGGTCCATCACAGGTTGGAGTGAGTCTGTCATGTGATGGATTCCCAAGCTAAGTGATTCTCAGACTTTGCTTCCTCGGCAGACACAGAGCAGGAGGGGAGGCCCTGGCCCCTGGGCTCCTACTCTCCCATTTATTCCTACTGCTCCATTTACATCTGCTGTTCTTTTTCTTTTTTTAATTTAATTTTATGATTATTATTATTAGTAGTAGTAGTACCAGGGATTGAACTCAGGGGCACTCGACCACTGAGCCACGTCCCCAGCCCTATTTTGTGTTTTATGTAGAGACAGGGTCTCACTGAGTTGCTTAGCGCCTCGCCGTTGCTGAGGCTGGCTTTGAACTCACAATCCTCCTGCCTCAGCCTCCCAAAGTGCTGGGATTACAGGCATGAGCCACCAGGCCAGGCTAAATTAAAAAAAAAATTTTTTTTAAGTTATACATGACAGTGGAATGTATTTAGACATATTATACCCACATGGACTGTCACTTCCCATTCCCGCGGTTGTACGTGATGCGGAGTTACACTGGTGGGGGATTCACATATGAACACAGGAACATTGTCGGATTCATTCTGCTGCCTTTCTCTTCTTACCTCCCCTCGCTCCCCCACCTTCCCTTCATTCTCCATCGTCAAATCCAATGAACTTCTACCCCCCACACACCTTACTGTGTTAGTATTCGCATGTCGGAGAGAACATTCTACCATTCGACCTTTGGTTTTTTGGGATTGGCTTATTTCACTTAGCATTACATCCACTGTTTTTTTGTTTTTGTTTTTTTAGTTGTAGATGGATGCAATGTCTTTATTTATTTATTTTATATGGTGCTGAGGATCGAACCCAGTGCCTCACACATGCGAGGCACGTGCTCTACCACTGAGCCACAACCCCAGCCCCTTTGTTTTGTTTTTTTGTTTTTGTTCTTGTTTTGTTTTTTAAATATTTGAAATACAACTTTATTCTGATTCTAAACAAAAAGGAACTGGAATAACAGTAACAAACAAGATTCACCACTGAATATTGGGATGTGACTGTAACAGTCATATTCGACACTCAAGAAGGAAACAACTGCATTCCAAACAGTTAAACATGCAGGTCCAAAAAATGAAAGTATTTTTTTAATTGCCACATTTGCTCTGAAGCTCATTCATTTCCTTCAGCATTCCACAAATGAAGCACGTGTCTGCTTAGCTAGATTTTAGTCAAGTGGTACACACACACAGCACCCTATAAGACTGGAACATCCAAGCCGGGTGCAGTGGTGCACGCCTGTAATCCCAGCACTCCGGGAGGCTGAGACAGGAGGATCGTGAGTTCAGAGCCAGCCTCAGCAACGGCGAGGCACCAAGCAACTCAGTGAGACCCTGTCTCTACGTAAAACACAAAATAGTTCTGGGGATGTGGCTCAGTGGTCGAGTACCCCTGAGTTCAATCCCCAGTACTAAAAAAAAAAAAAAAAAGACCGGAACATCCACTGTTCATAAGGCTTCCAAGAAAGATCTGCTTTGAGAAAAAGCTCCCAGCACTGAGGGTGGAGCTCAGGGGTAGAGGTCCTGCTTAGCCTCCTCAAAGCCCTGGTTTCCACTCTCAGACAAGAAGAAAAAAGAAAAGAAAAACTTCAGTCCAATGTGGTGACCCCTGCAACCCCAGCTACTCGGGAGGCTGAGATAGGAGGGTCACAAAATAGAGATCAACCTGGGCAATGTAGTGAGACCATGTCTCAACAGATACCTCCTCACCTGCGGAAAGGTTGCCCTTCAAGACCCAGCACTTCCCATCTGCCATGCTGGGCCTTTTAGGCCCCTCCTGGAGGTCTTAGGGATGGCAGTGTCCCTTTCTGTGTTCTGGAGATGCTCTGGATGACGTCAGAACCCAGCCTTCCTGCCTAGCTTTGCCCATGCCCACTCCTCTGCCGGGCCCTCCTGGCCTGCCTCCACCCAGCATCCTTTGCATCCGCCTTAAAAGCTAGTTCCTACTGGAAGCTTCCCTGGCCCCAGCCACAGCACGGCCTGTGCCCTAGGACAGATTCCTCCTCTCTAGAGGATGGTGGAGGCCCCTCCTTCCTAGGGTTCGGGCCTCAGGTTGAAGAGGAATGGCCTGGTTTGGTGGGAGCCCTCCTTGTCTGGGCAGGAAGCCTGGGGAATAAGGCTAGGGGGAATTGGAGGTTGAGAACTTTCCATGTGATTCTGTAGGTGTCAGCAGGGACCTGGACATGAAGAAGATGGTCTGGTAACAAAGCAGAAGACTGACTGGAACAGAGAGAGCAGGAGGAGGGGAAGCTCTGGAAATCCCATGACTTGGCATGACCTGGTACCCAAGGCTCCTGAGGCTGCTGGCTGTGCGCACGGGGGCAGGGGCATGCAGGCTGTATGGAGAGAGGTTTCCAGAACTCTCTTATGCTACCACCTGGGCACTGAGAGAGTAGTTAAAGGTCCCACTTGGGCTAGGGGTGTAGTTCAGTGGTGGGGCACTTGCCTAGCACACATGAGGGCCTGAACATAAAGCCCTACGCAGGTATTAACTGTGCCCACCAGCACCACAGGGGGAAAAAGTCCTATATTCAGATGTCCTGGCTTCTTCAGTGACCGTCTGAGAGCCAGGCAGCTGGCTGACCTCATGCAAGGTACCCCGTTCCCTGACCTATGCATGGGCCGTACTCAGAGCACCTGCCTCAAGGGATTGTGAGGGGGTCAAAGGAGGCAATGGGTGGAGAGTGTGGGGGCCGCTCAGTGCTGAGAACCGGCACCATCTGTCCCTGAGTCTCATCTCCTTAGGCCAGGTAAAGAGCACAATGGAGCCCGCCTCTCAGGGCTATTGGGGGGAGGGTAAAATGAGCCCAAGCAGCCAAGGGTTCAGCCATCCTAGGCAGTGTGGAAGAAGCTGAAGTGGCTAGCCGTCTCACTCCTGGCCTCAGCGGGACCTGCTCTGGGACCCCCATGTGGTCAGCCTGGGGCTCTGCGGTATCTCCCTACAAGGGCCTCTGCTTATCAGCCCAGGAAGGGCCTGCCTCAAAGGCATGGGAGGGACAGGGACCTTCTCCCCGCCACAGCCCCGGAAGCCCAACCAGCCCCCACCCCCAGCTGGAAGCAGAAGCAGTGGGTGTGGATATGGGGAGCCAGGCGCCTCTGTCCCCCTCCACCAGCCAGCCTGGAGGCCCCAGGAGGCACGAGATAATCACAGCAATTGCAGAAAGACAGGACTTCCTGTGGGGGGCAGGGCTTGACAGCAAGGCAGGAGGATCCTCCAGGCAGAGCTGCTGCCTGAGGGTGGGGAGTGAGGCCCAGGGCCTGGAATCCCGTCCGTCCACACTGCCTGCGTCCCAGGAGAGAGGAGGACAGGCTCCCAGGCCTTTCACACAAAGAAGCCCAGGATCTGCGGCGGGGACGGCGTGGGCAGCCTGGAAGTGACTGTTTAGAGTTCAGGTGATCTTTGTTTACCGCGGAGGGAACATAAAGCCCTGCGCAGGTATTAACTGTGCCCACCTGCGCCCAACATTAATTTGCTCCTCCGGAGTTCCAGCCAATGGCACCAGCAATAAAGGAAATTGCTTTTTGAAGTTGACAGAGGCTGGGAAGAGAGCTCCAGGACAGGCCTGACTTCTCCAGGTAGCAGCTGGGCCCCTCCCTCTCCACCTGTCCCCCAAAGCAGAGGGTGTGTAGTTGTCACTGGGAAGCTGGGAAGAAGCCTCCAATCCTCATGTGTACTTTTTCCCAAAAGATCCTTTCACCTTGTGTTTCCCAGGCCTAACATGGGGATAGGACTTCAGCATTAGGGCAAGAGGAGAGATATTAAGCAGGACTTCCTGATGACAGGTTTTTGAGCATGAGGCAGAGCATAGGATCTCTTTCCCACAGTCCTTTGAGAGAGCACTCTTGGGAGGATTGGACAAGGGGGCCCTCCTGCTGTGGAAGCGCTGCTGACCTCCCATGATTGGCACGGTGAGGTCCACGAAGGCATTCCTGTCTCCATGAAGGGAATTCTCTGCTTTCAGCTCCTGAGTTCCCACTTCCCAGGGTGGAGGACCCCAGAGAGACAGATCATGGTCCTCACAGCATCCTCTCCCAGACCCTTGCTCCTGACCCTATTTCCATCTCCCAGAGTGGTGCCTTAACAGCTACTACCGTTGGCGACCACCACATGCACCCATTTTACTCCCCAAACAATGGCCCATAAGGCAGGTATTGGTGCCTCTTATGAGAAAACTGAGCTTCTGAGGCCTTTCCTGTGACATTCAAGGAACCCTGAGGACTGCAGGCAGCAGTCACTGAAGCTGAGTGAATCGCACGGGGGCAGATTCCCTTCTGGAGTCCAGGAGCAAACGGCCGCTGCCGACACCTTGATTATGGATTTCTGGTCTTCAGAACTGTGAGAGGATAATTTCCTGTCATTCCAAGTGACCCAGTTCTGGTCATTGTCACAGCAGCCTCAGGGAACTGAAACAATTGGTGTTCTGGAGTGTCACCAATGCCCCCAACTTCCACCTCCGTCACCTGCTGCTGACAGCCAGGTCTGTCTCTCCAGGCAGAACTCCATCCTGAGTTTCAGACTCTATTCTCTGTAGATATCTCTGTCTTTGTCATATTTGGTCTTTGTCCCTTCATGAGCCATAGGAGTGACATTTGGTTTTTGTAATGGGCCCCTTTCCACAGCACCTGGATTTATGCTAGTGTGGTGGCAAGTTAGGGCCCCTGATAGCCTAAGGATGAGACTGGTCACCAGAAACCAAGTGATTAGAGGATTGGGATATTCAGCCCCAAACACGTCTAGAAGGGGCAACAGGTGCTGGAGATTAAATGCAATTAAACTCTATAGACTTGAATGGAGCGGGACAGACACAGCTCAGTGGTCGAGCAGTTGCCTGTCGTAACTCCTGGGTTCAGTCCCCAGCACTGCAAAAACAAATGCAGTGTTAAAAAAAAAAAAAAAAATGCAGTGTTTGGGATTGAACCCAGGGTGCTCTACTTCTGAACTACATGCCCAGACCTTTTTAAAGTTTTTTTTTTTTGGTACTGGGATTGAACTCAGGGGCGCTCGACCACTGAGCCACATCCCCAGCCCTATTTTGTGTTTTATGTAGAGACAGGGTCTCACTGAGTTGCTTAGCGCCTCGCCATTGCTGAGGCTGGCTTTGAAGTCGCGATTCTCCTGTCTCAGCCTCCCTAAGTGCTGGGATTACAGGAATGCGCCATAGCTCCCGGTCTTCTAAAAAAGTTTTTGAGAGCACCTGTAATCCCAGCGGAATGGGAGGCTGAGGCGGGAGGATTGCGAGTTCAAAACCAGCCTCAGCAATTTAGCGAGTCCCTAAGCAACTCAGCAAGACCCTGTCTTTAAATAAAATATGTAATATATTTTTTAAGGGACCTGTCTTTAAAAAAAGGGAGTGGTGCTGAGGATGTGACTCAGTGATTTAAGGGCCCCTGGGTTCAATTCCTGGTACCAAAAAAAAGTTTTGAGACATGATCTCACTAAATTGCTAGGCTGGCCTCAGGCTTGTCATCTTTTTTTTTTTTTTTTTGTACCAGGGATTGAACTCAGGGGCACTTGACCACTGAGCCACATCCCCAGCCTATTTTGTGTTTTATGTAGAGACAGGGTCTCACTGATTTGCTTAGTGCCTCACCATTGTGGAGGCTGGCTTTGAACTCACGATTCTCCTGTCTCAGCCTCCCTAAGTGCTGGGATTACAGGCTTGAGCCACCGCGCCCGGCTAGGCTTGTCATCTTGCTGGGCATGTTGGCGCAATGATTTGGGAGTCTGAGCCTGGAGGATCACAAATTTCAGGCTAGCCTTAGCAATTTAGTGAAACTCTGTCTCAGAATAAAAATTAAAAAGGGCTGGGAATGTGGCTCAGTGGTAGAGGATCCTTGGGTCAATCCCCAGTACCAAACAAACAAGCACAAAAACTTAGGTTCCTTCTGCCTCAGCCTCCCATTGCTGGGGTTACAGGCATGCGGGGACTATACCTGGCACTAAGATTTGATGAGTTTCCTCCCAGGGTGCTGATCATGTGGAGGTGCTGAGAGCCTGAAATGCCTGGAGAGAGGATGGATGTTCTGAGCCCTTTCCTTGGTACCTTGCCTTATGCATCTTTTCATCAAGCTGCTTATCTGTGTCCTTTATAATAAGCCAGTGATAAAGCATCTCCTTGGGCTCTGGTCATCCTAGCATGTTACTGAACACAAGAGGGAGGGAGATGTGGGAACCCCCATTTGTAGCCAGTAGGTCAGAAGTACAGGCAACCACCTGGGACTTGTGTTTGGCATCTGAAGTGCTGTCAGTCTGTGGGACTGACACTGTGCAGGTGACAGTGTCAGAGCTGAACTGACTTATGGGCTCCCACTTGGTGTCCATCCCCTGGGGGAAGGCTTAGAGTAGCGGGTGGGGAACCGGCACCTGATGTCAGAAGTGTGTGTGTAGCCAGCAGAGTGTGTCAGGGTGTGTTTTCCCAGTTACTATTACCTGTTTTTTTTTTTTTTTACCACAAACTGAGTGCTTTTTCCCTCTTGGAATTGTGGATAATAAAACCTAGAGCACTGGTTGGAACTTTGATTCTTGGCTGAGAATAGAAGAAGTAGGAGACAAGTTCACAGATGGACCAAATCCATCTCCCCACCAGTTGGGAGTTGGGAGGTTATAGCTATAGAGCAAAGGAACTTGGGGGTGGAGGTCACACAGGCTAATAAAGGGGAGGAATATTCATGTCTTTTCTGGAAATGGGCAGAAATTTTCCTAGGAATTTGACTACCACTGCTTTTCTGCTCCTTTTATATATATATTTTTTTTTCTGGTCATTGTCATGGCAGTTGTCAACTGTCATGGCCCTAGGGGTGTGTCCTTTATGAGGCCAGTCTGGGCAACTAAATACATAAAAAAATAAATAAGCTGAGTGCATTGGCGCACACCTGTAATCCCAGTGGGTCTGGAGGCTGAGACAGGAGGATCGCGAGTTCAAAGCCAGCCTCAGCAACGGTGAGGCGCTAAGCAACTCAGAGACCTTGTCTCTACAAAAAACACAAAATAGGGCTGGGGATGTGGCTCAGTGGTCGAGTGCCTCTGAGTTCAATCCCTGGCACTCCCCCCCCCCCAATAAATCAATAAAAAATAAAAAGGAATGGAGATATAGCTCTGGTAGAATGCCTCTGGGGTCAATCCCCAGTATCTTAAAAATACATAAACAAACAAACAAATAAACAATTTGGGCTACTGTAACAAAATACTATAGATAGACAAGGTGGCTTGAACAACCAACCTTTATTTCTCACACTCGTACAGGATGAAGTCTTCACATTGGCTTCTTTCATGATTCATGTTGTAATATTCATTTAGTTTTCTTTCTTGTGTTTTATTTTTTGGTACTGGGGATTGAACCCAGGAGTACTTTACCACTGAGCCACATCCCCAGTCCTTTTTATTTTTTATTTTGAGACAGAGTCTCGCTGAATTACTAGGGCTTTGCTAAATTGCTGAGGCTGGCCTCAAACTTGTGGTCCTCTGGCCTCAGCCTCCAGAGTGTCTGGGATTACAGGTGTGTGCCACCACACCTAGCCAGGCCAGTTATTTTGCAGCATGAGCCTTGTTTTGGATGTATCTGGTGTCTCCTCATGATTGGAGTCCTCAGGATGTGCATCTTCTGCATGAATGCTGTGTTCCCACTGTATCCTACCAACAAAATGGAGTCTCCAGGATGAAATGACTTTTATCCGCTTTGTTGGTGATACATATTTTGTGGGGGAAATGCTTTGAGACTATGTAAATATCCTGCTTCTCACTGAACTTTCAATTAGTTTGTTCATTAATGTATTATGTATTTTTCAGTGCTGAGGATCAAACCTAGGGCTGCGTGCATTCTAGGCAAGTGCTCTACAACTGAGTTATACCTCCCACCCTAATCAGTTTATTTACACCAGTTTAAACTCATAGAGTCAGGTTTTATTCAATGGATTCTCATTTGTTAATATCATTAGATATATTTGATGCTAATTCACTTTTGATTTGGCCAGTGGGACCCCACTCAAGTGGGCTCTTGTGCCCCTTTGACATGTCCCTATATTTCTTTGAACATGTCCTTATTTGTTGGCTCAAGATATCCCAAGGCTTATTTGTACATTTATATTTTTCTTTTCTGAGGTGCCGAGGATGAACCCAGAGCCTTGTGCAAGCTAGGCAAGTGCTCTACCACCAAGCCACACCCTGGCCCTCGTTGGAACATTACTTGCATGGAATCAACCATTGCTCCAGGGAGGCCTGGGTCCTTTCAGTGGAAAAAGGTATTTAGAAATCAACCTTGTTTCTATTGCTGTCCTGTGGTTTATTCCAGGCCTTGTTTTTTTTTTTTTTTTTGGTACCAGGGATTGAACTCAGGGGTACTGGGCCACTGAGCCACATCCCCAGCCCTATTTTGTGTTTTATGTAGAGACAGGGTCTCGCTGAGTTGCTTAGCACCTCGTCATTGCTGAGGCTGGCTTTGAACTCGCGATTCTCCTGTCTCAGCCTCCCTAAGTGCTGGGATTACAGGCTTGCGCCACCACGCCTGGCTCCAGGTCTTCTTTTTAGTGGACATTTGGGTTGTCAGGTCTCTTTCTGATGAAACTGGAAGCTGTGGATTCTGGTACTTTGGAGGTTTGTGCCTACAGTCCTGCAGCTCTGTATGAGCTGCCCAGGTACTTCTTTCAGAACATTCCCTGGATTTCAGCCTGCCCCTGATTAACGGCACCAAGAACTGATGCTGGAGCATTCAGCCAGCGACTGGGCTTCAGGGAAGCCAACAGCCCTTGAGGAGCTATGGAGCCCAGTTGGGGGGCTCCATACTGGAAGGTGATGAAGAACCCAATCAGAGCCTCTGTTTTAGGAAGCGTGACTTCCCTGCAGTATATAGAGTAGGAGGTCACAAGTGCCCTGATGGTCCCAGATGGCTTGAGATCTGTTCCATAAGAAGAGTTTCTGGAGGCAACCAGGGCTCCGTTGGAGAGATGGTTGCCTGGGCCTTGGGTCTTCCTGCCATAGCTCTGGAAGCCAAGCTTGAACTCAGTGAATCGGATTCTTGTAGGACACTAAGTCATATTCTCAATTGTGCCATTTATTTACTCAAGATTAATTTTCGCATATAGGATGAGAAGGTACACTTCTTCCTGCTCTTGTCATTACAAAGGTCAAACTATGAATTCAAGAGGTTTCAAGGGGCTGGAGTGTAGTTCAGTGGTAAAGTACTTGCTCAGCCTACGTGAGGACCTGGGTCTTGTCCTCACCACTCAAAAAAGAAAAAAGTTTTACATACATGCTCTTGCATGTGCACAGAGTGTGTGTGTGTGCTCGCATGCGTGTGTGCATGTGGTGTGAAAGTCTCATTTGCATTTGGGCCAGACCTGAATGAATGATTCTGAGAACGAGACTCTAGTCAGCATGACACAAGGCGACTTGAGGGGGAGACATCCCTGTGCTGGAGGACAGAAACTTTATTTGACTGTGTTCTCGCCTGGAGGGGAAGACATTGATGAAGCATTTTGAAGTCGTGGTCCTCCGGTTCACAGGAGCGTGGGCCACCGCAGCCAGAGAACAGAGAGGCCGGTGTCAATGTTCCAGAAAGGTGAGATGAGAGATGTGCTTGGTGACCGCCCTGCCAGCTGGGCACAGAGTATTCATGGGGCGGCACATGAGCACAGTGGAAAATGCCCTGGGCTGGCCATGAGATGGGTGTGTGCCCTTGGGTGAGTTCTTTTGACCTTGAGTGAGTTGCTTCAGTTCTCTGAGCACATGTCAAGGCACAGGTGACACAGGGCAATGAGAGCCTGTCCTCAGCACCTTCCAGGACCAAATGGGTCACTAGGTATGAATTTCGGTCTTGCAGCAGTAAGACAAGGTATAGACAAAGAGCTGGACAGACAGATCAAAAAACCCAAAGGTATAGAGACCCAGTGGAGAAACAGGCCCAGCCCAGGAAAGCCCTGTGCCCAGGAATGCAGGAAGTGCCCGGATCCTGCCTCAGGGAGCAGCAGACTGCCACCTGGGAGCCGCTCAGAGCAGAGCTGGGCACCTTGGGATGAGGAGACTATCTAGGGTAGAGGCCAGGGAAGGAATGCAGGCCATTTCCCTTGCAAAAATGAAATTCAAATCCAAGGAGGTATCAGCTCCAGGAGAGGCAGCTGGGTGCAGATGGGTCCTAGAAGGCTCTGAGGGGTGGGGATCATGCCACACAAGAATGCTGGCCAGGATTCTGCTTGGCCTCTCCTTTTTTCCAGTCCAGGCTCTCAGGCTCGGAGGGCTAATTGTGGCCCCAGATCAGTCTTGGTGTTCCCCCGGGGCTGTTGCTGGGGCCCTAGGCCCCAGTGCCTCCAGTCCCCTCCTGGGGCCACCTGGGAGGCTGAGAGGACTGGTCAGGCACAGCCAGCACATGCATTAGTAATGGCCACCGATCCGCTGGCCCTGTGCCCTGTTTCCAGAGTAGGATAGTAACCCAAGCCTGGGCACCCCTGCCCCCAGACTCCACCCTACATTGGTGAGGCCATTGGACACCTCCTCTTGTCCTCAACCTCTGCATTGAAATGAAGAGAAATGCAAACAGGTTACATCTCCTCCAACATCCTGATCACTGGGTGTCCGTGTGGTCAGTTCTTACAGAGGTTCCCCCATCAAAAGAGTGAGGACACAGCCTGAGAGGCCTCGTAGGACACACCTTTGCTAGGGTGCAAGGTCTCCCTGGGCTGAGCCTCAGTTTCCTCTTGGGAAGTGGTCAGGTCTGTTCTGAAGCCCTCTCTGAATCTGGGATCTGACCTCTGTCCTATTGGAGGTCTCAGTGGTGGGAGGCTCCTGTTGGGGCATCCTAACCAAGCAGGCCAGGAGGGTGAGAGGATTCGGGGAGAGCAGGGGAGGGGGCCTGCAGCTCAGGGGCAGACCAGGGCACAGCAGGCCTGGTGGAGGGAAGACATCCAGCCTGGGCCTGGAGGCACTCCTTCCCTTCCTGGGTGGGGGGGTTTGGGACCTGCCTTTTCCCTGGACCCACCTGGCAGTTCCCACTTCCACAGCAGCTCTGGGATGTCCCCTGAAGGTCCCAGACTCTGTCCTGGGCTTATGGCCTGCCTTCCGAAGCTTTCCTTGGGTCAAAAGGTCCTGGCTGCCAAAACATGCGTCTCCTAGGATCCCTGTAATTCTCCCCGAGAGAGAGATAAGGCATTGTTACATGACCACATATCTTGCTGGAGGAAAAAACGCCTCCAGGAATTAGGCCATCAGCAAGGAGATTGAGAGGCCTGTGTCAGAAGGAAGCTGGGGGAAGGGGCTACATCCTACGTGGGGCCAGTGAGGGCTTGGGAGAGCCTCAGAGCACAGAGAGAGCGGGGTACTACAGCCACGCGTAGGGGCACACACCTGTAATCCCAGCTACTCGGAGGCTGAGGCCAGAGGAGCACAAGTTTGAGGCCAGCCTTAGGAAGACGCTGTCTCAAAATAAAAGGGATAGGGATGTGACTCGGTGATATAGTGCTACTGGGTTCAATCCCCAATACCAAAA
>CM053407.1:21724675-21745566 GCA_028644305.1 Xerus rutilus | reverse complement strand
TCAAAAGTTGACATTAATTCCTCTTTACATTTTCTGTAGTTTACCAGTGAGGCTTATGGAGCCTGAGTTTTCCTTTGTGGGTGGTTTTATAATTACAGATTCAGGCTTTGTTGTAAGTCTGTTCAGATTTTGAATTTCCCAAGTAATTATTTTGTCTTTCTAAGAAATTGTCAGTATCATCTAAGTTGTCTAAGTTGTTGTTCCTGGTATTCCCTTTTAGTTTTTCTTTTCTTATTTTTGTAAGGTTAGTAATAATGTCCCTTCTTATTTGAGTTCTTTGTTTTTCCTTGAGATCCACCCCTTACTCCTGGCCTTGGTACTGGAGGTTGAACCCAGGGGAGCTCTATCACTGTGGCACCCCTAGTCAGTCCTTTTTATTTTTTTGAGAGAATCTTGCTAAGATGCTGAGACCGATCTCAAACTCATCATCCTCTGCTTTAGTCTCTGTAGTTGTTGGGATTGACTTCAGTTCCTTTAAATGTTTGAGGTTTGTTTTTATGGCCTAGTAGATGAACTATTCTAGATACTGTTCCATGTGGCAGGGACTCGGGAGGCTGAGGCAGGAGGATTGCAAGATCAAAGCCAGTCTCAGCAACTTAGAGAGGCCCTAAACTACTTAGTGAGAGCCTGTCTCAAAATAAAAAAATATAGAGGGTCGGGGATGTGGTTCAGTGGTAGTACACCCCTGGGTTCAATCCCTAGTACCCTCCCCCACCAAAAAAAAAAGTCAGAGGGTGTGTTCTATGGGTAACTGTTAGGCCTGCTTGGTTTAGTGTTGTAATTCCTTGTTTATTTCATTTCGGTTCCATTTCCTTGTTGCTCTTCTATCTAATTTTTCTATTATTGAAAGTGGGGCACTGAAGTTTCCAACTATTATCATTATAGGGACTGTTTCCCCCTTCAATTCTGTTTTTTGTTTTGTGTGTTTTGGGTTCTATTGTACGGTAGCTAGATGGGTGTAATTGGGTGTCCCTGATGGAGTGGCCTTGGATCAATATAAAACTTCCCTCATTTTCTTTAGTAACATTTTTTTTTTTTTTTTTTTGAGACAGAGTCTATGTTGTCCAGGCTGGTCTCAAACTTCTGGGCTCAAGTGACCCTCTTGTTTCCGCCTGCTGGGTAACTGGCACTTCAGGCGTGTGCCTTGCACCCAGCTACACATTTTGTTTTAAAGTCTATTTTGCCTGATTTTAGTATTGTCACTCTAGCTCTCTTATGGCTGCCATATGCAGTATCTTTTCCGGTGTTTTGTTTCCAACCTATTTCTATCTTTGAATCTAAAGTGTGTCACCTGTAGATAGCACAATATTGGAACTCGTTCCCTCATATTTAGAAGAGGGATACTAAAAAGCTGATCAGAAGCTCTGCGTGTGTGGGTGAGATTGCCAACGGGTGAGGTTTATCGGTTGTGATCTGATTCAGCCATTTCGTTGGGAAACTTCTAATATTAGCATCTTTGGGTCTTTCCTCTTGAGTTGGTCAGAGTGCCCAAAGAGGACCACTTTCATTTACCTGCCTGGATGGATGAATCTGACAGCAGCCAGGCTTTTATTAGAGAAGGAAGTTGAGATACTACTGTTTAGTGTGTTACTTCCACTTTGAGCCCAGGTTTCTGGGAGGATCATTTCCCCTGTGCTCCTATCCTTCTGGCTTACTTTTTCCTTAGCAAAATCCTCTGGTCTTCTGCTCAGTTGAGAGAGGATCAGAGACTGGGCACACAAAATTGGGGAAGAAGGCTGGGCATTCAACACTTTTCTTTGTTCTTTGTTGGTGCTAAGGATGGAACCCAAGGCCTCACACATGCGAGGCAAGTGCTCTACCACTGAGCTGCATCCCCAGCCCAGGGATTGAACTCAGGGGCACTCGACCACTGAGCCACATCCCCAGCCCTATTTTGTGTTTTATGTAGAGACGGGGTCTCACTGAGTTGCTTAGCGCCTCACTGTTGCTGAGGCTGGCTTTGAACTTTCAACTCTCCTGTCTCAGCCTCCCAAAGTGCTGGGATTACAGGTGTGCACCATCGCGCCTGGCTCCCAGCCCTTTTTATTTTTCATTTTGAGATAGAGTCCCAGTAAATTGCAAGGCTGGCCTCCAATTTGGGATCCTCTTGCCTCAGCCTTTCTGGGATTACAAGGCATGTGCCACGGTGCCTGACTGTCTTACAGATTTTTAAGAGGACAGAGTAACCTTGGGTTTGTAGCAGCACCTTTGAGTTTTCTTGCCTAATAATGAAAATGCTGATTAGTCAGGATCCTTGACTGCAGGTGACAGGGAGACAATGTGACCCAGCTTCCTGGGCTCTGCCACTGAGGGGGAAAAGTCTCTTCTCTTTCCCAGTGATTCCAACAGAAGCCCTGGCTTTGTTCTCCTCTCTGAACTCCGAGTAAGTCACCTGCGTGTGAGGGAGGGGGAGAGGAACCTCTGGGACCCATATGGCTGAGAACGAGCAAAATAGCATTGCAGCACCTGTGGTGGCAGAGGAGGGAGCAGATGCTGAGCAGGCAGGAGTAACAGGTGTCCTCTGCAGGGTGACGCGCCACCCTTGCAATCCTGATGTAAGTTAAGCCCTCAGCTCGGTGGCCGGAACATGACGACATTAACTGCTGTTGCTGTTGGTTACTGTCATTATTGACAGGAGACTTCGTGGTCCAACTTTTATGCTGAACCTTGTGGCAGACAGACACAGAGGGGCAGTTTCCTGTGGCCCCAAGTCACTCAGTGGGCAGTAAAGCTGGGCAGAGCCTCCTGATCGCCGTCTCCTCTGCACTTAGCTTCTATCTTGGAGTGATCACTTGAAGCCTGGGCTTGTGACATGGGCCCTGTGCAAATAAATTAGAAACTGCTTGGGCCAGGGCTGGGGTCTCCCATGTCTTTAGTCTTACCCTTCTCCCTTCCTCCCAGGCCCATAGTGCAAATCTGGGCACGTGGAGGCAAGTGAAGTGTCTGGCTGGTGGCCTGGTGTGGAGGGCAGGGCCCAGGACTATTGGGGACACCGCATTAGGGGACATCAGCTTCTAGTAATTATGACAGAGACCACTCTGCATGTCCCCCAAAGTCAATTTCCCCTATTTCTTAGAAATAGGATCCCAATGTTTTAGAACTCTAATATTTCAAATATAGATCTTAGTACTTTTATTTAAAAACAGAACTTTAAGCCGGGCGTAATCCCAGCACTTTGGGAGGCTGAGACAGGAGGATTGCGAGTTCAAAGCCAGCCTCAGCAACAGCGAGGCGCTAAGCAACTCAGTGAGACCCTGTCTCTACATAAAACACAAAATAGGGCTGGGGGTGTGGCTCAGGGGTTGAGTGGCCCTGAGTTCAATCTCCAGTACCAAAAAACAAAAACAAAAACAAGAGAACTTTAAAGAAACTAAAGAAAAAACATTATCACCTATTCTAAAGCAGAGAGAGTGGCGTGAGGAACTCAAAAGTAACTATCGCTTCAGCAACTGTCAAAGCTGCTCTTCTGTTTTCTCAGCGTGTTACACCTCCTCCCTCCATCGTATTATTTTGAAATAGATCCAGACACCACATTGTTTCATCCACAAATTCAGTGTGGGTGTTTTTGTTGTTGTTGTTTTGGTACCGGGGATTGAACTCAGGGGTGCTTGATCACTGAGCCACATCCCCAGCCCTATTTTGTGTTTTGTGTAGAGACAGGGTCTCACTGAGTTGCTTAGTGCCTCGCCATTGCTGAGGCTGACTTTGAACTCCTGATCCTCCTTACTCAGCCTCTCCAGCCACTGGGATTACAGGCATGTGCCACTGTGCCTGGCTAAATTCAGTGTGCTTTTGAACATATATTTTTTCTCAAAGCTGACTTGTTCCAACAGATTTCAAAAATAAAAGATCACATGTTGCATTGGTAGAATCCTAAATTTATCCAAGGGGACAATATACTCTGCTGAAGAAGTAAATTTCCCAACTTGCCTAAAGCAGGGTGTGGCCATGTGGCTCAGAGATGTAAGTGGAAGTATGGAGGAAGAATCCAAGAAGAATTTTTTTTTTTTGGTACTGGGAATTGAACTCAGGGGCACTCAACCACTGAGCCATATCCCCAGCCCTATTTTGTGTTTTATGTAGAGACAGGGTCTCACTGAGTTGCTTAGCACCTTGCTGTTGCTGAGGTGGCTTTGAACTCGCGATTCTCCTGTCTCAGCCTCCCTAAGTGCTGGGATTACAGGCACGCGCCACCATGCCCAGCTCCAAGAAGATTTTTTATAAGGAGCTGACCAGCTGGGAGATGAGCACCTTTTATTCTTCCCTTCCTCCTCCTACCTGGAATTTGAGAGAGGATTTCTGGAACGCTAGCAGCTATCTTGGACCAGGAGGTGACCTTGCAAATGGAAGTCAAAGCTAGGCTGGCAGACAGAGAGGAGGAAACTAACTCTTCTACTGTTGTTTACAGTCTGTGTGTGTGTGTGTGTGTGTGTGTGTGTTGCCAAGGATCAAACCCAGGGCCTCAGGCATGCTAGGCAAGTGTGCTGCTACTGCTAAACTATGTCTCCAATCCTTTCCAGACTTTATCATCAAATAATTTAAGTTTAGGGGCTGGAGCGGTGCTCAGTGGTAGAGTGCTTGCCTCGCATGCGTGAGGCACTGGGTTCGATCCTCAGCACCACATAAAAATAAATAAATAAAGATATTGCGTCCATCTACAACTAAAAAAATATTTAAAAAAATAATAATTTAAGTTTAGGTTCAGTTGTAATGAATAGAAAACAAATATGTTAAAGCAGTGGCTTAAATATGACATTTTTTTTTCTGTAAGTCTAGAGATGTGCAGTCTAGAGCTAAAACAGTGTTTCCACAAAGGCATGGAGTATTGGGTGTCCATTGTTGCATAATGAATTACACCCAGAGCTTCCAGGCTTAAAACAACAAACATGTCTTCCCAATCCCATTCCTAGTTTCGGAGGGTCAGGAGTGCAGGTCCGAAGCTGCGCTCAGGTGCTATGGCCCCCGGGCTTTCCGTCGCTGGACTGGTCTGAGGGATCCACTTCCAGCTCACTCCAGCGGGTATTGCAGGCCATCAGCTCTTGCCAACTGCTTTTCAAAGCTTCAGTTCCCAGACAGGTGGGTCTCTCCAGAGATCTATCAACTCAAAACTTGTATCAGCGGCTTCCCCAGAGCTAGAGATGCAAAACCGCGTAGCAAGGGGACAGCCTCAGGGTTCTAGCACAGTCTTCCTCTGCCTCCCAGGTGCATGCCCTGAAGTCCCCTTTCTGCTTCTTGGCCCTTCCTCTGGCCCAAGTGCTTGGGTCTGTGGCTCTTGCCCTGCAGCCCTGCATCCCCACGCCCTCTCCTCTCCCTTGCGCCACCCTCTTGCCTCCCCAGAATGCTCCAGGCCCTGGCCCACGTCTCTCTGCTCTGGACCCTTTCTTGTCCCTCTGATGCTCATCCAGACCCAAGCCACCACTCCACCTCCCTTCCCACGGAGTCCGGACCAGCCTCCTGCTCCGTCCACTCCCACCTCCCGCCCTTCACCCAACTCCTTCCCAAAGCCAGGCTGCCTTCTCCCGGGATTCCCTTCACCTTCTGGTGGTGTGCGGTGCTTTCGCCACCACTTTCCTCCCCTTCCCAAAGGTCGGCAAATCAGAGGGGGAGGTGGCAGGAGGAAGGTAGCGCAGTTTCTCCTCAACCTTGCCCCAGGGCGCCCTCGGCCCCTGCGGGGAGGGCTGGCAGTGGTGTCGCAGAGGCAGTGAACGGAGGGCCTCACCCACTTTCTGTAGGTACCTGCCTACCAGGGCTGGGCTGGCACCTAGGCCTCCTGTCCAGACTGGAGTCAGGCTCAAAGCGAGGCTCGGGCTCCCCCTGGTGGCCGAGGAGGAGACAGTGAGCTCCTTGGTGCAGGTGGCAGAGCAGGCCTGCAAGCCTCTGAGACCAACCTGGGAAGGGTCCCCGACCAGTGGGGATAGTTGGGAAACACTCGGGTTCCGTGGAGAAGTGTACCCAGAGTGACTCCAGCTGGTGCCTTCCGGTTCTGGAAGTCGCCCTACAGGGTTTGGAAGTGCTCCTCGGGAGTCCCTGAAAGCTTGTTGGTACTACCTGGACGGGGCCAGAGCAAAGGCCACTAGGTCCCACCTGCAAGGACATCCCCCCGCCCCTTCGGGAAAGACTAACTAACTTGCTCTTCCAGACCCTGATCAGTCTGCAGAGCGTGAGGCCCTGGCTTGACTCCAAATCCTCAAGAAAAGCAGCGTTTCCACTCTTGTAATTTTTTTTTTCCACTTAAAATTCTTGCTGCCGTGAGATGCTTCTAGGGCTGTGCTGTGTGCAGCACGTAATTGCGTGGCTATTGAGCACCAAATGTTTTATTTTTTACCCTATGGGGAGAGCATCAGATTTTTCATGGTATGTAATTTAAAATAAATTTAAATCTGAAAACAAGCCGTGTTTTTCTGCAAAACAACTTGGTTTTGGTAGGCCTAGATATCACTTTAAACAGTAATTTGAAGATTTAATGTCCAAATCGAGATGTGTTATGTGAAATGCACACTGGATTTCAAACCAGGTAACTCCAAACTTTTAAAATAGCTAATTAATTTTAAAATATTAATTATACACTGAAATATTTTGGGTATATTAAATAAAACATTAATTTTGCTTTTTTTTTTGGTCCTGGGAAATGAAACCAGGCGCATGGCACACTCTACAACTGAGCTGCATCCTTAGTTCTATTTATTTATTTATTTAAATTTTAAGACAGTTTTCCTAGGTTGCTCAGGCTGGCCTTGAACTTGCTATCCTCCCACCTCAGCCTCTGTGCCACTGTGTCTGGCTTAATTTTACCTTAAAACAACAAAATGTGGGCACTAGAAAGTTTTTGGTTACTCATGTAGACAGCATTCTATTTTTATATTTCTGCTCTAAGGAGCAGGTTCCCAATAAATCTGAGTTTTATTTTCTGCTCCTTTGTAGGCCCCAGATGTTGGGGACATTGGCATCAGTGGAATTGGGGATGTATGTGGGGACAAGCCTTGATCCTTAGATGTAGCATAGGGCCAGGAGAGGGGCTCCTGGACAGCTCAGGTAGGTGGCACCTGGGTCCCAAATGGCAGAAGGCTAACAGATAACAGGTGCCCACAGCTGGTGGAGGCTGGAGATGGGGCCTGAGCTTGGTGCAGCACAAGCTCTTGGAAAGGCACTCATACGGGGCCTGAAGTCCCAGGTTCTAGCCTCAGCCATGCCTCTCCCTGTGTGTCTACCCTGTTTGGCATCTCACAAGAAGTTAATGGGCAGGCAGAGTCAAAGCCTGTTCTGCTTACCGGAGTACTCTCACTGAAGCTCACGGGTGAGCCCTCTTCAGTCATGATTGGTGGAGGACATCACTGGAGGGGGACATTATGAGAGAGTCTACAGTTTTCTGGAATGATTTGTTACCAGCACATTTTTATTTTATTTTTTTTTCCAGAATTTTTTTCCCCTTTGGTACCAGGGATTGAACTCAGGGGTACTCGACCACTGAGACACATCCCCAGCCCTATTTTGTGTTTTATTTAGAGACAGGGTCTCACTGAGTTGCTTAGCGCCTCGCCGTTGCTGAGGCTGGCTTTGAACTCGCGATTCTCTTGTCTCAGCCTCCCTAAGTGCTGGGATTACAGGCTTGTGCCATTGCGCTCAGCTGTTTTTTAATATGTATCTATTTTTTAGTTGTAGATGGACACAATACACTTATTTATTTACTTACTTATTTATATGTGGTGCTGAGGGTGGACCCAGTGCCTTACATGTGCTAGGTAAGTGCTCTGCCACTGAACCACAACCGCAGTCCCGCACATTTAAAAAAAAAAATCTGTAGAAATGTATTTTTTAAAAAAGAGTCATTTCAGCCCTACATGGTGCCTGTAATCCCAGTGATTTGGGAGGCTGAGGCAGGAAGATTACAATTTCAAGGTCAGCCTCAACAATTTAGCAAGGTCCTAAGCACTATCTTGAAATAAAAAAATAAAAAATGGCTGGGGAGCCAGGTGCGGTGGCGCAAGCCTGTAATCCCAGCACTTTGGGCAGCTGAGATAGGAGAATCGTGAGTTCAAAGCCATCCTCAGCAATGGCGAGGCGCTAAGCAATTCAGTGAGACCCTGTCTCTACATAAAACACCAAATAGAGCTGGGGGTGTGGCTCAGTGGTTGAGAGCCCCTGAGTTCAATCTCCAGTACCAAAAAAAAAAAAAAAAAAAAAAAAAAGGCTGGGGATGTGGCTCAGTGATTAAGCACCCCTGGGTTCAATCTCCAGTACCAATCAATCAATCAATCAGTAAAAAATAGGGTTGGAGATGTAACTCAGTGGTAAAGCTTCCCTGAGTTCAATCCTCAGTACTCAAAATGAATGCATGGATGATTGGGTCAATTCATAATTTAAATGAATACAAGTGGCCTATAGTTGGCCAGGGATACTGGAGGGCAAGCTGAAGGAGACTCAAAGGCCAGACTGCATCTATCATCGACACCCACTCTTTGGTTCATTGCCTATGGGGCTTGAGTTTTTTGTTAGGAAGGGGGTTGAGTTTTTGTTAGAGAGCCCCAATTTGTTCCTGCCACTTCTGACTACTTGAATTAGGAGCCAAGTCCTGAACTCCAAAGAGCTCCAAGGAGTCCAGGACCACAGAAGTACCCAGCCTTTGTTCAAAATAAATATCCTATGGGCACAGTGGCACAGGCCTATAATCCTAGCAGCTCCGGAGACTGAGGCAGAAGGATTCCAAGTGTAAGGCCTGCCTGGCAACTTAGAACTTGTCTCAGAATAGATAGGGCTGGGAGCCGGGCGCGGTGGCTCAAGCCTGTAATCCCAGCACTTAGGGAGGCTGAGACAGGAGAATTGCGAGTTCAAAGCCAGCCTCAGCAATGGCGAGGCGCTAAGCAACTCAGTGAGATCCTGTCTCTACATAAAACACAAAATAGGGCCGAGGATGTGGCTCAGTGGTCGAGTGCCCCTGAGTTCAATCCCTGGTACCAAAAAAAAAAAAGAATAGATAGGGCTGGGGATGTAGCTCAGTGGTAAGGCTGCTCCTGGGTTCAATCCCTAGTACTGGCAAAAAAAAAAAATCCTTCATTACACACACACACACACACACACCACACACACACACACCATACACTCACACAGCCAGAGGTAACATGCTCCTTTTTTTAATATTTTTTAAGTTGTTGGTGGACCTTTATTTTTTTCATTTATTTATATGTGGTGCTGAGGATCAAACCCAGTGCCTCATTCATGCTAGGCAAGTGCTCTACCACTGAGCCACAACCCCAGCCCCCTTTTCCACCTTCTAATGTTAAAGCCCTGAAGGGACAGGGTAAGACTTTTCTTCCAAGAGGCAGTGGCACTGGAGAGCGGGCCTTGGCCTAAGGCAGGCTACCCGAGACTCCTTACAAATAAGCCTGCTCTGTCTGTCTGGTGGCTCCAGGGCATCTGCAGATTCAGGGATGTGGGCATCCTAAAAATCTTGTCTGCCTGTTCTAGGTGGGGAACAGAACATCCCAGGATCCAGTGTCACAGCAACTATACTCCCTGGGGACAGCAATCTTCAGATGACAGCAAGCAAAGTTAGAATGAATTCAACTTCTGGTTCCCTGGGCCCTCGACAACATACCTCAGAAACTTGGGATCCCCCTCCCCAGGAAAGGGGCAATGCCTCAGGCAGGCAGTGGCAAGCCACCTGTGACCCAGGGAAGCAGCTGAGGGGTGAGTGATGCTGGGCTATCACTGGGTGGGGAGGAAGGGGCGCCAAAGCTCCAGTGAACACAGACTCCTCCTGGGGCAGTTTTTAGAGCTGTCGCCCTGTGATAAACAGCGGGATGGGTCACGTGACCCGGGCCGCTCTTCTTCCTTTGTCAGTTGAATAGCGGATGCTCAAAACTCCCAAAGCAGCCGGGGGCAGTGGCGCAAGCCTGTAATCCCAGCACTTAGGGAGGCTGAGACAGGAGAATCGCGAATTCAAAGCCAGCCTCAGCAATGGCGAGGCGCTAAGCAACTCAGTGAGACTCTGTCTCTACATAAAACACAAAACAGAGCTGGGGATGTGGCTCAGTGGTTCAAGCCCTGGTACCAAAAACAACAAAACTCTCAAAGCTCTTGCGTTCTCACGCTACCTGTCCTGAAACTGGTGTCCTGGGTATTCATGCACAGTGTCCTCTGGGGATTGAGATACGGTGCTTTGGGGCTGCATGGAGTCTGAGCCACAGGTCTCCAGAAGCACTAGAGATCTCATTGCACAACTGAGTGCCTGAAACTCACAGAAGCCCCCTCCAGGAGCTCAAGGTCGCACAGCTGGCTAATGGAAGGGACTAGAACTCACAGCTCTGGTGTCCAGCCCTCTAGCTGAGAGGTCGGTGAGGACTACCCGCAACAGCATGATGCAGGGAGCAGGGAAATTTGGGGAATGAATGAGGGGAAAAAGTGGGAGAGAAGCTGGGCAAAGAGACCAAAGGAAAACTCTTCTCTTTGTGTTGGAGCTTTGTTTTGGTACAGGGGATTGAACTCAGGGGCACTCCACCACTGAGCCACATCCCCAGCCCTATTTTGTGTTTTATGTAGAGACAGGGTCTCACTGAGTTGCTTAGCGCCTCGCCATTGCTGAGGCTGGCTTTGAACTCGTGATTCTCCTGTCTCAGCCTCCCTAAGTGCTGGGATTACAAGCGTGAGCCACCCCGCCCAGCTTGTATTAGAGTTTTTTAACAAAGCCACAGGCAGTCCTGCCTGGGCAGCATTGCCATCTGGTGGCCATCAAGGGCATGTGTACTATAAAATGACGTTTATGTTGATCTAAGGCAGTGATGGCTTGCTGAGGAAACCCGCTGCTGCCCCACCTGAGGCAGAGTGGAAGGTGGCACAGGGCAGAGGGGCTACTGTCCTGGCAGATCAGTCCCAGCAGAAGGGTGCATTTCTGCTAACTCCAGGCGGAGCGGATACTCTCTCTCAACAGAGTTGATAGGCTGCAGGTTTAGGAGCTGGGTATTGGGAAACCTCCAGGCTATAACTTCCCAGAAGAGAGAGATTTTCAAGGTATTAGTGAAGACTATTCTCAGCCCTATTTCTAGCCAGCAGCCATCTGCATCTGGGGACAGAACTGTGGGCAGGGCCTCCTGGTTATTACTACCCGTGGGCAACACATTCTTTTCTCACATTAATCCGGCCAACTGTCTTATAAAAGTTGTTCAGAGGAACCAGAGGAACAATTTTTAGAATTTTTTTTTTGGGGGGGGGCACTATGGATTGGACTCAGGGGCACTCGGCCACTGAGCCACATCCCCAACCCTATTTTGTGTTTCATGTAGAGACAGGGTCTGAGTTGCTTAGCGCCTCACTATTGCTGAGGCTGGCTTTGAACTTGTGATCCTCCTGCCTCAGCTTCCCTAGCTGCTGGGATTACAGGCATGCACCACCATACCCAGCCAGGGTTGTTTTTTTTTGGAAAAATGGAATGGGCTAAGAGACATCATGGGGGCTGCCATCTTATTGATCAAGGTCCAGCCATTTGCCAAGGTATATACACATTTTATTTAAAAAAGTTTACAGTTTTCATTATACACAACTCTTAAGAGGTTATAGTCAGAGGAGGCATTTGTCTTGGTGACAGACATGCCACAAGATCATCACAATGCAAGGAAAAAGGTGGAAGGAAGGAGACGGGGCAAGGAAAAAATAAGCGATAAAAAGCTTCGATTTCAATGAAGGGCTGGTAAGTCCCTTTTCTCTTCAAGTATCACACAATATGTACCAAATACAATCAGTAAATAATGGCCATTTCTTCCAAGCCAACAGCCAAGACAAGTCTTTACTAAATCAAGAGCCCTGGCTCTTCCTCAGGCGAACAGAAACCTGCACCTGAGGGCTGTTAACCCCCTGCCCCAGAGGGCTCCACTCCATCCAGTCCCTGATGGGATCACCAAGCGTTGAGTGGCCAGAGGAAGTATGAACATGGATGCAGAAGTCCAGAGAAATGCAGTTCTTTGTGTCCAATCAGAAATGATTTGATTTCACTCAACAAGGCTGTGAACCCAGTTAGGAGGTTGATGAAATGAAGTGAAACTCTTGCTCACTTTTGTAAATGGCTTTCACTTTTCTAATCGAGTCACTAACACGTTAAAGGGCCACATGCCATTTAAAATCAAACAGTAGTTCCTGGAAACGTGCCTAGGAACTTGACCCACGGATGCTAGCAGAGGACCTGTCATGATTCTCAGCCATCCCAACAGGAGGCCTAGGAAAAAGCAAGCGTCAGGCCAAGGCCAACTAGGGATTCAGGGAGCCTTTTTGAGGGCAAAATTCCTTCAAGGGGAGACACCCCTCAGCAGCCTAGATTAGCCAGTTGGCAATTAGAACAGGTTTTGAAGTGGATGAAAAACATTAGCATTGGAGAGTTTATATGGCAACTTTGATAATTATCTCACTAGAAAATGCTGGTTGAAAATGCACAGTAACCTCAAGGAGTGACAAGACTGAAGACAAGCCTAAATACCAGTGTCTGATTGGCTGCCACAGAGCAAGGCTCAATGGTCACTGCGCTGGGCTTCTGGAGGGCACTGGGTTCCATGCTGCTGGGCTGCAGTCACCTGGCTCATTGGTGCTTGGTGAGAGCTTGAGGTGTCATTTGAATAGGGGCAAAGGATGGCTTGTGCTGGTAAACCACAAGTAGGATTTCAAAAATTATGGGTACTAAGAGTAATTTCCAGATGCAGCTTTGACCTACTGCCACTGCCTGTAAAGCCAAGTGTGTTCAGGAAGGATTCCCCCCCTCCCCACACACCCTATTCCCCTCTCTGGAGGCCCAGAGTGTTAGGAAGGGACACTTTTGGACAGCTCGGAAAGGCGTTTGGTGTCACAGCACTCTCTACTGCTGACTTGGTCCCCCACCAGGCTTCTTCCTTCTCTGTACCACCTGTGAGCATCAGCCCCTATTCCACCTTGCCCAGGAGCTGGGAAGGGGCAGAGTTGGCCTAAGAGATCTGTCTAACCTACCAAAAGCCTAGTTCCCAGTGCAGAGGAAAAGGCCTAGAGCGCCACAACATGCCTGCAACCAGGGTTAGTGCCGAGATGGTGTTAGTGCACAGAACCAGGATAGTGTGATTTGGGTGGGACTCACAGGAGCGTCCATTGCTATCAGAAGCCAATTAACGCCCTCACCACAACCTCATGCATACGCGCACTCTGCAGCCACACTCAGACCTGCCTGGCCCCTGCGTCTCCCACCCGTCTTCACGTGTAAGTCCTGCACCGTCAGCCCCTCGCTACCGCCATGCCAAGCCGAACAAGCTGACGGCTTTTCCCTGTAGCACAGTGCAGATGATAATTTTCTGTTGAGGGGCGGAGCTGTGACACTGCTCACAGACCTTCCCCAAACTTGGTTCTATTAGGGTTTTTTTTTGTTTGTGTTTTGGACAAGATCAAAAACAATTATTTGTTTTGGAAAGGTAATTAGAACACTATTGTTTGTACAATATTGAAAAAATACAATTTTTTATTGTTTGAACCCAAATCACCACCCAGCACTTCAAGCCTACTCTAAGTAGCACCTACAGTAAAGGCTACAGAACAAGCAAACTGCTAAAGTGCAGGGAAGCAGGTCCCACAGTGCTGGCAGAGACCCTCCCTCCCCCAAGGCCATGAGAAGACAGTGAGCCAGGTCAAGTACACCATCACATGTTAAATAGTTAATACTACCCTTCCAACAAGCCACAATGCTAGCAATAACTCAGTATAGTTAACTAACCACAGTCCTACAGAACTGCATTTTTCAAAAAGAAAACCTTTTGCTTCATGCCCGTAATTAACATAAAATTAGTAAATTCTTTGTCTTTTTATTTAGGAAAATAATCATGCTAAAAGCAAGTTGTACTTTATAGATCTTCAAAGGAAAGACTGATTGTGCTTTTTGAATTAAAAAAAAAAAGGGGGGTATCTTCCAACCTCACCGACTTAAACCTTGTGGAATATAGCACTTCTAAACTAGACACACATCAGAAAGAAAAATTATCCCAGGGACATTCAAAAGTTGTCTTTAGAAGCTTTTAGGATTTACTAATTCTGCTATTGTCCTACTGGTTGCAGGATGGGTTGGGGAAGATGCTGTCTAAAATGTCTCCAAATTCCCCTCCAGATATAGCAGGCAACACACAGATTTGAAAGAAATTCCACCGCAACCTGGACACAGGGTTAGGTGAGCAGACACTGGAGTAGCAGGCATTTTAAACTAACTTGCTCTGAACCAAACCAGGAAAGAAAGTGACCTTCCTTCCACAAGTCCTACTAGCACGTTTCAGGATCCCCTCTTCCTAGTCACTCACTCTCCAAAAGACAGCAGTTTTTCCCATGTAGAGCCACTTTGGGTACAAGAAACTTTATTTTTTCCAATTATTATTCATCTTAAATTTAGAATGTGTGTTGGGTCTGAAATACTCATTTCCCACTCCCACAAGCATATGATGACCAAGCTGCTGCCAAGGAGCAGCACCAGGAGAGAAAACAAAACCCAAGCGTTACAGCCCAGGGCCTTGCAGCCACCAGGCAGATCTTCTTCCCAGGTCTAAGAGTCCACCGAGCGGCTTGTCCAGCGAGGAGACCATCTCTTGGTAGGTGAAGTTAAGTTTGTTACCTGTCTAAGCACAATTCACACAAATTGAAAAAAACAAAAAACAAAACAAAACAAAACAAAAAAACAAACAAAAAGCCCCCTCCAGTTTAAAGCTCTTAGTCCAGGGCAGCGGTCTCAAGCTGGCCCAACACTAGGATGTGACTTTTCACTGTTGGATGAGAGGAAGCATCTTCCAGTCACTTTTCTCCTCCTGTCCGCTCAAAAAAGGTCTGGATTACAAGCTGTACCCCAAGAAAAAGAATTGGGTTCAGAAAACACTTCCAAAAGCTTCTCCAAAGCCAAACGCTGTGGCCGCAGGTCTGGTAGCGTGAAGGGCAGGCATCTACGTATAAAAACGTACTTAAAATCAGTCAAAAAATTGTTTTTAGTTTCAATTCTCCAATTAGCTCCCTGTTTTACACTGTTACTCCATAGACACGGGCCCACTGAGGACTCACAGGAAGGAGCAGCTGATTCGTACGCGGCTGGCTCTACGTGCTCCTCAAGCAGGCCTCTTCCTCCCCAATTTTTTCCTTTCCACTTTGAAAAAGCACTATTCTATCTTCATGTCCAAGAGCTGGTTGGTTTGGTTTGTTTCTTTGGAACCATCAATAAAAGAAGCAACTTTTCCTGTTAGTTTTACTCATGTCTACCTATCGAGCGGCTATTTCTTTTGACAGTTCAGTAGCACACAGGCTGACTTGGCCAAATGGACTTATGAATGCATGCATTCAGACCGCATATTGCTACCAAAATGGAATGTGGGAATATGCTATGCACCTCAGGTTGAGAAATGACCAAGAAATCAAGATCTAAAGGGTGATATATAATATATATATATCAATGCTATTATTCATAAAAACCTTGTTTAGTAATAAAAAAAATTGCTTTGTTTAAATATGAATATTATAGTCTGCTTCTCATGGTTAGGAAATAATAGTCTTTCTGAAAAGCAGGTGCTTTTTCTACTACAACTCCATGTCCTGGGCCTCATCTTCCGAAAAGTCAGACATAGAACTCTCCGATGAGCTGTCACCAGTGCCCTCTTCTTGCTCCTTCAGGGCCTCCTCCGTTGCATATTTTTGGATGTACTCTGCATGGGGTAGGGTAAAGAAAACACCAAGGGGTGAGTGGGCAGACATGTGCTTCAGTGACCCCAATGCTGCCAAGTCCCACAGAGGTTCAAACTTCCCTTCTACAGCAGGGGTGACAAGATGACAGTTGGTGTGGTCACTGTAGTTAAGGGGGACCCCACAGGGGAGATGGTAATGAGCAGGGGCAACACACACAACTTGATTTGCAGAAGGATAAATACCTTTCAACACCATCCTAGAATGCTGGAGGAGTGGGAGAAATGGCACCCACACTTGATATTTTTTATTTATTTATTTATTTATTTTTTTTAAATCTTTTTTTAGTTTTTGATGGACACAATGTCTTTATTTTAGTGCTTTGTATGTGGTGCTGAGGATCGAACCCAGGGCCTCACGCATGCGAGGCAAGTGCTCTACCGTTGAGCTACAATCCCAGCCCCGATATTTTTTACTTTTATGTTAATAAAATGACTCACATCCAAGATTCAACAGGACTAGTTAGGATTCCACAGCAATTTATCAGAAAATCCCCATCGTTTTCAGATTTGCAGTTGTATAATTACAGCTAGCCCAGATCTATTATTTTAGGATCTATTATTATTTAGTCTGTAGATCCTGCCTGTTAGATTTTGGAAGCAGCCAACAAAAACCATCTCCCAGTCTGTTCATCAGAATGAGCTGCTATATGGAGGCACATGAGCCTCTGCATAATTTTACCATGCATTATTCACCTGAAGATTTATGCTGCTAGAGCCTAGGCTCAATCTACTGGCTGAAAAAGAACTTAAGAACTGCTGAATAAACAATAAACTTGTTCCTAAAATTGCACACTGTTTTCAAGTAAATTGCCTATACACAATATGAAGAGACAGGCAGACAGTGCAAATCAAATCAAGAATGCAAGCTGGTGCCAATGGCACACGTCTGCAATCCCAGCATCTTGGGAGGCTGAGGCAGGAGGATCACAAGTTCAAGGCCAGCCCTAGCAACTTGGCGAGGCCCTTAAGCAACTTAGTAAGACATTGTCTCAAAATAAAAAATAAAAAAATTGAGCTGCAAATGTGGCTCAGTGGTAAAGTATCTCTGTAAAAGAATGTTTTACTGTTTAATCCTCAGTAAAAGAATGCAAGCTGGTCAGACACAGTGGTACACTCCTGTAATCCCAGCAACCTGGGAGGTTGAGGCCAGCCTCAGCAACTTAGCAAGGCCTTGTCTCGGAGAAAAAATAAATGTGTGGGGGGAGTGGGTATAGCTCCATGGTATAGCAACCCTGAATTCCCACTACCACACACCCACCCACACAAGTAGGACGCACACAATCACGTCCTCATGGGTTCTCTTCTACTATGCTGTTGCAAGGATAGAGACAGGGAAATGGCTACATGGGCTTGCCAACCTCAAGGAAACCACAGGGGTCTAGCTAAGAGTATTTTTCATAATTTCTTTACAAAGCAGACTTCAGACTTTAAGCCCTTTAAGTTCATCATAACAAAAATTGATGCTGAGATCATGAAGTTTAACCAGCCCTTTCTAGGTAAGAATTTACTTTTTGGAGTGAGAGAAATATTAAAGCCTTAGAAATTTTATTTGTGCCCAGCTATTCTGCTTCTTCCTTCATAGAAGTTGGTACACACTGACATTTTTTTTTGTCACTATAATTTGATCCTATTAGCTTCATTTAGTATAGTCAAGGGACAGAGCTGGGCGAGGTGGCCCATAATCCTGGCACTTGGGTGGCTGCTCAAGCCTCAGCAGCTTGGGAAGGAATCACAGCCACACTGACCTCAAGCTCTGCTAGCTGCAGCGTAGGACAGGCCATTCTAGGGGAAAGGCTTGGCTCACCAAAGGTAAGTGGCTGGGATGTGAGAGCATAGCATCAAAAGACAACTGTGTGTGTCTTCTTTCTTGAAAGAAATCTGAAGCACATCAGGCAGAATAGCAAGGTTTTGCTACAGGTCAGTGGCAGATTCATGGTAATTAAGTGCGTTTTTCTGTAGGTTTGGAACTATCCATAATTAACAAAAGAATAGGATATATCTGGGTACCTGAAACTCCTCCAACTCGATTGTCACAGTGACACATTTAGAGAAGTAAAGGCAAAGATGTCAATTACCTCAGTACCAGAGAGCCCGGAATGGCACACTTTATGCCACTCAGCAAAGGTTTTTGAGCAGAAAGTGACATCTTTAGATAGCTCCAAGGGTGCCCAGTTCTTCAGGCTGTTCAATATATATATATATATTTTTTTTTCATACTGGGGATTGAACTCAGGGGCACTCGACCACTGAGCCACGTCCCCAGCCCTATTTTGTGTTTTATGTACAGACAGGGTCTCACTGAGTTGCTTAGCACCTCACCATTGCTGAGGCTGGCTTTGATTCTCGATTCTTTGATTCGCGATTCTCCTGTCTTAGCCTCCCAAAGTGCTGGGATTACAGGCTTGAGCCACCGCGCCTGGCTTCAGGCTGTTCAATATTTAAACCTGTTTTCAGGTTTCGTTTCAAATGTGCACTCTAAGACGGCACTGACTGATTTCCAGGACAGGTACCTACGCTTCACAGTGATGTAAATGTGCTGCATTTGTGGTGACTGCCACACAATGGCTACGTCCAGCAGGCAGCCTGGGGGAGGGTCAGGCCGGGACACACACATTTGGAAAGCATCAACCTGGAGGGGTACCTGAGGCTGAAAGAAGTGAGTAGCTCCCCAGCGGGGAACAGAGCAGGTCTAAGGACCAATACATATGAGGATGGTCACATTTGGCAAATGAAATGAGAAATTTTTAGAAAGGTAAGGAGTGAAAAGATCAAAGCTGCAGAGAGGTCCAAGAAAACGGAACTTGAGAAGGGTCCACAGGATCAGGAAGAAATGAGGTCTCGGATTCAGCAGAAGAGGGGAAAAAACTGGAGTTTAAGGTAAGGAAGCAGAAGTTTCAAAGTGAGATAGCAAGACTCCTCGAGGACCCCACAGGAGCAGATAAAGGCTTCTGAACAGGGCAGCTCTGACAGACAGGACAGAGGAGCAAGGGGATAACTGGGAGAACAGAACAGGCTGGTGAAGGGAGTGAGTTTAAGAAATAAAGTGGGACACCTCTTATTCCTGTGGGGACAAAGAAAAGGCTATAAAATAAAGGCAGAGCAGGAAGCAAGGATACACTCAGGACTGATGGCCTTGAGGCCTCAGGTCACCAGGAAGATAAAATGATCACCAGTTAACAATGAGTTCCATTTGTAACTGGGACCAGAGCAGATACACACAAAAATAGGGCTAATGTTAAATTGCTGGGGCATAATGACTATAAGAACTATAGAAATATATTCTGCACTGAGATATCTGTGGTTTGCAGCTGCTGTTAAGTGATTCCTATGTCAAATTTTTAGTATGTTCTCATAAAAGAACTTTATCTGGTTGAAATTGCCTCATTTTTGGAACACCTGTTCACTTGGATATGCAGATACTGTGTTACCTAATTTAAATATTAATTTGTGAAGCACTTGAGGCCTAAGTAAATTAATTATACTAGATTTATTTCTGCTTTATCTAAACAAAAGCACCAAACAATACCCTATGCCCTATGGAAACCTACAGAAAATGAGGAAACAAATAGAAGGAAAATCACTGTTCAACAAATACCCACAATGCTCCTGTTTGTCTTATGCCTGACAGTTAAGTCTTAAGGACTAAAAATATGAACTATATAGTCAAGCTTTCATAAAAACTACCACAGTCTCTTACAAATGTACCTCAGAGGACCACACATCTTGAGGAAGCTGACATTGTGGACCCTATGCAGATGGGCAAGTTATATTAAAATTGGGAGGATACCAGTGCCTGCCATTTGTTAAGAGCAGGTACACTTCCATCATCTGAATTTTTTTTTAATGGAACTTTATGTATCTAGACTTTTCAATGTGAAAGTTCTCAAACACACAGAGGTGAAAAGGAAAAGTCAATGAACATCAGTAAACCGCTGGAGTTTTAGCCTTCTTTCACATATTTTCCTTTCAATGAAATTTCAGCTCCATTAATATACAAACTGTCTTAATCATGGGAGAAAAAAGGATTCTAAATCCTAAGGGCAAACCAACTGGTGCCTGACCACTATCAAATGGAGGCTGGCAAGTGCTACTCCCGTCCACAGCTGTCTCTTTTTAGGTCTGAGAAAAATTGAGGAACTAAGCAATTTAAGATTTAAGTGATTTGAAGTCTTTTTGACTCAAGTTTAAGCTATGTACCTTCTTACCTTTAATTTTCTGCTTGTATTCTTCTGGTCGGTGGAGGTACATGGCTGCAGCATCACCATTGAGAGGATCTATGGGGTTAGGATAGGCCAACAACTGGGGCAGGAAGGATTCAAATATATTGGTAAGATCTGAAACAGACAGACAGACAGACAAGCACTTCACGCATTGGGAACAGGAACACGCAAGTTCCCCTACACCTCAACTGAATCCAGTAGTCAAACCTGCTTAACTTCTTAGATTTTTTTCTACTCCATTTGCTATTATTTTTATTATTAGGTGGTGCTGAGGATCGAACCTGTGCCTAACATGTACTAGGTGAGCACTCTACTACTGAGCCACAACCCTAGCCCCTTAGCTTTTTTTTTTTTTTTAACTACATGAGGATGACTTTCCATAAAAGTGTGCTCCACTATATGTAACTTGTATTACATATTCATTTCAAAAGCAATTGAATTTTAAAATTTGAATTAATTTTTTGTGGTGGTGGGAATCAAGCCCAAGGCTTCATGCATGGCAGGCAAGTGCTCTGCCACTGAGCCACAACCCCAACCCTTTTATTTTATTTTTGGTACTGGAGATTGAACTCAGGGGCACTCGACCACTGAGCCACATCCCCAGCCCTATTTTGTGTTTTATGTAGAGACAGGATCTGAGTTGCTTAGCGCCTCACCATTGCTGAGGCTGGCTTTGAACTCAGCCTCCTTAAGTGCGGGGATTACAGGCTTGCACCACCGCGCCCAACTCCCAATCCTTTTATTTTTAAATTTTGAGGCAAGGTCTCACTAAGTTGACCTTGTAATCCCCCTACCTCAGCCTCCTGAGTCACTGGGATATGCCACCACGCCCAATTTCATTTTAATTTGAAGAACCAGATTCAGATATACCTGATATTTGCTTTGAAAGGCAATTCTCTTTTTTTTTTTTTTAAATATTTTTTTTAGCTGTAGATAGATACAATGTCTTTATTTTATTGCTTTGTAC
>CM053407.1:21708876-21724175 GCA_028644305.1 Xerus rutilus | reverse complement strand
CTGAGCCACATCCCCAGCCCTATTTTGTGTTTTATGTAGAGACAAGGTCTCACTGAGTTGTTTAGTGCCTCGCCATTGCTGAGGCTGGCTTTGAACTCGCGATTCTCCTGTCTCAGCCTCCCTAAGTGCTGGGATTACAAGCGTGAGCCACCGCGCCCGGCTCCAAATCATGATTTCTCATCAAAAGCAACATCATTTACCTCACTCAATCTAGAACAGTGGTCCCTAGGTGAGTCTAGGTCTTGGCTGTTAGTTTATCAAAATCACCCACAAAGCTCTTCCAAAATGTACTTGCTGAGGCTTCATACCTAATCCAGGGCTTCTAACTTAGGACTGGCTGGCCTTTGCATGCACTTGATACAAATATCTGAGCGTAAATGAGCAGCCTGGGACACTAGCCTATGCAGCCCTTATTCCCCAAAACCAAATGGGAAGGGTGTGGTTATTTGCTTGTAGGTTCTTTGGCTCAAGAAAACATAGGTTTGGCAGCTGAGCTGAAGAGGCTCTGGCTGAGCAGTCTTTCCTGATCCTTTCTTCTCTCTCTCTGCACATTGCAGTCACCACCACCTTCAGGTGGAGGTATGCCAAATCGGCAGGAAAAGGTGGATCCATTCTAGAGGCATTGAAAGGCTGCTTTAGAGAATGGTAGGGCACACATTGCCTAATACACTGTGGGTATCTAGCACAGCAAATTCCATTAGGATGCAGTTTCTGGCAAAATGCAAGCTGGTTCCTTAGTGGTGAACAATGAATGAAAACCTAAAGTCTAATCTTGGGCCTTCCCTGACTTGCTCTTTGACCTTGGGCAGGACTCTTCCTCTCTGCATCTCAACTTCTGCAAAAAGAGAAGTATAACACTGCTGTTCCTTACCAGGAAGTTATTACACATTGCTAAAAATGACTGTAAAATCTGCCACAAACTGCACTACAAACACTGAGACTACACTGAAATATTAATGCAAATGGAACATCTCTTAAGAGTACAAATTTCAGGTACTTGTAACCCTTAAGGATTACGTGTTAATTAAAATGAGTCATACTGAAAAACAAAATTGTACTAATTCTTAAAGTAAAGACACCCTACTCCAGGTGATTCACAATAAGATGGCCCATGGCCTAAAGGGGAAAACACAGGAGGAATAAATCACACGTCCATGTCTTATTCTTGGCTGTTTATGATCCAGTGACCTTAAGTTATTTCTTCTTCCTCTACTTCCTTTGAACATCAACATGGAAAATTTTGTAAAGTATGCTGCTTTCTTCAAGTTGAACTCCTGTGGATGTTCAAAGCAAGACATGGTCTATCCTAACAGGAAAGCAGGCAGTCATCTTGGGGACTTTTATTTGCAGGATCATCACTTGTTTTCCTTTTTTTTTTTTTTTTAAGGTACCAGGGATTGAACCCAGGGGTACTTAATCACTGAGCCATGTCCACAGCCCTTTTTATGTTTTATTTTGAGACAGGGTCTCACTGAGTTGCTTAGGGCCTTGCTAAGCTGAGACTGGCTTTGAACCTATGATCCTCCTGCCTCAGCCTCCTGAGTTGCTGGGATTACAGGTGTGTGCCACTGTGCCTGGCTCTGTTTTTCAGATTTAACACTTAAAAAAAAAACAAACTGCAACTCAGAAAATACTACTACCATATAATATAGTCACAACCAGCTATCAAGAAAAGTCAAAGCCATTCCTACTTTCTCAAAAGCCACCTAACTCACTCCCCTTTCTACTTCTACTCCCTGTCCCCTGGATGCCATGCGCTGGGCTCCATTCTGCAAACAAAAAAGCAACTTAAAAAAAAAACTTATTTGAGGGGCTGGGGCTGTAGCTCAGTGGTAGAGCGCTTGCCTAGCATGTGTGAGGCACTGAGTTCGATCCTGAGCACCACATATAAATAAAAAATGAATAAAGATCCATCAAAAACTAAAAAAATATTTTTAAAAAAAACTTATTTGAAAAGATAGCAGTTCCCTGTACAGCCACATGAATTCTGAGGTATTTTAAGGATTGGTTTTGTACCCTCTCACTCTGGGAAAACTATTCTTAAAATTTTATTTTACTTATTTTTCTGGGGGAATGGAATCCAGTCATATATTTAAAGAATTATGTTATGATCACCAATTATGTTGATGATTACCGAACCTTTGTAACTGGTCCTTCATATTTCCAAATTTAGCAGACTTAACATGAAAATTACCTTTCTGAAACCCATTATCTCCTTTTTTTTGGGGGGGGTACCGGGGATTGAACTCTGGGGCACTTGACCACTGAGCCACATCCCCAGCCCTATTTTGTGTTTTATATAGAGACAGGGTCTGAGTTGCTTAGCGCCTCGCCTTTGTTGAGGCTGGCTTTGAACTCATGATTCTCCCGTCTCAGCCTCTCAAAGTGCTGGGATTATAGGCGTGCACCACTGCGCCCAGCTACCTCCTCTTAATAAAGGTTATAGGTTATAGGTTATAGGTTAACTGCAATACCCTCGCCCCTGGGCTCCAAAATCTCCAGGAAAAAAACATAGTCAGGCTTTCTTCTCATACAATACTCAGTTTCCTGGACTTTCCAAGTGCTTTAACAGAACACCTCTAGTTCCTCTTCTCAGCATGTCTAGTCAAGCCCCATCCATCTTCCAGGCCTTGATCAAGGCAGCCATCTTCTGGATGGCCTTCAGGGCTTCAAATTCTACCTTTTGTAATCAGAAAAAAACTTCCTTAAAACAATCAGGTAATTTCTCACCAAGGGAAGTTCCTCTTGCTCTCATTCAAAACTCTTCCTACTTCAGAAGCATGCTACTAAACTTATAATTCTCTCTCTTCCGTCTGGTAGAGGACATTTCTTGCTGCCCAAGAGGAAAACCAAGGGAAGTCTGTCTCTAAGGTATCTATTCTGTAATTTAGTAAGGAGAAGGATTGAAAGGAAGAGAAGAAAATAAAAACCTTGCTCACAATTAGAAAGGGAAAAGATGCACAAAACCCACAATGGGTCAATTCTCATGGTCGAGAACTGACGGTTCCCTCTGTGATTCACACAGATTATTTCCCCTGGGTTTCTAGCCAGTAGAGTTGAAACTAATAGCTAAATAAGCTGTGGCCACCTGGGAGTTTCAGCCATGTTATTCACATCCTTATTACTAGGGAAAATCAACTGCTCAGTTGCTCGCCTTTCCAAATGCCCTAGGCTGACTTTTGCTCATCTTATAAGAACTGTTGAATTCATCATCATCAACTGCCAAGCAAGTCATAAATTGATAAATGCTAAGAACAAAGCCAACCATAAAATGTCATTTCTTTTTTTTTGGTACTGGGGATTGAACTCAGGGGTACTTGACCAGTGAGCTACATCCTCAGCCCTATTTTGTGTTTTATGTAGAGACAGGGTCTCACTGAGTTGCTTAGCGCCTCGCCATTGCTGAGGCTGGCTTTGAACTTGCGATTCTCCTGTCTCAGCCTCCCTAAGTGCTGGGATTACAGGCTTGAGCCACTGCGCCCGGCTTCATTTCTTTCTTTAGACAAGTTTTTTTTCTTTTTGGGTGGGTGGGTGGGGGCATAATGTACTATCTGTATAAAAACCAGGTAGCCAAATTTTGGGTGGTAAGATTGAGAGCCGGGACATAGCTCAGGGGTCGAGCGCTAGCCTAGCCTACCTTTTCTTCCTCCTACTGAGAGGGGACAATTTGGAATTAGGCTAAGTAAGATTTCTAGATTTCCTTTGTATGTAATAATTTTGGGTCATTTAACACATCATCTTTTGCTCTTTTGCCAATTCCCAAGAAGTTGCAATGATAATGTATTTGAGTTTTTACTTTCTTATGTCCATGAATATTAAAAAACTGAAATTTGCTGGGCACAATGGTGCATGCCTATAATCCCAGAGGCTCGGGAGGCAGGAGGATCTTGAGTTCAAAGGCAGCCTCAGCAAAGGTGAAGTGCTGAGCAACTCAGTGAGACCCTGTCTCTAAATAAAATACAAAATAGGTCTGGGAAGTGCCCCTGAATTCAATCCCCAGTATAAAAAAAACAAACAACTGAAATTCTTGTAATCTCAGTGACTAAGGAGGCTGAGGCAGGAGGATCACTAGTTGGAGGCCAGCCTCAGTAACTTAGTGAGATCCTGTGTCAAATAATAGAAAGGAGCCAGGTGTGGTAGTGCACACCTGTAATCTCAACAGCTCAGAAGGCTATGAGGACTATGAGTTCAAAGCCAGCCTCAGCAACTTAGCAAGGCCCTAAGCAACTCAGCAAAGACCTTGTTTCTAAATAAAATATATAAAAAAGGGCTGGTGCTCAGTAGTTAAGCACCCCTGGGTTCAATTCCTAGGACAAAAAATAAGAAGAAGAAGAAGAAAAAGAAGAAGAAGAAGAAAGGGCTGGTGGGGAAGTAGGGAATGTAGCTCAGTGCTAAAGACCCCTGGGTTCAATTCCAAATATTTAAAAAAAAAAAAAAGTCAAAAACCTATGTAACTCGTCAACCAGAGAATCCTGCATTATCCATAACTGAGCATTTGCTACGTATGAGGAAAAGTATCTTGGTAAGCAGATGGCCAGTACCCTTGAGGTTTTAAACTTCAATAAAGCTAATCAGGAATACCCTCAGATAGGCAGACTTCAAAAGAGAAAGTGTTTTAAGATTTAGAGTAATCTTCTCTAAAATGATTATTTTGAACCCAAATTCAACGATCAAGAGCCCACTTCTCTACTGTTCCGAGGGCACACATAATCCATGCTCGTTCATGGATCTTTTTAAAGGTCTCAATGCAGGCAAAACCCAAAACAAATCATAACACCTCCCTCCTTACAACTCTTCTGCTATTAGCAGGGATTAAGAATTAGTTAAAAACTCAAGAATTTTTTGCAATATACACGATATATTTAATGTCACTTAGTGGCAGCATTTTGGCTTTTAAGTATTCTAAGCTTAGAAACAGGTAGTTCTGTTACGTGCGGGAAAGGGCAATGTCAAAGAGGCAGGTACTAAAACCTACAGAACAGCAGCTATGTCCTCTGAAGTGCCAGATCACCAACATGAGGTGTATAGTTATGTAACGTGGATGAGCATTCCAAACCCAGTTACAAAATCGTTTCCCATTCGTTGCCTAACAGCAACATCCCCACCCAACGTATTCAAACTACATAATCTACAGAAGAAAATGAACGTTACTACATAGATCAGAATGAAGAAAACAGCTCTTGTTCACTGAAACCACTGTTCATTGCTTTGTCAATCTCAAAACATTTCTCACCTTACTGAGTTATTTTTTAGAGGTCATTCTAGTTCAAACCTTATGTGACCTTGCTTACCTTAAAGAGACTGCAAGCTAAAATATAGTAATAGGATTTGTTATTAACCTTTCTGAAATGAGAGCAGTTAATGTGTAATTAGCTAGCTAGGTATTCTTGCAGTTACACTAAAACTCCTTATTAAAGCTTTTAATTGCTAGGCAATAATTTAGTCGTTAATGCCAGAAAAAGAGTAACCAGAGAGAATGCAATGCAATCATATGCCAAGTGTTCATGCATGGGGGAGACTTTACCCACACATTGTAATCACAAGTGAAGCAAGAGAAAACAAATCAAGGTTACTTGTCCATATAATCAAGAATGAAACTTGAGCCAGGAAAACTACAGCCCCAAAGAAAGCAGAACACAGCTGCGGCTGTCTTTCAGAACCATCATGTTCCATGATCCACAAAGCCTGAACTACTCCATGATTATAATGCTGATCACCACCAAATGTGGTATGTCTTCCTTTCCCTTCCTTTTTTTTTGAGTGGTACTAGGGACTTAACTTAGGAGCACTGTACCACTGAGCTATAGCCCTGGTCCTTTTTATTTTGAGACACAGTATCACTAAGTTGCTCAGGCTGGCCCTGAACTTGATATCTTCCTGCTGCAGCCTCCCAAGTCACTGGGATTAAAGCTGTGTGCCATCATGCCAGGCTGAATTTGGTATTTCTACTGAATTTCTACTGAGTGTTCAACACACAAACTCCATTTTCCTGGGATAACTAACTGAATTCCTGAACCATATGTTTATACCACCTCCGAAGATTTCCAAGCAGATAAAGGAGGTTTGTCCAGAAGCTAACTTGTACTGAAGTCAACAAATCCTTAGCATATTCGTATTTCTTTATTTATGACAGGTGACATTACTCCTAAGTACTGAAAAGATACAGCTCTACCTGGTCTCAATCTACGAGACTCAGAATGACACCCAGCCACTCCAAAGGCAGGATGATGTCTGTGATTCCAATATGGATGGATCTCTACTGAACACTGAGTTCTGGAACCTGTTCAAAAGAGTAGTTATTGGCCAATTAATCATCCATGAATACAAAGATTTCTTATCAGTGTGATGACACTGCAATGTCTGGAAACAGCATATACTAATGCAATATAAACCATTATTTAAAGAAACAATGACCTTGAGCCAAAATTTAGATTACTGGGAAAGATGCATCGGCTACTTGGCTAAAAAGGCGAGTGGGATAACTAATAAATCTAAGTTTTTTCTAACTTCCTGGTAAAAGTTACTTTGCTTCTCTTGCCTAATCTTCAAGGTCCTAAAATATTCCTTCTGTGGTAGTCAACTTCATTTGTCTGTTGCTAATGCCCTAGATTAACTAATGAAGTAATATCCTAAATGTTAGTTTTTCTCCTCAGCAAAGAAACAGTGGTAGTGTAGTGTTTATTGGCTAGCTAGCCTAAATTTACGAATTTTATAAGAAAATAATCTTTCGTTTTATTTGTAGAATCCACAATTTACCAGTCAAATGGGGTTGATCACAATGAAGGCTGGAGAGAGGAACCTAAGTGCAGGCGCATGAGATCACACTGCACAGCAGCGACGTCGCTGCAGCCAAGGGTAAGATACATTTTGGAGAAAAACAGAAAATGACAAAAATGAAAGAGGGGTTTAAAAAGCTACCCATGGCTTAACGAACTCTTTCCATCAGTTCTTAAAATTGCGTTTGTTTTTGAAACTGAAATGCAGACCCCCTTTGCTGCACTTTAAGTTTTCCCATGCTTTTATCACAGCTGTCTGGAAGAACAGAAAGGATGGTAAGATGCCATCATGCAAGAAGCCAAATAAATCAATTTTGTCACCTGCTACTTTTAAAGTCACAAAAGTAGCAATAGATAACTTTTATAAAGGTGACAAGCACGTTTATAAAGTTAACTATATTATCCACTATATTTAGTTCTCTTGCAAAGTTGAATAAAATTAAGAATTACTGGGTAATTAAACTATGATCATTGATGATTTTGAACTTCTGAATGAACAAGTTGCATGTATATTTGGCAAAGAGAAAACAGGATGAGAACAGAGGCAATATGTCAAACGGGCAGCCAGAAATCAATTTTCTTTGGGAAGAGAGAGAGGTGAATAAATTTACCATAAAGATGAACACTTTTTAATATCAGGCTATAAGTATAAAACTAAAATTTATACTACACATATGTATACCATTGCACAGTACATGCCAGAGCAAAGTGAACTGCAGGAAATTTCACAACCAACTCCCAGCTACTCACCATATTATAGTAGGGGTAGGTGTTGAAACAAGTTTCAGGTGCCAGGCTAAGCCTTTTGCTTTTCAGTTGAATAATTATGCTAACATGCCAACTTTCTCCTGTTTGTTGTTTAATATTAGATTTTTTTGGGTCCTTTGAACCAAGATTCTCTTAAGCATCACTGTAGGAAATGAGTGATTCAGAACTCACCAATTATGTTCTAACCCCAATGCCAAAGGGCTTAGCAGTTTGTAATAAAAATTCAGTTCAAATCAACATCAGATAAGTCTTTAAAAACAAAAGCAAAAATCCTTCAAGGTCACTTGAACCAGCTCTTTTTACTAGTACTCTGTGTGTGTGTTACTGGGAATTAAGCCCTGGGTCCACCTCTAAACTACACCGTCAGCCATTTTTATGTTTTATTTTGAGTCACTAAGTTGCCCGAGTTAGCCTCAAACTTGCAATTCTCCTACCTTAGCCTCATGTGAAGCTGTGAAGCTAAGATTTCAGGCCTGCACCACTGTACTCAGCTTCTACCAGTACTTTTACATATATTATATTAGCCTGCTTCTAAAATGTCTCATGGAAGAAATGTTGAATTTTCTTTTTGGTACTAAGGATTGAACTCAGGGGCACTCGACCACTGAGCCACATCCCCAGCTCTATTTCGTGTTTTATGTAGAGACAGGGTCTCACTGAGTTGCTTAGCACCTTGCCATTGCTGAGGCTGGCTTTGAACTCAAATTTTTCTACTGTCTCAGCCTCCCAAAGTGCTGGGATTACAGGTGTGAGCCACCATGCCCAGCTGAATTTTCTTGAGAAACTATTTGTATTGAGCAAAATATCAGAACAGTTCTTCCATGCTCAGTATACTTTTGATCAAACTCTGAAAATACTTGTGTTTTCCTGGACTTACCTATAATGTTATTGTGCCCATACTCTTGTTATGGAACAGTTAGAATAACTCATATACATTCAATGTGGAAATCTGCTTTTTATTTCTATTGATTTAACTCTTTTTTCTTTTGTGGTACCAGAGACTGAACCCAGGGGCGCTCTACCACTGGAGCAGCATCTCCAGCCCTTTTTATTTTGGGACAGGGTCTTGCTAAGTTGATGAGGCCGACCTCAAACTTGCAATTCTCTTGAGTTGCTAGGATTACAAGTATGGCCCACGTGTGTACACCTGGCCAGTGGTTTAACTCCTGTTGCTTATTAAATGCTTTGCAAGCAAATACAAATATTTATTTTATAAATGTGATAAAACTTTAGTCAATGTTGGCTTCTGCTTTAAAATCTGTTCTGACACTCATACAGCTGATAGAAATGTAAAGATAGTGCTGCAACTTTTGTTTTGGTTTTTTGGTACCAGGGATTGAAGTCAGGGGTACCACTGAGCCACATCCCCAGCCCTATTTTGTGTTTTATATAGAGACAGGGTCTCACTGAGTTGCTTAGTGCCTCGCCACTGCTGAGGCTGCCTTTGAACTTGTGATCCTCCTGTCTCAGCCTCCCTAAGTGCTGGGATTACAGGTGTGCACCACTGTGCCCGGCTTAGTGCTGCAACTTTGGGAAAATACCATATCACCTAGCAAACTCACTCCTAAGTACATACTCAATAGAAATGAAAACCTATGTCCACATTGAGATTTGTGCACAAATATTTACCAAGGGATTATTTATAATAGCCCAAAGTGGAAATCATCTAAATGCCCATCATCTGATAAGCACAAAAACAAAATGTGGTAACAATGGAATATTATTTGGCCATAAAAAGGAAATTCTGCTACATGCTATCTCAGGGATGGGCCTTGAAAACATTATGCCAAATGAAAAGAATCCGTCACAAAAGAACTCATATTATACAATTCCACTGATAAGTAACATCCAGGGCAGACAAATCTATACAAATAAAAAACAGATTAGTGGTTGCCCAGGGCTAGAGGCATAAGGGTGTTGGAGGAGGAAATAACTAAAGACATGACCTTCCCTCCTTCCCTTTGCAGTACCAGGGATTGAACCCAGAGGCGCTCTACAACTGAGCTGCATCCACAGCCTTTTTCATTTTGAGACAGTCTCACTAAATTGCCAAGGCTGGTCTCAAACCTGTAATCCACCTGCCTCAGTCTCCCAAGGAACTGGGATTACAGGTGTGTGTCACTATGCCCAGCATGAGTTTCTTTTAAAGAAAATGTTCTGAATTGTCTGTGATGGCTATTCATAACTGAATACACTATTGAATTACACATTTTCAGTGGATGAGTTGTGTTTATAAATTACAATTCAATAAAGCAGTTACTAAAGCATTTGTTCTGAGACATGAGGTGTTTGAGAATCAGCAAACCTATTCTGGAAAAAAGATTTTAGTCAAACTAAAGTCATTGTAATTGAAACCAGCTTGCTGTATCCTCATGTGTACACATTTCTAAAATGTGAATGTAGTTTAAGAAAATGCATCATTACATCAGATATTCCAGGCAGCCTGCCATGAGACTTTTTTTTTTACCCTCCCCACCCCTCATCTTAAAAGGAGTCCATTTAATCAACCTCAGAGTATATGTTCTCTCTTGTTGCTTCATCTCCTTAAGCCATCATCTCCCTAAAACTGTTACAATAGTACTGGGCAAGGTTAGTTTAACTCATTTAAGTTAACAAATAGTTGAACCTTCCTGTACATCAGGCGTGGTTTTAGGTGTGTGTATAGACAAGCAACAAGACAAAGTCCTTGCTCTTGTGGAGTTTTTAACCCAATAGGACAGGAGAAACACTAGATGAGTTTTAAAAACTTGTTTAAAGCAAGGTACTATACAATGGAGTGGTTAGGAAAGGAGGCTTCTGCCGGGCGCGGTGGCTCAAGCCTGTAATCCCAGCACTTAGGGAGGCTGAGACAGGAGAATCCCGAGTTCAAAGCTAGCCTCAGCAATGGCGAGGCACTAAGCAACTCAGTGAGACCCTGTCTCTACATAAAACACAAAATAGGGCTGGGGATGTGGCTCAGTGGTCGAGTGCCCCTGAGTTCAATCCCCAGTACCACACAAAAAAAAAAAAAAAAAAGGAAAGGAGGCTTCTTTGAGGAAGTAACATTTGAGGTGAGAAAAGAAGGTACAAACCACACAAAGATCAGGGAGGAGAATTACAAATAGAGGAAATAATTCCTGAATAGCAGAATGTGGGGGTGAGGATGTATTAACTGTGTGCTGGTGACCAACTGTCCTCTATGTTTCTCATTCACTAACTAGCACAAAGATATCTGGGAGGACTGAGATGCCTTACCTACCTTAGACCATTAAAATGTCTCCTGACTCTTCAACTAAAAGGAAGCTGTCTCAAGCCCTTCAGCAACCGTTCTACCACTCACTCTTGCAAACCATAATGGACTGTGCTAAGAGTCCCAGGACTTTTAAGACATTCACCTTGCAACCTTTAAGGTAGGAAACAATCTAGCAGCACAAAAAATGAAGGTAAGACCAACAAATACAGGGTACAAAGTAAAAGTGGTCCAGAAAGAACTATAAAATGTGGGGGGAGATTCAGGATGACTGCCAACAGGAGAATCAGAGGAATCTCATGAGGTGGACCCACCAGAGCAAGGAATGTCTAGCCTGAGAATTTGGACATATGAGTAGAACAGATTTGATTTATCTCTGACTTCAAATATACTTCAAAACATTTTCAGCTCCCCAACTGGTCACAAGCTCAAGGAGAAAAAGGCTTGATACTTCTCATTCTCATATCTCTGTGATTTTCAGTTTAGTATTTTGCAGAGATGGGCCATTCATTTGTTCATTCACTGCAAGAGATGAGTTACCAATTTCAGCCCTGAAAAAAAGCTAAATTACTCTTTGCTTCATAAAGAGCTTTGTGGCCTTTGAAAGAGATGATTCCTGGAAACCATCTCATTTACTAAACCATCTCATTTCAGAGGGACATTCCTAAGAGTTTTTCTAAAACTAAATGATATTACATATATGCAGGGATATGCAATGTACTTCTGAATATACACATATTTAACATGTCCACATGTACTTGTATGCCTATATATATATATGCCTTCAGTTCAGAATCTCTTAAAACTATTTTAAACTTGTGCTGCTAAACTGAAGCTTGTACTTAGAGAAAATATTTTTTTTCACTGAACACTCTTTATCATCTAGTCCCTCAAAATCCCTTCCCATCCCAATAAAGCATCTTAAACCAGAGAAGAAAAACCGAACAACATTTTCTTAGGCAGTGTCTCAACATCTCCAAAAGGTATTCCATGGCCAAACTCACCATAGAGAGCTGTCCAAGTTTGATTAATTACATCTAGACACACAGTTCCTGACCTGAAACAGATGGAAAGAATGGCATTTTTTAAAAAAATTAGAAAGTTAGTTGCATGTATCTGGCAACTAATTTTATTTATCATGAGAAATACTTTTAATAGATCCTTAAATAAAAAAAACAATTGGGGGAAAGTATAATGAGGAGCAAAATATTTACAAGGTCACAGGTGTCTCCTTACAGACTGAAAAGGAAAAATAATTATACAACGAAGAAACCAATAAACACCTGAACCAGGTGGTCGGAATGAACATTGGAAACAAGGGGCAGATAGAGCTGTGAGAGATACCCTGAGAAACACAAACTTTCACTGTGTAGTTAAGTGTGTGTATACACTGAAACTAATAAGGAAACAGACAAATCCAAATTGAGGAACAACTTATAAAATGTCTATATTCTAGATGAAAGTAATTTTAAAGAAATACGACAAATAAATGCCATATGTGGTTCTGGACTGAATTTTTTACTAAAAGGGGGAAAAAGTGCTCAAAAGCACATTACCAGGATATAGCAATAGATTAAAGTACTACATTAAATTCCTGAATCTGAAGACTATTTTGATTACATAATATTCTTGTTGTTAGGATGACTGATATGCTGAAATATTAAAGCACAAAGGGACACAATGTCTGTATACAACCTACTCACACAAAGTTCAGGAAAGCTTCACAGGTAAGTTGTATGAGGGCAAAATGGAATGCTGTGAAAAGTAAAAGCTGCAGTCCAAATGATCACGTATTCTAAAGAGCACTGGAGGGACAAAACAGGCTACAGTGGAGTCATTTTAAAATACCATTAATACCAGAAGGAAAAAAAAAAGGAAAAATAAGATTCACAATTGAAATGAAACTAGTCATTCATATTTGCCTTTCTCTCAAGAACTAAGAAATACTTTTAAGGGCTAAAAATAGCAAATCTGTATGCTGAAAACAGATCTCTGAGCTGTGTCTATACAGTGAGAACTGAGATGTGGAATATTACAAATGTTAGCTGGGTATCAAGGGAAGTGAAGGACCCAGGCACGACAATGGAAAAAATTAAGCAATGCAACAGCTGAACCAGAACTCAGTGGTTTAGAACAGCATATCCCTAGGACTCTGCAATTTAAGTGACCATTCATAGTCCATCTCCCCCATAAAATCTAAAATGATAACTATGGATTCTTTTATAACCAGGAGAGAGAGAGGAATTCTGATCAAGAGCAGTTGCTGCTAAAATGTAAACATTTTTAAATAGTTACTTACGCTTCATCAATGTTGGGATGGAAAATTTTATTCATGAATCCTGTAAAAAGAGATGTTAATTAGCAGCAAAAAGTACCCAGAGAACAATGAGTTTTAAAGTATGTCAGCACTAGAAACAACTTCAGTATGATAAGAGGTGATAACTCATACACCAATACTTTTTCTTTTCTTTTTTTTTGGTACCGGGGATTGAACACAGGGGTACTCAACCACTGAGCCACATCCCCAGCCCTATTTTGCATTTTATTTAGAGACAGGGTCTCACTGAGTTGCTTAGCGCCTCGCCGTTGCTGAGGCTGGCTTCGAACTTGTGATTCTCCTGTCTCAGCCTCCCGAACTGCTGCGATTACATGCGTGCGCCACTGCACCTGGCTTCATAAACCAATAGTTTCACTTTAGATCATCGGCTATTGATAAGACTATATTCTGTTGGCTCCAATTAACCAAAATATGAGAGTTCTATTAAACAAGCAAATTTGGGGAGCAATGCAGCTTTATACAAAATAATATTAAAAGCAACTGTTTCTTGAGCTATGAAACACCTGCCACAAAAGAATTTTTTATTCTAAATGATCTGTACCTAGTGTTATGACAACTATTAAACTTCACTGACAACCCCTGAACAAGCTCTAAACTTGAGGTTCAAGCTCTAAACTTGAGGTTCTGCACCTGAACTTCTCCTTCTGAGGCTCATTTACTGTCATCATTAGGCTACACTATGTGTGAAACATGAATAAAGTTGTTGAAATGCTGGAGGAACACCACTTGCAAATCACAAAGGATTTCATAAGAAGTGACCAAAATATTTCCTTTAATTTTTGTCTACTCATTTAAGGAAACTCAATCTTGATTAAAACTGAGGTAACTAAGAAATGAGGCAAGGAGTTTAAACAAATCCTTACAGATGGCTGTATCTGTCAGGGATTTAAGTTTTTTGATTTATTCCCAAAAATAAGTATAGACTTGAATGTACTGCTGTTTAAATTGCAAGGAGAAACTTTCTAACTTAGAATTAATGATTTAATCAATATTTTATATGCAAATGACAATACTCTAGAGCAGAAATCTACTCTCAAAGCTGTCATTGTGTCATCCTTTGCACTTCACTTCCTTGTTTAGGACTCTCTTATTTCATTCCAAACTTGCAGTTAATTCAAGTTCCTTACAGAGGCAGTTCTCACCATTGCTGTCCCCCATCCCCACAGGTTCACTCCCTCATTCGAAACATACCAGCAACCCTACATGGTAGTCATTGTGCTTGTTTAGGGTACAAAAATAAAAGAATACACTATTCTCCAAGAGGTCACTTAAGCAGGACAAGGGCCAGGAAGAAATAAGTGTATAAGGTATGGACACAGGGAGCGCATGGGGAAAGGGGAAGAGTCTTAAAGATGCAGAAAGGCAGCACCACACCGCAGGAGCTGCTGCTGGTGAGCTGCTATGGATGTTACCTCCAAGAATCTTAGAAACTTTCTTTGAATCAGCAATTGCGGGAAAAGAATACAAAACCTCCGATATTCCAGTCTTTGATTGCTCTAGCTACTCCAAATACTAATCCTGCTTCAATTTCTGTTTTTACATCCTTTTGTATTCTCTGTACTGAAAGAGTTTTATCTACTATAATGAAAAGGGTCCCACAATGTTTAAATTACTTTAATCCCCCCCCAAAAGCCATGTCCAGTGTTAATTTTTCATTAAGGAAGTTGAAACTCTTTCAAGGTCTAGATTTAGGAGGTGTGTGGTTTATGAAGAGATAATAAGTTGATAGAAATGGTCATGCCTAAATATTAAAAAGGAAAAAAATTCTAGATGACCCATAAGAGAATTCATAACAGAATTGTGTATAAAAGCCTAGAACCAAATTCAACCCCATGACCACAAGATGAACTATAGAACACCCATACATTCAGGAGTCCATACAGTCAAACAATCAACTAGATCAATATGTACCAACTCGGATAGATCTAAAAGCGAGTTAAAAAAAAAAAAACAACGAAAAATCAAATAACGATATATTTACAGCATTCTAAAATAAAGCAATAATTATCTCCATGCTTTAAGTATGGAAAAACATATGAAAGTTGCAAAAATATCTCATGTAGAATACAGGGCCATGGTCATGGCGGGAACAGGAACAGAAGAGGAAATGGCAGTTAAAAGTGATTTTATCTGACACTATTCCTTTTAAAAAGGGACAAGGTGCTTGTATATTATTTTATTTTTACTA
>CM053407.1:21667987-21708376 GCA_028644305.1 Xerus rutilus | reverse complement strand
TGAAGACACAAATAGTGTGACTCTTTATGATTTGCAACCAGAGAAATGGAAAAACTGAGCTCTGTTTATGTACTATGATTTGAAATGCATTTAAAAAAAAAAAAAATTAAAAAAAAAAAAAAAAAACCTCACTACCTCTGTTCTCTACGGTTTAGCAAAAGGGAATCAGGTGATTTATAATTCTGGAGAAGAAATTCAAACTATGCTTATTTGATGGAAAACTACATAAAAAACAAAACAAAACAACAAATTAGGTGTGGTGGTGCCATCTGTAATCCCAGCACTCTGGGAGGCTGAGATAGGAGTTCAAAGCCAGCCTCAGCAATGGCGAAGCGCTAAGCAAATCAGTGAGACCCTGTTCTCTATATAAAACACAAAATAGGGCTGGGGATGCAGTTCAGTGGTCGAGTGCCCGAGTTCAATCCCCAGTACCAACACACACACACACACACACACAATTACTACAGAAAACAATGCCATGCTTTTGCTTGTTGCACTTTTGTCCCAGACGAGAAGGTAAACATCATGGAGCCAAATCATGCAGAGAAGTGGTTTTTATTTCAGCTTATTTCTATGTCCAATCCCAAAAGAGCTGTGTAGTAACTTCTAATGTTGGGGTAAATATGTGAATAAATGAGATGAAAATTAACCTTATTTTCTGCTTTCATTTCCTTTAGTTGAGGGGATATTAGTGATCAAATTTGTGGGGGATGAAATATCTTGGGTCAATCATCTATCCAGAAACTTCACTCAATTACCTTGATGAAAATGAGAAGTCAGACAAGTGACAAAGGACACATGGTAAGTCCACCCAAGTGCAAATCGATGAAAAATGCCAAGGGCAAAAATGGTAGCTCCTTCCCAGGGATAAAATGGACCTGTATTGAGATGGTTAGGGCGGCTGTGGCCTGATGCAACGTATGGTAAGTTTATGATTACTATGTGAAAATATTTAAGTCATTCCTATATTTTTACCTTTAGGACAAATGTTCACATAAAGTAGACTACTCACAACCAAAATGACTAATTCCATTTCAGTAGGTATGACTGTTTAAAATATGTTCAGGGGCTAGGGTGTAATTGAGTGGTAGAGCATGTGCTTACTAAGCATGAGATCCCTGTGTTTAATCCCCAATACCAAAAAGAAAAGAATCTGTATATATATTAAAGATCAGATCTTATCTTCCCGTGTAATATCTCAGACTACACATTTTTTAAATACATTTTTTTAGTTGTAGACAAATGCAGTACCTTCATTTATTTTATGTGGTGCTAAGGATCAAACCCACACGTGTGAGGCAAGCACTCCACCACTGAGCCACAATCCCAGTTCTCAGACTATACATTTTTAAAGGGTAGTAACTTGGATCTCAGTTCCTAACACGGAGATGACCTGAGTCAGAGTACTGCAACTGAATTAAAGGGTAGGGTTGCTGCCAGCCTCACCTGTGACAGCCAGATGCTGTGTCCATTAGTGTGCATTAGTGCACACTCTAACAAATTTTTCACCTTACCTCAGACAGCCAGGCCCAGCCTGCACCCAGGCAGAAGTCTCTTCAGAGAGGTGGCCCTTTCCTACTCAGGAGAGATGGACCTGGGCTGGTCTCTTCTTGGGTGAGGAACCAAGCAAGGAGCTCACTCAATGCCCTGTGTCATGGGAACTTCTGAACTGATCCTGTGTGTTCAGGAGATCTAAACTCAACAAGGGGTCCTCTTTTCTGTTTCTTCCTTTCTCTCTGATAATATGGAGTCTGAGGAATGGGCTGGATGGATAAGAAAAGTTCATTTATAACTAAGAAGTATTATCCTTCAATAGCATAACCCTTCTATCAACCTAGCAGATCATCAAAACCTCAGCCGACTGGCCTAGAGTTTCATTTTTGGAAGACTATAACCTCTTTCCCATCTTCATAGTTTATCTTTCAGTCTTTGTCTTTCATATAACCATACTGTTGGAATCCAACAGTATTTTCATGGCCAGAGGCAGGACAGTATAGAACACACTGGACTTGAAATCATAAGACCCAATTTCAAGTCTCTACCACTCTTACTAAAAAAAGCTGTAGTTAAAAGATAAAGCTCTAGTCAGAGCGTGTGAACCTTCAGCAACTTAATCTCTTTGCCTTTCTGTTCCCTTATTTCTAAAGCCAGATTAAATAATACTATCTACATATCATAGGACTGTTGTGAAGATTAAATGAGTTAATATATGTAGAGCATTTGAACAGTAACTGGTACAGTAAGCATTCAATGATGTTAGTTTCGGTTTAATGAGTTTAGGCAAGTAATCCCACCTCACTTTCCTCATCCTAAAAATGAAACTATTTGCCCTATACATCCATCTCTTGAGCCTTTAGGTACTGTTAAGAATATCAGAGGACAAGCCGGGCGCGGTGGCGCAAGCCTGTAATCCCAGCACTTTGGGAGGCTGAGACAGGAGAATCGCAAGTTCAAAGCCAGCCTCAGCAACGGTGAGGCACCAAGCAACTCAGCGAGACCCTGTCTCTACACAAAACCCAAAATAGGGCTGGGGATGTGGCTCAGTGGTCGAGTGCTCCTGAGTTCAATCTCCAGTACAAAAAAATAAATAAATAAAAGAATATTAGAGGATATTTTGATTTAAAGATATGCTTCTTATAATCTTATCACACTGGAAATGGAAAATATAGTTACTCTAATGGTTTGTTAAAAGACCATTCTGACTGCATTTGGTATGGTGAAAAAATGAACAAAACAACACAAGAATGGAAGGCAGATTCTGCAACTAGTAAATAGTGATATACCTCAGGCTCATTTTTTCCATCCTTCAAATGAGAGATTAGATGACCTAATCTCTTAAGTTTCTTTTAACAATATGGTTTTCACCAACACCAGGAATATAAACAAATCTTAATCTGTGTGAACAAGTTTTTCAAAAGGAGATAAGATATTACATTTGTTTTTAATAGAAATTCAGTTTAACTAAAGAAAAAGGAAGCCAAGAATACATGTTTCCATTCTGATATCAAATCCTAAAAGGAAAGAAATGGACTGAATGCCAAAACGACATCAGAATAACCAGTTCCAAAGCTAGAGGTCGCCCATTTTAAAGCAGGCAGCAAGTATATGGAATTTTTATATAGCAAATGGGAAGATTATATAATAATGAACCGTCAAAGGCTGAATTCAAATGGGCATAAGTCAACTTCCAGAAGGAAATGGACAAGTCCTCTGATAGTAACAAGCACATGCAAAAGCAAGGTTCCCTCAGAAGAGGGGAGAGAAGAAAGCTACTATACTGTTTGTACTTAACAGCAACATGAAAGGGGATGGATTTAGATAATAAAGATTGCTTACAGATTTTTGTATCAATAAGGCCAATCTGACCACTGGCTTCTTCCTTAAGAACTTCAGCAGCTGGTCCCTATGTCTCTCTTGGCTCAAGTCCGTCCTTTTCAGTCACATTACCATTCAGACCACACATCTGACACTCTGGCCTCACGGTTCCTTACACTTCTCCTCAACGACCTTTCCTCTCATTGCACTTCACATTTCTCAGAACATGTCTTGAACTCTATCATCCCTACAAATAGTTCCACCTCCTGTATCACAAATTCAGGCATCCCCTCCCCCACCATAGTCTCCTGTCCTTGCAAAGGAGCTTCCTACGCCATGAACTAGTCTTTCACCTGTGAACTCCAACTTATTGATCTACTTTCTACCTGCCAGCACTCTAAACTTCATCCTCTTCTTAAGATTTAAGAACTATCTCTATTGCTATGCTCTAGCAATCCTCTGAAAAACCCCTGCTCTCCCCCCTCTAAAATGCCCACGCAGCAAATCTACAATTGGAGCAAGCCAATCACACACACTCGCTATACACTCATTCCTAGTGTCCAAGGGGGAGTGGTTCTCCCCTCCTCCCCCAGCATACCTAAATCTGCTCAAGTCCCTACTCTAAAATGGCACAACATTTGCATATACCCTCTGCACATCCTCCCATATACTTTACATTATCTCTGGATTACTTATAATATCTAATACAATGTACTCGCTACATTGTTATACTGTATTTTTCAGGGAATAATAAGGAAAAAATGTTTGCAGTACAGATGCGATTTTTTTTCCAGAATATTTCTGATACATGGTTATTGGTTGAATCAGTGGATGCAGAATCTTTGGATCTGGAGGGCCAACTATACTTGGACATGAGGGTGCCTGCCACTAAGTAGAAATTCATTCACTCACTTATTCAAATATTTTATGGAACAGGCAATGTTATCAGACCCTAAGTATTTCTGAGGTGAGTGCTATTAGTAAAATACAGCTGGAGCTGCCCTTATGGATTTTACATCTACTGAACTGACAGGGAAGAGAGGTGTTAAGTAAACAAATATATACCAACTTGTCAAGACAGGCTCGACAATTTCCTTCTATGGACTCCACATCACCTACAATTTTCCTCTCTCTTTTCTTTAGTGGCTTGCTCCCCCATTTCCCAGTGACTTTTTTTTTTTTTTTTAAACTTAGAGACAGAGTCTCATTGAGTTACTTAGCGCCTTGCCGTTGCTGAGGCTGGCTTTGAACTCGTGATCCTCCTCAGTCTCCCGAGCTGCTGGATTGTAGGCATGCGCCACGGCGCCTGGCTTCCCAATTAGTTTTTCACTTACTTCATTCTGCAAATCTCCCACTTCCTTTTCCTCCCTCATCTTTCTCTCCTTGCCCATTTTAAGATGGGAGCCAACTGGCAGAACTTCCCACTTTCCATTTCTAAAATCCTCCCTGCATATATATTTTATTCTCACCAGTGTTTCATGCTCTTGCCAACACTGGTCTTCTGTGCTCTGCCCTTGCCCCTTCCTTTCCTCCAATCCTCCTACCAATCCCCAGCATCACCAAGCTTCCCTCTTTTCTAGACAACTCCCTACAAAGAGTATTTAAATATCCTTCCAAATCTTCCATTTAAAAAATAAAAACCAGAACCTACCCTTCATCTTCCTTTAGGTTACCCCCTACCCCAATTTGGATGATTTCCTTAATATAGTCAAATTTCCTTAAAGCAACAAAGATCTAGACCAGAGCTTCTCCATATTATTAGCATTATTATTAGCTCTAACCTAGGCCGCTTTTTGAAGAGAGACATGGAGCAAGGCTGGTGAGGAAGAGTGGAAGAGTCAGAAAGGAATCTGTTGCTGGTAAGAGCTTATATGGTTTAGTTCTACCCCGTCACCATGACTTTCCCCATAGCAGTAGAGTATTATCATTTAAAAATGAAATCTGCAGGGTACAGTGGTGCACACCTATAATCCCAGTGACTCAGGAGGCTGAGACAGGAGGACTGCAAAGTCAAGGCCAGCCTGGGCAACTTAGTGAGACTGTCCCGAAATAAAATAAAAAGGGCTGGGGATGTAGCTCAGTGGTAGAGCATTTCTAGGTTCAATCTCCAGCACTGCCAAAACATAAAAAAGAAACCTAATCTATTGCTCTGTTTAAAACCTTTTGACAATCTTTCCATTAAACAAAATGAAATTCACACCTTTAACCTAGCTTACAAAGCCCCTGCCTATGCTTAGACCCTATATTGCACTTCATTTTCTATCCAGCCCCCTCAGCCTAGGGCGCTGGCACTTGTGATTTCTTCTGCCTGGATGCTCTTTCCCTAGTCTTGCAGGGATCAGGGCTGGCTTATGTTTTTATTTGAGTCTCAGCTTAAATCTTCTTCACTGAAGAGGCTTTCCTAAATATGTAACCCAAGGCAGCTATTCTATCACATCAATTCTCTGTATAAAACTACAAAAATTTTATGTTTTGCTTTATCTTCTTCCCTCAAAAGAAAGTGTTGAGACCAATTTGCTCACTTCTGAATTCCTACTACCTAGATCAATGCCCAGCACACAGTAGGAGTTTAATAAATTATGAAGTCAGAAGAAATCATGTCAGATGAATTAAACCTCAGTCATCAGACTAAGTTTTTAGAATTCATCCCGAAAAATCTCATTTTCAGAACACCAGTAAACAGAAAACTTTTAGTTATGGCTACATTCTCAGCATTATCTCAAAAAATTATAAAACTTTCCTCCTACAACTTTGCTTCTGTCTACTGGAATTCAAAAGATAGATCACTACACAGCAGCAGGTATATAACTGAGACAAGAACTAAATTCAAACCCAAGGTCATGGAAGTAAAGAAGTATACAGATGATCTTAATGGAATTTTGCTTCCTCGGCTCAAGAATTTATTTTATTTGTTTTTATTTGTGGAAATACAGTGGCCCAAGTAGGCATTTGTTAAATGACTAAGTGACACCTCTCATGAATGACACACTTCTCTCCACCCTGACTAAACTCTGTTCACTTAAGTTACTCACACTAGTTCTTGAGGGAGTAACTATAGAATGTTTCCACCTAGGAACACATAAAATAAATGGTAAGTATTCTAAGTCCTATAGTTAGTTTAGTCATATTATAAAACTATACTCCAAAAATAGTGTGAGGTAATTTCTAGCCATAGTAAAATTAAAAAAAATTATTCCAGTAGAGCCTACTATTCTAATAATAAAAAAAATTAAATCATTTTCCTTAATCACTGGCAAAAGTAAAAAATAATTATATATATATGGATCACTGATTATCAAAGTATTTTTCAATGAAGAAACTACGATAATAGGTAGGCAGACTGGCTCATACCTGTAATCCCAGATCCTCAGAAACGTGAGGCAGGAGAATCACAAGTTGGAAGGCCAAGCTGCACAACTTAGTGAGATCTGGTCTCAGAAGGAATGTAGCTCAGTGGTAGTCACTTGCCTAGCATGTAGGAGACCCTGAGGTCCAATCTCTAGTACCACCAAAAAAAAAAAAAGCAAACCCTATGACAAATTGGGAGATTTAAAAGGGATTTTGACAAGTTATCTAGTCCAGTGGAAAGGACAACCTAAACCATCCTACTTAGATCAAAACTTGACCAAATTCTGAAGGCCACTGATACAACTCACTATAATATTTTAACTATTCTATTATTGCCCATGACTTTCATTTTGTCTCCATTTATTTGCCTGGGTTTGGATATGCCACTGACATCAAATTCCACACAGCATGGGTTTGCTGGTTTTTTCCTGACCATTCTATCAACATTCAGCTCACCATTATGGAGTCTCTCCAGAACAGTGTTCTCAAGGACCCACTTCTCCCGCATACTCCGCTTTGGAATTAAATTGCAATTTAGACAGACTGTACAGAGCTTGCTCCTAGGAAAGAATCTTCTTGACTGAGAACATGTAGATACATGTCGGTAGCATTTCAGAAGCTAGTTTCTAGACTTGTTAACCAGATCTGACAACACAGTTTTCTATTTTTTAAAAATATTTTTAGTTGTAGATGGACACAATACCTTTATTTTATTTAGTTTTTGTTTTTTTTGTTTTTTGTTTTTGGTACTGGAGATTGAACTCAGGGGCACCACTGAGCCACATCCTCAGCCCTATTTTGTGTTTTACGTAGAGACAGGTTCTCACTGAGTTGCTTAGCGCCTCACCATTGCTGAGGCTGGCTTTGAACTCGCGATTCTCCTGTCTCAGCCTCCCTAAGCGCTGGGATTACAGGCTTGTGCCACCCCGCCCAGCTTGTTTATTCAGTTTGTTTTTTTTTTTAAATATTTTTTTTTAGCTGTAGATGGACATAATGTCTTTATTTTATTGCTTTGTATGTGGTGCTGAGGATCGAACCCAGGGCCTCACGCATGCGAGGCAAGCGTGCTACCGCTGAGCTACAATCCCAGCCCCTATTCAGTTTTTTAATGTGATGCTGGAGATTGAACCCAGTGCCTCACACATGCTAGGCAAGCACTCTACCTCTGAGCTACAACCCTACCCCCCAGTTTTCTATTCTTAAAATAAAAGTAAATGGTGACATGGGCCCCATGCTGGTTTTAACATGTTTACAAAAGATTCTCAAATACTCTACATATCTATCTGAAATTAGCAAAATGCAGTTCTATTAATACACTGGCCAATAATGATTATTTAAATATAAAATAAAACGACTTAACTATCTTTTTTGGAGGGCATTGAACTCGAGCACTTAACCACTGAGCCACATCCCCATACCTATTTTGTATTTTATTTAGAAACAGGGTCTCAGAGTTGCTTAGTGCCTTGCCATTGCTGAGACTGGCTCTGAACTCACCATCCTCCTGCCTCAGCCTTCTGAGCTGCTGGGATTACAAGTATGCGCCACCACGCCCAACTAATTTTATCTTGATGTTAGCACTTAAGTAGATATAATCAGAGGGCAATTACTACACATTCTGAAGAGGACTTTATGGTACTTTCAAGACCTTCAGGGGCTAAAAGCCCTGAATCTAATGTTTTGTATCTTTATTGGAAGACCTACAATTTTATTTTTCCTTGACTCAGGATTATCAAAAGTATTACATTATTAGTTCTAAACTAGGTCCCTTTTATTTTTTAAATTAATTTATTTAAATGCATTTCAAGTCATGGTTCAACTAGGCCCCTTTTAAAGGGAAACGTGGAGCAAGGGTGGTGGGGAAGGGTGAAAGCGTCAAAGGAAAAGATGGATGGTAAGAACTGGAGAAATCAAGAAAAGGAAAAAAAGAGGAAGTAAAGAAATGAAGAAGGGTGTAAAGGTTGTATTCAAGAGAAACTAGACTATAAGCAGAAAGAAAAAGGGAAGAAAAAAGTATGCAGACTTCTCTGCATACATAATTAAAATTTAAAGAAAAAAGGATGTTGGTAGGAAACCTGCAGGTTAGACAGGTTTTTAGCAAGCTACCAGGTGGGAATTCTGGCCAAGGATAGCTTGGTGACTTTCTAGAACGAAAGAAGTTCAGATAATGACGCGGACAGGACATGCAAAGGTTATGCCTTTGTAATATCTTTACAAATATTTACTTTTGTAATAAAAACACACAGAGTAGACTATTTAGAAATTACAGAGAAGTTATGTTTTTAATCTCTAATTCAACAGTCACTGTTAACTATAGTCAATATTCTGATATTCACAATTGAAATTTGCATGGAAAATACTTGCATTTTCCTGTGTGTTCCTCAAAGATGGTGTTAAGACATGAATAATGAGTCAGGGACGGTGGCACACGCCTGTAATCCCAGAACTTTGGGAGGCTGAGATAGGAGAATCTCGAGTTCAAAGCCAGCCTCAGCAACGCGAGGCGCTAAACAACTGAGACCCTGTCTCTACATAAAACACAAAATAGGGCTGGGGATGTGGCTCAGTGGTCAAGTATCCCTGAGTTCAATCCCTGAAAAAAATAAAAAAGATGAAAAAAAAAAGACTAATGGTTATAAAATATTTTGTCCATTAAGACATACTATAACTTAACCAGTTTATTACCAATGAGATATTTTAGTTTATTACCAATATTTCCAATATTCAAGAATAAATTTTAGGGCTGGGGTTGTTGCTCAGTGGTTAGAGTGCTTGCCTCGCCTGCGTGAGGCACTGAGTTCAATCCTCAGCACCACATAAAAAAGGTAAATAAAGATATTGTGTCCATCTACAACTAAAAAATATTTTAAAAAATAAATTTTAACACTAAAATTTGCATATTCTTTTTAAAATTGCCTAAAGAAGTACTCAGATGTGTACTAAGAGTACTTCTTTAGGCAATTTTAAAAATTTTTCAAAAGATAGACTATTAGTATATACTGCTGGCCTGGCTATCTAAAACTTTTGCCAATACTGTTTAATACATGCAATTTGATAGATCATTTATTACTTTATTTTTTTAATCTATATTCTTTTGGATAAGACAAAACAATTTATATACTATGCTTACTGGTTATTTTCAATTTTATTAAGAATTAAAATATGTTGCCCTCTTTTTACATGAGATCACACATCTTTATTTCACCTCCAACAGAAACTAAGTCTGTGTTTTCTTTGATGAAAGCTTTCTCCTTAGTTTAAGCTGAGCATACAAGTATTGGGTAAAAACTGTGAGCCTGGAGAAGTAGAGAATAAATATAGTCTCTGCAACAACTTCTTGGCATAAAATAAAATCTTCATGGACTGGGGAATTACTTTAGGTTCTTAAAGAATACTAAAGTTCTCAGATGCACCTTCACATCTTCAAAGCTTTTAAAGACTATTTTCAACATGCAAAACAATTTTTTTAAAATAAAATCTATTTCCTCCTTGTACTCTGTTCTAAACAGGCCCTGACTCACTCATATCTCATCTAAAAATACAATGAAGGGTTATGGGGACAGCTCAGTGGTAGAGCACCTGCCTAGCACATGCAAGGCCCTGGGTTCCATCCCCAGCACAAAAACAAAACAATGCCAAAGAATATGTGGTAGCCAATGGCAGTGGCACACACCTATAATCCCAGTGACACTTTAGGCTAAGGCAGGAGGCTTGCAAGTTTAAGGCCAGCCTGGGTAACTTAGCAAGACCCTGTCTAAAAAACCAAGGGCTGAAGATGTAGCTCAGGGACAGTGTGCCCCTGGGTTCAATCCCTAGTACGCCCCTCCCCTGCCCCGAAAAACAAAGAATATGTGGTATTTTATTTACGTTCATCTTCTAACTAGTAAAGACCTTCTACAGTTTTCCTCATGTCCACAAAGATCCCATACACTGAGTATTTAATGTCCTGGTCAGTATCAAGCATACAGAATTCACTTAATTCCAACAGCACATTTTTTTTCTTTCTTTCTTCTTTTTAAGAGACATGAGTCTCACTACTATTGTCCAGGCTGGCCTTGAACTCCTAGGCTCAAGCAATCTTCCTGCCTCTCAGCCTTCCGAGGAGCTAGGATTATAGTCATGCACCACTGCACTCAGTATCTTATTTTCTAGAAGAGAAACAACAATTTTCATTGGTCAAGGAGAAATGGGTCCAGAACTTCTGTTTCCTGATAACCAGTGGTAACTGCCTAATCACTCACTCTTAACTCTACATGGTTGCTAACCCCCAGCAGCATTGCTAAGTACTCTAGGAAATGTTTCTGTGTAAAAAGATACAAGTAAGTCTGACTTCTCAAATAAATCAGAACTTAATGACTCAAATACGATTCCTTTCGAAGCAGTCTCTCTGGAAAACTATGTAAATATTTCAATGATGTTATAATTGATTAAAAGAGTTTTATAAATTTCTCTTTGGAAGTACCCAGAGGGCCAGTTTTACACCAACTGATATTACTCATTTTTTTAATTCATCTTACTCTCTGGGATTAAATCACCTTTAGCCATTTCAAAAATTCATTTGTAGCTTCAAAGCATCAAGATTTGCCATTACTTATGATAGTCAAAGAGAATGTAAAGATGATCTCTAAGTGGTTGAAAAAGAGTCCATAACCTCCTAAGGTGCTCATTTATATTCCTTTTCTTTCCCAAGAGGATTTGAAGTAGCTATGTCACTATTTGGGGGGCAAAATAAGAACTCATTTATAGATGTAAATTGTTTAAAAGAACATCTCATGTAATCATGCGACTACTGAAAATCTTCTCAAAATTAAATTTTCAAAAAGTATCCCATAGACAAATATATCAAATTATATTAAATGTGTATTCAATATACACAGAGAAATGTTTTAAACAACAGACAAAAATATAAATAATGATACCCATTAAGGCATGGAATTATGAAATGTTTTAATTTTTTCCTTTATTTTTGCTCACGACTTTCTTATATTCCTTTAATGGATATGGATCATTTATTTATACAATTAGAAAATATACACATGCACACACAAAATCAAACAGATATATACTTAAAATTCCAAGATGTAAGCATTAAAGATACTTAATCTCAATTTTTTTCTTTCTTCCTTTCTTTCTTTCTTTTTTTTTTTTGCTACACTGGGAGTTAAACTTAGGGTCTCATGTATACTAGACAAGTGCTATACCACTGAGCTCTATGCCTTGCTCCAGCTACACCTTAGTATCTAAGAGCTTAAAATTTGGCTCAGAAGTAATGTACATCTGCCAGATACAATGGAAACAAGGTTTAAAAAGAATGTGTTACCACATTTCCTTTCCTTTCTGTATAATTTTACATCTATACAACTCAAAAAGGAAAACTTGCCTTTTCTAAGTGAGCCACTGCTTTTCAAAATGCTTAAAGCACATCAACAGTAATTACATTGTTGACAACTTGAAAATGGGTCACCCCACACAACTGATTAAAACTCGCTTATGCAATCTTCCTTTGGAGGAAACAAGGACAGCTTGAACAAGTATTTCAACTAGATCTACTTCCTTAAAAGAAGATGATACACATTTGTAGACAATACTAAGTTTGGAAAGTACACAGAAAAAAGAAAAAGGAAAACTAATGAAGTTAAAATGGGTCTGTTCATTTGTCCCAAATAATTTTACATAAGGTAATTGACTTCTTGGAAAGGCACAGGCTTGTTGGTAAATAAGCAATGTCTAAAGTTTAGATACTTTAGGGATGGAGATGTAGTTCAGAGGTACAGTACCTGCCTCACATGCACAAGGGCCTGGTTCTAACCACAGCATCAGAAGGAAAAAGGTATACTGGATAACGTTGTAGATATTTTAGATATTTTTACTTAGAAAACTAAAATCAATCAATCCTGTTACCTGGAACAACAACAACATTTGGGAAATAACCACATTTGTATAAGATACGCAATTGCATTTCTATAGGTTCACTGTTAGTTTCAATAAGCTCTATTGTCTCCTGACTAGGAATGTAGTGTAATAAAACTGGATTCAGAAGGCCAACTTTTAGTCTTCAAGTAAATGTATTTATGAGATGTGTCTGAATGAATTTATATGGTTTGGACAATCTGTAAAGGCTTTAAGATCATACCATTATACTAAATATATGTTTCAAATGTCTGAATAGAAACACCCTCAAGTTAAGAGACGAATAAACTGGGGGCACGAAACTATAACATGCTGTCATGGATTGGAGACAGGGGAAAGGCTGATGCCTTCAACTATGCGGCCATTAAGTCAAATGCGCTCGTGAGTTGTTTCAGACTCAACACCTCATGGTACTACTTCACCATCCCTAACTCTACAACTTGGAATTCCTAAAGCAATGAAAAAATTTCAGATTCATTTATCCATAAAAAATATCTTGATTGCTGGTTTAGAAAACTTACTTAATTACTAGCCTATTGTTCAAATGAGCACAAAAGTTCCCTAGTCTAAGAATGAATTTACAGATGCTCTGTATTTTTAAAGCATAAAATGCTAAAGCATGTAAGTTATCTAGATATTGGGAGAGAGGTTATCGCTTTTGGACTTAAGTCTGACCATCCCAACTCTTCTGTACTATTTGCACTACAGAGAAGTATGAAATTAAAGCAAAGCTTGGGAAAGCTTTGATTTTTTTTTTTTTTTTACTTTTTTGTTGTTTGCTGCCAAGAAATCTGGCTTCAGCTCTGAAGACAGTTACAGTGGTACCAAGATATTTTGACTATTCTCAGTACAAGGCTCAGCCTGACCATCAGAGAATGTTCAATATATTCCAATTTTATTTTATTGCTCTTACTTAAAATTGGTCAATATTTTATAGTATTTTAGTTATGTTTAGACTAAAGTAAAAAAAAAGTTGACTAAAGTTAATGAAAGAACTACCATTCTATAATCTTAAAATATTTAAAGTTATCAACCTTCAATCAGAAGCAGTAAAATACCTTAATTATCACTGAACACTTCAGTGGAGGAGACAGGTTAATAACATCACAAATTAAGGCATAAGGGAGTGGTGGCACACGCCTGTAACCCCAGCACTTTGGGAGGCTGAGACAGGAGAATCACGAGTTCAAAGCCAGCCTCAGCACTGGCGAGGCACTAAGCAACTCAATAAGACTCTGTCTCTAATAAAACACAAAACAGGGCTGCGGATGTGGCTCAGTGGTCAAGTACCCCTGAGTTCAATCCCCAGTACAAAAAAAAAGGCATAAGGAACATGAAGGCAAGGAAAAAGCACCTCTTGGAAAACCCCACTGAGGTTGCTATTCTTTTGTCTACTGTTAATAAGGCTAAAAAGATTGGAGAGAATGTAAGAGTCATTTCATTGCTCAGAACTGAGGTTAACCAAAGCAAAGGAAGATCTAGGCTGAATTTTTAGATGACAGAATTAGAACAGATATTATATGATATAACATTCATTGACATCTTAAGAGAAAAATCTACACTGTAAGTCATTATAATCATACAAAGGTATATATATAAATGTCCTCTATCACACTATGGAAGTCTCAAGTCCTGATTTAATCAAAGCCCAAAACAGAAAAATTCAGTTAAATCATCATTTCTAGAACCGTCTCCCACAAAATGTAGGATTCTTTTTCCTCTTAGATTTCAACGTTCCCTAAGGAGAGAAACCAAACCAAGTACTCACATACCTATAGATGGAGATTTGAAAGGGTATTTATCAGGAAGATCCACTCTAACTTTCCATACTCCACCTTCATACGGTGCTAGAATAAAAGTAAAAAAGGTTAAACATTAGAACTGTCTCTAAATTAGAAAATAAATCTGAGTATCAGTTAAATGTTAAACCCTAATCGCTTCTGAAAACCCTCAAATTAATTCCTTCAAGAGTCAGGAACCTACTCAACCAGTAGATACTCTACATTCATATTAATGTACTTAATATGTAATAATGTATTAATGTGGCTGGTAAGTAACAGCCACATTCCCTTTTCTCCAATCTCAGCCAAGCCCCACCAAAAAAAGAAGGAAAAAAAAAGAACAAAACAACACAACACAATGGTTGGGTGCCGTGGCACACGCCTGTAATCCCAGCAGCTGAGGAGGCTGAGGCAGGAGGATCGCGAGTTCAAAGTCAGCCTCGGCAATTTAGCGAGGCCCTAAGCAATTCAATGAGACCCTGTCTTTAAATACAGGGGCTGGGATTGTGGCTCAGTGGTAGAGTGCTTGCCTCGCATGTGTGGGGCACTGGATTCGATCCTAAGCACCACATAAAAGTTAATAGAATAAAGATATTGTGTCCATCTACAACTAAAAAATAAATAAATAAATAAAATACAAAAAAGGGCTAGGGATGGATGTGGCTCAGTGGTTAAGCAACCCTGGGTTCAATAACCCCCCTTTCCAAAAAAAAAAAAAAAAAACACCACACTTCCCAGAAAGCACTCATGCAGCCACCTAGAATTCACAGCTCATTAGAGAAAAGTATATAAAGTAATTATGATGAGAAATTGATTTTCTCACTGGTTCTAGAATTCAATTGAACTTACTTTTCAAAAACTATGCATGCTATCATTTGTCCTTGATGTTCTGTCTTTAAGGAAAAGAGTAAAAGACTGTAAAAGAACACATTCCAACACATATACTTACTTCCTTGTGGTCCATAAAACTTCACCACAAATTCATTGAGTCCTCCCAGGATTGTAACCTCATGCTTACTCTCAATGCTAAAAGTGGAAGGTAAAGGAAAGTACACAAGCTTCATATTAGGGGAAGAGCTACTGATGACATCCCCAAGATATGCCAGCTAAAGTGTTACTAAAACTTGATGGGATACTGAAACTGATACAATACACAACTCTAGTAGTTTAGAAGGCATCTAACTCTAATGAAAAGAATATGAAGCCAGGCGCGGTGGCGCAAGCCTGTAATCTCAGCACTTAGGGAGGCTGAGACAGGAGAATCACGAGTTCAAAGCCAGCCTCAGCAACGGTGAGGTGCTAAGCAACTCAGTGAGACCCTGTCTGTACATAAAACACAAAATAGGGCTGGGGATGTGGCTCAGTGGTCGAGTGCCCCTGAGTTCAATCCCCAGTACCAAAAAAAAAAGAATATGAATGAACTTTAGATTCAGAGAGACAGATGTTCAAATCCCAAGACTGTCATTTACTTGATTTGTGAGCCTAACCAAATTCCCTTTGTTTTCACCCTGCAAATTGAGAAAATAGCATTTCATAGGATGTCTGTGAAGATTAAATATGGAAAATGTGTAAGAATATATTTGCCTACAAAATAGGGCTGGGGATGTGGCTCAGTGTTCAAGTGCCCCTGAGTTCATCTCCGATATCCAAAAAAAGAAGAAAAAAAAAAAAGTATATATTTGCCTATATTTAAATTAAAAAATGGATACTTTTAATATTTTCCTTTCTGTACCTTCTACTCCCCAATAAACCCTTAACATAAATTCAGTACTCCTTTTAGTCTAATTCGAATGTCTGGCAAATCACTAAAATTCTCCCAAACTAGAAGTACTGTGCTCCTAAAATTAAGGATTTAGCTACAGAAAGTCCCCACAACTTTCTGCTTGGCTTATGGAATACTCAAAATAGTTAATGATACAACTTTGCTATAAAGCAGACCAACAAAAACTATTTTTCAAAAAATATCTTATCTGTTGTATTTATTTTCACCTACTCTTTCCTTTCTTCCCCACACTCCTCTTTAGAGCTGCCTCTAGGTTCTGGTGTGGTCCAGGGCTTTAATCATAGAGGGGTAACTCTTCTGAGTTCTCTTTCTAAAAAACTTATCTGGCCCTGAGGCTCTTACCTCTTTACTGACTCAGTTACAGAAAACTAATTAATCCATCTTAGTAGACAACAGTACTACTGATCTAAAACCTATTCAAAGTCTTTGCTTTGTGGACTAACTCAACAATGACACTATGATAAGAATTTTAGGTGGTATGGCTTTGGAAATTTTTCAAATCTCAATGTAACAATAAAGAAGAAAACCAGAAATGACAGAACTGGTACCATCTTTCTCAATTGGCAGTACCAATTTTATTTTAATTACACATACTAATTTACAAAAGAGATAAATCAAAAATTTTAAATGATCTCTTAACAGAAAAAATGGTATTTTTGAAGTTTTGAAATTAAATATTTGGCTCCCCAAATCCTTGTCCTATAGGCCACAATACAAACTGCAAGAGACCAGGTATATTTTGGGTAAAGTCCTTGCTTGAGAGCCTTGGATAGTATCCACAAGAGATATTTAAATTACATAATTCAGACTATACTAATTTGGTCTCATGCTTTTCTAACTGAAAACTATTCTAATAACAAGCATACTCAAATAATATTCACATAGGAAAATTGGAATCATTTCTCACTGGTCTAATGACACACAGATGCCTGCTCTGGTGTATTAAATTTTTCCTGACTAGAGTTACCCTCTGACACCAGTAAAATATCCCAATACTAATGTAATACTTTTTTTTTTTAAGAGTAAAACATGTTTAAAATGTTTTAAAAGTTTTTAAAAAGCACCTGTGTGAGTGTGTGTGGGGGGTCAATTCCAGTTACAATATAAAAATTAAATACAAACAAGAAGCCCTCAAAGAAAATACTTTTCCACGAAAAAGGCCTTCTGAGACCAAGGCCAGAAACCACAAAGGAAAAGATTAGCAGATATAAGCATACACATATTTAAAAGTTTTGTACAATAAAAGACAAAGGAAAGGCTAGGGAGAAAACATATATAGCATATGACCAAAATATGTAGATTTTGCCAGGGGTGTGACTTAGAGGTGGAGCACTGGTGTGTTAGCACGCATGAGGCCCAGGGTTCAATTACCAACATAAATAAGGATTTTTAATATAAGGAATTAATACAAAGCAACAGGGAAAGAAAGATCATCCTAAAAAAGAAAAAGGTCAAAACGATCAGATCAAGAAAAGAAAATCAAAATGAAAAAAAAAATTAAGGTATAAAAAGTTCAACTCAGCCGGGCACGGTGGTACACATCTGTAATCCCAGCACTTTGGGAGGCTGAGACTGGAGAATCGCAAGTTCAAAGCCAGCCTCAGCAACAGCGAGGCACTAAGCAACTCAGTGAGACCCTGTCTCTACATAAAACACAAAATAGGGCTGGGGATGTGGGGATGTGGTTCAGTGGTTGAGTACCCAAGTTCAATCCCCGGTACCAAAAAAAAAAAGTTCAACTCACTGAAATTTAAAAAGATTTTTCACTATAAAACCAATAAAGATTAAATAACTAGATAAAATCTGCTTTTCAGTGGAGTATGAATTTGTACTTCTGAGGACAACTCTAGCACCATATTCTAAAATTTAAAATAAATTTACTCTTTTATTCAAAATTTTCTTTGAAGTTATTTTTTTTTAATAGCCAGAAGGGAATGTGATATGGTTTCACTGCTTTGAGAAATTGCTGGCAGCAATGAATCTGTACATAGGCATGTCCGGTGCCCCTCAGTGCTATCCCTGGGTATGTATCAACAGATATATACAGCTACATTCTCCAAAACACATGTTTAAGACAGTGCACAACACTATTTGTAATATTCAAATACTACAGACAACTCACAGGTTCATCAAGAGTTACATAGGAAGCCGGGCGCGGTGGCTCAAGCCTGTAATCCCAGCACTTAGGGAGGCTGAGACAGGAGAATCGCGAGTTCAAAGCCAGCCTCAGCAATGGCAAGGCACTAAGAACTCAGTGAGACACTGTCTCTACATAAAACACAAAATAGGGCTGGGGATGTGGCTCAGTGGTCGAGTACCCCTGAGTTCAATCCCCAGTACCAAAAAAAAAAAAAAAAAAAAAAGAGTTACATAGGAAACTATGGTACAATCACCCAACATAATATTATACCACAAATCAACAAAGAGAACGATATGTATCAACAGATATATACAGCTACATTCTCCAAAACACATGTTTAAGACAGTGCACAACACTATTTGTAATATTCAAATACTACAGACAACTCACAGGTTCATCAAGAGTTACATAGGAAACTATGGTACAATCACCCAACATAATATTATACCACAAATCAACAAAGAGAACGACTTGATACACAAACGTGAGGGTTTCACAGGTAAGGGAAAGAACACAAACAAAAAAGCAGGCATGACTCCATTTACACACACTTCAATCAAGCTAAATGAATCAGTAGTATTAATATTAGGATAGTGAGCACTCTGGTAGGGACTGTGAGAATCAGAACAAGAGATGAGGGGCTTCTGGGGTGCTTACTATGCCTTTGTTCTCTATCACTGAGCTACAAAAATGATTTGCATACTTTTTGGATATGTTATTCTTTATTTTTTTCAATACCAGGGATAAAACCCAGCGGTGTTCTGCCACTGAATCATATCCCCAGATCTTTTTATTTTTTTGAGATAGGGTCTCACTAAATTGCTTAGGGCCCCACTAAGTTGCTGAGGCTGCCTCAAACCTGCAATCCTCCTGTCTCAGCCTCCTGAATCAAAGGGACTAGAGGCGTGTGCCACCACATTTGGCTTATGTTATTCTTTAATAAAAATTAAATAAAAGTAACAAGTGTTGGGGCTGGGGCTGTAGCTCAGTGGTAGAATGCTCGCCTAGCATGCATGAGGTGCTGGGTTCGATCCTCAACACCACATATAAATAAATAAATGAATAAAATAAAGACACATCAACTAAAAAAAAATTAAAAAAAAAATAACAAGTGTTATTCTTGTCTGAAGATAAAAAGGGCTGGGGATATAGCTCAGTGTTAAACACCCCTGAGTTCAATCCCCAGTATAATTTTTTTAAAAATGAAGTGTTTTTGATACACATACAAATAAATGTTTATAGCAAAACTGAACCTTAAAGATAAAAACAATCTAAATTTTATTAATAAAAAACTGGTTAAATAAATTATAAGCCATCTGTATTACACAGGCTACGAGGGTCTGCTAGTGCCCCTGGCCAATCAGAGCCAATGTTTCTGCTCAACCCAGGGTATCTAGAAGTTAAATATAGTGGGTACAGGTAAAGATATCCTAGCCATTAAGCAAAACTACATAAACTGGCAAAAATAATGAAAATATAGAGCAGGGTAAAAAAGATAAAGTGAGTTTAAATAAAAGTCTTAAATAACTTTATAATATAAAAATTCATAGAAGCAGTATTCCCTATCAGAAATAATTTGCTATGAATGACAGTGATCCATAAGCAATTATTTAATCAATTAAAATTATGAGTTATCACATGGATGTCAGTACTGGAAAACTGAAGATATCTTTTCTATCCTTTACCTAAAGGATGCAATAAAACTGGGTTTCTTCCATTTTGTGATTTGTTTAGGATCTACTTCCACACTTACATCTACTTGACAAAGGTGATTCTACTTTCCTAAATCATGTTAAAATTAAATTAGAAATCAACACTCCCTTTTCTCCATGATCTCTAATACAACCCACATGCCAGATACAACAGGTCTCTCTAATGAGCAATACCATGTGCATACAGTCCATTGCATATGAGAAAGCAAACCAAATGAAACTTTTTTTTTTAAATATTTTTTTTAGTTATAGATGGACACAATGTCTTTATTTCATTGCTTTGTATGTGGTGCCGAGGATCGAACCCAGGGCCTCATGCACGCGAGGCAAGCACTCTACCGCTGAGCTACAATCTCAGCCCCAAATGAAACTTTCAAAACTTCTACTGACTTGGTAAATGAGACACTGCTAAGTTTAGGCTGCCTTGGAATGATATAGATGCGAAATCAGAAAGGGAAAAAAATTAAGGTTTAGTCAAAAGAATAACACTGCATTAAAAATAAGCCATCCTATCACCATTGAACAACTTGCCACAAAAAAATATAAAATTACTTGATTATTGTTACCATGAGTATTTAGGTGGAGGCCACAAGTTTCTTTCTCTTTCTGCTACAAAATCAAGGGCAAGAAAAGACAATAAGAAGGCTGGTTAAAATGACCAAAATAATGATCTATTTCTAAGATGGGCCGGTCAGGCTAGTAGACTGGTATAAACTCACTAGAAGATTCCTTCAATATTTTGAGTTTCAAAACTTAAAAATATAAGAATTCTTCGAATACCAGTCTGGTAAAAATTTGTTATATAAACCATAAATCACATTTTACTCACTTCTGACTTAAGTTATTAACAAAATATTGGTTTTTACCCACTTAGCATTTCACTATTAAGGATTATCACTATTTTCAGCAGAATAGTGATTAACATTCCCAGGAACCCAAGTCCATTTCACTTTTAAAATGCCAGCCACCCACCACCTCATTTCTCCTGAATGGCATTATGATTATACAATTTAAAGTTGAAGCCGGGTGCTGTGGTGCAAGCCTGCAATCCCAGCACTTAGGGAGGCTGAGACAGGAGAATCCTGAGTTCAAAGCCAGCCTCAGCAACAGCGAGGTGCTAAGCAACTCAGTGAGACCCTGTCTCTACATATAACACAAAAAACAGGGCTGGGGATGTGGCTCAGTGGTCGAGTGCCCCTGAGTTCAATCTCCAGTATCAAAAAAAAAAAAAGTTGAATGCCAAGTGTCAAGAGATAACTGACATTCTTGGTAAAATTTGTCTATTGGGATTTCAGAAGTAATTTTTACTTCTAATAACATTTTCAAGAAAGGGAACCAAGAGCTAAGCCTATGCCACAGGATTGACATTAACAGGCCAAGGACTCAGATCTCAGACATCATATCCTAAGTTTACTGATAATGAGTTTATAAAATAAATTACAGAGCAGTGTTTCAGAGAGAGACAAGAATAAAGGATGTGCTTTTGTGCAGAGGCAGCAAACTATACAGCTTTTCCTCTCTAGGTTCAGACCAGTCTGTTTCTGGTTCTTGAGATTAATCACACAGGAAAGTTAAAGAAACTGAGCACTCTTCACCACCTAGCTTTCTTGGTAAAAGATGGAAATCTGTTAATCCATTAACAGGCAAACTATCACAAAAATACTTGTGGGGTTATGTTTATAAATAATTCTTCTCTTTTAGAAATACAAATTGAAATATTTACTGTTTAAAATGTATTACATCTAGGGTTTGCTGTGAAATAATACAGTGTGGGTAGGGTATGAGAGGTACAGAAGAAATGGTACTGGCCCTGAGTTCATAATTACTGAACCTGAGTGATGGCTACATGGGGGTCTGCCACACCATTTTTGTTTATATTTGGAATTTTCAATAATAAAAGAAAAGCTCTTGAAAAATACTCTGCCAAAGAAAGTTAAAACAGCTAACATTCTGGGGGCTGGGATTGTGGCTCAGTGGTAGAGTGATTGTCTTGCATGTGGGAGGCACTGGGTTCGATCCTCAGCACCACATATAAATAAATGAATGAATAAAGTTCAATCAACAACTTTAAAAAAATAAATATATATTCAAAAAATAAAACAGCTAACATTCTGAAGTAATCAAATTCAAGTGGCTTCACAAAAATGTCTATAAAAACTCCCAACTACAGCTGGGCATGGTGGCACACACCTGTAATCCCAGCTACTCGGGAGGCTGAGGCATGAGGATCCCAAGTTACAGGCAGCCTTAATGAGGCCCTTTCTCTAAACACAGTTTTAAAAAGGGCTGGGAATGTAATTCTGTGGTAGAGTATGTGCCTGGTATGCACAAGGCCCTGAGTTTAATACCAGTCCTGGGTTGCGGGAGTGGTCCAACCATTGTGAAAGAAGACTAGTATGGCTTTTGTGTCCCCATGATAAACAGCCTCTGGGCAAAATAATAACCAAAGAAGTGAAGGAAAAATAGTCCTGTTTATTAGGAAGGCTTCTGGTTGAAATGAAGGGGTGGGGGGCGGTGTTTAAAGGCTGTGTTCTTCATATTAAAAGGGAGAATTTTTATTCAGAGACATGAGAATAGACATAAGCTATGGAGAAAATAATCAGAGAAAAAATAAAAAATAAGGGGGGAATTTTCCATGAGTAATGAAATCTAAGTGTGTGCCTTCTATAAAGAATTAGGAGAAAATTTGCTCATTTATCTCTATCTCGAAGGAAAATACTAGTGTAAAGGGTAATCAACACATGACTATATATTTGTTATTATCTTCTAAGCTGAACCATTTTATTCTGTTTTTTTCCAAAACTATGTTTTGGCTTTCCACATAAATTAACAGGATCCTATTAAGCTGAGCTATGGAGAATGCACAGTGGATCTATTAAATCCACAAAAGATCAAAGAGGTTTTATTTCTTAATCATATATATGTATATATATGTGTGTGTGTATATATGTGAATATATATTTATATTCTTAAACAGAGCCTGCCTTCAAGAAAATTGAAGTCTACCATGGAAGCATGAGACTTGGTCTTTAAGCAGTAAATGCAAAAAAGGGTTTACATAAAATGCTACTAGAATTTGGAGTAGAAAGAGATTTCCTCTGGTCTGACAGAGAAAGCACAAGTTGGCTATGGGAAGCAAAAATTTACAGAATACTTTAAAATAAGAATGTGATTTGGACACACAGAAGTAACAGGACCCAGGCTGGGACTGTGGCTCAGTGGTAGAGCGCTTGCCTCGCATGTTGGAGGCAATGGGTTTGATCCTCAGCACCGCATATAAATAAATGAATTAAATAAAGGTCAAACAATGGGCTGGGATTGTAGCTCAGTGGTAGAGCGCTTGCCTCGCATGCGTGAGGCCCTGGGTTCGATCCTCAGCACCACATACAAAGCAATAAAATAAAGACATTGTGTCCATCTACAACTAAAAAAATTTAAAAAAAAAAAAAAGGTCAATCAACAACTAAAAAAAGAAAACTTAAAAAAAAAGAAGTAACAGGACCCCATTTAAAGCAAAGACTTAATGTAGGTCTAGAGATGGCTAACACTGAATTTTTATTCTATGAGTAGACCCCAGGGAGTTTTAACAGAAAGCAGGTCAAGACCAGATTATAGAACACCTGGAAAACATGGATTTATCTAGTGAACAGGGACACAGTATTTCCATACACACTATATATGTGTGTTCTACACAGATAAACCAGCTGTGGTGTGCAGAACAGGTAAAAGGTAGAAATAAACAGTTAAAGCAAAAGAGCAGAAATGAAATGTTCAAGACCTAAACAAAGATAATAGTTGCAGGAATGATGAAAGAAATTATATACAGACTTCACAGGTCTTCGCAGTTGACTGGACATGGCACAGCCAGTAGAAAGCTCCAGTGTTGCTAGAATGTCTCATTTGCATGAGAAATCAAAAACTAGATTTCTATATGAATCTAATTTCTAAATGTACACAATGCATAGATGTTCCAGTGTCTGTGAGGCCTGCTGGACAACTCCATTTACAACCACATATTCTCACAATGTAATATCCTACATATATATTTTATTTTATTTAGTGTTACCTATATCCTGTAAGACAAAATCCACAAGAGTAGGGGTTGTCTATTTTGTTCACTGCTGTATTCCTGGATTCTGGAAGAGCTCCCAGCAAACAGTAGGGATTCAGTCAATATTTACAAAATGAACACATGAATAAAATTGGAAGATGGCTATGGCCTGCTGCTGCCAGTCCGAGATCTGTGTATAGTTCCAAGAAAGTCAGACAAGTGATGTGATCCCATCAATGGCACAGTGGAAGAGAGAAGAAACAGGTTTGTTTTGTTTGTTTTTAATGAAAGAGTCTTAATTCACTTTTGCACCTGCTGAACTTGAAGTATCATCAGATAAGCAAGTAGTGATGTATTATAAACAGCTGAATGACTCAAGACTTAAAAGAAGTCACCTTGTAAATCCCTTAACTGTGAACGTCTTCTACACTCTAGAAGAGCAGGGGGAGGGGAAGCCAGAGGACAGCTGGAAAAACCTCGCTTGTAGGATCACTGAAGATTAAATGAAACACATACTCAGGTACCTGGCCCAGCAGAAGACAGGGCCTCATGCACACTGGGTAACTGCTATGCCACTTGTCTACTAACCCAGCTCTCAATTTTTTAAAAATGTAAAATAAAGAACACTACCTAATTCCTATGCAACTAAAATTTACTTAAGCAACAAACTTTTTAAAAGCATTATCTAAAAATTCTATTTCCTTCTATATTTTAGCCATAATACTGAGACACACACAGAAACAGACACAACCCTTTCCTCATGCTGCATTATTATTAATAATAGTTGATGTATTGTACTACAAAATATAATGATGCCCTTAGGAACTAATCAGGTAGAGCCTTGCATTAAGAGGTTCTTAGTTTCTTTCTTTTTTCTTAGATTACTTTTAGTTTCTCTGTTCTTTTTTTTTTTAGTTGTAGATGGATGCAATATCTTTATTTATTTTTATGTGGTGTTGAGGATCGAACCCAGTGACTCACGCATGCTAGGCAAGGGCTCTACCACTGAGCTACAGCCCCAGCCCAGTTTCTCTGTTCTTAACCTTCTTTAAGATTGGACAGCTACCACTGGGCTACTATCCTTTAAAAAATATCTACAGTTGGGCTTGAAAGATTAGATAACCAAAGTTCATAAAATTATACATTTTTTTAAAAAAGGTAAATAATATATTCTAAGAAAGAATCTCCAATGAATAAAACACATAACTCTTAACAGGTTTACAACTAAGTAAACTAAGTCCCTTCTGACTAAGAAAGTTATTACTTATTCAAAAATTGCTACTTCAAGATAAGCATGTGCCGGGCACAGTGGTGTATGCCTGTAATCCCAATGGCTCACAAGTTCAAAACCCAGCCTCAGCAACTTAGCAAGGCCCTAAGCAACTTAGTAAAACCCAGTCTCAAATTTAAAAAGAGCTGAGGATGTGACTCAGTGGTTAAGCATTCCTGAGTTCAATTCCTGGTACCAAAAAAAAAAGTACGTGTTGTTCAGAAGCAAATAAATCAAAAAAATTTTGACAACTTACTATAATATCTTAAAGACATCACTAAGGGGTAGAGAAGCACGTATCTTTAACATTTACACAAACACATAGGTACACTACGGTATCAGTATGGTTTAAGCGGGCCTGCCCAACTCGTGTGTTGGAAACTTGGTCCCTGTGTGGCACCGTTAAGAGGTCACTGAAAGTGATACCATTGGAAGGGATTAAGATAGTTTCAGTAGGACCCTGAATTGGTTCCGGAGAGTGTGTTGCTATAAAAAGGTCAAGCCTGGCCCCTCACCTCACTCTGGCTTTCTGTCTGGCCATATGAACTCTCTTATATGCTTCCACCATGGTGCCACTAGCCATAAGGCCCTTACCAGAGGATGAACCAATGTGGCTGTTCAATCTTGAACCTTTAGCCTCCAAACTGTGCGCTACATAAGTCTCTTTTTATAAAATCACTCAGCATTAGGTATTTTGTTATAGTAAAAAAAATACACACAAGTACAAGACAGAAGTGGGGTTAAATAGTAAGTATGTTCATTACCTCCCAACAGACTATAAATCATACTAGCCTTAGGAGAGATTGTTAAAGAAACTCAAGTGTATCACTTCATTTAGCACTTCAATATCAGAAACCAAAGTAAACATTGGCAAGATTCAAGAAAATGTGATTTTTTAAAAAAATTTTTTTAGTTGTTGATGAATCTTTATTTTATTCATTATTTTTATATGTGGTGCTGAGGATCGAACCCAGGGCCTCACGCATGCTAGGCAAGCACTCTACCACTGACTTACAGCCCCAGCCCAAAAATGTGATTTTTTAAAGTGGAAAAATCATCACTATAACTTAGTTTTTCCCTGAATGTATTATTTTGTTTAGACTGTTAAATAATAAAGTGAAAATTCCAAAAAGAAAGACTGAATCATAAGTTACAGAAAATAATTTTTTTTTGGTACAATGGATTGAACTCAGGAGTACTCAACCACTGAGCCACATTCCCAGCCCTATTTTGTGTTTTATGTAGAGACAGGGTCTCACTGAGTTGCTTAGCGCCTCGCCGTTGCTGAGGCTGGCTTTGAACTCACCATTCTCCAGTCTCAGGCTCCCAAAGTGCTGGGATTACAGGCTTGTGCCACTGTGCCCGGCTCAGAAAATAATCTTTAAAACAGGTTTAGAAAAAGTATGTTAGATATATGAGAAAGCTCATCTCTGCGCCCCCATTCCTAAAAGTAGATTTATAAAATCAAATACTCAGATGACCCAATTGCAGAAAAGCAGATGAGGGGAGAAAAGTAAAAGGCAATAGGGGAAAAAATGATGCCATCTTGAAATCAACAGGATATACATTCCAGAATTAAGATTATACAACAGGATATAAGTCCAGGATTAAGATTCATATTTTCAAAGAAATACAAATCCCAATTGAGCCCTTAAAAAAATTAGAAGCCAGAAGGCTATCCATAAAATACAAATAACTCCTTAACAAACTTCATTACTTTGCAATTGTATGGCAACAGTACATTTTGTTTACTTAGAACTGAAAATTATAAATTTATGTAACATAAATGCATGTAAGTAACTTAGCAGCATACCAGCTCAGCAGTGTTATTACTCTCAAATAACTTATAAAAGGTTAATCCTAAATTTACTATTCATAATTTAGTTTCCTTGATATAACTGATTCAAGGTAAAACTGCAAGTGCTCTACCACTGAGCCCCAGCCCCCTGTCTAGCCTTTTTAAAAAATATTTTATTAGAGACATGGTCTTACTGAGTTTGAACTCATGATCCTCCTGCTCAGCCTCCCAAGCCACTGGGATTACAGACGTATACCATCGCACTTGGCTCTTTTCTATTTTTGCAATGCTGGGGGACTGAATACAGTACCTAAATTGCCCAGGCTGCCCTTAAATTTGTGATCCTCCTGCCTCAGCCTCACTAGTACCTGGGATTACAGGCATATGCCACCACATCTGGCACAATGATTATTTTCTGAAGTATGATAATAGCATTATGGTTATTAATAAAACATCCATATTTTTAAAAGAAGTATATTAATATATGAGGAAGTAAATAACAATATGTGGGATTTGCCCCAAAATATTTGAGAAGGAAGAAAGAAAAAGATATGTATGAGGAAAAAACTAATTGTGAAATGTTAATCTGGGTGATAGAAATTCATTATACTACTTTTTGTTTACATTTAAAATTTTTCGTAACAAATAGATTATTTTGCTTTTGTTTTATTTCTAATCCCTTTTCCATTTTGTTTTTTTCCCAGAATACTACATATCTATCTACATCCTACTTCTACAGAAAGATGACATTGTTAAAGAACTATCAGTTGGTTAAGAATCCAGTTTAAAGTCGGGTGTAGTGGCGCACGCCTGTAACTCCAGAACTTTGGGAAGCTGAGACAGGAGAATCGAGTTCAAAGCCAGCCTCAGCAACGGCAAGCAACTCAGTGAGGCTCTGTCTCTAAATAAAAAAGACAAACAGGGCTGAGGATGTGGCTCAGTGGTCCAGTATCCCTGAGTTCAATCCCTGGTACCAAAAAAAAAAAAAAAAAAAAAAAAAGGAAGAATCCAGTTAAAACCTACAAACTTGGAATATAACTTTGAACAGTAGAGAAAAAATATAGGCCTATAAGATTCTTAAGACAAAAAAGACATCAACAATTCACAAAGTAAATCCAAAAAAATGACCTAGGAAAATTTTTAGAAACTTTTCTGAGTCTAAAAAAACAAAAGACATTTTTAAAAAAAACTTTTCTGAAATATTTAAAAAAGGGACCAAGAAATATCTGGTACTTGATTAAAACATTTAGTTTTCCCTTCCTGATCTCAGAGGATTATAAAAATTAGTTTCTTAGACAACAAAAATCTTTCCTGGTTAACTGCATTTAGCTAAGGCTGTCACAGCCTCTAGCACCTGTCAGATAGGAGCTGCGATACAGATAGGAGGCAGGTACGGAGCTCTAGACCCGTGAATCTTCAGTGTAGAGGCAGATCAAACCACACCTGTGTGAGAGAAGCCAGCAGAGACAGAGAACCCTGTCATTCCAAAGCCCTACGGTATCTAACAAGAGGCTTTCCAGGCAGAAGAAAACAAAGACAAAGGAACCCCATCCTTAAGGATGACATTTAACCTTGAAAACTTCCAAGTCATAGGCAACATTTAATTTCCCCATAAATGATACAGAAACATGCAAATAATTGGTGGCCCTCTGCAAAATCCTAATGGAAACACGTTGTAAAACATCCCACTTCTCCTTCAGGGCTGTGTACTCTTTGCTGTACCACCCACAGTGCTTAGAACAAAGCTCATCAAAAAGCTGCTTCTCAATAATATTAACTAAGCTAAACTTAATATGGCTTGATGGAATATCTTTGCAGTGCATTTGGTGTTCATATTTCCAATGTTGTTCCCTCTGAAAAATCTTTGAGAATGTTATTTCCTTTTTTTTTCTTTCTTCATTTTAAATTGCCGCCCAGAAGACTATATCACTTTAGCCTTAGGAGAGGACATAGACCAGTTTTTATAACACCTAACATGTAAACGGCAATGCCAATTCTATCAATGAGGACAGAATTAAGCTAAGTAAGTGTTTAAAAATCCCCACTCACAGACATTCAAATCAAGACATATGTGAATCATCCACAATAAGCAGTGGCATTTTATAAGGAAATATTTTCTTTGGCTTTCTTCATGGTGACACATATAGTACATTACATTTACAAAGTGGTGGATATGAATTAATAAATACCAAGCATGGTACCTATAGCAGATGAAGACTACCAAAGTGTGAACAATAATGGATCACAGATAATAAGCAGAAAGGCAACTTAGATATGCTACCATCCTCTTCCTCTTACAGAACATTCATCATACCCTGAAGTGATAAACTATATAGTAAAAGACCCAGCTCCACAACCCAGACCACAGCTCTCTTCCTTCACTTCCTAAGACTGGCTAAATGACCAGTTTGGATCTTTAGAGATCAACAACTTTCATCAAGCCGTATTAATTTTATGACTTCAATAATCTCAAGGAAGATTTCTAAAAGCAAGTTCTTCAAACTTCAAATACAAAACCCTCTAAGTCCATAGGAAAAAGACAACACACATGCACATAAAGTTGGTTTTCCCTTATAAACAGGTTAGAAACTCCTACTCTAAAGCTCTGATCACAAGGACTCCACGTCTCTTTTCTAGAACATGAATAGCTGACACCTGCAATTCTCTTTTATATTATTCCATGTTCATTAGGCATAGCAGGTATCAAGTATTAAGTGGCAGTAATGACGATTCAACTTTGATTTCATAAAAATTAAAAAGGTGCAGAGAACAACAGACTTAAACCTTTTTAAAGCAATGCGTGCACAAAAGGGTAACAGATTCAAGATCACTGTCAAGATTTTATACTGAAGAAAGCAAAACTATAGATGAATACACTAGAACACTAAATAAAATCTACATGTGATTTATCAAGTAGAGAAGAAATGTGTGTTCCAAAACAACACAGATTTGTTGAAACTGGATTCAAATGGACCCAGTTTCTATTGCCCATTTGGAAAACTTTTGAGAGGCAGTAGCAATCATCTGTTGGAAATTAATAAAGGCCTAATAAATAGTATATTTATATATATATTTATTTATAATAAATTAATAAATAGATTTTTTAAAGCATCAAAAAGTAATATGAAGTGATATGGAAAACAGGGTCTTCTCAATTGAAGTTCTGCTTAAAATCTAAATTATCTTTATGAATAATTAGATGAAAGAACTGGAATGAGAAATTACAACAGAAACTGTAACATTACTGTTATTTAAAAGTCCATAGTGAAAATAGCAAATAAAATGGGGGAATTTTTTAAACTTTTATATACACACAAACAGTAAGTGAATAAAGGCTAGATTATTAGGAGGTACAGGAAGGAAAAAAATTTTACTTATTTTTGCAGTGCTGGGGATCAAACCCAGGGCCTCACACATGCAGGGTAAGTGCTCTACCACTGAGCTACAACCTCAGTCTAGAACTGAAAATTTTAAATGTAAAGAAACTGCTTTTAAACAAACACTTTACTATAAGAAAATCATTCCAGTGTAAGTAAATGAGCAGAAAACCCTGGAAAGTCAAGAGCAGAGAGATTAAAGGAGACTAACTAGGTGTGCCATGACACACAACAAGGATATCAGAGCTATTTTCAGCATAATACAAGTAACAGGTGGTAGAGCTCAAGAGGAAGCTGGCTTCCCCTGCTACTAAGACTGCTAGCTCAAGACCAGCAGAAATGATTTAACATGAAGTAAGAAATGGGTTGTCAGGTCCAATGAGATGATATGAAAGTGATAAATATGTTTTATGAAGCTAATCTAATAATTAAAAGTAAAAAGAATCTGGAGAATTAAATATGCACAAACAGTAAGTGAATAGAGGCTAGATTGTTAGGAGGTACAGGAAGGAAATTAAAAATCAAGTCTCTCACAAGAAGTATTTCCAGAAGGATTAAACAATGTGAAAAAAAGTTATTTATCAAAACAGGAGAAAACAAACCTAGACACATATGCAAGGATGGGTGTATATATAGTAGAAAAATCTGGCATTGAAAAAGTGACAAAACTATTGGATTTTCCTCTCATGTTTATACCACAGGTACAAGAAGAACTGATAGGTTCAGGTGCCACTGTCCTGATTGCTGGTGCTGCAATCAGGACAGAGTACCACTGAGGGTCCCCCTTGAAAGCCATGAGAAAACAGCTTTTTTTTGGGTGGGGGTACCAGGGATTGAACTCAGGGGCACTTGATCACTAAGCCACATTCCCCAGTCCTATTTTGCATTTTATTTAGAGACAAGGTCTCACTGAGTTACTTAGCATCTCACTGTTGCTGAGGCTGGCTTTGAACTTTAGATCCTCCTGCCTCAGCCTCCCAAGCCGCTGAGATTACAGGCGTGCGCCACTGTGCCACCACACCCAGTGAGAAAATACCTTTCAATACAACAGAATAACCTCATCAGATTCAGTGCTGAGTTTCAGGGCTCTTCTTGTTGCATGGGGTTTAAGCAGCCTTCTCATCTCCTAATCCTGTAGTTCCACTATCCAGAAACCACCACTACCAGCACATTTTATACAGCAATGTTTACATATGCACATGTTCATGGCATCACAGACACAGGTGTACCATGTTCTGCAAATATCTTTGTCAATGCAATACAACTGCAGGACATCTTTATGAGTACCTATAGACTTCAGCTCCTCCCCCATTTTTTAACACCTGAAATAATATTAATGTATCATAATTTAAGAATCCATTAGTGAACAGGTTGATTGTCAGACACCCCCCACCCCCTGTGCTGCCATTTACAATGTTACAAGAAACAGCCCAGAACATATCCCTTGATACACTTTTTCAAGTATCTGCAATTTCTAGAAGTTGAACTTGTAACTCAAGGAACACATGCCCAGTTTTGATATCCAGTGCATAAATATCCTCCAAAAAGGGTATTCGTGTCCAGCTAATTTCTAACTACCATCGTATGAACAGAACTGTTTTCCTCTTACTCTCATCAACACTGGTGTTAAAGTTTTTGAAGTATAACAAAGTTCATCTTGAAACACCACCCTCATTGCCATGTGCATGTCAAATTGCCCAGTGCCCTTTCTCTCCCATGCTGTTCACCAATCCAACTGTAGCACTAGTGAGGTCACCCCAGGGAAAAGCAAAACACATGCCTTTCACAATGATTCATTCTACTATCCCAACGACAGTGCATGTGATTAGGATTAATGAAGAAAAGTACACCAAGAGAGAAAGTACTTTACATTAACTCAAAGACTAACCAATTAAATCTCAACTTAACTTACAAGATAAGTTAACTCCAGAACCTGGACAGCAATAGCTTAAAAATAAGAATTCAGTTTAACATGGCATCACATGATCAAATGACAAAGTAGTATTTATCTACATTTCTAAATACTGAAAAGTACTTTTACATCTACATCTATGCCCCAAATAGGATGTTAGGTAAGTTTATCTCTTTGGTGGTTCTGACACTATAAATAACTCCTTACTCCAGACTACTTTTGCTATTATAGCATAGCAAAAAAAAAAAAAAAAATCAGTTCTCACAAAAGAATTACATGGATTTAATTTCTTCAATGAGTGTAGTGGCTTGAGCCTATAGTCCAAGCTTCTCTGGAGTCCAAGGCAGGAAAATGGCTACAGCCTGAAAAGTCTGGGGCCAGAGCAAGATCCCATCCCAAAACATAACAAAAACCACATTCAACATTTTATAGGAATACGTGTTACTCTCCAATTTACTAAAAGCCAATTTAACTGTCTAAAACGAGAGATTTCATAGAAGGTAACTGAAACATGTGGAAGATAATTCAATATACTTGTATCTAAATAACATCCTGATATACTATTTGATTTTTCTAGTTTCAAATATTATCCAACGACTTTCTCATGGCAGAATGTTACCATTTTTACCTCACCTCCATATTCTCTTTCCCTATCCATGGAATGGTTATATATCATCACTGGTCAAATTAATATAGAGATTATATTTTGGTCATATAAACATTATTCACTTCTGAGCCTTACAGTTTAAGACTAAACTTTTTTCAGTTTTTTTTCCCCACAAGGAACTAATCACTGCCTTTAAAAAATTAAGCTAAAAAGAAGCCAATACATTTATCCTTAATTTGTCCCCTCAACTCTGACAGAACTGTCTCAACATGGTTAAATATATGAAGGTGAATATTTGTATCTGAATGTTTTTCCAGCAAATTTACCTTTTTCACTTCTTTGGTTTGATCCAGCAACATGCATTCCCTGAACATATACTAGCTAGACAACAAAGGAAGGTGACCCACGAATATGCTACTTATTAGCAGAAGCCACACAGGAATCAAAACCTGATTTCAACCCACCAAAGGATAATTGAGAATTCACTTCACTAAAGGAACCACTAACATAACTTTAAAAGAAACACAATGTACTCAACAGCAGCATTATCTGAACTGTAAAATCCAGGACTAAAAAGTCATTTGTTGGAGACTGACAGAAGACAGCAACTCCTAATACCAAACTACCTTTCTGTTACTCAATTTCACCAAGTTACTCAGTGTCAGAACTCCCTTTTCCAAAGGAAGAGGGCCCTTTTCTAAGAATTGAGATTTCATAATAAGTCCTGAATCCTAGTGATCACAGTGGGCTTGTGAGTCTGAATCTCAACAATTTACTTGCCATATGGTCTTGGGCAGGTCACTTAACCTCTCTGTGCCTTGGTGTCCTCAATGTACAAAGGGAGTAATAGTAACTATATCAAAGGATTAAGGAAAGGGTCAGTATTCACTCTATCATCGCTACTCCTCAGATTTAACGAGGTACATTAGTGTCCTCAACCTTAGTTTCTAACCTACAAAGCTGCAATTACATCTTGTAATTGTGAGAAAAGTTAATACATCTAACTTTTTACCTTTAATATGGCTAGGTCATTATATTGATGTTAGCACTAGCTAGTGAGATTATTAATGTATAACTTGTCCCAAAGACAGCCCAATTTCCTGCTAGTGCAGCTTCTTAACTCTTTAAATTGCTACTTTCCTTTTTCAGTCACAACAGCTAGTCTTTTTAACACTCAAAGTGCACTGAGCACCATTCTAAGCCTTTTGTACTGAATCATAACCTCTGCAATAGCTCAGGAGGTAAGTTGTTATTACAAAACAGGTTAAGGAGCCAGTGAGCTGTGAAGCTAGTCTAAGAACCCAGGTAGTCTAGTTCCAGTATGGGTCCCCTCTCATCCTATGCTTTCTACAAAGTTTCTCTTTTTATCACAGCTTTGGAGAGGAGGGCAGCATACTCAGACTGGTTCTGACTAGGAAGATCAACTCCAGTCAGACTTCAGAGTACTACAGGGTGGAGGAGAGGCCAGAGGGTGCTTGATGCATGGAGCTGACAGGCAGGACTGGAAAGGAAGCCACATTGCAATGAGATTCCTAAGAACTGAAAGAACTTGCTGACTAATTGTACACAGAGATAGGCTAGACTCGAGAATATCTCATGTTTCCAATCTGGCAGAGAGGGTAGATGACAACCCTTCTAACAAAAATAAAAGGGAAGGCAGGAGGAGGAAGAAATATGGAAGAGACATACAACAACATGTGGCTGGGCACGGTGGTACACACTTGTCATCCCAAAGAATCAAAAGGCTGAGTCAGGAGGATCACAAGTTCAAGGCCAATCTGGGCAACAAGTTATGAGATCCTGTCTCAAAATTAAAGGGTGGACATGTAGCTTGGTGGTAGAGTACACTTGAGTTCTATCCCAAGTACCACAAAAAAGAGATTTTTTTTTTTGGTACTGGGGATTGAACTCAGGGGCACTCGACCCCTGAGCCACATCCCCAGTCTCATTTTGTGTTTTATGTAGAGACAGGGTCTCACTGAGTTGCTTAGCGCCTCACCATTGCTGAGGCTGGCTTTGAACTCGTGATTCTCCTGTCTCAGCCTCCCTAAGTGCTGGGATTACAGGCTTGAGCCACCACGCCCGGCTCAAAAAATGATTTTTAAAAAGGGAATTGAGGGCTGGAGACATACCAGTAGTAGAGTACTTGCCTAGTACAAACATGAAGACCCAGATTTGAGCCACAGCACCCCCCCGCCAACACACACATATATACTGGAATTGAGCACATGGAAGTTTCTATGTAAATACTAAACAAATGAATAAAACATAGCTTCAGAATCTTATACAACATTTCAATCTTCCAATAAATCCCTATTCTAGTAATGAGCATAAAAAAGGCTCTATGTGATAGATGAAGGTCCTGGAGTAGAGCAAACCTGGATTTGAGGCCCAGTTCCATCATATCCTAGGTAAGTAGCATAGGGTCTATCCACTCAAGAGGGAGGGCTTGTTAGAAATACAGAAACTGGGTTGAACCGCAGACTAACTGGATCATATCTGCATTTTAACAAGATTCCCCAGTGATTAGCATGCACTAAGAAACACTAGGCCAGGAAAAGTGAAATGTTCTCTAAGCCCTCACTACCTCCCTTCCCCGCCTCCCATTGACAAAAGTGAAGATAATCACATTTACCTATATGGTAACTGAGAATTAACAAGTGCTAAATATTTACCAAGGCTCTACAAAAAGAAATTAACGTCATACATATGCTATTTCATTTAATTCCCTCAACCATCCTATTGTGCAAGTACATTTTCTACTATAAAGATGAAGACAGTGCCAGGTTGCAGCACTATTCAGGGTCAAACTGTTGGTGAGTGGTACAACTTCTACTCAGCGTGGCTCTCTACACTGTCTTTTGCTTCCCATTAACTCCAACAATGTACATGCAACTTAGAGCAGTGAAGGGCACAAAGTGTGCATAAGAGCTGGGAAGGAGAGAAGTCTTGCACTGACAGGGAACTGAAACTTTAAAACACCAAACATAATTCAAAAACTGTATTCATGCATTTAAGTGTCTAGGATGTGCTTATCCTGAATTAGTTTTCAGATGAGGATGCAGCACTAAATTACCAATATTTATTTCAATAGTTATACTAAAACAGTAGATCAACAGCAGAGATTAACATTGATCAATAGAATTATGTTAAAATACTCAATGATACAGAAATTTCTCGATATGTCTATATTCTAGGTTCACTTGGGATATATTCAGACAAGGAAAGAAACATCTTAAGAGTATCTGCAAGCCAGGTGTGGTGGCACATGCCTGTAATTCCAGCACTTAGGGAGGCTGAGACAGGAGAATCGCGAGTTCAAAGCCAGCCTCAGCAACAGCGAGGCGCTAAGCAACTCAGTGAGACCCTGTCTCTACGTAAAACACAAAAAAATAGGGGATGTGGCTCAGTGGTTTAGTACCCCTGAGTTCAATCACCAAAAAAAGTATCTGCAAAAAAAGTACCAAAAAAAGTATCTGCAAACCAGGAATGGTGGCACATGCCTGTAATCCCAGTGACTTGGGTAGCTGAGCCAGGAGGATCATGAGTTCAAAGCCAGCCTTAGCAACTTAGCTAGGCCCTGATCAATTGAGCGAGACCATCTCAAAATAAAACATAAAAAGGGCTGGGGATGTGGCCCAGTGGTTAAGCACCTGTGGGTTAAATCCCTGGTACAAAAAAAAAAAAAATGTATCCTCAGCCAGGCATGGTGACACACACCTATAATCTAAGCAACTCAGGAGGCTGAGATAGGAGAAGTGCAAGCTCAAGATCAGTTGGGGAAATAGTGAGACACTGTCTCAAATGAAAAGTAAAAGGACTAAAGGCATAACTCAGTGGCAAAGCACCCCTGGATTCAATTCTCACTATCACCATCCCCAAAAAAGTATCTGCAATTATAGGATACACGTTACATGACACAGAATTCTAGGTTTTCAGTCATTATTTGCCAATATTAACACTCCAGCAAAAAATATGCTAAATGTACATTTAGAATCACAAATTGTAAACCAGGGGCAGTGGCAAGCACATTGTGATTTTCTGTACGTGATTTTATTTGTTTATGTATTGGTGCTGATTTGAACCAGTGCTTTCATGCATGCTAGAAAAGTGTTCTGCTGAGCTACATTTCCAGGACCAAGAATTTGATTTTGAGGCCAGTCTGAGAAACACAGCAAAACGCCATCTCCCAAAAAAAAAAAACCATCCCAGTACTTTGGGAGGCTGAGACTGGAGAATCACGAGTTCAAAGCCAGCCTCAGCAACAGCAAGGTGCTAAGCAACTCAGTGAGACCCTGTCTCTACATAAAACACAAAATAGGGCTGGGGATGTGGCTCAGGGGTCAAGTGCCCCAAGTTCAATCCCTAGTACCCCCCCAAAATAAAATAACAACCTAGAATCACAAGTTCTAACATTTCTAGTTCCAAACAAACCTTAACCTATGTCAGTCATTGTCTTAACTTCACTCATCCATGCCCACAAAATGACTGACACAGTAGGCCACATTGTCCCTCTCTGCCTTTCTAGCCTCACTGGTTGTCTTCACTTCTTTGAAACACAAGCTGTCCTCTTCCTTGGGGCCTTTGCTGGCCCCGAATTCCCTATTTCTACAGCTAGCTTGCTTCTTTTCTTATCCATTATGGTGTGTCTTAAATGCCTTTTCCTAAAAGACCCTTTTGGTCACCTAAAGTACACATCCAAAGAGACTCCCTCCACCTTTTATAAATTCTAATTTTTCCTGTGGTAGAATATACATAATCACTCAATTATTTTCTATTTCAGTCTACTTTGTTTCCTTGTAGGTCTTACCATGAGTACTATTGTTCTGTTTACTTCTTACCTCTAACAAAATTCAAGTTTCAAAGAATAAGAACCTTATTTGACTTGTCTATTTCATTCCTGACACTTACCTGAGTGTCTGGCCTACAGTGGGAGCTCAATAAAAACTGGTTAAACAAATGATGAGAATGGATGCCAGGCACTCCACTAGACTAAGATCTGCAAATAGAGCACCTGCCTTCAGACAGTTCAAAGTTCAGTGAGGATACAGACAAGCCTTCAGCTACCACACAGGAAGATAAAAATGATGTGATAAGGGTTACCTAGAGGTGGTAGGGAGGTACTCAGAAAGTGCTCCTATTGTAATCTAAGAGGGTGGGGAAGCAAAGGAATTTTCAGGAGATGGTGATGCTATCTAAACCCAAGGGGAGATTGGCATTTTGTTCTTTCATGGTAGCTACAATGAAGTTTTCCCTAACACATGAAATAAGATGGCTCCTCATAGTTTAAATTGAGATCAACACAATGACTAGGAGAGGAGTTGCAAACCATCTGAAAGAGAAGGCTTGGTTTCTCATAGAGCAAGATCCAAATATCGCCATATTGACTGTATTCATACATGTAAAGAAATAAGGTATCTGACATAAAGGGCCAACTCTGTAAGCACTAAAGAATTAAAGAGAGAAGCCTAGCGCGGTGGCACATGCCTGTAATTCCAGCACTTTGGGAGGCTGGGACAGGAGAACTGCAAGTTCAAAGCCAGCCTCAGCAACAGCGAGGTACTGAGCAACTCAGTGAGACCCTGTCTCTAAATAAAACACAAACAGGGCTTGGAATGTGGCTCAGTGGTCAAGTACCCGAGTTCAATCCCTGGGACAAAAAAACCCAAAAAAACAAAAAAAACACTTGGAGGGCAAGAGATAGGGACAACAAAAGATAAGGCTATCATGAACTCAGGAAGAGGGAAAAGTATTTAAGAAAAATGTTTCAGGGGCTGGGGCTGTAGCTCAGTGGTAGAGCGCTTGCCTCCCACACGTGAGTCCCTGGGTTCGATCCTCATTACCACATAAAAATAAATAAAAAATAAAAATATTGCGTTCATCTACAACTAAAAAAATATTAAAAAAAAAAAAAGAAAAAAAAGAAAAATGTTTCAGGTAGGTTTGACAAATGCAGAGGCAGCCAGCACGGCAGCACACACCTGCAACACCCACTTACAGAGAGCCGATGCAGGAGCATCAAAAATTCGAGGCCAGCCTCAGTAACTTAGAGACACCCTGTTTAAAAATAAAAGATAAAAAGAGCTGGGAATGTAGCTCAGTGGTAAAGGGTCCCTGGGTTAAATCCCCAGAGTGCAAAAGAAAAAAGGAATACGCAAAGAGACAAACCAAGGATGTTATTCAAAATTTTTGGCATGACTTATTTGAGGATAATAGTATCATGCAGCAACTGAAGAGACATAAGTCTTATAGAGAGGCATTCCTGTTCAATGCCAGGGCTGCAAACCCCCCAGTGTACTTAGTTTACCCATCCCAAAGAAAGAACTTGGAAGACTCAACAAAGGTTTTGGACCTTTTTATTATTTATTCCTTGGTGGTGGGGGCAGCAGGCCAGGATACAACGGAGGGCTGCTCTACATCTACAAGGGGAGTAAGGGCCGTGTGTGTGTGTGTGTGTGTGTGTGTGTGTGTGTGTGTGTGTGTGTGTTATGACAGGTGGCATACCCACTGTGCAAGTAGAATCCTTAAAATGTTTTATGAACACATTCATTTACTTTACAAGCAGCATCACTATGTTTAGATTCCCTCTTAAAGACTGGAGATAAGGGAAGTGGCTAGATCTCCCTCTCCATTTCCTTCACTATCACATTTGATAGAGACCTTATCTTACTGCAAGCTTTTGGAGGCACTGATTAGTGTTCAGTCCAACAGTCCCATTTATGACATACTGAATCTGAGGCCCCTGAAGAGCAACTACATGAAGATGCCCAGTAGGCATTTGGCCATCTCTGGAGCTCAAGTGTATTCGGGCAATCATAGATGAAACCATCCAAGAAAATTCTGTCAATTAACAAGAGATAAGGATCAAATGTGGAACCCTGAGTAAACCCAGGAATTAAGGGATAAAAGAGGAACCTACAAGGGATACTGAGAAATAGGCACCTAAAATAATTTTTAAGAATTTGTAAGATTGTCGATGACAGCTTTCAAAAAGAACACTTGCAATTTCTACAGAGAAAATACAAGTTTTAGAATGAAAAAAACCAGTATGTGCAAGTTTACTGAAAGAGACACAAAGGTTCTTTCAGAATACCATATTATGGCTTCCTGGGACAGGAAGGAAACCAATGAAATACACCCTCCTGACTTTTCACCAGTACTTCAAAACATGCAATAAAGGTGTTTGAGAGAAACAAAGAATTTGCTTTTAAGACCTACTTTTAAATGTCTAATCCTCACATACAGTCTAAAGCCCACGGTATTAATGGGCTTGGATGAATTTTCAAAGCAGACATGAAATCTGAAATGTGCACTTAATAACTAACACTGGTTTTAAGAGACATTACTACACATTTATACTCCTGAGAGAACAATCTTCAGGCTCT
>CM053407.1:21636776-21667487 GCA_028644305.1 Xerus rutilus | reverse complement strand
CTCGGCCTCTCTTTTTCCTATCAATAATAAAAATAAAGTTATTCTCTCAAGTTGAAAAAATACAGCCAAGCATTAGTACTTCTGAATCTGCTACTGAAGAACAAAATAATATTGTCTAGAAAGAGTATAATTATTAATTTCCACTCAAAGAGCCCTTACATTCAGAAAGCAATCACTGCTTTGTAATACTATTTGCAATCCAGGTTTTTTAAAAGTATAAAAACATGCTAAAATCTATATAAGTATAATAAGTACTAAAATTTAACTTTAAATAATAAGATGTCATCAGAACTTCATCTGAGCTGACAAAACACTTTAAGAATGACATTTAAGAAATAAAATAGCCAGAATTGGCAGACTGAAACCAGTACATTTTATCCAATTCATTAAATGAGTAATAAGCCCCAATTTAAAAGCATGTATGTCATACACTATTTTCTGATTCAATAAAAAATAGGATTTCTAATTCTGTTTCCCATTTAGAAAAACATGTATGCCTGTCAATTAAGATAATCAGTTCAAAGGCCTGAATATATATATCAGGTCACCAATAAACTGAAGAATAAATAAAGATGGGTTGTTACTCAGTGGTAGAATGCTTGCCTAGCATGGGGCAGAGCTCTGAGTTTAATCCCTAGTGTGTGGGGGGGGGGAGAAAAATAAGCACAAGTAGACATGGTATTTCCTCATCCTTTTTTTTTTTGGTACCGGGGATCGAACTCAGGGGCACTCAAACACTGAGCCACATCCTCAGCCCTGTTTTGTGTTTTATGTAGAGACCGGGTCTCACTAAGTTGCTTAGCACCTCGCCGTTGCTGAGGCTGGCTTTGAACTTGCGAATCTCGTGTCTCAGCCTCCCAATGTGCTGGGATTACAGGCGTGGGCCACTGTGCCTGGCTCATTCATTCTTTCAATGATAAGATGCAACAGGGCTAAAACTTAAATCCTGGCAATAAGCTTCCTCAGGGCCAGAGGACCACTCCTCTTTGCCTTGCCTGTAGGAGAAAACAGGAGGACACTGCGTAACAGAGACTTCCTTCCTTGAGGACTTACAGAAAACACTGTAGGCATCTTCTGGGCCTCAAACACACTGACCAGACTGTATAAAAGCAGCTTAGGGGGAAAAAAAAATCCACCAGCAGCAAGAAGAGCCAAGGGCCACTAAAGAACACAAAATTCAGGCGCCAGCCAAACTCTTTGATGTTTGACTTCAGTGGCATAGTTAGGATAAACTTAAAGCTTTGTTATTTTGACATTCATAGGATACGTATCAAAATTGTAAACTATTACACATTTCTAGCATAAGCCAAGTACAAGTTTAATATATTGTTGTCAAATTGCACAAAGTAAAATAGACCACATATATTTTTTCAAACTCCTAGAAAAAAGGATCTTTTTCTTTTTTTAATTTGGTACTGAAAATTGAACACAGAGGTGCTTATCACTGATCTACATCCCAAGTCCTTTTTATTTTTTCAGACAGGGTCTCACTAAATTGTTGAGGCTGGCCTCAAATTTGCAATCCTCCTTCCTCAGACTCTATAGTTACTAGAATTACAGGCATAGGACACCACGCCCAGCTTGGATTACTTTTAATTAAGCTTGAATGGAAGATACTGAAAAGTATCGAAGTATTTCCCTCCAAGGAGGGGATAGAGAGAGAGATATTAAAGTTAATTTCCTGCCAAGAAGAGTTTAATTGTCTTGCTTGATTCTTAGAAATCAAAAGCAGAAGCTAAGGGGGTGGGGGTGTAACTCAGTGGTAGAGCACATGCTCAGTAGCACCCACAAGGCCCCAGATTTGATCCCCAGCACAGCAAAAAAATAAAAACAAAATAATGAGCTAAGAACACAAATATAAAACAGACATAAGCTGGGCACGGTGGCACACACCTGTAATTCCAGCACTTTGGGAGGCTTAGACAGGAGGATTGTGAGTTCAAAGCCAGCCTCAGCAACAGTGAGGTGCTAAGCAACTCAATGAGACCCTGTCTCTACATAAAACACAAAATAGGGCTGGGGGCGTGGCTCAGTAGTTGAATGTCCCTGAATTCAATCCCCAGTATCCCCACCCCAAAAAAAACAGACATAGATTTGAAAACAATATATGAAAATAAGAATGAAATGGTACTTGGCTAGGTATGGTGGCTTATGTCTATAATCCCAGTAACCGGGGAGGCTTCCGCAGAAGGAGCAAAGTTTGAGGCCAGACCCAGCAACATAGCAAGACCCTGTCTCAAAATAAAAAATAAAAAAGGGCTGGGAATATAGTTCAGTGGTAAAGTGTCCCTGGGTTCAATACCCTAGTACCAAAAAAAAAAGAGAAGAAGAAGAAGAACGAAAATTGTACATTTTTAACCAACCTGTGGTCTTTCCAGTAAAGCCTGGTTTACATGTAATAATGCTCTTAGCTAAATCTCAAACAAGGGAAAAGTCACACTTATTACTCAAAGATAGAATATGGTTTCTAACTATTCTAATCCGGTAGTCTGTAGAAAAATAAAATTAAGTGTACACAAAGGCACGAGTGATAACACAGACATAAATATATATATGTCACTGGACAATCAACATAGCGTTTAAGAGCTACTTTTCTTTACTGCCAGAAGAAACACTCAACAATTCAGATAATCTGACTAGAGAACATACTCAGATCTACTTCTTCCAACTACAGAACAAATCTAACAAAAAAGAAAGGTATTTTATTTTTTAAAAATGTTTAAAGATATAGGGCTAGGAGTATAGCTCCATGGAAGAGCACTATTATGTACAAGGCCCTGGGCTCTAGCCACAGCACTGCAGAAAACAAAAACAACAACAGAAACACCTTTTAGAATACAAGAGAGGGGCAAACATAGGAATTTTTTTTCTCCTTTATTATCAAGATGGCAACTAGGAGATGGGCATGGTGGTGCACGCCTGTAATCCCAGCACTTCGGGAGGCTGAGACAGGAGAATTGCGAGTTCAAAGCCAGCCTCAGCAACAGCGAGGCACTAAGCAACTCAGTGAGACCCTGTCTCTAAATAAAACACAAAATAGAGCTGGGGATGTGGCTCTGTGGTCTAGTGTCCCCGAGTTCAATCTCCAGTATCAAAAAAAAAAAAAAAAAAGATGGCAGCTAGGGAGAATTGAATCACTCAAGTTTGTAAAGTTAACAGATACTAATAATGTTCATGTTGCCAAGATCAGTGCTTGTACTCTCAATTCACCTGATTATTCTGCTATCAAACACACTGTGTTCTGTATTTTGGTATACTAAGTATGCTTATTACAAGCAATATTGTCAAATTACAATAAAGAGCTAAAACTTATGTCAAAAAACACAAGCACTTAAAATGCATTTTCTTCTTGTATTCATCCACTTGAATACAATTTGTAATATAAACCCTAACTGCCCAAGATCAACTTCATGGAATGATTTTTTTGGAATTTTTTAAAAAATATTTGTTATCAATGGACTTTATTTATATGTGGTGCTGAGAATTGAACTCATGCATGCTAGGCAAGAGCTCTACCACTGAGCCACAACCCCAGCCCTGGAAATTTTTTTTTTTTTAAATATTTATTTTTTTTAGTTGTAGGTGGACAGAATATCTTTATTTTATTTTTATGTGGTGCTGAGGATCGAACCCAGTGTCTCACGCGTGCTAGGCAAGCACGCTACCAATGCGCCATAACCTCAGCCCTGGAAATATTTTTAATGTCTAGCTTAATAGAAGACAGTTGGATTCTCATATTGGGATGATTTCTTGATATACTCAGTTTGAATTAGTGAGAACCTAAGGCCTTTCATAGAAAACGACCTTTTGGTATAAAACAAACAAAAAACCCCCAACCAACCAAGCCAGTTCCTTTCCTGGGGAGTGAAATAAAAAGGTTATATAGGGGGCTAGGGTTGTAGCTCAGTGGTAGAGCACCTGCCTAGCATACATGAGGCACTAGGTTCCATCCTCAGCACCACACTAAAAAAATAAATAAAAGTATTCTGTCCATCTACAACTAAAAATATTTTTAAAAGGTTATATAGTTTCAAGCTGTTGCCAAAGAGACTTAATAATTCATTTGCAGATTTAGATTCAAAGATTAGAAAAAGGGTACTAAACAATTAGCAGTCTAATAATATCAGAAAGCAATATATGCAACTGTATTATACTCCTTGGACACACACTAACTGAATCAATCTTCTATAGATGCTACTTTGTGGAAATGTTTACCTGAACTCTTTTTTCCTTTTTCTAACTACTGGGAATTGAACATAGGGGTCTCTACCACTGAGCCACATCCCCAGCCCTATTTTAAGACAGGGTCTTGCTAAGTTGCCCAGACTGCCCTACAACTTGTGATTCTCCTGCTTTAGTCTCCTGAGCCACTGGAATTACCAGGATATGCCACCATGCCCCACCTTTGAACTTCTTAATCAAATTTTCAGAAAATTGCCCAAGCAAAATAAAGTCAAATGACTGAAAAAGCAAAATCTATAGAACCAAAGTTATATTGGCACCAATGGAGCAAAACAACTAAATTTATTTTTCACTAGGTTGAGTGGCAACTCAATTGCTTCTGAGGTGTTGCAAACCCGGCACACACTGTATCTAGTTTTCTCTTTATATTGCTTCAACTAAGATTTTATAATCCAAGAAACCCTGATAAGTCTACATGATAAAAATATGAGACATGGGGAAAAATCGCCTAACACTAAAAAGAAGATGCATAACTTACATTAACGATCTCAGATGTAGGGAATATATCCTTTCATGCATAATGCCTCACTGAAAATGGTTTAAAAGTTAGAAACCAAATCCAGCAGGGTGGCACATGCCTATAATCTCAGCAACTCAAGAAGTTGAGGTAGGAGGACCGCATGTTTGAGGTCAGCCTGGACAATTTAGCAAGATCCTGTCTCAAAATAAAAAATAAAAAGGGCTGGAGATCTAACTAGGTGTTAATGCATTTCTGGGTTTAATCCTCAATACTACAAAAAAAAAAAAGTTAGAAACGAGGAGATTGAACAAAAGACGATTTCAGCTGAGTGTGATATCCCACGTCTGAAATCCCAGTGACTCAGAAGGCTGAGGCAGGAGGATCACAAGTTCAAGACCACAAGTAACCTAGTGAGACCCTGTCTCAAAATAAAAAATAAAAAAAAAAGGTTGGGGATATGGCTCAGTGGTAAAGCACCTCTAGGTTCAATCCCCAGTACCAAAAAAAAAAATTTCTTTATTCCCCATTAAGTAATATTTTCTAAATCCCTAACTATTGTTCCTCCAAGTGTTACTGCCCAGGCTCCTTTTATGAGCCAAGAAACAAACCCACCAGCTATGCCTGTCTTCTTAAGAGTGGCATGGCAAGGTCCAGCCAAGCTTCTCTCCCCTTCACTAGTCTCTTACCGCTTCCAGATTTCTATGTAGGGCCATGCCAAATCATTAGCACCTATTCAAACCACCTACCAAACGACCTAGATTCCTACAAAGCAGGGGAAAGCAAAAAGGATCCTTCAATCTTCTGAGCAGATAGCTATCCTACAGAGCTTCCCTCTTGGCCCTTGGGATATGAGTTCTGCTGGGCACAGGCAGATACCACAAGAACCAGGCTATAGCCAAGTCACCTTCCTCAAGAATCAGGTAAAGTACACAGGAAAATTACACAAACCATAGAGCCTACCCATAAAAATATAATTCAGACTAAAAAGAACCAATTAAAAACACACACACAATTCAGCCAGGCATATGCCTATAATCCCAGCAACTCAGGAGTCTGAGGCAGAAGAATCACAAGATTGAGAGCAATCTCAACAACCTGGCGAAACCTATCTCAAAATAAAAAAGGCTGGGGATGTTGCTCAGTGGTGGGTTCAACCTCCAGTATAAAAGGTTAAAAAAAATTCCTCTCAAATGTCACACTGAGGGGCTGAGGTTGTGGCTCAGTGGCAGAGCGCTTGCCTCGCACTTGTGAGGCACTGGGTTCGATCCTCAGGACCACATAAAAAACAAATAACAAAATAAAGACACTGTGTCCATGTATAACTAAAAAATAAAAAATTAAAAAATTTAAAAAAAAAAGTCACACTGAGCTGAGAACCACTAATGCCAACAACAGCCTCTCAAAAAGCATAAACTCACTTCTGTTTGCACAGGTTTCTATAATACATTTGAGTTCCATTTTGGCAATTAGAAATACATTTTAATTTACATGCTCAGAGCACCATCCCTGTGTCTTACCAGTGAAACAGTACTCACTGAACATATTGTCATTGACTCCAACCTAAAACAGACTTAAAGTTTTTTGTTAGCTGAACTAAAAGTTTGGCTGTCAGTAATATTAATTTAAATAAATACCACATATAAACTCAAGTGTTCTTAATTTACCAGATAATGTAACAGTAATAATTACAAAGCAGCTTTTTTATTATGACAATGTTTATTAATCAGTCTACTAAATAACTCATGTGGGAGGTCAAAAAAATTTTTAAATACCATATTATTAAAAGCTTTCAAAAATTCCAGAAAATGCATATTAAGGAAGACCCTAACTCTTAAAATCTGCTTCCGGTTCTGCCACTGAGTTGCTATGGGTTCCTTTTACCTAAGTTCACTCCATACGAAAACTGAAGATACTATTCAAACTTCAGAGTTCTCTGTAAGTATTTGTAAACAGATATAAATTTACTGGAAGTGCTAAATAAATGTTAAAAATAGAAATTCTGCCAGGTAGAATGATGCACACCTGTAATCCCAGCTACTTATGAGGCTGAGGCAGAGAATCCCAAGTTCAAGGCCAGCCTGTGCAACTTAATGAGACCCTGTCTCAAAAAATAAAAATGAAAAGGGCCTGGGATATAGTTCAGTGGTAGAGCACCTTGGGTTCAATCCCAAGTGCCACAAAAAATAAATAAATAATAAAATGAAAAAGGGAAATGGGTGTAGCTCAGTGGTACAACCATTCTGGGTTCAATACCCTATACTACACACAAAAAATTCTCAATACAGGTACTATCATCAAAAACGTGTTTATCTTGGGGCTGGGATTGTAGCTCAGTGGTAGAGCACTTGCCTTGCATGCATGAGGCACTGGGTTCGATCCTCAGCACCACATAAAAATAAATAAATAAAGACATTGTATCCATCTACAACTAAAAAAAATTTTTTTTAAAAAAAGTGTTTATCTTTACAAAAAGAGTCTTACTAGCAAATACAAAAATTAAATAGGTATTTGTGACTATAATTCCGGAAGTGCTATTTCAGGTTGGGGATGTAGGTCTGTGGAAGAGTGCTTGCTTGGCATGCTCAAGGGCCTGGGTCCAATCCTTAGTACCACAAAAAAGTGCCATTTCAAAAGTCCACAAAACAAAAATATTTCACAATGAAAATTTAATTCATGTAGTGGTACGTGCCTGTGATCCCAGGGACTCAGGAGACTGAAGCAGGAGGACTGCAGATTCAAGGATGCAAAGCCAAATTAGGAAATTTAAGGAGGCCTTATCTTGATATAAAAAAGGGCTCGGGATGTAGCTCAGAGGTAAAGCTCCCCTGGGTTCAAATCCTAGTACAGAGAAAAGAAGGAAGAAAATTCAAGGCTGGGCACAGTGGCACACATGTATAATCCTAACTCTGAAACTAGGGAGGTTGAGACAAGAAGATCACAAATTGGAGGACAGCCTGGGCAACTTCAGCAAGACTACATCTCAAAATTAAAAAAGGGCAGAAAATGTAGCTTAGTGGTAGAGCACCCCTGGGGTTCAATCCTCAGTACCAAAAAAAACAAAAAAAAGGGAAACCAACTATAAAGCTGAATCTCAAATCTAGTGAAAGTACATACTCTATGACTCCATTTACATATAATTCTAGAAGCAGTAAAATCATAGTGATAGAAATCAGATCAAGGGTTGGAAGGAGGGAACAAAGGATTACAAAGGGATACAAGAAATTTGGGAGGAAGATGAATGTATTCCCTATTTTGATTATGGTGACAGGCTTCATGTGTGATACATAACTTTAAAATTTACCAAATCTATAATTTTAAATATGTACAGATTGTCAATTAAATCTCACTAGAAAAGGGGAAAAAAAAAATCAAGATACCAAAAACTAATTTCAATTTTACAGCTCTTGCCATTCAGAGCTGTGTTCATGAATGTAACACATCTAACTTACCAACTCATAGTAAGTACGAAAGTATACCTAATTTGAGAATAACCATTATCACAAAAAACAAGAACATTTAAACAAAGAAATCAGAACTGATCTTTAATCACTATGCCAGCCTGTTTCTGTAACTAAATGACATTGAAATGCAACAAAATAAATGGGGCCACTGAATGTGGGACCCATTTTTTAATTAAATATTTTAATTCAAATGTCTACTTTTCAAAATCTAGAATCTCATTTCTGTAAAATAGAAATAACTTTAAGAAAAAGCCTTACGAGCAAAGATATTTTTCTTTCCTTTTTTTTTTTCTGGTGGTGCTGGGGATGGAACCCAGGACCTCAAGCACTCAACCACTGAGCTGAATCCCAGGCCAAAGCAGTTCATTGCAATCTTATTCAATTTAAAAAAAGGCAAACCAAAATCAATGGCACAGCTATGGAAGGACATATTACATGAGCTATTCTATATATCTAATTTTTTAAAATTTTGTAAATTTTTTTTGAAGTTATAGATGGATAGAATGCCTTGATTTTATCTGTTTATTTTTATGTGGTGCTAAGGGTTGAACCCAGTACCTCACGCATGCTAAGCAAGTGCTCTGCCACTGAGCCACAGCCCTATATCTAATATTCTTAACTGGGAATAACAGTTGCAAAAATATTGAGCAAGAACACAGCAGGCACATACAGTATGACAAACAGGTTGAAAACAATATATCCTAGGGAGAGTAAAAAGACTAATATGAAAGAACACCGAAATGATAACATTTAACAATGATTATTAAACTGGTGCTGGGAATAGGCACATCAGTATCACCTGGGAACTTCTTAGACCTACTGAATCAGAAAACTTTAGGGGTGGGACCCAGTAATCTGTTTTAACAAACCCTTCAGGTGATTAAGATCACAGTGAACTTTAAGAACTATTGTGTAAAGGATAGGATTATGAGCGACTGTTTTCTTTCCCTTATGGTAACCTGTATTTTCCTCAATTACCTTATTACTTGTATAATCCAACCAAGTGTTTTTATTATTAAAACATACATTTTTGAGTCTACAGGTAAAATGCTGGCTCTACAACCTAAGGTCTGAATTGCAAGCCTAAAAAATTAAATAGCTCTTAGAACTATCAAATCTGTTAACACTGACCAAAATAACAAGTGTGAGTGTGTGCACGCGTGAAAACCACAGGTCAAGGAGCTGGAAAAATCGCAACACTAGAAAAACCAACAAAGATAGATTGTTTTAATGCATGCACACAAACAGGGAAAGGGACTTTCATGGGTCACATCTGCAAAAGATTATTTCCCCCTAAAAGCTGAATTTTTAGGCTTGTAATTTACTAGAACTACACTGCAGGAATCAGATGTTCTGAAGCTGTCAATGCTTACTCATGTAGGTTCCTGCTTAACCAAAATTAGTACCAGTATGTTATATTTGTCACCAAAATCTAGGCAGGGAAGACAAATTCACAACACTGGGAGTTGCCAAATCTTTTAACTTTTAGCTCAAAGACCATAAGACTATTCCAACTTTCATCTCACATCTCACCAAACGAGAGGCCACAGGAAATAAAAGGCAAACCGCAGGTTCCCAATTGACACTGAAGCTAGTTAAAAGATTACAGAATTGTCTATACTTTGAACACAAATTAAAGAGTAACAAAGACAACTTAGGGACACAATAACTAGCCATTAACAACAAAATCCCCCAAGCTGAAGTCAAGACAAATGGCTACACATTTTAATGTTTGGTTTTGTTTCAAGTTTTTCAAAGTATATTTTAAATACCAGAAGTATATACCCCATCACACACACATTTTTTTTTTTTTTTTTTTTTTTGGTGGTGTTGAGGATCAAACCCAGGGCCCTTGAGCACGGTGGGCAAGTACCACTAAGCTATATCCCCAAACCCTTAACATTTCTATGTGATTAAAATTCTGAAAGCAAATACAGGTTACCCGAACAGCAAGATGATGCATACAGAGCTGACCTGACAGTCGACTGTTCTGATTAAAAAAAAATTGGGGGGCTGGGGTTGTGGCTCAGTGGTAGAGCACTTGCCTAGCAATGCGTGAAACACTGGGTTCGATTCTCAGCACCACATATAAATAATAAAAAGTCCACTGACAACTAAAAAAATATTTTAAAAAAATTTTTGTTGTTGTTGTTTTAATTCCTTAAGCACCATGACCACTTGCACTGAATTTTTCACTACTAATGCCCCGTCAACCGCACCATGTCTGGGCTGGCACAAAAGGAGTGTTCAAACATTTGAGGGTTTAAATTTGTTACAGAAACCCTAAAGCAATTATGTAAAACTCATGCCATTCCTAAGTAGTGTACACTGCCCCTTTCATCACTGTCGAAGCTTTCTGAGAGGGAAGCTTACATTTCTAACATACTTTTCAATCCCTCCCTATGAGTCAGTTTAGGTACATCTAAAGTAGCATATCCTATTTTGTTACTGAGCTCTCTCTCTGAAAAAAAGAATCTTTGAAAACTCTTGATATTCGAAGTTTCCAAATCTTACAATAGTAGCAAATATGGTGTATGCCAAGTCCCCATTATAATCAGATCTGCTTTTCTGATTTAGTCTTAATTTCTCTGAACATTTCTTATATGCTAACAAGTCAGGTTTTCCTATTATTACCTCTCAAAAACACTTCTTCGGTCCAGTAATACCACTCACAAAGTCTCCCCAGCCCCCACCTCTTTTGTATGTAAACACACTCTTGTCACACACTCCATCAGCTGTTTGGTAGCTCCACCCCTCCTCCTTTTCCGGGTAGTAACAGAGCAACCAATGAGCTGCAAGGAGCTATGCCTGCGGCCTTTTGCCTGCATACGCTTTTCCAAAACAAGCAGCTCTAGCCTTCAGCAGGGGCCACTGGTTCACAGATAAAAGGATCACCAGGGCTGTGCAACAGGGTGAAACGAGTAACCCCCACCAACAAGGAAACCCATGTAATCTGAGCTGTTTGTTCCTTCACTGGGGAGAACTTAAACCGATATTCCTTTAGGGCAAATCACGCTTTAAGGTCACCAGAGTCCCAGTTCTCAGGCAATCTAAATCAGTGAGTTGAAGATGGAAAACCTCAGAGGTTGCCAGGTTGAAAATGGCACAGGATCACCAATCTACCTGACTTTGAAAACAAATGGCCGCACCATTCCACAGGATTTGGGCTAGCTGCAAGCTCTTTGATAAGGACACATTACTACAGCACCCAAAAGTCAAGTAAATCAGTTTCTAGGCTCCTAGGGAGGTTTGCACAACCCTTAGCAGAGGATCAGAAAAGAAACAATGAATGAGTCAGAGTTTCAGAGCATAATCGCCCAGCAGATTATTAAGTGCATCAGTGCAAAACACACTCCCTGCATAACTTGGGAGTCAGCTCTCCTCCTACCAATCCGTCACAAAAGAAATATCACTGACTCCAAATAACAACCAAAGACGGTATCCGGAAAGAACCTAGCAAGGTGGTGGAAAGCAGCAGCCAATTAGTTACACATCCTCTTCTCTCCCTACCCCCACACCGCTACTTTCCTACTATATAGGTTCCCTGCCAGGCTGTAAATCGTGGTGGTATAATTATGCTCAGGAGACAGACAAAAATGGGCTGAAACAGGAGATTGCAATGAAACCAGCTATCAGCCTCCACACCAAGGAAATCATCAAAGGGCAGTGAGGGCCAAGGAGTAATGTACATTCCTTCAGACCTTTTCTTTCCACTTCCTCTCCACCATCTTTCATTTTCAACCCTCGGCCTTTGCACACAATCATACTCATTTTAGTAATGGGTTGGGGAATTTTCCCTTCAATTTTTTACTAAATATATCTTACTAAAAAATTGTGGGCCCCATTTGGGCCTACTGATGTGAATTCAAACAGAGAAGGGAGGCCACAAAAATCACTCACAACATACACAAAAGGAAAGCAGAAAAATTTTAACTTCCAAACTACATTATGCCAGAAAATAAACACGAAATAAAGATAACCCCTGGCTTTTAAATACCGAGACTATTATCCTCCTATCTCAGAGATCTACAATTTTAAAGCGCCTCTGCTTTCTTTTGTCAGCAAGAAGGGAAGGTGGGGAAAGAACAGAAGGCCAATGCATCTTTGCCTTTCTTCATCTTCTACTAAAAATAAGCTATGAAATAAGCCACTTAGGGGGAGGGAAAAAAAAGACACCCTGCTGTTCTTTGTCTGTTTTCCTCTCCCTCTCCACCCCCCACATCCCAGCTCCTAAATGCGGTAATCATTCTAGATGCCACAACTACTAAATGAACAAAAGGCACTGTATGGAAAAGGCATCAGGTCAAGTTAGGCCTCACTCTTTATCCTCGATTTTTTATAAATCTTTATATGTACATAATCTGAAGCTCTGACATCGATCAAAAACAGCTGGAATTCTCTCCCTCACTCCATCCCAATTACCCCTTAGGTAGAAATTTGCATTAGGTGTGACAGTAACTCTGAAGATAAAAACAACTCAAGAGTCTGCCACCATGTCATTTCCTAGTTTCTAAACAAAAATAAAACCCAAAACTGCTTTGTGTAAAATGTACAAACAGTCATAGTTAGAAGTTTTCCTGCAACCTTATGAAAAGCCAACGTTACTGGTATTCACACATTTACAAAACAATCACAGCTACAAACAGCTCAAAGAGTTGCTTTCACTTGTGTCTAGACATATTTGGTACATTATTACTTGCTGCTCCCTAAACCCGGCTACTACTCCCCCCCCCCAAAAAAATTCTAAACTTGAAATCCTAAATTTGGAAATTTATCTGGTATTCCTAATTTCTAGCCAATTTCTACCCCTAGGCAAGGAGAAAATACCTTCTTATTCCTGAATTGGGGGGGAGAGGGGAACAAACAAACAATCTCTTAAGAGCCCAGACAGCTTCACTCCCATCCCCCACTTACAAATCATATACCAAAACTACTTTTTAAAAACTTTACCAAATTCCATACTGAGCATTGGACAATCATTGATCTCTAGAAAGAGGTAAAATAGTCCATCAAAAACAGTAACAGATAAAAGAAGGAATTCACCTGAAGAATCTAACCAAACAACTTGAGTTATATAAACAAAACCCTGCAACAGGGGGAAATGGAGGGGGATGGGGGTGAAGCAGAAAGAGAAACAGGAGACAGGACTTTTTAACTGCCTTTCACCCGCTGTCCCCCATTCCTTTTCCCCCCTTCTCCCTAGGGATTAGCTATTCAGAACAGCGGCTCACCCTACCCTCTAAATTCTCCCTCAAAAAAAAAAAAAAAAAAAGAATCCCTTGATTTGTCTCAGGAACCTTCGCGAATTTCTCTAGCTGGTCATGAAATAATCAGTCTGGCCTCCAACCAAAACCACTGCCTGAAGGACTCTTATCAGTTACAGCTTTCCCACTGCAACCTGGAGTGTATAAGTTGGGGGAAGGGGGACAGGAAATAAAGGGTGTCACTTGGCAAGATCAGGGAAAGCAGTCCCCAAGAACCTAGCCCTCACAGAGGGAGTTTTGCTCAAAAAGCTAGTACAGGGGCTATTTTGTCCAGGAGCTCCTCTTTCTCTCCTTCCTCCCAGCTGTCAGATCCACAACATGGAGGGTGGCTTGCTGGAGGGCCTGGGGGTCCTCACCGCATACAACTATGGGTGGGACAGGCTTTGTCAGTGGAAAGGAAAACAGGAAGGTTCTCCTAGAGATCAGAAAGCTTAACAGGAGTCTCTGATTTAAAATACACAGAGTTATTTATTAGAAGAGGGGCCCTGAGCAGACTACTCTCTTCCTAATATAGAAAGGAATTAAGGATAAAGGAGGTCGCTTGAGTTACCCCAGTTCAAGCAGCACTGAGTAGAAGGAATGGGGGCATCTCAAGAAGGGCTTCCCTCTTGGAAATTTTTCTACCTTGAGTCCCTAAATCCAGAGTGAACAAACAGGAAAGAAAAACCCTGAAGATGGGTTCGGTGGTGAAAAGAGAGGTGGCTAGTCCTGCCAAAAAAAAGAAGAAAAGGCCGTTTGGGGAGTCCAAACGTTGTGGAGGAAAAGTCACGGGCTCTGGGGATGCAGAGAGAGAGGGGAGCAACGCATATTTCGGGGTGGTGCAGATAAAGAGGAGCTGAAAAGGCCCTGGGCTCCTGGGAGGTGCCAAGGAGCCGCCGTAGGCACTGGGGGAGGGAGGGCGTCTCGGACAGTGGCCTGGAGTGCCCCAAGGCCCTTTCTTAGGTTTCGGGGGTGCCCTCGGCATCCCCACACCGCCCCCACACGCAGCCCGAATTCCCCCTCCACGAAGGATACAGCTTGACCACGTCCGTGTCCATCCGCCTCTTGCCCGGACTGGGGGATGACATGGTGTCGCCGCCGCTGCCTCCCCGTCGCCTGAGCCGCCGCCGCCTCTCTCCTTTCCTCGGCCCGTCTGTCACGGGCCCCGGGCCACGGCTCTGAGGAGCCCGCGGCCGCGCCGGCTCCTCGGCGGAGGTGGCAACCCCCCGCAGTCCTGTCGGGTCCCGTCAGCCGCCGCCGCCGCCCCCCGCACGGGGAAACACCGAGCACTGTCCGGCCGAGTGGGGGTGGGGACCCCGCGGCGCCCGGCTCGGGCTGCCCTCTTCGGCTGTAGTTCCGCCGCGGCCGGGCCCCGGCTCTCCTCCGCGCGGCGCGACGCTCCCTTCTGCCTGCTCTAGCTCGCTCGCCTGTCCGCCCGCTCACCCTCTCGCCGGCTCCTAGCAGCCTCCAAGACAAGCGGACGACTCCTGTTCAGTCGGCCTCTCTACCCCAGCCTCGCTCTGGGCGCTGTGACGTCACCTCTGTGACGTCATCAGATGGGCGGGTCCGGTCGTGAAAGGGGTGGGGCGCCGCCGAGGTGTGTGCTTTCCCAGAGCATTCTGGGAGATGTAGTTCCTCTTTCTCTCGGCCTCTCAGCACTCTGCCCCCTCCCCCAACTTCCCCACACACTTCATCGCTTAACTGTCGTTACCATCATCATAAACGATGGTAGTAAATAATGGCAATATTATTACATTCACCTGTTTTACGATCCTCCTTCTCATATACTGTTAAAAAGTCTGTTTGGATCTGGAGGAGGCCAAGGTGTCAATTACTCAGGTGCCAAAATCTGGAAAATCCCACACAGGCATGTTCCCTGCACTCTGCTCATTCGTGGGGCGGACAGAATTTGTTTGCAGGAATTGTAAACTATAGCAAGGCTTCCTCAGAGCTTGCAAACTAGGGTTCATTACCCTCAACGTGTATATATAGGTCCACTATTTCAATGACTAGAGTTGAAGCTGCAAGGTGCAAAGGCTAGAAATACTTGAGTACTGACATCCTCATTCTGCAGTTTGAGGTAATTTCACAAAACAAATGATTGAAATACCCCATCTATGCTGTAGCTCAACACAAAGACTATTCTGCACTTCAAACTCCTGTGCCAACCTAATGTACTCCTTCATTCATTCAATAAATATCTATTAAGCACCTTCTGTGTGCCATCACTTAGCTGACCATGCTTTAGTGGTGAACCAAGATTAAATCTACATGGCTCCCAGTATGGATCTATAGCATAAGCATTATCTGGGAACTTGTTAGAAATGCAGAATGGAGCTTCACCTCAGATCTACTAAGTTAGAATTTGCTGTCCCCAGGTGACTCTAATGCACAGTGAAGTTAGAGAACCTGCTCTACAAGGCACAGAGAAGTCATACTGAACCCAGAGCCCAACCAGACAAAGGGAGCAGAAAAGGGTGTTCAGGTGTCTCCCATGTTTATATCAGATTCTCACTGCCCTTCGTTTTCAAAAGTTTTAATTATTTCCTTGCTCCCATGAATATGCTCGTACTTTGTCAGACCAAGTGCCATGTTTTGAGTCTCATTATGTAAAAACACACACCTGGGGCAACAGCAATCTGCTAAAGTTGTACATCATTTGCTCCTGTGATTCCACCTCTCAAAAAGACCAGCTTTTTAAAGTATAACACATATGTAACATAAAATTCACCATATTAACCATACTTAAGTGTACAAATAGCATTGAATACATTCAGTGTTGCTTAACCATCTCTATTATACATTTCCAAAACATTTTTATCAATCAAAACAAACTGTACATATTAAACAATAACTCCTCATTCCCAATTCCTCCCAGGCCTTTGTAACCTTCCTTCTATGTTCTGAAAGAGATGGGCTATTTTAACTGCTTCTAAAAGGAGGGGTTCATTGCTCTTTCTTATTGCACATGGCCAATCTTTCAGAAGTAAGGCATGTCTGCATGAAGAGACTTCCAACCCCCTCTATTTGACAGGAGAGATAAAGATGGAGTAGAGATTTGTCTTGCTCCCTGGGTTTCTGTTGCTGATACCTCCTCTTTCCCACCTTCCTTCACCTGCTTCACTTCCACTCCCAGGCTAAGGCAGTGGTTCTCAAGTTTGAGGGTACTCTACAATCACCTGGGGAACTTGTTAAGCTCACAAACATCCAGGCACCTTCCCTGGGAATTCTAATTCAGAAGATCTGAGGCAGGACCTGAACATCCCTGTCTTCAACAAGCTCCTCAGATGGTTCTAATACAGACCAAAGTTCGAGAACCACTGCCTTTAAAATTCCAATAGGCATCACACTCAGAATACCTGCCTGACTGCCCAGGGAGTAAGTGTGCCTATGGTGTCCTAGACAAATAAGGCACGGTCTGTGTACCCTCCATTCTCTGTTCTCACCTGAGAGGAACAGTGTGGCAAGTTTAGAGGACCCAAAGGTGTTGTTTCTAGATGCGCAGAGCATGGAGTCCAAAACAGACAAAAAGAAGGAGTCAAGGAGGGGATACTTGAAGAAGGGGATGAGGAAGTGGGACCTAGACATGTTTCTGGCTCTTTATTCTTCACTGATGCTGTAACTACTATGATCCAAGTACTAGGCAAAAACAATCAGAAGAGTGTCAGGGATAGAAATATGTGGACAACACTGGAGAAGATGGGGCTGCTCTATCTAGAAATGCAGTGAGGTGTGGTCTCCAAGCTTGTGGAAACAGAGTAGTCATGGGAAAGGAATCATCCTAAAGAAGAGTTACTACGTCTTTAGCAAGTATTTTAACCCTGGACTACTTGGGACAAACTTGCCTCTCCCTGCTCTTAATTATGCCTCAGTTAATTGCATATATCCTCCCTGGGCCTCAGTCTTCTCATCTGTAAAATGTGGCTCATAATGCCCTACCCACTCAAGTGGGTTGATGGAATAAATGGAAAAGATGAGTGTGAAAGCCCCTTGTAAACTATAAACTGCTTTCATAAAGTTAATGTGAAGTGTTGATTGCAAGGTGTGATGTGGTAATGATGCTGGTATTATTGTGTAACTATTACTATACAATCAATACCCATTTTGTCCCCTTACATCATTTAAAGAAGAAAGGTATTCATGGAAAGGGGGGTTTTTGTTTTGTCTTTTTTGCAGATGTCATAATATCAGTTCCCTCTCTTCGTGGCCAAGGTATATTCACATTTTTATGATACACCTTTTCTCTCTGGGCATTTTGCCATTTATTTCCTCATAAATCTACCTCTCCTGTTCCAACTTCCTCCTCCCTCCCGCTTTAGGAGCCTTCTTTCTTCTTTCCAGAAGAACATTGGACTCCTAAGCCTGCTCTTGATGTTGAAAAAGGTGGCCCCAAAGCAGAGCCTAATGGCAACCATGCTTTTACTTGGTTTAGCTTAAGAAAAGTGGCGCTCTTCTTTGGCAGAGGTATATTTGCTCTCCTCTTTTCCCTGGCGTTTCAGCCATTCAGAATGTCAATAATTTACTCTAAGACAACACCGGGCCTGGGAGTGTCTGTTTATGTGTGTGCTCACAAGACGGTGCACTGGAATGAGCGATGTTCTTCCTTATCAGGTACAGCCCAGGGGTGCCTGTAAGGCAGCAGCTGTCCGACCCTGCCTGACTCACTAGTGTTGCAATCTGGGAAATGTATTCCAGGCCTGTTTATCTCTGCCCAAGGCAGGGCCACACTTGACCCATGGGGCCTCTGATCTCAGGAGCAGCTTCTCCAAGGCAAGAAAATAGGCCTGGAGAGAGTACAATGCTTTGAGAAAGACACTGAGACGGAATAAGGTGACACTGGTCATTTGGTGGGGTGAGTGGAAGGGCCCAGCCCAGAATCTGCTCTGTTTCCAAAATTACCTGTTAACCTCTCTGGAGCCAAAGTGAATTATCACTGTCCCTGACCAGCGTGCAAATCCCCAGGCACATCCTCCTGGTTCCATTCAATGGTTTCTCATCAGAAAAGAGGTTTGTTTTGAACTGGCCCACCTGCATATGGGATCACGGGTCCAAACCCCCTCCAGAAGGTCAGCGTATCAGCAGTTTCTTTGCTGCTGTGGAAACAAAAGCTCAAGACTTAATTCACTTCTCCATGTAACCTTGTCACAGTGTGTCCCCAGAGAAGCAATCAGGAGAGCTAAGGAATGTGCAGCATAATTCAGCGATGGCTTGGAGACAGAGAGCCCCTCTAGTCCTGGTTCAATCCATTATCGAGAAAATCTTGAGCCAGTTCACTGAACCCTTATGCCTCAGTTTCCTCATTTGTAAACAGGATGACAACGTCTGTCCTCCCTTTTCCTGGATCCAACCAGAGATGTTGCGACCCCGACAGTGCTAGTCTACCCCAACACCAAACCTCAAAGAGTGAGCTTGGGAAAATCACACACCTACATCTAGGGAGCTTTCTCCTTGTGCCAGCTTGCCCTGGTGGGATCCCTTGCTTTGCCACTTGTGGCCTCCAGCCTTTCCTTTGTTGCTGCCCCAACCCCATCTGGATATTGGAGGCCTCAGGACTCTGCTCTTTATGTATGAGAAATCCCCAGATGATCTCCTCCAGTCTCAGCTTTAACTGCTGTTGTCTACTGCCTACCTGACTAGTGTTTCTGACAGGGGTCCTCACCCCTAAATCCAAACACATATATACAGCTGCTCCTGCAGCATCTCCTCGTGAGCCAGAATAAACTTTAGATACCCACCTCCGACCTCTTCTTTACATAGTTTTCATATCACTGGCTCAAGATTCTCAGTAAATGGCAATTATTAAGCTGAAATATATGAAATCGCCTCTTTTTTTTTTTTGTACTGGGGATTGAACCCAGGAGTGCTTAACTACTGAGCCACATCCCCAGCCCTGTATATATATATACACACAAACACATACACACACATACACACACATATATATACACACACATATATATACATATATATATATATATATATATTTTTTTTTTTGAGACAGGCCCTTGCTAAATTGCTGAGGCTGGCTTTGAACTCATGATCCTCTTGCTTTAGGCTCCCCAGCCGCTGGGATTACAGGTGTGTGCAAGCCATGAAATCGCCTCTTAAAATTAAGAACTTTTAAAATGTTGACCATTTTATTTGGTTCAAACTAATGCATCTTTTTCTACTGACAAATCAAGGGCCTCAGACTATGATGCTTGACCTTTCTCTTCCTCTAACCCCTATATTCAATCATCAGGAAACCCTGTAGACTCTACCATCAAAATGTATCCAGGATCTTTTCCCCGTACCCCAATCAAGCTACTATCATCTCTCAGCTGGATTGCTATAATCACTTCCCAGCCAACCTCCTCCCTTTAACACCTATATTGACTCAGATAGAAACCAGCTATCTTTAAAAATCATAAGCCAGATTCTATGCACCCCACTGTTCAAAAGCCTCCAAGGCTTCCCATTTCATGCTGTGCAAATTCAACCCCATCACAGGCTTCAAGGCCCGACAGGAGCTGCCCTTCCCTTTTCCCTTACCTTCTCCTTTCCAGCCACACTGGCCTTCTTGCCGGTCCTCAAATACAACAGGCATGCTTCTGTCTCAGGGCTTCGCACTTGCCACCTTCCCTGCCTGAAGCACTGCTCCCCCGAATAGTAAAATAATAAGCACATCTTTTTAATCTCCTGGGGGTCTTTGCTAAAATGTCACTCTCTCAGTAGTCTTCCCTGAGCACTCTAATTAAAATTGCAGGCCCCAGTTTATCCCAGTATCTCTTCTCTTGACTTGCTACCATCAAGTTGCTGAGGGTCTCACCAAGTTGCTGAGGCTGGCCTCGAATATTTGATCCTCTTGCCTCATTCTCCCAAGTCATTGGGATTATAGGTGTGCACCACTAAACCCATCCCTTTTTATTTTTTGTTTTGAGAAAGAGTCCCACTAAGTTACCAAGGCTGGCCTTGAACTTGCAATCCTCCTGCTTTAGCCTCATGAGTAGCTGGGATTATAGGTGTGTGCCACCAGGCCTAGCTAGCTAGCTATCATCTACTATATATCTAATATATGTATATCTAATATATATATGTGTATATCTAATATATATAATATAATATACACATATTAGATATACATATACACACACATATATATATACACACACATATATAGTTGTTGTTATAGTTAATGTTGGTTTTTTTGCCGTAAAGGGGACAGCCCTTTTAATTTTTTTTTTTTTTTGGAGGGAGGTACTGGAGATTGAACTCAGGGGCATTTGACCACTGAGCCACATCCCCAGCCCTATTTTGTGTTTTATGTAGAGACAGGGTCTCACTGAGTTGCTTAACACCTCGCCATTGCTGAGGCTGGCTTTGAACTAGCGATTCTCCTGTCTCAGCCTCCCTAAGTGCTGGGATTACAGGCTTGTGCCACCGCACCCAGCTTAATTTGTTTATTTTTAAAACAATGTCTCACTAAATTGCTGAGGCTGGCCTTGAACTTATTATGATCCTCCTGCCTCAGTCTCCAGAGTGGGTGGCATTACAGCACCACTGTGCCTGGCTTCCTAAGGGTTTTCTAGAGTGGCAGGAAACCTTGTATCATAGGCACCTATTCTGTTCCAGGTGCTATACCAACATGTGTTATTTCCTGACAGCCTGGCAGGACCGATGCTACTTTGCCTATGGTGCAGACAAAAAACCTTAAGTTCAAAGAAATCAAAATACCTTGTCCAAGGTCATACAGACAGTAAATGGAAGCATCAGGATTTGAATTCAGATCCCCAACTTCAAAGTCCATGCTTCTTACAATCTTCTATGCCACCCTATTTGTTAGCTCAAATGAAAACCTTAATTAGTAGTTGATGATAAACTCTTTATGTTTAGTTCTTCACCCAAATTCCAGCTCCTTCGTGACCATGAAGACTTCCAGGTCATCCTAAACCGAATTAAGTTTCCTCTGAAAAGAACAAGTCCGTGCCTCCCTCTGGTGTTCTGTGTCTCAGCAAAGTGACCATTGGGACAGTTTCTCAGTCTAAGCCCTTGGAGTCTCCCTTGTTCACCAGCAAAATCCCTGACACCCCATTACTCATATTTGCCAAATCTGAGCCCTCTCCCCACATCATCACCTAATCTGTTACCACCCTCTGCAGTAAGTCCCCACTGACCTCTCTAGTCCCATTCTTGCCAACCACAGTCCAATCATTTTTTTTTTTTTTTTGGTACTGGAGATTGAACTCAGGGGCACTTGACCACTGAGCCTCATCCCCAGCCCTATTTTGTGTTTTATGTAGAGACAGGGTCTTACTGAGTTGCTTAGCGCCTCGGCATTGCTGAGGCTGGCTTTGAACTCGCGATTCTCCTGTCTCAGCCTCCCTAAGTACTGGGATTACAGACTTGCGCCACCGTGTCCGGCTCAGTCCAATCTTTACCCAGTAAACAGAGAACTCTTTTTTTTTTTTTTTTAACTTTCTAGGTGTAAGTTCTAGGTATAAGTGGTTCCAGGATCCCCATGGGACTTCGGCATTTGCAGATACCCAATTCTTTCCTTGGAATGGCACAGTGTTTGCATATAGTTTACACACACCCTCTTCCTCCCCGACTTCATGTGTGTATGTATTTTCAGATGCAGATTTACTCTGTTGCTCAGGATGGTCTCAAACTCTTGGGCTTAAGGGATCCTCACACCTCAGCCTCCCCACCTGGTAGCTAAGGCCACAGGCACATCACCACATCCAGCCTTCCCAAACCTTTAAGCCATCTCTATATCACTTATAATACCTAATACAATGTAAATGTCATATAAATAGCTGTTTAAGGAATAATGATGAGGAAAAAAGTCTATATACATGTTCAACACAGACATGACTTTTTAAAAATATTTTCAATCCATGATTTTTTTTTTGGCCATACTTATTACTGAGCTACATCCCAGTCCTTTTTATTTTTTAGTTTGAGACAGGATTGGTAAGACTGGCCTTGACCTTGGGATCCTCCTGCCTCAGCCTCCTGAGTGGTTGGGACTACAGGGGCACACCACCACACCCAACTCAATCCATGATTGTTGTTAAATTCACAGATGCAATATGGCACGGTGGCGCACTCCTGTAATCCCAGCAGTTTGGGAGGCTGGGACAGGAAGATCGCGAGTTCAAAGCCAGCCTCAGCAATGGCAAGGCGCTAAGCAATTCAGTGAGACCCTGTCTCTACATAAAACACAAAATAGGGCTGGGGATGTGGCTCAGTGGTCAAGTGCCCCTGAGTCCAATCTCCAGTACCAAAAAAAAAAAAATTTACAGATGTAGAACCCGTGAATATGGAGATTCTATTATATACCTATGTTAATGTACATACAGTGCACACACATGCTGATTGCATATACACAGTTCTGCTACTAACTATTTCTCTTTATTAAGGTACAGTTGACAAGCCAGACATGGTAGTGCATGCCTGTAAGTCCAACTACTCAGGAGGCTGAGGCAGGAGGATGGCAAATTGGAGGTCAGCTTGGGGAATTTAGCAAGATCGTGGGTTCAGTCCCCAGTAGTGAAAAAAAAGAAAATGTGAGTGTTGGGGGGTGGCACTGGGGATCAATCCCAGGTCGTCCTGCATACTTTTAGTTTGTTTTTGTTTTTGTTTTGTGTGTGCTTTTGGTTTTAATTACTTTTTTGGTAACTTTTAATAATTTATTTGTTTTAAAAAATTTGTTTTCCAATACTAGGAATTGAACCCAAGGGCATTCCACCAGTGAACTTCATCCCAGCCCTTTTTCTTTTTTATTTTGAGACAGGACAGGCCCTTGCTAAGTTGCTCATGCTGGCCTTGAATTTGCTGTTGTCCTGCTTGAGTCTTTCCAGTAGTTGAGATTATAGGTATGCACTATCATGCTGGGCCGGCAAATTATTTTTTTAATTTTTATTTTTAAAATATTCAAATATACTTTAATATTGTGAGACTAATACACTGACCACCCAAATTAAATACCTGCCATCCAATTTTAACAACTGTGAATATTTTGCAGTATTTGCCTTATTTACATGTAAGGGGGTGTGTGTGTGTGTGTGTTTTGTTTTGTTTTTTGCTAAACCTTTGCAAAATAAGTTGCAAATACCAAGCTGTTTCAGCTTTATCTACCTTAACACACACATCCTAAAAATAAGGACATTTTTAACTGGGTGTTGTGGTGGCACAAGACTTCCCCAACTGAGCTACATCCCCAACACTTTATTTTTTATTTTGAGACAGGGTCTTGCTATGTTGCCCAGGCTGGCCTTCAACTTACAATCCTCCTGCCTCAGCCTGCCGAGTACCTAGGATTATAGGTGTGGATCACGGCTCCCATCTATAATCAGTTTGTTTTTTTTTAAATGTTTATTTTTTAGTTGTAGGTGACAGAATATCTTTATTTTATTTTTATGTGGTGCTGAGGATCGAACCCAGTGCCTTATGCATGCTAGGCGAGCACGCTACCACTGCGCCATAACCCCAGCCCCTATAATCAGTTCTTAATGACCTCTTATAGTGTCATTTTTTAAAAACTGGATTTTAAAGTAAAAAAGCCAATTGTCTCAAGGAACCTCTTATATTGTCATTAACTACTGTTTCTTTGTAGTGTCAGTTAACTTCCTCCTGTCTCTTGTATATTTCCTATATAAGAAACCAGACCTGAACTAGGTGTTGTTGCCCACACCTATAATCCCAGTGGCTCAGGAAGCTGAGGCAAGAGGATCACAAGTTCAAAGCCAGCCTCAACAATTTAGCAAGGCCCTAAGCAACTCAGTGAGACTCTGTCTCTAAATAAAATATTAAAAAGAGCTAGGCATGTAGCTCGGTGGTTAAACACCCCTAGGTTCAATCCCTGGCACCAAAAAAAAAAAAGGAAAGAAAGAAACCAGATCTAAAGCCCTCAATATACTCAGGATAAATATTTTGGGCAACATTACATGCCTGATAGGTCATGGTTTGTGCTTCAGATTGTATCGCTTCCCTGGAATTATACCCTGCTAGGTTGTTCCTCTGGAAGGGATGCTAATGTTAATCACTTGATCAGGGTGGTGACTAACTGCCTGAACTCTCTACTGAGAGTTTTTATGTAGAGACAAGGTCTATTATGCAACGGTCTATTTTCCCTTTGCAGTTAGTTCTCATCCTAGCCCTTGTCTCTTGATTGCATTACATGGTCGGTTGTGGGTGCCTATCTATAGGTCACTTTTGTTCTGGATTTTATGAATCCAGGGCACCTGCAACAAACTTGGCACAGAGGTGGTGTTCAACAAATATACGCTGAATGAATAACCAGAACTGTGCCTGCCTCCATTCATTTTGGCATTTGGTTGCTTACAGAGGTGACACAGAGTGATGGTTTTGATTATTGTCTGATTGACCATATGTTGATAATCATCAAAACTGCATTACAGCCAGGCGCGGTGGCGCACGCCTGTAATCCCAGCACTTTGGGAGGCTGAGACAGGAGAATTGCGAGTTCAAAGCCAGCCTCAGCAAAAGTGAGCAACTCAGTGAGACCCTGTCTCTATAAAAAACACAAAATAGGGCTGGGGATGTGGCTCAGTGGTCAAGTGCCCCTGAGTTCAATCCCAGTACCCACCCACCTCCACCAAGAAAAAGAATGAGTTGGGCTGGGCACAGTGGTACACACCTGTAATCCCAGTGACTCAGGTGGCTGAGGCAGGAGAATCACACATTTGAGGCCAGCTTCAGCAATTTTGCAAGGCCCTAAGCAACTTAGCAAGACCCCATCTCAAAAGAAAAGAAAAAGGGCTGGGATGTAGCTCAGTGATAAAGCACCCCTGGGTTCAATTTCCAGTACCAAAATTAATTAGTTAATTAAGTTAAAAGAATGAGTTGGGCCTAGTGGGCACACCTATAGTCCCAGCACTTGGAAGACTGAGGTAGGAGGATTGCTTGAGCTCATAATTTTGAAACTAGCCTGGGCAACATTGTAAAACCCCATCTCAATAAAGCAGAATCCACTGAAGGTTCACATAGTGTGTTTGATTTTATGTCTCTGCAGTAGTCTGCTCTAATCTAAAATAGTCTCCTCACAGAGCCATCTCAAAAAGAAAAAAGAAAAAAAAAAGGACGCCCTGGAAACAAGATGATCTGTTTGAATCATGGTTTAACCGTTTACTCTCACTTGCTTTGTGACCTTGGGCAAATTATTCAACATGTCTGTGCTTTAATTTCCTCTGCCAGGGCTGGGGTTATGGCGCAGTGGTAGCGTGCTCGCCTAGCATGCGTGAGGCACTGGGTTCGATCCTCAGCACCACATAAAAATAAAATAAAGATATTCTGTTCGCCTACAACTAAAAAATAAATATAAAAAAAAAAAAAAATTTCCTCTGCCAAACAGGGCTGACCCACTGTGACCTGATTTTCAGAATTAAGTAAGTACTCAAATGTGCATAAGTATTATTAATTATTTAAATCTCTCTTGAAAGCATAATCTGGTTTCTCCAACTAGTCAAGAACAGAGATTACAAAATTGCACTTTATATTTATCATTAGTTTGGGTCTCCCCTCTCCCCAGGCTATGTGTACAGGGGAGTTTGTAAAGACTAGATGACCAGAAGGAGATGAATTAAGCCGCTCGGCAAGACTTTATTGGAATACACGCTCTCGGGCCAAATCCTCCCGTCCATTAGAGTGTGTCCGGGAAAATGGCGCTGGGGCTCCGGTGCACAGAGAATTTCAAGAAAACCGGGTCAGGAAGGGGAGGGCTTGGGGGCAGGAAGAGAAGGCCAGAGTTCTTCCTGGATAGGCCAGGAAAACCCGCTGATTGACAGGAGGTATGTCTACTGGTGGCCTCAGTGTCTGGCTGGCCGCTCCCGCAGCTGCTGACCGGTCCCCCTAATTGGACGTCCTGGACCCTGACCGGACCTAACAGAGTTAATGTGTAATATTGTGTAATATTATGTGTAATAGGCAGTTACTAAATGCTTGCTAGTGATTAAATGAAAAGTCCAACTCTGCCACACAAAAACTTGTACACAGGTGTTTCTAAAGCAGCTTTACTCATAACAGGCAAGAAGAGGAAACAATCCAACTGTCCATTAACTGATGAGTGGATAAATAAAATGTAGTGTGTCCATGCAATGGAATATTACTCAGCAATAAAAAGAGAAAAGGTACAAATGCATGCTACAACATAGATAGGTGCCACTGAAAACATTATGCCAAATGATTTGGGAGAGGTACTAGGGGTTGGAGATTCAACCCAGGGGTGGTTTACCACTGAGCTACACTCCCAGATCTTTTTATTTATTTATTTATTAAAAAATGTTTTTAAAGTTGTCAATGGACCTTTATTTAATTTATTTATATAATTAATGAATTAATTAATAAGTTAATTAATAAATTAAATTTATATAATTTAATTTATTTATATTTATTTTATTTCTATGCTGAGATTTGAACCCAGGGCCTCACAAATGCCAGGAAAGCACTCTACCACTGAGTCACAACCTTAGCCCCTGTTTTTTTCTTTTGAGACAGGATCTTACTGAGTTGCTTAGGGCCTCGCTAAGTTGCTCAGACTGGCTTTGAACTTGTAATTCTCCTGCCTCAGCCTCCTGAGCCTCTGGGATTACTGGCGTGCGCCACTGCACCTCGCAATATTATGTCAAATGAAAGAAGCCAGTCAAGCCAGTCACACAGTGTGATTCCATTTCTATGTAAAATCCAGAGTAGAACTATGGATAAAGTGAGAAAGCGGACTGGTAGTTGCCTAGGGCTGACAGGTTGAGAGGAATGTGGAGGAAATGACAGCCAAGGGATGCAGGAGTTCTTTTTCAGGTGATGAAAATGTTCTAAAGTTGATGATGGTGGAGCCAGGCTGTAATGGTAGCGCACACCTGTAATCCCAGCACTTTGGGAGGCTAAGACTATACTAGAAACAACTGAATTATACACATCAAGTGAGTGAATAGTATGCTGGTTTATCTTGTCTGCTAATAACTGTATCTTTTCTTTTCAACAAGCTACTGCCTTCCCTCTCTGAGGCACTATCCCATTTTGTCCCATTAAATATGTGGCAGGTCCTTTCCTCCCAGCCTGTGAGGCTGTTGCAGATCAAGGTTCCTGGAGAGCAAACACAGCTGCCCATCTGAGATAGGCTATTGCAGTCAAGGGTACCCTGCCAGGCTCCATGTGTACACAGTACTTCTCTTTTACGAGTGTCGTGTGGTTGGAGTGGCTGCTTGTTTCCGGTCCATCTCCCCTGCTACACTGTGAGCAGGAATCGTTTTGTTCACCTCTTTATTTTCTGTATTTAAAATAGCCATCTGTACTTCAAAGGCAGAATATGTGGAACCAGGGCTTCCACCTCTAGTGCTCTGATTTGGTCACTCTCTAAAGAGAAATGAGGGCCCTCAGGCATAAAACTCAGGATCTGGGGATTCCAAATGCCAATCCCAGCTTTTCCCAGGGCTCGTAGGGAATTTACCTCCTCGCCCTCTGCAAGTAGATTGTAGGGGAAGATTGAGTAATAAACAGGAAGGTTATACATGTAATAGTTTACACAGAATCAGAAAGTTTTTAAAAATAAAATAGGTCAACTCTTTGCCAGCTAGGACTGTTCTGCTCATTTTTTCTTGGTGGGGGGTCATGGGGTTGCATTAGGGAGAAGTGAGATATGTTAGTCTGCTCAGTTAGCAAAGGACAAAAAAGTTAAAGTGAGAAACCAGGATTCCCTGTCTTTCCTTTCCTAGTCTCTCTCTCTCTTTTTTTTTTTTTGGTACTGGGGATTGAACTCAGGGGTACTCTACCACTGAGCCATATCCCCAGCCCTATTTTGTGTTTTATGTAGAGACAGGGTCTCACTGAGTTGCTTAGCGCCTCACCATTGCTGAGGCTGGCTTTGAACTTGCGATTCTCCTGTCTCAGCCTCTCTAAGTGCTGGGATTACAGGCTTGAGCCACCACGCCCGGCTCCTAGTCTCTCTCATCTGACTTTCCCCCATTGTCTATACAGCCCCTTTGGTTTGTCCAGGGTGCTCTGGTGGTCTTGGTGTATGAAGGCTTTTGGCCTCAGTCCAGTGGTGACACAGTAAAGGATCCAAATGTGGCCCTAGCTGAGGGTTTGTGATAGCAGGTATGGGAAAGGGAAAAGGTTTACAATGGTTACCAAACTGTACTGTATGATGATTGATTTGATTCCTATCATACTCTGCCTGGTATGATACCTGGTTTATAACCTGGTTACAAACAATGCTGCCCCAACCCTGTTTTTGGCTATGTGGTCAGTGGTCAGCCAGTGATGAGAGCCTTCTGCATAGTTGCAGGCCCAGTTCCAGCTTGTACAGCCGCTGGGCCCTTGCAAACTGTTGCATCATTATTGCATAAGAACAGAGCCCAACAGATGAATGGATAAAGAAACTGTGGTATATATACACAATGGAATATTACTCAGCATTAAAAGATAATAAAATTATGGCATTTGCAGGTAAAATGGATGGAGTTGGAGAATATAATGCTAAGCAAAGTAAGCCAATCCCAAAAAACCAAAGGCCAAATGTTCTCTCTGATAAGTGGATGCTGATCCATAATGGAGCGCGTGGGGGGGGGCATAGGGAGAATGGAACTTTGATTGGCAAAGGGGAGGGAGGGAAGGAGAGGGGGTATGGGGGCAGGAAAAATGATGGAATGAGATGAACATCATTACCCTGGGTTAATGTATGACACATATGGTGCGACTCTACATTGTGTACAACCAGAGAAACGAAAAGTTGTGCTCCATTTATGTACAATGAATCAAAATGCATTCTGCTGTCATGTGTACCTAATTAGAACAAAAACAAAACAAACCAAAAAAAAAGAATGGAGCTCAAGAAACCTCTTAATTCACATCCCACATCCTTTTATTTATCGATTTATTTATTTATTTATTTATTTAGATACCAAGGATTGAACCCAGGAGTTCTTAACCACTGAGCCACATCCACAGCCCTATTTTGTATTTTTTTGGGGGGACAGGGTCTCACTGAATTGCTTAGTGCCTCGCTATTGCTGAGGCTGGCTTTGAACTCGCGATCCTCCTGCCTCAGCCTCCTGAGCTGCTGGGATTACAGGCGTGCACCACTGGGCCGGCTATTGATTTATTTTTAAACCAGGGCATACCAGAGTTGCGATCACAATACATTTGGTGGGCCAGAGCATTAGGGGCCTGAACAGATTCAGAATCAAGACAGCTTTTTTTCCAAGTCAGTATCTGGACCCAGCTTATACATTTCCCCACCATTTGTTAAACCCACACCTTCCCAAGCCTCCATTCTGCCTTGCTCTTGCCCTACTTCCTGGCCAGAGGCAACAGCCTCAGCTTGTATCCTTGGGTGGTGGCTGTCTCTGCCATCACTGAATCCCTGCAGCCAGCCACTACTTCAGCCTCCCCCAGGGGGAGAAAGCCAAGGACAGCAGCTCCAGCATGTAAGTCCAACCCACCTGGACTCAAGGATCTCCGAGCTTTCCAGCAGCTGCTCAGAGGGGCCCAGTTACACAACCCCAAGGGGGCTGAGGGAGAGCTAATGCCGTGGGGTAAACATGGAGCAGAAAGAGAGGAGACTGGGAGGAGCTGGCAGCTGCTCACTGCTGCCTGTCTTTCTCACCTGGTGACATCCACAGGAGTAAACGAGCAACTATGCATCATCCATCGTGACAGCACTCGCCTTAAGAGTGCGTTCCTTTCCTCTCTGCCTCAGGTCCCTTCCCTCTTAGCTCACGCTTGCTGCTTTCCACTTCCACCTTCCCCAGTAAAACATGAACGCTGGGGCTTTGCCTAGGAAAAGTTGTTTTCTAGGAAGTCGAGCAAACTGCATTTACTTTGAAAACCTTCAGAGGCTTTCTGCTTTGCCCCCTGAAGTATAAACTCTTGCTCTTTTCTCTGGGAGCAAATAATATGGATGGGGGTGGCTGCTCAGCAGTTATGCAGTTGTTTTGCCTATGACTTGGGGGTAAGGTTAATTTGGGGAGGAAAAGATAGGAAACCCACTTGGATGTAAGTACCAGCCACAGTTTTTCCAACCCAGCTTTGTTAGCCATAAAGCTATATTTTTATGTCAATCTGTCTGTTCCTAGGCCTTGTTCTCATTTGGTTCAGAACCTGTGGTGGTTGGGAAATGTGTTATGATTATTACAGTAATGATAATGAACCCACATACCCTCCTCAGGCTAAAATAAATAGCTAAAGTGCACCAGACATCCCATGATTGCAGAGCAGGCTACTGCTGGCCAGTGGCTCTCCAAAGGTAGCCCAGGCCTGATAGGAAGGTAGGAACTTGTTGAGAATAATGCTAGTAATAGAGACAAGG
>CM053407.1:21622862-21636276 GCA_028644305.1 Xerus rutilus | reverse complement strand
TCCTTGTTTTCCTGAAAGAGGCCCCACCTGGGCCTCCTCCCTCTGCCTCCCCTGGGATGTGTTGGCTTGTAACACTCCTGTGAATCACACATGTGTATGTGCCTTTGTTTTCTGCTCTGTTCACCTCTTTGCTGCTTTCGTTTTGAACTCCTGAAAGGAAACTTTCTGGTATTCATTGGCACTGAAGAAAGACAGGAAACAGTCTTACAGCAGGAAGAATTCCAATACATGCTGTGCCCAGGATTTCTGTCCAGTGCACAAGGAGATAAACTTCCAACATTCTTCACTCAGGAGCTTTGGAAACATGCTCAGGGGCTCAGAACCCCTGGCCTGGCCTCTTCCCAATAAGGTTGGTACCAGTTCCCATGATTACCAGTTAGGCACAGCACTCCGGCCCACCCCATACCCAGCCAGGACTTGTCTATTTCCCCAATGGTTCCTTGTTAAACTCCTGACTTTTAGGTTACCCCAAATTCTTAACTTTCTCCCTCACCTTAAGGGAGAGGGAAAGGGGTGCAGTGGCTGTTGGTCTACAGTGCAGGAAAGACAAAGTGAAGTCCCCAGAGGTGTCTCTGCTGGCTCTGGCTCTGGGCAGGCAGCTCTCCAGCTCTGCTCCCCTCCCTCACCAGTCTCAGAGCTATTTGCTCCTTCCTGAGGCCCTGCCATTGCAGGCCTCATTGGTGTGTGAAGTTCACCTGCCTGCCTGCCACGCCCTCGGAGGGTGGCCAAGGCTGGGGGAGGTAGTGTGGTTTGGGCAGAAGCAATTTCAGAAGGGAAGCCTGCCAGAATGCTCTTCCAAGCTCATGAGACCAACTGCTTGCTCACGAACTAGCTGGAAACAAAGAAGAGACCGGCAGGAAAAATTTTAAATTCAAAACAAAAACTTAACTAGAACTGCTTGTGGCCCTGAAATCAGTATTTTTTCATTGTTAATGCCTTCTGATTTTAAAAGTAAAGTCTTCCCGGTGGGGAAAAATCTAGAACATGTAAGATGCTGGTCATGGTAGCACACACACCTGTAATCCCAGCTACTCAGGAAGCTGAGGCAAGAGGATCGCAAGTTCAAGGCCAGACTCAGCAACTTAGGGAGGCCCTAAGTAACTTATAGAGGCCCTGTCTCAAAATAAAAAATAAAAAAGCATGGGGGGGCTAAAGTCATGGCTCAGTGGTAGAGCACTTGCCTGGCATGTGTGAGGCACTGGGTTCGATTCTCAGCACCATATCTAAATAAACAAATAGAATAAAGATCCATCAACAACTAATAAAAATATTTAAAAAAAAAAAAAAAGGATGAGATGTAGCTCAATGGTAAAGTGCCTCTGGGTTCAAGTTCCAGTACTCAAAAAAAAAAAAAGAGGGGGGAGGGGGAGTAATATTCACCCAAAATCATCCCACCTCCCAGAGAAAACTTCCTTAACATTTGGTATATTTTCATTTTTATGTTCACATGTTTTTACACTGCTGAAGTATATTGTATATGTCAGTTAATATCAACTTTTTTCTGCTTACTATTCCACAAGCATTCGCCCCCATCAGTGTTTTTGGTTGTGGCAAACTATTCCATCATGTGAATGTACCATGATGTACTCAACTGTTTTCTCCTCCTCCTCTTCCTCTTCTTCTCCTTCTCTCTCCCCTTCTTTATCCCTCTCCCTCTCCTTCTCTTTCTCCTTCTTCTTTAAGTAGTTACTTGGGAGGCTAAGGCAGGAGGAAGCAAGTTCAAGACCAGCCTGGGCAATTTAGTGAGACCCTGTCTCAAAATAAAATAAAAGGGGCTGGAGTTGTAGCTCAGTACTAGAGTGATGGCCTAGCCTGTGAGGTCCAGGGTTCAATCCTCAGGACTGAAAAATCATCATCATCATCATCATCATCATCTTGGGCATCTTAAGATATGTTACAAATAAAGTGGAACTCTTAGATCAGAAACTCTTGATTTTTAGAAAGGTTGTATAGCCACCATATTTGAGAATGTCCATGTGAAGATTTTTAAGTAAAGCATTGATACCCTCCCAAAAATTGATATTTTTGGGAGGTGATACTGGGAATTGAACCCAGGGCTTCATGCGTACTACACAATCTCTCTTCCACTGAGCTATCTCCAACACCAGCCCTGTTCATTTTGTTTATTAGCAATAGATTTCCTCTCTGAGCTGTCAAGAGAGGAAAGGAGATGTCCTCTGAGATCTTCAGAAAGTCCTGTTGGAGCTGAATCCATCTTTGGCTGTAACCCAAGAACACTGTGTGGCCAAGGCAAAGCCCCTGCCAATGCCAGGAGACTAGAATACTTGTGAACTCTTGAATATGACTACATTCATGTGATTAATTGATTGATGTCACACTCTCTCTCTCACAGTACTAGAATCTCCATGAGGGTGGAAACCAAATCTCTCATACAATATATTCCTAGTGCCAATCAGAGTCACTAGCGGATATAGTCAAGTTCTCAATAATGATTTGTGAATAAATACTCAGAGGGGATCTCTTCCCTCCTTTTTTTCTTTTTTCTTTTCTTTTCTTTTGGTACTGGAGATTGAACTCAGGGGCACTCCTCGACCACTGAGCCACATCCCCAGCCCTATTTTGTGTTTTATGTAGAGACAGGGTCTCACTGAGTTGCTTAGCGCCTTGCCCTTGCTGAGGCTGGCTTTGAAAGCCCTTGTTTTCAACTTCTGTTTCCGGTGGCCATTGTCAAGTTTTATGTGGAGCATTTTTCTCCCTGTCTTCCTTATGCTCTAAGGGGCCCTGAGGATTCTTGTGCTACGGAAGCATCAATCCAACAATATTAGACCCCATCCTTCTGGTCTGTTCTCTCACCATTGGATTCTGTCTGACAGACAATGTCCCCTCCAAGAATGGATTTCCCTAGGGGCTGGGATTGTAGCTCAGCGGTAGAGCGCTTGCCTCGCATGCGTGAGGCCCTGGGTTCGATCCTCAGCACTACATACAAAGCAATAAAATAAAGACATTATGTCCATCTACAGCTAAAAAAATATTAAACAAAAAAAGAATGGATTTCCTTTACATCTCCTCTTCTGTGGTAGCTTGGTGCTGATTCTCTCCCATGTAATCCAGGTAGGACAACCTCAAGTCTAACTTGTGCTCAGCTTTGTGTGGCTGACTTAGCACGGAGAGGGGGATATTTCTGATTATAGTTTAAGGATTTGCCTCCTACTGCATTGCAGCTAGCTAGCAGATAGATAATTAAGTCAAGGAGAATCAAAAAGAATCCATAAATTTGTTTGGCATGACTTGTTTTGTAGAAATGAGTGTGTGTTGGTTATTAGATACTCTCTCTCCAGCCCTGCTGGGTTTTGATCGGTGTCCCTTGAGCTCACACACACAGATCACTGGAATTAAATTTCTCTCACTGAGGGATAACAAATTGTCTGCTACTGAGATAACTAAGTGCATTTCTAGGCCCTCCTCTGTTTCTAGGGAGAAAGGAAGGAGATCTTGAGTTACAAGTGCTAAGAAGATTGTTCCAAGGAGCACTTCTTTGGCCCTGTGCTCTTCTGGGATGTAATAATCTTTATTGTAGTGGTCAGTTTTGCTAACAGGGCTTATTTTCAGCACAGGTGGAAACACGGCATCCCAGGGTACCTGGGTTTCTGGAACAGTACCGATTCAGTAGCTTATTATTTGGTTTGTTTTATTAACACCCTGAAGCCAGAGTTTTGATGGAGCAAACACAAAATAAAGCAAAACAAAATAAAAGCATTCACACACTCACAGGCAAATAAGCCAACAAACGAATTCTACCAACCACACAGATAGTCTTCCAATGTTTGTTTTGGGTGAACAAGCCTATATTTGCTAAATTATTAACACTTTGACTCCTAAGTGCCTGGAATCTGGAAGGTCAAGTCTGTTGACTGACCACGGAACTGATCTTTAGAACTGGCAGACTTGGCCACATATGTTAGAAATTTCCAGTACAAACATTCTGCCCCCTATAAAATTGTTCCTCATACAAATTCTAGGAGGATAAGCCACTATAATGCTCCAAAAATTAGGAGCTCTTTGCAAGTAAAAGAAGGCAAGTGCCTTGGTATTTAAGCCTTGTAATACTGCCAGTAAATACAATAGTGTACTGAGAGTTCTGAGTTCCACTGGCAATTCATTCATCCAACATTTTTTTTTTTTTACTTATTTTTGTGGTACTGGGGATTGAACACAGGGACTCTTTACCACTGAGCTAAGTTCCCAGCCCTTTTAATTTTTTTATTTTAAGACAAGGTCTTGCTAAATTGCTGAGAGTCTCACTAAGTCGCAGAGGCTGGACTCAATTTGCCATCCTTCTGCCTCAGCCTCTCAAGTCACTGGGATTACAGGTGTGTGCCACCACACTCTGTTAGACACCTCCTCTTTTTTTTTTTTTTTTTTTTTTTTTGGTACCAGGGATTGAACTCAGGGGCACTGGACCACTGAGCCACATCCCCAGCCCTATTTTGTGTTTTATGTAGAGACAGGGTCTCACTGAGTTGCTTCGTGCCTCGCCATTGCTGAGGCTGGCTTTGAACTCGCGATTCTCCTGTCTCAACCTCCCAAAGTGCAGGGATTACAGACGTGCGCCACCACGCCCGGCTTAGACACCTCCTCTTGAGGAATTTGGGGTGGCTGCTGGAGGAGGCAGCCCTTTGACCTAGGAGCAGAAAAGTTAGCCAGTTAAGGCTGGATAGGGAGTGGGGAAAGACATATTTGGGGAGGAAGAAACAGCAGTACAATTAAGTCTGGGGAGGGGCTGGGGCTGTGGCTCAGTGGTAGAGCGCTAGCCTAGCATGTGCGGGGCACTGGGTTCAAGCCTTCGCACCACATAAAAATAAATAAATGAAATAAAGGTATTGTGTCCATCTACAACTAAAAACAATTTTTTTAAAAAAAAGTCTGGGGAGAGGAGAGGCGGTGGCACACATCTGTAATGCCAGTGACTTGGGAGGCTGAGGCAGGAGGATTGCAAGTCCAAGGCCAGCCTTAGCTAGCAAGGCCCTAAGTAACTGAGGAAGACCCTGTCTCAAAGTAAAAAATAAAAAGGGTGAGGGACTTAACTCAGTGGTGAAGCACCCTGGGTTCAAGTCCCATCACCAAAAACAAACAAACAAAAGGGCTAGGTTGTAGCTCAGAGGTAGAGCACCCTGGGTTCAAACCCCAGTATAAATAAATAAGTAGATAGATAGATAGATAAATAAAAGTCAGGAAAGAAGACACTAGTGTGTTTGGAGAGAACACAGCATAAGGAGATGGGTACAGTCGTGCTTGCTGAGTGTGGCAGAGCTCAGGAAGTGCGGAGAGCTTCCCTGTCCATAAATGTCTAGGACCTGGAATTAGATCAGGTAACCCTGGGCCACTCCCAGATGGCCTCTTTCCCTACTTTCTCAGAACTCCTAGCTCTTCAAAGGGTAAAGCATCAGCCTCTGGCAGCTGGCAGCCCTTGGTAGCAGAGAGTTATTAAGCACACAGTCTCCCCTTCTTTCTGGTTAGAATAACTTCAGTTTTATTTGGGAAATCTACCTGTCATGGTTATCTTTTCCCCTGATTGACATGTGTTTAAGAAGGGAAATGTGCGGGCTGGGATGTAGCTCAGTGGCAAAGCGTCTGCCTTGCATTTGCAAAGCCCTGGGTTCGACTCCCAATTCCAAACAAGACAAAAAAGGAAAGAAGAAAAAGAACCCCACCAAAAAGAAGGGAAATATGCAATTTCTGACGTCTGAGATGCAAAGGAAGGCTACTCAGGCCTTCTGGTATCTCTACTCTTAGAAGCACTTTGGTGAAGCCGGACGCGGTGGCACAAGCCTGTTTCCCAGCACTTTGGGAGGCCAAGACAGGAGAATCATGAGTTCAAAGCCAGCCTCAGCAACGACAAGGAGCTAAGCAACTCAGTGAGACCCTGTCTCTACATAAAACACAAAATAGGGCTGGGGATGTGGTTCAGTGGTTGAGTACCCCTGAGTTCAATCTCCAGTACCAAAAAAAAAAAAAAAAAAAAAAGAAGCACTTTGGTGAACTGGGATGCAGCTCAGTGGTAGAGCACTTGCCTAGCATGGTGAGATTCGTACTGCAAAAAAACAAAACAAAAAAAACAATAACAAGAAAAAAAGTGGAGGGGAATTTGGAGACACCGACATATGATGGGAAGAAACTCTGGGACCACGGAAGCAGAAGTTAGAGTGGGTGTCTCCAAGGCGAGGAATGCTGGTAACCACCAGGAGCTGGAAGTCAAGGAAGGAGCCTTCCCCAGAGCCTTCAGAGAACCCAGCCCTGCCAACACCTGGATTTGGGGGATTTTGGACTTTCAGCTTCTACAACTGTGGGAGAATAAATTTCTGAGTTGTGTGTGCGTGTGTATGTGTGTGTGGTACTGGAATCCAGGGCCTTATGCATGCTACACAGGCACTTTTCCATTAAGCCGTATCCCTATCCCTTCTTATTTTATTTTATTTTTTCCTTTCTATTGGCCCATTATGATTATATGTAACAGTGGGATTTGTTACAATATATTCATAGATGCACACAATAAAACAGTATAATTCAATCAATTTCATTCCCCAGTACCTCCCCTTTCCTTCCCTTTCCTCCTCCTGATCCCCTTCTTCTACTGATCTCCCTTATATATGTTTTTAATCTGTTCTAATTAGTTATACATGACAGTAGAATGCATTTTGACACATTGTACACAAATGGAGCGCAACTTCTCATTCCTCTGCCTTACATGATAGAGTCACGCCAGTAGTGTAATGGTACATGTATATAGGGTGACAATGTCTGTCTCATTCTACCATCCTTCCCATCCTCACAGCCCCATCCCTCCCCTGACTCGCCTCTGCACAATTCAAAATTCCTTCCTTCTTCCCTATCTTCTCCCCACTGTGGATCAGCTTCTGCTTATTAGAGAAAACATTCAGCGTTTGGTTTTTTGGGACTGACATTTCACTTAGCATGATGTTCTCTAGCTCCATCTATTTACCTGCAAATGCCATAATTTCATTTTTCTTTAAGGCTGAGTAATATTCCATTGTGTATATGTACCGTATTTTTTTTATCCATTCATCTGTTGAAGAACATTTAGGTTGGTTCCATAGTTTAGCTATTGTGAATTGAACTGCTATAAACATTAATGTGGCTGCATCACTGTAGTATGCTGATTTTAAGTCCTTTGGATATAAACCAAGGAGTGGGATATCTGGGTCAAATGGTGGATCCATTCCAAGTTTTCTGAGGTATCTCCATTCTACTTTCCATGATGGTTGCACCAATTTACAGTCCCACCAGCAATGTATAAGTGCACCTTTTCCCCCACATCCTTGCCAACACTTATTATTGCTTGTATTCTTGGTAACTGCCATTCTAACTGGTGTGAGATGAAATCTCAGAGTAGTTTTGATTTGCATTTCTCATTACTGGAGATGATGAACATTTTCCCATATGTTTGTTGATAGATTGTATTTCTTCTTCTGTGAAGTGTCTGTTCAGTTCCTTTGCCCATTTATTGATTGAGTTGTTTGGTTTTTTGGTGTTAAGTTTTTACTTCTTTATCCTGGAGATTAGTGTTCTGAGGTGTGTGTGATAAAGATTTTTCCCATTCTGCAGACTCTCTCTTCACATTTGTGATTGTTTTCTTTGCTGAGAAGAAACTTTTTAGTGTGAATCCATTCCATTTATTTATTTATTTTTTATTTTTTTGGTACTGGAGATTGAACTCAGGGGCACTGGACCACTGAGCCACATCCCCAGCCCTATTTTGTGTTTTATGTAGAGATAGGGTCTCACTGAGTTGCTTAGCACCTCCCCGTTGCTAAGGCTGGCTTTGAACTCATGATCCTCCTGTCTCAGCCTCCCTAAGTGCTGGGATTACAGCCTTGTGCCACCGCCCCCGGCTCCATTTATTAATTCTATTTTTTACCCCCCAAATTTTATTCAGTAAAAGGACAATACATAAGATAGAAGATACTTACAGTATATTAATTGCCAAAACAATGTTATATTAAATAAAATTTGTATAAAGTCTACTTTCTAAAGGCACTAAAGGAGATTCCTAATGTCCATATGAAATGACCAACCTCTCGAACATCAGGGAAAGGAGAATGGACCTGCAGCTAGGACTCATCCCTCAGACAGTAATTCTTACAAAGACTCAGGACAGCTAGCGTCGCCTGGTGCAGGGCGCAGCGAGATCGTGGGCAGCGTGGACAGAAGGAAGCCTCTCAGGAGCAGCAAGTCCACTCCTGGACCAGAAACCCACAGCCCCGAATGACCAGATGAGGATCTTCATAGCAGGGTCCGCTCAGTGAGGACAGCAGACGCCCACCTCTGCCCGGCAGGCTGCGGAGACCTGGAGCTCAGCGGGCCGAAGTGGCCAGTGCAGGGGCCCGTGGGACCTGCAGGACTGGCAGCCGCAGAACCTATACATATTCAGTAAAGTCCTGGCCTGGTCTGTCCTTGTCAGCAATGCCACCTCCAACAGGCTATGCAAGTGTCTTGGCAGGGACCAAGGGTTCCCTGAAGGGGTCCAAGGTGAGAGGAGCTTGGTAAATTGAAGTAAGTGAACAACTTGGTGTCCGGCACGAGATCCCGGGCGTGGGGGCCCTGAGGTCAAGCTGCGGTAGGTGGCCAATGGGATGCCCTCCTGAGCTGCACCCCAAGCCCACCAAGGCCTTGCTGTGGCTGGAGAAGTGGGGTTTGCTGCTGAGAAGATACCTGACGAGCTGGGTAGAGCGAGGCCGCGGAAACCCTGGGCTGTTGGGAACACCCAGCTACACACCTGGCCAGGGGACACCAGGCTGCTGAGCACAGCCAGGGCCGGGAGTGGCGCAGCCCAGGTATAGGCTGTACTGGTTGCTGAAGTTGCTATCGGGATGATTTGGCTCGTTTTCTTGAACCAGACCTGAACTTGGTGCTCCTTCACTTTGAGACTTTCAGCTAAGGCCAAGCTGTCCTGGTAGCTCAGGTACTTGTTCCTCTGGAACAGCTTCTCCAGTAGGCGCTGCTGGTCCTTATTATAGACAGTGCACTCCTGCTGCTGCCTCCTTGGGGAAACTGGGGGAACTTGGGGACCTGGGTACACTTGGAGGTCTTGGGGCACTGATAAGCTGGAAGCCCCTGGGGGACACAGGGAGTCTGGGAGAAATGTGGAGCCCAGTAGATCACTAGGTTCTTGCATCTTGGATCCTGTTCTTTTCCCACACAGGTCTATTAATTCTTAATGTCACCTCTTGCAGTTTAGGAGTCGAGTGGTGTTAAGGAAGTCAGGTCCTAAGCTGACATGATGATTTGGGTCTACTTTTTTTTCTATTAGGTGAAAGGTCTGTTCTAGTGCCTAAGTCTTTGATACACTTTGAGTTGATTTTTGTGCAGACTGAGAGATAGAGGTTTTTTAAAAATGTTTTTTAGTTGTTGATTGACCTTTATTTGTTTATTTATTTATATGCAATGCTGAGGATCAAACCCAGTGCCTCCCACATGCAAGGCAAGTGCTCTACCACTGAGCCACAATCCCGGCCCTAGATAGAGGCTTAATCTCATTTTGCTACATATAGATTTCCAGTTTCCTCAGCACCACTGAATAGGTGAATAGACTATATCTCCAATGTATGTTTTTGGTAACTTTGGTACAAGATAACTGTATTTATCTGGGTTTGTCTCTGTGTCTCTTATTTATTTTGAGACAGAGTCTAGCTAAATTGCCCAGGCTGGCCTCCAACTGTGATCCTCCTGCCATAGCCTCCTGAGTTTCTGGGATTACAGTCATGTGCCACTATACCCTGCTTAAATTTCTGTTCTTTTAAGTCACCCAGTTGGTGCCAATTGGTTATGGCAGCCTCGGGAAACGACTATGTCACTGTTCAATGACTGTATTTGCTTAATCATTTGTTGTCTAATCAAAACACAGATTCATGCCAATTAGCTTCACCTTAAATTTCTTTTACAAGGATTTCAGTGGATCATCAATACAGCCCAGGTCTTATATTTACGCTCCAACTCTCTCCTAAAATCTTGTCATGTTCTTTTTCATGGCTACCATTACTACATAACTAATCCACCCCAAATTTAGTGACTTAAAACCACCAAGTATACTCAAACACTTACAAGTTTACATATTTGACCCAGCTTCTTTTTGGAGTTCCAGACTTATAATATTGAACTAACTAACTTCCTTCCAGCATTTACAATGAGCATAGATTCCATGGCTCAAGACAGATAGGATGTTCAGACGGATCCTATTGAGAATGGCTTATCTCTGCCACGCAATGTCTGGGGACTCAGCCAAAAAGGCTCAGAGCCTAGCTGTGAATTCATACATATGCCTCGACTAGTGTGACTTGGACAGTTCTGCCCACATGGCCTCTTCTTTCATTTTTCTTCTTTCATGGGCTGTGCTTCTGGTGTTTATATAGATACACATATATAAAGTCATATTTGCTTAACTATATGATGTATCCTTATTTTTCAGAGGAGGAAAAGTTAATTTTGGCTCATTGAGTTTCAGAGTTTCAGTCTATGGAGAGCCATCTCCATTGCTTTGAGCCTAAGGTGATGCAGAACATCATGGTGGAGAAGAGCTGCTCAGCTTACGATAGATGGGAAACACGGAGACTATATCATATATTCTTTTAAATTTAAAAAAAAAGTTTAGTTATAGATAGACACAATATTTTAATTTAATTTTTATTTTTTTTGGTACTGGGGATTGAACTCAGGGGCACTCGATCACTGAGCCACATCCCTAGCCCTATTTTGTGTTTTGTGTAGAGACAGGGTCTCACTGAGTTGCTTAGCGCCTCGCCATTGCTGAGGCTGGCTTTGAACTCGCAATTCTCCTGTCTCAGCCTCCCTAAGTGCTGGGATTACAGGCTTGAGCCACTGTGCCCGGCTAATATTTTTATTTTTATTTATTTATTTTTATGTGATACTAAGGATCAAACCCATTGCTTCACACATACTAGGCAAGTGCTCTCCCACTGAATTACAACCTATATGGTATTCTTGAACTCAAATATTTGTTGTCATTGTGACCGTAGCAGAGGTAGTAGCTACCCTGGCAGATACGTTCTTGGGCTTGAACCTGATAGCCATTCAGAAGTTTGTTAATGGGTTTATAAGTCCTCAGTATTTGCTCTCCCCCTCCCCCGCTTCTCCTACTCTCCCTCCCTTCCCTAACACTAGCCAAGCTGGCACTGCTTTGTATCATTGGCAAGTTAAGAAAATAGGCAAGTAGACACTCTGGACATAGGTAGCCAAGTTACATAGGCGTATAACCCTAAATGGAGAGGAGACAGTAGAATTCTTACTTTTTTTTTTTTTTTTTTTTTGATACTAGAGATTGAACTCAGGGGCACTCGACCACTGAGCCACATCCCCAGCCCTATTTTATGTTTTGTTTGGAGACAGGGTCTCACTGAGTTGCTTAGTGCCTCGCCATTGCTGAGGCTGGCTTTGAACTCGCGATTCTCCTGAGACAGGAGGCTGAGACAGCCTCCCAAAGTGCTGGGATTACAGGTGTAGGCCACCACACCTGGCTAAAATCCTTACTTTCTAATGCTGGTGCCCTAGATGTTGAACACAATCTCTCACATTTGTATAGAGTTTTACACTTTAAAAAAGGGCTTTTACAAATGCTTCCATATTTAATTTTCACAGGAATCCTGTGAAAAAGACAGGACAGGTGCTATGTATCCTAATGTTTTAAATGAGGAGAGATGGTGAATTGCCACCAACTGTTGTGATTCATGGAGCCTCACAACAGAAAGGGACCGCTCCTCTCACTTCAGTCTGCCCCATCAGGTTGCTCCCATTTCCACAAGAGCCATTGAGGACATGACCAGCCCTCCACCCACTCAGATGTCAAGATTCCCAAAGCCAGGCACAGTGGCGCACGCCTGTAATCCCAGCACTTAGGGAGGCTGAGACAGGAGAATCGCGAGTTCAAAGCCAGCCTCAGCAATGGTGAGGCGCTAAGCAACTCAGTGAGACCCTGTCTCTACATAAAACACAAAATACGGTTGGGGATGTGGCTCAGTGATCAGTACCCCTGAGTTCAATCCCTGGTACCCAAAAAAAAAAAGATTCTCAAACAAGGATGACTATAGACTAAGTTCTTGAAATGTATTTAATGTAGACATATTATGGGTGCTCAAGAAGTTTTTAATCTAGTAATGAGAAAAACAAAAGTAGGTCCATAAATGATTTTAGAAATACTATGCAGAGATAACATAAAATTCTGAAATAGAATGTGACAAGGTCAAAAATATTAGAGTACTTGCTCTCCTCCCAAGCTCACCTGACAGCCCAAATTTCCTCAGAATCAGTTTTGTGGACATCACTCACACCTATAATCTCAGCTACTAGAGAGGCTGAGGCAGGAGGATCATAAGATTTTTTGTTTGTTTTTTTGCAGTGCTGCAGATCAAACCCAGGGCCTTGTGCCTGTTAGGCAGATGCTCTACCACTGTGCCATGTCCCCAGTACTGGAGGCTCATAAGTTTGAGGCCATACTGGGCAACTTAGTGAGACACTGTCTTAAAATAAAAATAAAAAAGATCTGGGAATGCAGATCTCCTAAGTTCAATCCCCAGGAAAATACACAAACACACACATGTGGAGGTGGCCAGCCACGGTTTCACTGAGAGAGGAAATGAATCTTAGCAGCTTCACTACACATGTGGAAGAGATCAGACGGGGTGATGGTAGAGAAGATATCTCCTGAGCTCCAAGTCCACACTTCCAACTGCCAATTACAAAGCTAAAAACCCCGGGCGCGGTGGCTCAAGCCTGTAATCCCAGCACTTAGGGAGGCTGAGACAGGAGAATCGTGAGTTCAAAGCCAGCCTCAGCAACGGCGAGGCACTAAGCAAGTAACTCAGTGAGACCCTGTCTCTACATAAAAAAAAAAAACACAAAAAAAATAGGGCTGAGGATGTGGCTCAGTGGTTGAGTTCAATCCCCAGTACCAAAAATAAAAATAAAAAAATAAAAAATAAAAACCACCCACGATTTCCTACCATGCCAGATCCTTCTCCACTGGGTCCGCTGAGCGCCTTCAAAGCTGTTTACCTTCCCAATCAGAGGGTTACAAGCCTCTTCCCTCTGCCTCACCCTCACCCCAACCAGTTCTCAAGTACCATGGATTCTACCTGGAGAATGTCACTCACCTCTCTTGCTAGCTTGGTTCAGGTCATCTTTACCTTTGCTTGGGTCTCGTTTGTTTAGCAACTGCCTGAATGAGCCCTCTTCTTTTGTGCTCCTTTCAGATCTAACCTTTACACTGCTGCTGAGCTTACCGTCTTCCTTGATATGGCGTACCCATCCCCTAGACCAAAACTCATGCAAGACTGTCCTCCTGCATCTGTTCTTGAATCCATAGATGCTTGTGCTGAGCATAAGTATAGACATTTTTGATGGGCTTGAGGTGGGATTTTTTTTT
>CM053407.1:21573245-21607504 GCA_028644305.1 Xerus rutilus | reverse complement strand
TGTGTGTGTGTGTGTGTGTGTGTGTGTAGAGAACTATGAAACATTTGTTTCATAGTAAAATGTCACGACTTGGTGACACAGGGTAAAGGATATAGGTATTCTCTTTACTACTTTTGAAACTTTTCTGTTAAATTATTTCAGTTACAATAGGATATGATTTCTTTAAAGGGTGCTCTATTGCTGAACTACATCCCCAGCCCTTTTTATTTTTTTAATATCTATTTTTTAGTTGTAGGTGGACAGACTATCTTTATTTTATTTTTATGTGGTGCTGAGGATCGAACCCAGTGCCTCACGTGTGCTAGGCGAGCCCTCTACCACTGAGCCACAACCCAGCCCCTTTTAAAAATATTTTTAGTTATAGATAGACACAATAGCTTTATTTATTTGTTATGTGGTGCTGAGGATTGAACCCAGTACCTTACACATGAAAGGCGAGCACTCCACCACTGAGCCACAACCCCAGCCAACCCTAGCTCGCCCCAGCCCTTTTTGAGACTAGGTTTCACTAAAGTTACTAAGGAGCTCACTAACTTGCGGAGGCTGGCTTGGAACTTGTGATCCTCCTGCCTCATTCCAAGTCACTAGGATTACAGGTGTGTGCTACTGCACCTGGCTTACCCCTTTTTTGTTGTTAATGTTGTTTTTTCATTTTTCATTTCTTCTTTTAAAATTTTGTTTCCTTTTTTTCTTAGTTTTTAGTTAAACATTTTTATCCTTAATAAAAAATAAACCCAAGTGTTTGCACATAGTCCTCTCCTTTATATGACCAAGTTGAGAATGTCAAATGAGATGGAGGAGAGCTATAGAAGTATATGTTATGTCAATATTTTCCTAATGTTATCAGAGTCAGGCCACATACTGGGACACACAGTCCTCCTTTTCATTTCTTTGCCTCAAACTTCCCCTTTCCAGGACTTGGCCAGTTTCCTCTTCTACTTCCTACCCTCATTTGCCTGCATTTCACTAAGAGATGGACAATCTTGTTTTCCAGACCCCTTCCAAAGTAGGTTTTCTTTTTTGATGCTGGAGATCAAACCTAGGGCCTCATGCATGCTAAGCACACGCCTTACCACTGAGTTCCATCTGGCAATCCGGTTATGTAGAGTTTTTTTCCCTCCAATACTGGGGATTGAACCCAGGGCCTTGCACATGCTAGGCAAGCACTCAACCACTGAGCTACATTCCCAACCCCATGTAGGTTCTTTGAAGGACTCAGAATGCAGTCCCTCATCTCTGCATAGGATGGAAAGACCAAGTTAGCTCTGCCTCCAACTTTTAACTAGAAACATGTGTTTGTTTACATATGCAACAGATATTTCCTGAGCATTTCTTTTTCTGTGCCAGAACCTGTGCTGGATACTGGGGATACAGTCATGGCAAAAGGACACGGAGGGCTGGGGTTGTGGCTCAGTGATAGAGCACTTGCCTGGCACGTCTGAGGCACTGGTTCAATCCTCAGCACCACAGAAAAATAAATAAATAGATAAAGGTGTTCATTTGCAACTAAAAATTTTTTTTTAAAAAAAGAGACATGGAGAGCAGGTGGGTGAAGTAGTCGAGAAGTCCTGAGAGATCAAAGGTTGTCTTACACATGATTTCACATCTTTTAATGCTCAATTTGTCTTACTTATTAGTTGGACTCTTAAGTTATGTTGTGCTGCACAGAATCTCAGTCCTAAGATTTTCCATGAGCCCAAGAAAACAATTAGAGCCAACTTCTCATCGGAATCCTGTTCCTGTACAAACTTCCCTATACCTTTAGGACATCCAGTTCCTTTATATCAGGAAAAAGCACTAAAATTGATCTTGCAGATAAGCAAACGCGAAGGAACAGCTCATTCTGAGATGGAGATTTGCACTTGTCCTGGCTCCAAGGATCTAAAACTGCTGTAAGGTGACAAAGAACAAGGGCAGAAGGAGGATCTTGGGGAGAGGAGGACTGATCAGGTGGGTGTCCTCTTTCTGATCTTTGGTCTCAGTTTATGTTCCCATAGTCTGAGAGGCAGAATCTAGCCCCACAGTGCACAAATTGCTTTGGAGGCCGTGCACTGTGGCTTTGAGGCGCACTGCCATATGTGGCTCTGAACTAGAAGGGTTATCTCCACATAGACAGGAAACCCAGCCTCCTGGGGCACCCAGAAACATAGCAGTTTTGAGTCCTTCAAGGGGCTTGAGGGTGTGGAGAGTCACCTGGTGAGAGCTAAAGCCAGAGACAGAGAACCTGATGTAACTGCCCCATTGTGACTATGACAGACTGGCTTATGAACACATGTGAAGCCCCTTTTTGGAACTCCTCAAAATATCTGAGGACCCCCAATGGCACTAAATTCCCACTTGGAGAGTTCAAGGAATAAGAATCCGAATTTCTTTTTTCTGTTTTGGTACTGGTGAGTAAACTCAGGGGCACTCGACCACTGAGTCACATCCCCAGCCCTATTTTGTGTTTTATGTAGAGACAGGGTCTCACTGAGTTGCTTAGCACCTCGCCGTTGCTGAGGCTGGCTTTGAACTAGCGATTCTCCTGTCTCAGCCTCCCTAAGTGCTGGGATTACAGGCTTGAGCCACCGCGCCCAGCTCCAATCCCCTCTTTTGTCTGACCTTGGCGGGAAGCTTCTCAGCCTGATTTCTCAGGGCTTTCTTGGCCCTTGACTGTACATGTCAGTTCTGTCTTCTGTTCTTCGCCTGTTCTTGACTCAGATGCCAGTCACTGTTCCTTCCTGTGGTGAAACCTCTCATCCCCAAATCAAGTCTTTACGTAACCATCACACCTCACATGGTGTGTGTGTATGTAGTTTTACTTTCCCCAAAAGTTCTTTACATGTTTGGAACATCAGTAAGTTGTTCTGAACAATGTTAGATACTTATGGCTACCCCTGGACAGAGAATAAAATGAAGACTGGCTTCCCCAAGGTCACCAGGATGATAGATGGGGCCCAGGACAGCCAGGCTCCCTATCCTAACTTGGGCCTTCGGAACCACATTGCCTCCTGTACATTCAGCACTGGGTGCACCACATAGATTACATATCCCAAGTTTTCTGGGACAGTCTCTTTCTTTCCTTTCTTTTTTTCTGACATAGGTCTTGCCATGTTGTCCAGCTTAGTCTCAAACTCCTCGATTCAAGAGATCCTCCCACCTCAGCCTACCAAGTAGCAGGACTGCAGGTGCACATCATCACAACTGGCTGAACAGTCTCTTTTTTTTGGTACCAGAGATTGAACCCAGGGGCGCTTAACCACTGAGCCTCATCCCCAGCCCTTTTTGTTTTTAATTTTGAGACAGGGCTTAGCTAAATTGTTGAGGCTAGCTTTGAACTTGTTATCCTCTTGTCTCAGCCTCCCAAACTGCTGGGATTACAGGTGTGAGCCACTGCACCTGGCAGGACAGTCTCATGTTTAAATTGTCATATTGTCTTCATGAAGTCAGTCCTCTTTAGACCCCACGTCCTGGTTATTTCCCTCAGAATATGTGATGATAAAGCCGGGTGTGGTGGCTGACGCCTGCAATCCCAGCACTTTGGGAGGCTGAGACAGGAGAATCGCGAGTTCAAAGCCAGCCTCTAGCAAGGGCGAGGAGCTAAGCAACTCAGTGAGACCCTGTCTCTACATAAAACACAAAATAGGGCTGGGGATGTGGCTCAGTGGTTGAGTGGCCCTGAGTTCAATCCCTGGTACCAAAAAAAAAAAAAATGTGATGATGAAAGTTGTCTCAAGTTATAGGCTCTAGGTCCTGTTCTGGAGAGCCACAACATCAGGATCTAACTAACAAGTGCTGGGGCCACCCCTGACTGACCTCTGCCATGTGAAGCCCAACTCCTCCCTGTACACCAGGAGACACAAAATTCTGTATGAGGCCATCTAGAAGGCCAGGGCGGGGAGGCCCTTGGTTGGCAGGCTAACTAGAAAGCCAGTCATTATGATACTGAGGTCATGTTTTAGTCAGCAAGGCCAGAACTAGGTCTTCCTCCACCCCCACCCTCTCGCCTCTCCCTCCCCTCAGGGGATCATCTGCTGTCAGGCTTACTTCCTGACAATCTAGAAAACATGAGGGGCTGTGGGTGGCAACGGGAGTGTGCTGAGACTTAAATGGCAGAGGGTGCTGACACCTATGTCTAATGATGTGGAAGTTGTAGGGGGAGACGCAGACAAGTGGGACCTCAGCAGAAGGGAGGCAGGCCTGACATCCCCCTCTCAGTGCCTCAGTGCCACGACAGCAGTACCTGTCTTTTTTTCTTTTTTTTTGGTACCAGAGATTGAACTCAGGGGTACTTGACCACTGAGCCACATCTCCAGCCCTGTTTTGTGTTATGTAGAGACAGGGTCTCACTGAGTTGCTTAGTGCCCCGCCCTTGCTGAGGCTGGCTTTGAACTCGTGATTCTCCTGTCTCAGCCTTCCTAAGTGCTGGAATTACAGGCGTGCACCACTGCGCCTGGCTCAGTAGTACCTGGTTTTATAGAGGTTCTTTGCCTGGCTGTCTTAGAGGAGAGAGCCTCATTCCTAGGCTTATGGGATCACTGCCTTAAAACATGGCTTCCTATATTTCCTGTCCCACCCACAGTTGTTCCCACTAGGGCCTTCTCAGATTCCTTCTGCCAGCCATGCTGCAGATGGGCCTTTCTGTGGAATTCCCTTCAGGGTACAAATGTCTTCCTCCCAGTTCAAAAGCTGGTGTTCCACATCTTTTCTCCTTTGCTATGTCCTTGCTCCCCTAACCCAGTAAATCAGAAGGAATGGGGGACATTGATTCTCATTTTTTATACCTTTTCAAAAAGTATCTTTCTGTTTTTTGGTACCAGGGATTGAACTCAGGGGTACTCGACCACTGAGCCACATCCCCAGCCCTATTTTGTGTTTTATGTAGAGACAGGGTCTCACTGAGTTGCTTAGCGCCTCGCCATTGCTGAGGCTGGCTTTGAACTCGCGATTCTCCTGTTTCAGCCTCCCAAAGTGCTGGGATTACAGGCATGTGCCACTGCACCTGGCTTGAAAAAGTATTTTCTATTATTTTGAAAACTTTTCTTGTAACACACAGGAACTATTTTGCTCCTCATCTTACTTTGGGAAACCCCAAGGTTGAGCTGTGGGAGTTGAACCCAGTAGGGGTTCAACTACATGGGAACCCTACATGGCCGACCAGTAGGGTGGGCCTAGGCAGAGTTAGGGCTTGGCAAGAGAGCCCAGGGCCCCCTGAGCTCAGTGGCATGGGGAGTGGGGGCCTGGAGGTAGGATGGAAGGGTGGGGGAAGCTGCTACCCTGCCTGTTCTCTACCTCTTAGGTTCATCTCTGATCTGTGAGGTGATTTTTCAAATACTTTGAGCCCTCAGCTTTTGTCTGCTCACCCAACAATGAGCGCTGAGTCTCTAGTCTGTTGTCAGGCCGCTGCCCAGTTCTTTGCTGTTTGGAGCTGTTTGTGGAGCCAAACTGCCCAGACTGGCTCTTTGAGGGCAGGCAGGAAGTGCTGGCACCAGTCACCAGTCGGGTGCAACACAGGTGTTCCAACTCGTGGCAGCCTGCTGGTCTAGCTCCAGGCCCAGGTGGCTGCAAGCTCCAGGGTGGATGACTCAGGTAAGCTGTGCTGGACAAACCAACCAGCATTCTCACCCCAGCAGGATGATCCTATAATTAGCCCTCCTGTTGCCATTGTACCACCACCTTGTGAGGGTGGCCTTGCTGGCACAGAGCCAGGACCCAAGGACACTGGCAGGAATGTGGTTATCTTGGTTTGTGTTTTGTTGCCCAAGGTGCTTCTGAAGCTGGGCTTGGAGCTGAACCACTGGCACCTGCACTGTCTGATGGGGTGGAAGCTGCCCAGCTAAACAAGCCCTACCCAAGGCCAATCTGTGGAGGAAATTCTAGGATATCACTTTTTTCTTATCCCAACACCTATTGTTTCAGCACTTTCTTCTCTCAGGAGACCCAAAAGTCCAGGCAAACTGGAGACATTTGGCCAGAGACAACTGGGTTTTAACCAACAGGGTGGCTAAGTGTGCCACTCAGGCAGGTGTGCCATGCCTGCCTCATTTAAATAATATTAAACAGCTGACTGAGCACTACAGTATGCTAGCTACTGTTCTAAGCACTTCAATATCTCATTTAGTTGGGGTTTTTTGGGCAGTACTGGGGTTTAAACCCAGGGGCATCCTATCATGGGGCTACATCTCCAGTCCTTTTTCTTTTGAGACAGTCTTGCTAAGTTGCTGAGGCTGACCTTTAACTTGTGATCCTCTCACCTCAGCCTAAGTGGCTGGGATTACAGACATGGGCCACAGTGCCCAGCTCTCATTTAGTTTTCAAATATCCCTATGACATAGTTACTAGTATTGTTTTTGTTTTACAGATGAAGAAACTGAGGTGCTGAGTTGTTGGCCTAGAAGTACATGCTGGTGACCATCAAGTCCAAGATTTTAACCAAGGGTACTAGGAGCCTGCTCGCTTCGCCTGCCAAGCTACCTGACCTCAGGCTGGTACTCTTGTGTCTCACAGGATATTGCCATTTTTCTGCTCTGTCATCATCACTGTACAGCAGGAAGGGGACTGAACATGGAACCCCAGGACTCTAGGCGTGGTCAGCCACACCCACTGTGTGATCTTGGCTGTGGCTCCCCACTCTGGCCTTCAGATTCTTCATTGTGGAACTCAGGGGAGTTAGGTCACATAGCCTTTCCAGCTGTTTCCCGATCTGTGGTTCTACAGGTCTGGAAAGGGCTCTGAGGAAAAGTCCCTCCCTCCTCCCATACACAGCCTCATTAGAAGTGTTTACTCCTGACAAGCAAGGGCAGCTTATGGGCACTGGAGCAGGATGGTGAAAAACACGTGACCTGGTGCCACTGACTAATGGAGCAAAGCTGCTTCCCCACTCCATACCTCAGTTTCCCGACTCGACTTAAGGAGATAATGACCTCTCTGTACTCAGTGCTACCATGAGTCAGGGTTAATTAGCATTAGTCACAGACTTTGGAATCCTCATAAGCCAAGGGTCACCTGCTGTGTCTAAGCAGCCCTGTGGCCATGATGACACACCATGCTGGCCTGTGCCCCTATTAATATGTCCTTAAAACTTCATTATTGTTTTGCTTAATTCTGTGAATTGGCCCTGAGGTGACCTGGCCCTGGGGTGACCCAGTCTTGAGTGCTGGTGCTGAGACCCGGGGCAAGGATGACATCTCAAGAGAGCTGCCTCAGCACTTTCATGTGTGCCGATGGCTGCCAATGGCTTATCTTCTCCTGGGTTTCCTTTTTCAGCTGACTTCCCAGTGAACCTGGCCTTACCCTTGCTATTCATGCCTCTATATCTTGGATGCAGGGCTCCTAACCCCAACCTTGAAATAAGGGAGATTCTGCTCCCCTTTTCTGGCTCTTCAGTTAATATCCATTCTCTCCATATGGACTAACTCAATGCTTTCAATCTCTCTTTTTCCACCACTGGACTAGCCTATGGTTGAAACCAGGCAGCTGCAGACTCAAGCAGTTTAAGCTGAGCTAGGAAGGAAGACCTGTAACAGAAATAAGGATAAAGTAAGTATGATGCAGAAATGAAGATAAATCATTTGAAAAGTCAGTGCTGTGTTGCCCACCACTGTGGATGGTGATTGGTATGAAGTAGGGAGGTCAGGTTTGTCTGCCTCTGCAATTCAAGCTAAGGAGAGTAGTCAGACGTGGAGCACTGGGGGCATCTAGTGGCTCTGGCTGGTACTGCTAGCATTAGTGCTTGGCACTAAAGCCCCATACCTGACCTTGAATCTCAAGTAAGCTGCAGACTTGCCTCAGCTCTGGAGACTTGGGAAATGGCACGATTGTTAAGAAGCGGAGATTTTCTAGCCACTTAATATCTGGCAAGTCATATTTCCATTGACATCTAACTTCAATGGCTCTGTGAGATCTCACTTTTGGTGTCATCCATTCTTCCTCTACCAGAGGAAAGTGCAATGTAAGGTTATGGAAGACCAAGACCATGACCACAGCCAGGAGTCAGAGCACACATACTCAGACATAACAGAAAGAAAGGATGATGATGATGAGGGGCTGGGGTTGTGGCTCAGTAGCAGAGTTCTTGCCTAGCACATGTGAGGCACTGGGTTCCAATCTTAGCACCACACAAAATAAATAAAGTTATGTCCATCTACAACTAAAAATACAGTAAAAAAGAAGGGATGATGAATGATGCTACCCAAGCCTAGACTGAAGGTTTAAGAGGACAGGATACAAGAAATAATCTTGTTCCATGTATATAACAGGTTGGTGACAGTAGGAAAGGCCATTTCTATTTTCCTTATTATGGTAAAGAACACATAAAAATATTTACCATTGTAAGCTGGGCAGGGTGATACATACCTATAATCCCAGCTGCTCTGGAGGCTCAGACAGGAGGCCAGCCTGGGCACCTTACCAACATCCTATCTCAAAATAAAACACAAAAGGCTGGGGATGTAACTCAGTGCAAGTTCCTGGGTTTGATCCCCAGTATTGCCAGAAAAAAAAAGCAGCTAAGATCATCTCTCTCTCTTTTTTTTTTTTTTTTTGCAGATTTCACACATTCTAGGCAAATGCTCTACCACTGAGTTACATCCCTAGTCCCCACCTTAGCTGTTTGTTAAGTGTCCAGTACAGTAAGAACCTTTCCATCTTGCAAAACTGAAATTCTTGTATATGGTAGGCAAAAGATCTACTATCAAGCTACAACTCCAACCTGTGTATTTTCCTCTTATCATGGTTGTTTTTAATATATATCACAAAAAATTGTACACATTGCTGCATGATCAGTTACAATGATAATTTTAATGGTTTGAATTATATTCCACACACATATTCTATAATCAGATGTTTTAGATGTTTAGGTTATTTTCAACTTATTATCACTAACAGTGTATTAAAAGTCACCATAAACTAGGCGTGGTGGCACATGCCTGTAATCACAGCACTTTGGGAGGCTGAGACAGGAGAATCACAAGTTCAAAGCCAGCCTCAGCAATGGTGAGGCGCTAAGCAACTCAGTGAGATCCTATCTCTACATAAAACACAAAATAGGGCTGGGGATTTGGCTCAGTGGTTGAGTGCCCTGAGTTCAATCCCCAGTACCAAAAAAAAAAAAAAAGAAAAGAAAAGAAAAAAGATCACTATATATATGCCTTTTCTTCTTTTGAAATATATCCTTGGTTAGGAGGCAGACAGAATAGTGTTAGGAACACAGGCTTTGGAGGAAGATGGCTTGAGCTTTAGTCTCCTCATTTGTAAAACAGGAGTAGTAATTGTACCTACCTCATAGGATTACTACAAGGCTGCTGGGCATGGTGGTGAATGCCTGTACTCCTACCAACTTGGGAGGTTAAGGCAGGAGGATCCCAAATTCCAGGTCAGTTAGTAATTTAACAAGGCCCTGAGAAACTTAGTGAGACCTTGTCTCAAAATAAAAAATAAAAAGGGCTGGGAATGTCGCTCAGTGGTAGAGTACCCCTGGATTCAATCTCTAGTATCTCAACAAGAAACAGAAATAAACAAAGGCTGGGTTGTGACTTAGTGGTACAGCACTTGTCTAGCATGTGTGAGACACTAGGTTTGATCCTCAGCACCACACAGAAATAAATAAAACAAAGGGATTATGTTCATCTACAACTTGAAATTTTTTTTAAATAAATAAACACAATTTTATTTTGATGCAGCGGTCTTGCTAAAGTTGCCCAGGTTGGCCTCAAAATTATCTACCTCCAGAGTAGATGGGATTACAGGCATGTGCCTCTGTGCCTGGCTTGGAATCTTGAGTCCCTTCTAGGCCTCCCATTTTAGGTTCCTATTTCCTTACCCTTGAGAGCTTTGCTGACCCACCATGGGAAACAGTCAATTTTCGTCCATCTGTCGTCTTCTGGGGTATTAGTAGCTAGCAGGTAGAAGTGAATACAGAAAGCTGACAAGTATATTCTCAGAATGATTTGAATCTCTGATAAAAGACCAAATTTCCATGACCTACCCAGAGGCCTTTGTACATTCTCTTTTCTCTTTATCAGCCTCAGCTATACAACAGTCAATTCAACCAGAGGCACTGTGGATAGAAAAGTAGAAACTGCTACAATTGTGGCCAGGGAGCAATGGGAGAAAAGAGAACATGGCTAAAGATGGAATGAATGGTCTCTCATTAAAGGGCTCAAGTGTAACACTCTCTTCTGAGAGCATGGGTCAACTGACCCAGATGACAGCTATATAAAGCCAAAGAAAACTGAGAATAGGAATATAACTAAAAATAGAAAGGCAAACTGGAGGAGGAAGCATCTGCACTTTTGTTGTTGGTCAAGCTGAACATGTAGCTCTTTTTGTGCCCAAGATGGGACAGGATGGAAGGATAGAAAGCTGGTTTGGAGGCAGCCACAACTGATCTGAGTGTAATGAGTACATGAGGAAGTCCCCAAAAAGAATGCCCCACTTGCAAAACCTGTTAAAATTAGTCAACATCTAAAAAGAGCCAGGATGCTTGCATCCCATGAGTAGTTACAAGATATTTCTGTGACAAAAAGAATTCAACTTTGAGTCTGGGAAAGGAAAATCAGAATCATAGTGCTTGAAGATAGTCCCAGCTGTACTGTAACAGAACATTAGGCTGGAAAGACCTATGCCAGAGCTAGTTATTAAATATATTTGAGATTCAGTCTTCCTCCCTGAAAAAAAGAAGTCAATTTGGGTGAGAATTCCAACCTTTGTTAAAATGAAACAATTCTAGAGGCCCAGTGGGAAAAAAATAATGAAAGGAGATTCTGAAGGCTGGGATAACTGGGCAAAGAAGGAGTCTGAATAACCTTGAGTATCAGGGGGTCTTCAAGACACCACGATCTTCCTCATCACTGAGACTATGCTGAAAAAGAAGGTGCTGGTCTGGGAGGCAAAGAGGAAGGTTTTGAAATTCTGTTTACTAGGAGGAGACAAATTAACACAGATTACACAGTATCTCATAATGTACTTAATGTAGATAGTACAAGTTAGCTACATTTCTTAGCATGTTGACTTGCAATACCTTTGTGGACAATAAATGTCTTGGTTTGTGTTGCTATAACAAAATACTGGAGACTGGGTACTTCATATGGAGACTGGTTACTTCATAAAGAAAAGAGGTTTATCATTTGGGAGACTGAGGCAGGAGGGTCACAAGTTCAAGACTAGCCCAGGCAATTTGGTGAGACCGACAGTTTCAAAATAAAATAAAAACAGGAGCTGAAGATGTAACTTAGAGGTCAAACATTTGCATAGCATGTCAAGACCCTGGATTCAATCCCCAGGACTGCAAATAAATAAATAAATAAACAAACAAATAAATAAAAGTTTATTTAGCTCATAGTTCTGGAGGTCTAAGGACCCAGCACAGGATCAGATTCCTGTGAGGGGCCTCATGTTGGGTAACATCACATGGAGGGAACATGTGGAAAGGGACACACTGAGAGAGGAAGCAGAAAGAACCAAGGAAGCCAAACTTATATCATACCCATTCCCTCAGTAACCAAGCCAGTCCCAGGAGAGTGTGAACTCACTCCCACGAGGAAAGCATGAATTCCTCTTATAGGCCCAAATACCTCTCAAAAGCACCACCTGCCAACACTGCCACAATGGGACCAAGCCGGGCTGGCTTTAAGATCTCGTGAGAAGACAAGGTTGGGAGCTTCACTCTGCACAACCCTATAGAGAATGAACCTTTGGACTGATGGTTTGTTTTTTGTACTAGGGATCGAACCCAGAGGCACTCTACCACTGAACCACATTCCCAGATCTTTTTTTTTGATACCAGGGATTGAACTCAAGGGTACTTGACCACTGAGCCACCCAGCCCTATTTTGTGTTTTTTTTTTTTTTTTTTTAAATTTTTTTTAGTTGTAGATGGACACAATGTCTTTATTTTATTGCTTTGTATGTGGTGCTGAGGATCGAACCCAGGGCCTCACGCATGCGAGGCAAGCGCTCTACCACTGAGCTACAATCCCAGCCCCTATTTTGTGTTTTATTTAGAGACAGGGTCTCACTGAGTTGCTTAATGCCTCGCTGTTGCTGAGGCTGGCTTTGAACTCGTGATTCTCCTATCTCGGCCTCCCAAAATGCTGAGATTACAGGTTTGCGCCACTGTGCCCGGCTCCCAGACTTTTTTTTTCAACATTTTATCTAGAGACAGGGTCTCACTGAGCTGCTTACGGCCTCACCAAGTTGCTGAAGCTGGCTTTGAGGTCATGATCCCCCTTGCCTCAGCCTCCTGAGCAGCTGTGATTACAGGTATGTGCCACTGCCCAGCATGTTCCTTGATGTCTTCAATACATCAAATCATTCTCCCTGAACTGTAGAACACCATTTCAGATATGATTAAATTTAACCATTTAAAAGTAAAACAACTATCTTCGCTTCCCATCTAGTTCTCTATCTTGATAGGCCACAACTATTTAAGATCACCTTTGATTTTTCTCCTTTTCCTCATGCCCACACCAATCATGTTGAAGGCATTGCTGACATTCCTATCAAATCATATCTCATTACCATCACTAGGCCGCTGCCTACACACCTCCTGTCTACCTTAATGTAGGATATTCAGAGGGACCAGAATTAGCTTTCAAAGAACAAATGTCATTCCTCTGCTCAAAAATTCTTCCAAGATCTTCTCTTTCCCTACAGAACCAAGTCCAAACTTCCTTGTATAACATACAAGTCTCCAATCTGGCCCAACTGCCATTCATTGCGTCTTTCCTCTATTCAGTGCAAGGCTCTAGTCATAGCAGAACACTTGCTCTCTCCGGAACATATCCTACACTCTGCTTATTTGCTCAGTGTTCCTTCAACCTCAAATGTCCCTTTTATTGGGTGTCCACCATGTGCCAGGTATTGTTCTACATGTTGAGATTAAAACCATGATAGACAAGGTCCCTGTTCTGGAGTCTCCATTTTTCACCCTACTCCCAGGTACAGTTCAAATCTACACTTTCCTCGAAATTCTCTGCAATTCCATAATGAACATTAACTTCCTTGTCTTTTATACTTCTCCTAGAGCATCTGGCAGAATTTGTCTTGTGTAACATCTGTATATCCAAACAACATTTGTATCTTCTGGCCTGGGCTATAAACTTTAAAAGAAAAAAATTTTTTTTTTTTTGGTACCAGGGATTGAACTCAGGGACACTCGACCACTGAGCCACATCCCCAGCCCTATTTTGTGTTTTATGTAGAGACAGGGTCTCACTGAGCTGCTTAGTGCCTCGCCATTGCTGAGGCTGGCTTTGAACTCGCAATTCTCCTGTCTCAGCCTCCCAAAGTGCTGGGATTATAGGCTTGAGCCACTGCACCCGGCAAAAAAAATTTTTTTTTTATTGTGGATGAACCTTTATTTATGTATTTTTATGTGGTGCTGAGAATCGAACCCAGTGCCTCACACATGCTAGGGAAGTGCTCTACCACTGAGCCATAAATGAATGACTACCTAGTTTCTACCTTCAAGAAGTTTATAGTGTGGCTGACTATAAACTTCTTGAAGGTAGAAACTAGGTAGTCATTCATTTATGGCGGCTCCCATGGTGTCTTATGCACAGAGGAAACCTAATGTCTCTTAAATTACAGCAAGTCCATCTCAGTCTGCTTCCATCTATGATGGAAACACAAAAACACAAAAAAGTAACACAAAAATGTGAAGTTTTTGCCTATTTTAAAGAAATATAAATACTTTTTGGAGGGAGTATAAATTAAAAATTTATAGTGGAAAGACTTAAAAACTACTCATATAATTGGGACTGGGGTTGTGGCGCAGTGGTAGTGTGCTCGCCTAGCACGCGTGAGGCACTGGGTTCGATCCTCAGCACCACATAAAAATAAAATGAAGATATTCTGTCCATCTACAACTAAAAAATAAATATTTAAAAAAAAAAAAAACTACTCATATAATTGAAACCTGAATGCAAGACATAATAATCCATATGGCTACCTGATATTAATGATTCTATACCACTCCTTAAGAAACTTTACCTAGAAGCCAGGTACTGTGACACATAACTGTAATCCCAGCTGAGAGGCTGGGGCAGGAGAACCTCAAATCCAATGGCAACTTAGTGAGACCTTGTATCCAAAATAATGTAAAAAGGGCTAGGAGGGGCTGGGGTTGTAGCTCAGTGGTAGAGCACTTGCCTAGCACATGCGAGGCACTGGGTTTGATTCTCAGCACCACATATAAATAAATAAAATAAAGGTCCATTGACAACTAAAAAAAATATTTAAAAAAAAGGGCGGTAGCGGGGCTGGAATGTAGCTCAGTGGTAGAGGCCTTGCTTAGCATGCATGAGGTCCTGGTTTAATCCCCAGGACTAAAAAAAAGAAAAGAAAAGAGTAGGTGCTATGACTTGCAGGCTTAGATCTTCTTGAGTGGATTTGTAATTCACTTAGTCACCAGCCAGCACATAATTTCCTACCCTGGACCAGAAGTCTCATTTCTAGGGCTGGGGTTGTGGCTCAGTGGTAGAGCGCTTGCCTAGCAAGTGTGAGGCACTGGGTTCAATTCTTAGCACCGCATATAAATAAATAAAAGTACATCAGCAACTAATGGAAAAAAAAGGTCCCATTTCTATAAACATCAGGGAACTTCCCATTAGTCTCTAAGGAGGACCATGCAGGTCGACAATGAACAGTCAAGCCATTTACCAATGTCAAAGGCGGAAGAGCATTAGAAAAATAACCTGTCAGCCTCTACCTGACCTCCAGTGGGAAAAGTTTGATTAGGAGAGAGATCAATAACTGTTTACCATTTTAAAAATTAAGATTTGAAATGATGAATTTAATGGGCTGGGTTTGTAGCTTAATGGTAGAGTACTTGCCTACCATGTCTGAGGCACTAGGTTTGATATTCAGTGCCACATAAAAATAAATAAAATAAAGGGGGGTTCTATTTAAAAAAAAAAAAAAAAAAGAAATGATGAATTAAAAATCTGACAGCATAAGGAGTTAAAGATTAAAGAGAGTTGTACAACACACAATCTTAGACAAATCAGATATATAAAGAACATGTTCAGAAGAATTAGATTCTTTTTGTTTTGGTGTGTGTGGCACTGTGGATTGAACCCAGGGCCCTGTGCATGCGAGGCAAGCACTCTACCAACTGAGCTATATCCCAGCCCTAGAACTTTCTTTTGGTGCTGGGGATTGAACTCAGGATTTCACATTTACTAGGCATGGGCTCTACCACTGAGCTATTCCTCAGTCCCACAATTAGACATTTTGATTATGGATTGGCATTACATGATATTCATGGATAATGAATATCCCAACCTTTTGTTGTGGTATTGAGGATAAACCCAGGGGTGCTTTAACACTGAGCTACATCCCTAGTCCTTTTTAAATTTTTTTTAAATTTTGAAACAGGATCTTGCTAAATTGCTGAGGCTGACCTTAAACTTGAGATCCTTCTGCCTCAACCTCTCAAGTTGGCTGGGATTACAGGAATGCACTACTGCAACCAGTTCCCAGGGATTATTAATTTTTATTAGGTGTTATTTGTAGGGGAAAAGGTCTATTTGTTAGAGATGGAAGCCAAAGTATAGTATGGGTAAAATATTATTACTTTCTTTAAATTACTTTAGTTTAAAAAATAAAGATAAACCAGGTGTGGTGGCACATGCCTGTAACCCCAACCACTTAGGAAGCTCAGGCAGGAAGATTGTAAGCCTGAGGCCAGCCTGGGCAACTAAGTGAGACTCTATCTCAAAAAATTAAAAAGGGTTGGGGATATAGATCAGAGGTAGAGTGCCCTTAGTTTCAATCCCCAGTAATCATTAAAAAAAAAAAAAAAAAAAAAAGACCAAGCATGGTGGCACACATCTGTAAACCTGATGTCTGGCTCAGGAGAACCACAAGTTAAAGGCCAGCTTCAGAAACTTAGCAAGGCCCTAAGCAACTCAACAAGACCTTGCCTCAAAATAAAAAATAAAAAGGGCTGAGGATGTGGCTTAGAGGTTGAGCACCCAAGCTCCCCCACCCTCCAAAAAAGGTGAGCCACAAAAAAATAAATGAACCAGTTACTACAATATGACATATCAGAGAACAGACACTTTCCAGCCTCTAGTAGCTCATGGTCACTTTACCAGTAGGCAGCTGTATTTAGATGGGTCAGGTTCAGGTCAATCTTCTCTACCACAGAGACTGATGAGCTTCACAAGCAAGGAAAGAGGCTTGGGGTATCCAGTCAGGGGAGCCAAGCATTAGAGAGCACATGAGGAGTCTCTTCTGGGTATTTTCTTCTAGCCTCATTCCATTCTCTTACTCTGTTAGCATCAAGGTGAGGAGAAAATAACCAGCTTACCTTACACTGTATCACACCAGAAGACCTGGTGATATAATGAAACCACCTTGCTTCCAGTTTAAGAAAGACTACACCTTTTGACTAGAATTACAAATAAATTTAAGGTTTTGCATCCACACTGTAAACCCAATGACTCTATCGGGTGTGGGGGGCAGTACTGGGGATTGAACTCAAATGCTCTAACACAGAGCTATGTCCCTAGTCCTTTTTATTTTGAGACAGGTTCTAAGTTGCTTAAGTTGCCCAGGCTGGCCTCAAACTTGCAATCCTCCTGGGTCAGTCTCCTTTTTAGCTAGGAATAAAGGTGTGTACCAACCATGCCTGGTCCACAGTTGAACTCTTAATAGTATCACTTAAGCTTTTTCCAGCCTACCAGGCCAGGAGGAAAACAATTCTCAAGCACCAAAGCATCTTGGCAAATATTTTAATAACACACATTGTCAAATTCCTGGGATACATAGTCCTTGAAACATTGCCCACACTAAAGCTGCTGAAATGCGTGTTCCTGGGTCTTCCATCTAGTTTTATAGCTCCACAGTCCTTTAACAGAACTAGGTTCACAGTACCTTACCCTGTCCACATCCCCACAGGGAAATGGGTCTCCTCTTAATTATGCAGATCACTGACGCTCGCTGCCGCTGCAATGGCAGGGGCTCCTTATGATTAAACCAGAATGGAGAAACAGTATCGGCTGACCCAAAGGGAATTCAGGCTTTATTTTTCAAAAAGTCACTCTTGTTTCAGTTCTCTCCAGGAATGGGCTGGAATATCTTCAGGATGAGCATAAAGATTCCCACTGCCGGAATATTCGGAATACTTTTCTTGATTTTTCAGAAAGACTCTATTCATAGAAAAGCTTATTATTAGGATTAAATTCTTTTATAGAGACAAATAACAAATAACGGATAACATTTTATCTGACTGGATGATACAAAGCTTATGGCGGCTGTGGTGAATGAGTTTGATGCTGGAAAAAAGTTTATACAATTTTTTTCAGACTACAGCATCAGAATTTGTAAATTTCTTCTATAATGACCAAGATACATCTAGGACTGAATAAAAACTCATTTTATATTATGCTATACATAAAGTACAGTTAAGATCAAATGAAATCAAGAAGCCTTTGTTCTAGGGTCAGACTGCTGCTAACACGCTGAGGCACCAAAACATGGTTCATTATCTTTTCTAAGTGTCTGCAGCTATTCTAATCTTTCTATGTGATGATGACACTTCTGACCTACCATTAGTAGAGCACACATTCATTTTGCATTTTTTAAAAAAAATCCACAATGAGCCGGGCGCGGTGGCGCAAGCCTGTAATACCAGCACTTAGGGAGGCTGAGACAGGAGAATCGCGAGTTCAAAGCCAGCCTCAGCAATGGTGAGGTGCTAAGCAACTCAGTGAGACCCTGTCTCTACATAAAACACAAAATAGGGCTGGGGATGTGGCTCAGTGGTCGAGTGCCCCTGAGTTCAATCCCTGGTGCCAAAAAAAAAAAAAAAAAAATCCACAATGTTCAATTGGCCTGAGTTCATTATTTCTTGTGAACAGGATTCAAATTTACCTGGAACCTACCCACTTGGGGTTAACAGTATAATTCAAGACCAAGAAATAAATGTTGAATGACCCCTAAGAGTCTAAACTATGACCTTGACTTTCTCAGCTTCATTTTTATCAAGCAGAGCTAAAAATAGGAAGACTCTCATTTCCACTAGATCATACCTATCAAATGCTCTGAGATTCTGAGAAATGGTGTTACAGGGAGACAAAGCAATTCATTAGAAGATAAAAGTTCTCAGTAAATCAGAACACTTGGTTCTCTCTGCATTTGAGATAATAATAAAGAACAGATATTTCACAGCAAGAACTTCAGTGAGAGAACAAAGAATATTTAGTAAGATGATCCATAAAATTTCCTCCAGTTTTTCATATAAGATGGCATTTTCACTGTTTTTCTATCCTCTTTGTGGGACAAGTATTTCAATAAAATAAGGACCAGGGAAGAAGAGTTTGAGCTCTGACTCAAGGAATTAAGGGGAATTTAGTTTAATAAAAAGCTGAAAGAAACAAAGTTGAAAAAAAAAATAGTATAAACTTTTTCCAACATCAAGATCCTTCACCACAGCCCCATTAAGCTTTGTATCACCCAGTCACAGGAGCTGGTGGGAAGGTTAAAAGACAAGCTACTAAAAAGGATCCTAAAAGCCCCAGAATCCAGAGCCAATTATAAGGCCAACTTTTTCTACAATAAAACAAACAATCTAACCCTGTGTGGTTTCTTTTTAGTATAACAGTAACAGAGGGAACTCTTAGTAAAAACTGCTAATATATTACTTCCTAAAGGTCTACGCAGAGAGAATTTATGTGCAAATATAGATTAGTATCTCTAAATTGAATAGTGGGGCAAATATTTGTCTTTAAATAGCATTATACATTTCCAAAAGTTTTTAAATTGAAAAGAAGTAGTTTTTTTTTTTTTTCCTGCAAAAACTTGGAAACATTCATCTACATATTTACTAAAGGCACTAATATACATTGTTGGCCTTTAAGCATCAGTATAGCCAGGAGTGGCGGCACATTCCTGTAATCCCAGCAACTTGGGAGCCAGCCTCTACAGCTTAGTGAGACCCTGTCTCAAAAATAAAAAGGGGGGCTGGGATTGTGGCTCAGTGGTTCGATCCTCAGAACCACATAAAAACAAAAAATAAGGGCTGGGGTTATGGCGCAGTGGTAGCGTGCTCACCTAGCATGCATGAGGCACTGGGTTCGAGCCTCAGCACCACATAAAAATAAAATAAAGATATTCTGTCCATCTACAACTAAAAAACAAAATAAATATTTAAAAAAAAAACAAGGGCTGGGGTTGTGGCTCAGTGGCAGAGCACTTGCCCAGCATGTGTGAGGCCCTGGGTTTGATTCTCAGCACCACATATAAATAAATCAATAAAAGTAAGGTCCATCAACAACTAAAAAAAATATTAAAAAATAAAATAAAGATATATATATATACATATATATAACAATTTTAAAAATAAATAAATAAAAAGTGCTGGGAATGTAGCTCAGTGGTAAAGTGCCCTGGGTTCAATGTCCAGTACCCCCCAAAAAAGCATTAGTACAGCTCCCTCCAGTGGCTTCCTGAGACCCTACAAAACCATGAATTTGGGAACACTGGCTGGCAGGTATTACTTTACTTTGTCCTTAGAGGGTGTAGGGTGTAGAGATCAGAAACTGTTAGGCAAATTTAGAAGTAAGCCCACAAAGAGAAAACAAAAAAGTTTTTACCATTCCACTGGGGAATCATGGTGGACATTAAGAACACACTATCACTCTCATTCTTGACACACAACAAACATTTGACTTGTTTTCACAGCTGTCACGATGGCTTTGCATGTACCCACGTTTATTAACCACAGTGGCCATGACTGTGATGGCTAATGATGGTCCAATGCACATGCCTGACTGACATGAGGAGTGAAAGAAACTGGCTTGGTGTTGGAGCACAGATCCAAAGCCTAAGTTAATGGGCCAGGCTCCAAAGGCAAGTGACAGCAACTGACGGAGAAAGCAGCTGCCCTGCAACATGAGGCCAGAGCAGCTGCCTATTCATCTATTTCTGTTTCTGTATTATTTTTCCACTTTGAGTTATTTTATTTGGGAGAACAAAGAACTTAACAGAATTTGATGGAATGCCATATGCTAAGCTGCAGAAAGACTGACCACTCCCATGCCTTTCTTTTTTTTTTTTTTTTGGTACTGGGGATTGAACTCAGGGGCACTCGACCACTGAGCCACATCCCCAGCCCTATTTTGTGTTTTATGTAGAGACAGAGTCTCACCATGCCTTTCTTTATGATAAATCAGAACGAGTCTGCATGACTTGGGAAAGCTGAAGGAAGGCAGGGTGTTAATTATAGGACTAGCTGCTGCTGCTTATTTCATAAACAGCAAGTGCTGCACACAAGCAGGGCAACAGCTTATCTCACCATGGAGTCTGTTTCAGCTGGCTGGTTAGACTGTTTGTGGGCCAACAGGATGGTCAGCACTGCCTTCCAGCCTGGCTCTGCTGGGGTGCTGGCATCAAGCTCTGTTCCACCATTCTCCCTAGATTCTTTGCCAAGTGTGATATTCACCCAAGGGCACCAGTCTCTGTGCTGCGAGGTGGGATCAAAGACGCTCCGGGAAGATGTGTCCTGAGGGAGGAAGAAGAGAGAGACTGTTGATGAAGGGCAGATGCTATGTCTATTCAGTGAGGCATATTATTATAGGCATACTATTAATCCAGGATCTCATAACTGCCCTCACTTCTAGTTTTAATGCTTTTAAATTCTGCTCTTTTATTTTCCTTTCAGTCATTTTGTGTTAAACAAACTGTACCTTATCAGCTTTGTCCTCCTATCTCACTGCTGTACCATTAGCCTGAAATATTTATTACCTCTCCAGAATCCACCCAAAGGAACAAATGACAAAACCCTTTAATTTTCCTTTTGGTTATCTAACTGTCTCATCTTTAAACTTATTCACACAGTCTACCTTTAGCCAGAGGACCTGGGATGGCTCACACCTGTGTCTCAGGGCTGCGTGGCGAGAGCATAGCCTGCTGTTTGTGTTCAGTGATAGCTACATGAGGTGGACTCACTGAGCTGCTGGAAGAGCAGAGGCGAGCTCGTTTGGCTTTCCGGAGAGGGCTAGAGGGTACTTCCAGGCCAGCAGAGTCTCCTGTTCCCATGCTTCGGGTCACCGGGCGGGTTCTGGTGGTGGGGCTAGCTGCCTCTGGCTCAGGCCGATCAACAGGACTAGAAGAGTCCCAGCTCCGGGTTCGGGAGACAATGGGACTAGGGCTCTTTTCAACCTGAAGAGGAAATAATGGACAGTCCATGCATCCTGTTGATGATTATGGCCAGAAGTATTTCTTAAAGCATATGAAGGCATGTATTTTATAGTTTAAATTATAAATATTGTTAGGTGTGAGCTGGACACAGGTTTCAGAGAAAATATATTTTTTTGGTACCGGGGATTGAATTCAGTGTCACTCAACCACTGAGCCACATTCCCAGCCCTATTTTGTGTTTTATGTAGAGACAGTGTCTCACTGAGTTGCTTAGCACCTCGCCCTTGCTGAGGCTGGCTTTGAACTCACGATTCTCCTGTCTCAGCTTCCCAAAGTGCTAGGATTATAGGAGTGTGCCACCATGCCCGGCCAGAGAAAATCCTTAATTGGTACATTGGAAATAATTTAAGCTGTCTGTAGTTACACATGACTGTGATCCCAGTCACTAGGGAGACTGAGGCAGGAGGATTCCAAGTTTGAGGCCAGTCACAGCAATTTAGCAAAGCAGTAAGCAATTGAGATCCTGTCTCAAAAAAAGGGGGCTGGGGGACTGGGGAGGTAGCTCAGTGGTAAAGAGTCCCAGGGTTCAATTCCCCAGTACAAATAAAACAAAACATTATTAAAAAAAGATTTGGAGCATGGTGCAGTGACACAAGCCTATAATCCCAGTGATTTGGGAAGCTGAGGCAGGAGAATCACAAGTTCAAGGTCAGCCTGAGAAACTTAGCCAAATCATGTCACCAAAAAAAAAAAATTAACCAAAGGGAATGTGACTTCATGGTAGAGTGCTCCTAGGTTCAATTCCTAGAATTACAAATAAATGAATAAAAATTTAGTTTCTGCCAGGCACAGTGACACACCCTTCTAATCCCAGGTATTTAGACTTCGGAGGCTGAGGCAAGAAGATTGTAAATTTAAGGCTAGCCTCAGCAACTTAGCAAGATCCTATCTCAAAATTTCAAAAAAAGCCAGGGATAAAGCTCAATGGTACAACCTGGGTTCAATCCCCAGTACCATACACACAAAAAAAGAATTCAGTTTCTGAATTGCTTACATAACTACACTCTTGTAAGAATACCATATTTCTTTACTGAATTCCTATAACAAATTTAGCTTCTCAATTGTTGAACAGAAAAATGACATGATAGTCTAAACAATATGGCCAGAAGTGAAATCTACTCACCAATTTTTCACTTTCCACCACCAACACTTTTGGCAACAATGTCATTAAAACGTCCACCTCAAACAAGCTAAGTTAATACCTGCTCTGAGCCTGGGGAAAACGTGGCATCCTGGCTCCGGGTCATCATCCTCCGAGGCGATTCAGGTACCAGAGGAAAGCGCTCTGGACGACCCTCAGGGCCTGGGACTGGAGAGTTGGTCAGGCCAAAGGATGTGTCCAGGTCAGTCATGGATGACTCGATCTGCTGGAAGCCCCAGAGCCCCACCTTCCTCATACACTGTGAACACGTTATCAGGGAGAGCTGCATGGGTTCCAAAGCAGAACTAGGAAGGAATGGAAAACAAAGTGAGTCTTTCTGAAGAATAACACTCTATGGGACCAAGTGTAATGACCTATGAGTATGGTTCATCTCATCAAATGGATCTCAGTGGTCCAGGGAACTAGAAACCATGTCCTTACAGAGCTCCATCCTCGGACCTGAGGACAATCATCTTTCCATGTCTCTCTATCATCTCTCACATTATTTCCTACAGAAAGGTCTATGGGTCTCGGTGTGTTCTCTATGGCAAGGCTACGTTGGAAGTAGGTTTTATAAAATTCACCCGTCCTTCTTCAAACTCTTTCCTAATTTACCAAAGAAAGCATATCAAAGGTAAATCAAGCCAGGCATGGTGGTGCATGCAGGTAATCTCAGCAATCTGGGAGGCTAAGGCAGGAGGACTGCAAGTTCCAGGCCAGTCTCAGGAACTTATTAACACTTTGTCTCAAAAATAAAAAATAAAAAGGGATGTAGCTCAGTGGCAGAGCACTCACCCAGCATGTGTGAGGCCCTGCCTAACTTCAGTTCCCACTGGGGGGCAAAAAATGTTTAGTTTCAACAATCTTCTATCTCAGAGTGTGTTTTTGCCAAAGTGAGCAGTTAGAATACTAAAAACATCAACATGAGGCCAGGGGATGCCAACTTGTGTTTCCTCTGGTATTTTTAAAAATTTGGGGGGTGCTGGGGACTGAACCCAGGGCTTTTCACATGCTAGGAAAGTGCTCTATCAAGTTATACCCCTGTCCTTATCTCTGGTAGTTTTTATCAATTACATTGCTTTTCTTTCTTTCTAAAAATAGGTTATTTTCTATTTTCAAAAAGGAGCTTCACTGGGGCTGGGGCTGTAGCTCAGTGGTAGCATGCTTGCCTAGCATGCATGAGGCACTGGGTTTGATCCTCAGCACCACATATAAATAATAAATGAATAAAATAAAAGATCCATCAACAACTGAAAAATAAAAAAAAAATTTAAAAAAAAAAAGGAGCTTCACTGCTTATAGGAACACACCTGGACAGTTAAAATGCAAGAAACAAAGTTCAGGTATGAACACCAAGAATTCCCAAGTTCTAATTCTGTTTGTTACTAATTCTTGTTATCTCCCTCCCCCACCCCATTCCTCTCCTCAATTTTCTCTTTGTTTATTTTCTCACTGGAAACATCATGTGATTTCCAAATACTATTAGTGAATGATGGGTGTATGTCATTGCCACAGCTCATGCCCTCAGGCAAAATTTGCTGACTGACCTACATGCCCAGCCACACAAAGAGAGAACACAAGCAGTGATATGGACTTGGATGTCGGAGCCTAATTTGCTTGGAGTTTTTCTCTCTTCAGTTCGGTGATCAATTTCATCTTCAAGCAGGTGTAGCAGAAGACTGATCTTGTCTTCTGTCAAGCACTACAAAGGAACCAAGATAAAAACCTTCAAGTTTCAACCATTATACAAAGAAAAATTATTCACAATGATATATCTAGATGGTACAAGGCAAAAATCAGGAAAAAAATGATAAATATGAAGACACTGGCCTCATAGGGCAGGGATAAGGAATTACACAGAAGCTTTGTTTTTCCTCTATGGTCCTAGGGATTGAACCCAGAGGTGTTCTACCAGTGAGCCACATTCCCAGCCCTTCCTATGTTTTATTTCGAGACAGGGTCTCACTAGGTTGCCCTCTAGTTTCCAATCCTCCTGCAGCAGCCTTCTAAATCCCTGGGATTATAGGTATGTGTTACCATTCCCAGCTCACACAAAAGCTTTTTTTGTTGCCCTGAACCTACTTATAGAGAAAGGAGGCAATTTTCTTAGAACTATCAGTTCTTTTTTTAGTATTAAATTGTTTTCAATTTACCAATTATAGATTTTTCTCTGAAATTTGTGAAATTCAAACCTAAATAATGAAAACAGATTACTATTTATGTCTTAGTTTGACACTGAGTTTACTTCTGACAGAACAACAGATGTTGCCAGCCTTGATTTTTGCTCTAATAATAATAAAGAACTATGACAGGATATGGAAAAAATTTGCCTTAGCCAGGGACAGGGTGACTTTCTAATAGGCTTCAGGAAATCAATAGATTGGTGCTAAAAGCCATACCAGTCTCTCAACTTGAAGAAGCAAAATAATCAGCTGCATTGTTTGGATGTGAGGTGTCCCCCAAAAACTCACATGTGAGACAATGCAAAGTGTGGAGAAATGATTGGGCTATAACCTAGATCTAATCAGTGAATTAATGGGATTAATTAATGATGGGATTAACTGGTGACTGGGCACAGGTGGGGTGTGGCTGGAGGAAGTGATTTACTGGGGGTGTGGCTATGGGGTATGTATTTTGTATCTCGAGAGTAGAGTCTCTCTTTGCTTCCTGATCATCATATGAGCTGCTGCCCTCTGCCACACTCTTCTGCCATGATGTTCAGTCTCACCTTGAGTCCCGAGGAATGAAGCCAGCCTTCTATGGACCAAGACCTCTGAAACCATGAGCACTCAAATAAGCTTTTCCTCTTCTACAGTTTTTCTGGTCGGGTCCTTTAGTCACAGCAGCAAACTAGCTGACTAAAATAAGCTGCTATTTCGTATAACTTTTCCTCACAGTATTAACAGGATGATGAAATGTGATAGTAAATATGGAATTTCAAAGTACAGATGGGCCAGAGCATTTCAACACTTCTCTTTACAGGAGGAATTTAAAACTTGGCCTCTAGCACTATGGAAAATAATACGCAATAAATGATATGCAGCCATATGTCACTGTCTTCTGTTAAACAATATAAGTAACTAATCAAGATAAAATTAATTATGCCATTAGTTAATTAATTGGAGAATCATACCTAAGAATTGAATGGAACCTATTTACTTCAACCCTCAATAGTCACTTTTCTGGTTGAAACTGAAAAAGGTCAGATGAAGGATGAATAAATAGTTCTCTTCCTAACAATCTGCACCTTTTTGTCACTAAAAGACATGTTTCATGTACAAATGCTGGTGACAAGGCTTAGGTTGCGCTTGCCTAGTACATATGAGGCACTAGGTTCAATCCTCAGCACCACATAAAAATAAATAAAGGCATTGTGTCCATCTACAACTAAAAAATATATTAAAAAAACAAATGCTGGGGACAACTGGAGGTCACTAAAACCTAGCCAAGAAAAACTCACCATAGTTTTCAAGTCCTCTGGCCTCAGGGAAGGAAGCTGGAGGTCTAAGTGACAAAGGTTTTGAAATCGATCCAGGAATTCACTAACAAGAACAGCAGGCTCATCTAATGGTAACATCCCAAATCGATCTGTGGAAAAAGTAAATAGGAAGATGATATTAGTATACAAAATAAAAAAACACGAAGGCTTGAATAGGTGACAGAACTTAGAGAACCAGCCTTTTATAACAACTACCAAACTGTTAGATAACTTACTGTGAGCAAGGAAGGAAAAAAACATGTAAACACTATTACCATCTTCATCTATGGACATCTGGTACACTGGCAAATGCAAATGTTGAGGGCAGAATGGCCTGCTGAGGTACTTCCTATGGAGACTAGGCTATTCGGCCTAGAATGATTAGTAGGAAGCACAATGAATCAGCTCTGATGAAGAATGAAAATACATTCTGACTAGTCATGGTGGCCATGCCTGTAATCCGAGCGACTAGAAGGCCGAGGCAGGAGGATCACAAGTTTGGGGTAAACCTAGGCAACTCAGTGAGATCTGTCTCAAATGAAAAATAAAAAGGGATAGGGATGTAGCTCAGTGGTAGTGACCCTGGGTTCAATCTCCAGTACCACACACACACACACACACACACACACACACACACACACACACACACAGAGAGATTTCGTAGGAAAAATGAAAAGAGAACACATCATCCTAAACTTATCTTTAAAAAGTATTGAGCAGCTAGGGATGTAGTTCCATGGTAGAGCACCTGCTGAGCATTTACAAGGCTCCAGGTTAAATCCCCAGCACCACCAAAAAAACAAAAAACCAAAACCCCAAAAATGGGCACGGTGGCGCATGCAGCGGCAAGGCGCTAAGACCCTGTCTCTACATAAAACACAAAATAGGGCTGGGGATGTGGCTCAGTGGTCGAGTGCCCCTGAGTTCAATCCCCAATACCAAAAAAAAAAAAAAAAAATTAGCAGTGATGGTTTCAAGGGTGCACATATATGTCATATCTTAAAACGTACCAAATTATATCTCCAAATATTTTAGTTTATTTTGTATCAATTCTATTTCAATAACCTATTAAAGAAAAATCTCTTTTCCAGTTGTTACTAGAAGATCAAGAGCAGTAACAGTAGCACTTCTGCCCACCATTTATATGCATCACTAGTGATCAGATTGTGGTCTCTAATATTATTCTAATACTATTAAAAGGATCAGTCTCTTGAGAGAGCTGCTGATTTCACATTGTAGGGTAGGGAAAATAAATCAAGTTGTATCCAGAATAGCAGTTTGTTGCTGCCAAACAAGAATGCTTTCAAGGGCTGGGGTTATGGCGCAGTGGTAGCGTGCTCGCCTAGCACGCGAGAGGCACTGGGTTCGATCCTCAGCACCACATAAAAATAAAATAAAGATACTGTGTCCACCTACAACTAAAAAATAAATATTTAAAAAAAAAAAAAAAAAAAAGAATGCTTTCAAGAATGTTAGAAACAATGTTGAAAGTACAGAAGAGCCAGTTTAAAGGAAATCAATCCATTAGTCCAGCTGTGAATACCCTGAAACTCAAATAAGAAAATAACTTAAAATTAATTTAAATAAAATGCTTTTGAAAGGCTATGAATTCTTAATGATATGCAAACAAATATAATACAAACAAGCATAAAAGAGTAATAATAATTTTTTTTTGCAGTATGATGGCTGAACTAAGGGTACTGCACAAACTAGGCAAGTGGCTCTACCACTGAGCTATATCCCCAGGAGACAAGGTCTAACCAAGTAACCCAGAATTTGTGATCCTCCTGCCTTAGCTTCCCCAAGTAGCTGGAATGACATGTATGCACCACTGCACCTAGCTAATTGTTAATTTTTTTTTTTAATTTTTTTTAGTTGTAGATGGACACGATGTCTTTATTTTATTGCTTTGTATGTGGTGCTGAGGATCGAACTCAGGGCCTCATGCATGCAAGGCAAGCGCTCTACCACTGAGCTACAATCCCAGCCTTAATTGTTAATTTTTAAAATTAATTTTAGTAAGTAGGAGAGCACTGATATATTTTTTGCTTTTGTGTAGTATGTCGTTTGTGGGAATGGTGGACTGAGAACCTCTGAAAATCCTGTCTTCTATAAAAGCAATGAGAATATTGGCAAAAATTGTAAAAAACCAACTTTCTCAAATTTAACCAAAATCTTGTAATAATCTTGGAAATGTTTATTCAAGAAAAATGGCTGAATCTTGGTAAGAATAAAGACTCGAGTCAACTTGGAAAATGAATTTCGTGGCATTTTAATTTCTCGTTTCCATCCTTCTTTCCCCAGCCCTGAAAACCAAGAGTCCCACAATCATGGTGCAAACTAGCAGCTTAACAGCCATGGAAGAGGACATTGGGGAGCTGGCTCCTCCAAAGCCCCATCCTAGAGAACTGTCATTATTTTATCTGTTTGGCAGTGCATGGAAAATCGTATTGGCTCAGTGAGATCAGTGGTAGAGCACTTGTCCAGCATATGGGAAGCCTTCTTTTCCTGAGAAAGGTTTTCAATAATAGTTTTTTAAAGCAATTATTTAGCACCATAGTTAAACTGAGGTAGCTAAAACATAAAACAGTTGGGGGCAAGCAACAAATGGACCACAAACCTTAAAATGAAAAACTGGGAACTGAGATGTCCATAGGAGGGTTTGAAAGGCTTTGACACACTCCTTGGAATCTGGGATATATGAATGTGTAGGGCTATACACAAGCTCAGGAAAGACCTAAGAAGGCCCCAAACTCTCGTCTCTGGCTGACTTGGAAGCTCTGTGCAATCAGGAAGTGAAAGCTAATACAGACTTGCAAATTGCCTGATTGACCACTGGTGCCCAATGCATAGAGTTCCTTGGCAAAGACTGGGGGACTTGTTTGTAGGCATTTAAGGAAATCTCTGTACAAATCATCATCTAACCAAGCAGAGACTTCAGTGACATCTTTGACTAAAGATGGATTTTACAGAATCAGCTCAGGAAAATCAACTAAACAATAAATAATAACAACAAAAACTGGTGATGGTGGGGTAGATTTCCAAAGCTGACACATTATTATGAAACATATGTGTAAAGAAACAAGATCATATGAATGTAACAGGAAAAAAAAGTAGCTAAAAAATCCTGCCACTAAGAAAGCCTAGACACAAGATTTATTAGAAAAATTTAAAACATTCAAAAAACTAAAGGAAAGTATGAGGATATCTTAATAAATAGAGAATATTGATAAAGAGAAAAAATGAAAAACTGGGAAGCTGGAAAGTATAATAACTGAGATAAAACATTCACTAGACGGGCTGGCAATGTGGTGGCACAGGCCTGTAATCCTAATGACTTGGAAAGATGAGAAGGAAGATCACAAGTTTGAGGTGAGTCTGGGCAACTGTGCGAGGCCCAGTCTCAAAAGAAAAAAGAAAAAAGGCCAGGGGTATAGCTCTGTGGTAGAGTGCCATTGGGTTCAATCCCCAGCACCACAAAAACAAACACAATCCCCCCCCCCACAAAAAACACACACATACACACACACAAAAGCAAGGAGGCATGGTTTGAAGCAAAGATAGCAAAATGTTGGCATTATGTGGGACGAAGTGGTAGAAATTCTTGTCTGTATTTGCAAAATTCCAAAATTTTAGAATTTATTTTAAAAGTTAAAAAATTAAAACAAAGCCGGGCGCGGTGGCGCAAGCCTGTAATCCCAGCACTTAGGGAGGCTGAGACAGGAGAATTGCGAGTTCAAAGCCAGCCTCAGCAATGCGAGGCGCTAAGCAACTCAGTGAGACTCTGTCTCTACATAAAACACAAAATAGGGCTGGGGAAGTGGCTCAGTGGTCAAGTGCCCCTGGGTTCAATCTCCAGTACCAAAAAAAAAAAAAAAAAAAAAAAAAAAGTTAAAACAAATATATATTTTTTTCCTGATACTGGGAATTGAACCTAGGGCCTCACACGATGTGCTAGGCAAACACTCTAGGCTGAATTACTGAAAGTGGTACTTTCTACATTCAGGGGTGATGAAATCAAATTATTTAAAGTGGTTGCAAATATAGTCAGTCCTTGAAATCCATGGGTTCATATCTAAGATTCAACTAACTGCAAAAAATGTATCTGTACTGAACAGGTACAGACTTTTTATAATAACTATTCGATACAGGATTTACATTGTATTAGGTAACATAAGTAATCTAGAGATGATTTAAGTTATATAGGAAGATGTATGTAGGTTATATACAGATACTATGCCATTTTATATAAAAGCCTTGGGGATCTGCAGGTTTTGGTATCAAAGGGAGTTTTATTTATTTATTTATTATTGGTACTGGGACTGAACTCAGGGGTACTCAACCACTGAGCTACATCCCCAGCCCTATTTAGAGTTTTATGTAGAGATAGGGTCTCACTGTGTTGCTGTTGCTGAGGCTGGCTTTGAACTTGCGATCCTCCTGTCTCAGCCTCCCAAAGTGCTGGGATTGCAGGCATGCACCAATGAGCCTGGCTTCAAAGGGAGTTTTAGAACTAATCCTCCATGGATACTAATGGACAACTATAACCATATAAGCCAAAATACATGCCATCAATTAATTAAATTTATTTATTCATTTTGTGATACTAGGGATTGAACACAGAGCTTCCCATATTCTAAGCAAGTGCTCTACCACTGAGCTACATCTCCAGTCCTTTTTATTTTATTTTGAAATAAGGTCTTGCAAAATTGCCCTGACTGGCCTGGAACTTGTAATCCTCTTGCCTCAAGATCCTGAGTAGCTGGGATTATAGGTATGTGCCAATGCACCCAGCACCATAAATTTAAGAAGAATTACTAAGAACATCAGGTTACAGGTTGGAGTGTGACTCAGAGGTAGAGTGCTCACCTAGCATGCGTGAGACCCTGGGCTTAATCTCTAGCACTACAAAAAATTAAAATTAAAATCAAAGGAAAAGATATGGACTTTAAAATCATCTAGTAAGGTTTAACAATAAAAAGGCACATGTTCTGATGACCAGTGGCTTAGGTTTGGCAAAATCTGGGAGAAGAAACCAGGTCCCAAGGCCTTTCTGGTCATTTTCTAATTTAGTGTTTGGTGCGACTGCTACAATACTAAGAAAGTAACAGCAAAACCTTATGAAGGTAAAAGAACAAACAGAGAAGAAATGAAACCCATCATGAAAATGTCTTAATATGAGCTTAAATATGTTTCATAATTAATGTATTTGTATATTTTGTGTATATAGTGTTGGAACATATTCAAAATAATCAGCCCTAGTAAGTTAGTAACTGTCATTTAAATATTTAAAGCAACTGTGTAATTACTAGAAAAAAGTTACCTTAAAATTAATAGGTATGCTTAGTAAATTTAGGAATTACAACATAAATAGTTGTGCATACTCCTTTCTCCACATAAAAATCCCTTTAATGTTAAAGAACCAAACTAAGGAATGGTGTAATTGAAAAATTATATCTGACACCTACTTAGGAAGAATAAGAATGGATAGTACACAATAAATGATGACAGAAAAGGGTGGTTAAAAATGACTTCCAGGTTTAGGACAAAGGGATGGAGAGGTCAGTGCCATTTACTGAGCTGGGCAAAGCTTTCAGTATATGACAAGAGTTCACCTTTCTATAAATTGAGTTCCAGGTACCTATAATAATAAGCAGAAAAAATTAGAGGATACTTGAAAATATGAGTCAAGTTCAAAAGAGAAGTCCAGGTAGGAATTAGAGGTCTTCAAGATAGTGAAGTTGTGAGTGGGATCAAGAAAGCAATGTGCAGTTACAAGAGTCGGCAGCCACCAACATAGTCCTGGGCAGACCCTAAAAACTTAAAACTCAGTGCACTGGACAAGTCCTCAAAGGACTGAGCTGTGTTATACTTAACAATAATTTAGGCCAACAGTAGGAAATCTTTGTCATACATCAGCTTCATTTCAAAAATATCATCAGAGGTAGATTGCAATCCATAGTCACTTTCAGTCTATTTTATCCTCTTAGTAGTCACTCATGGAATGACTTTTTTTTTTTGGTATTGGAGATTGAACTCAGGGGCACTTGACCACTGAGCCACATCTCCAGTCCTATGTTGTGTTTTATGTAGAGACAGGGTCTCACTGAGTTGCTTAGTGCCTCGCTGTTGCTGAGGCTGGCTTTGAACTCGCGATTCTCCTGTCTCAGCCTCCCAAAGTGCTGGGATTACAGGCTTGCGGCACCACGCCCGGCTCATTCATGGAATATTCCTGGCCATTAGTAACCCTGGAATTAGCCTGAGTTGTCTTCCTGAAATAAAAAATACACCTACACTGCACTGTTTTGTGGTCAAGGAATGACGAAAGTGGATGAACAGTGTTGCTTTGTAAATATGGGTCTGAAAAATTTTGTTCTGCTCTTGGTGAGATTCCCCACCAGAGGGCTCTGCTGTTGAAGTGATTTACTTAGCAGAAACATACCTGCTTAAACAACAAAATATTTCAAAATCCCAGTTGATACTGCATGTTTGGCTTATTATAAAGCACTCTGTGCACACATCAGTGGTTCCTGATTCAAGAGAAACTGTCCTGCCACAGCCCTTACACAAAGAGGAAAGAGAACCAGGACCTGGCCACTCCACACCCCTTGTTCAGGCAGCCTTAGCTGCGATGGTATGCTTTCTTCAGTGCTGCTGTTACAGTGTACTGCTTTAATGTAATAAACTAGACTTGGAGCACTCTTACTTGGGGTCCTGTAAGCCCTCTGTAACAACCAATATGTGTTTACCTCTAAAGAAGCCTTGGTAGACTCTGGAGATACTCAGTATATGGGAAAAGCAAAGAGTTTGGAATTAGATAAAATCATAGTTACTGTTCTCTTTAGTTTGTTTTAGGCCCTCTGATTCTTAGTTTCCTCAACTAAAAAAGGTGAGTTGATGATATCTACATCCTAGGCTCTATAAAGATTAAATGGGATAATGTATAGACATGACTAAGCCATTGGCACAACAAATGCACTTAATAAAATAAATAACAAATGAATACAAGTTCTTGAAAAGCACAAAAGAAGAAAAAGAAAGTTCAAAGATTAGGTTTCTCTCTCTCTCTCTCTCTCTCTCTTTCTCTCTCTCACACACACACACACACACACACAAGGACAACACTAGAAATGACCCAGAAGATATGGTAAATGAGAATTCTCAGAAATAAGTACCTGGAGAGGGACTGTCTGGCCAAAAACAGAACTTTTCATGGGCAGTACACAAAGATTTCTTCAGCTCAGCACATCGTTCCTTATCTGAAATCCACACAGGGATCAATGCCTTAAAAAAACACTATGCAGATTCAACACCCAATAGCCTTAAAGAGAACAAATACAACTACAAATGAAAATAACTAAGATAATTTAAAAATATACAAAAATAGTAGCAATATTTCATCTTAACATTTTCTATGAAACAAGCTCTAAACCTATATCCTAAAATCACCAAAAAAGATACATCACTTAACTTATAAGGCTGGGCATTCCAAAGTGTGAGACTTCAGAAAGTACTTTGTCTAAGCCGGGCGTGGTCGCTCACGCCTGTAATCCCAGTACTTAGGGAGGCTGAGACAGGAGAATCGCGAGTTCAAAGCCAGCCTCAGCAAGGGCGAGGCGCTAAGCAACTCAGTGAGACCCTGTCTCTACATAAAACACAAAATAGGGCTGGGGATGTGGCTCAGTGGTCGAGTACCTCTGAGTTCAATCCCCAGTACCAAAAAGAAAAAAAAAAAAAAAAAGAAAGTACTTTGTCTAAAAGTTCAAATTTTCAAATCAAAAAGTAAACAGACTGCCATCAGCTACATAGAATACATGAATTTAAGATTCAAGTCCACTCTAGAGTAGCTTAAAGAAAAAAAATGTAATGAATGAAGCTAAGAATTAGGGTGAAGGCAATTGCAAATGCACCTCATTATAAATGGTGGAGCACATTCTTTGCTCAAAGTGACAACCCCCCCACCCCGGAAACCCAGGGAAAAGCTAGTATATCTTTAAAAGTAGAGGAAAGCATAATCTGTGCTTTATACTTACATCTGTCAAAATCAAAAGCTGGCTGTAAACTGGCACAGAGAAAAGCTTGACAGCTGGAACACTTGAGCATATCACAATCAACTGTGACCCAACCATATTTTGCACAGACAAGTGGAGAGAGCTCAAGGGGCTTCCCTGCCCATTTCAAAGAGTATTCATGTTAAGAAAAACAACACTGCAAGCATATTAAAATGAATAAATCAGAAGTAAAACTAACTCATTCTTAATTCATATAAGAATAAACACACAAATAAAGGAGAAAAGCAGTAATACAAATGGTAAAGACCATTTTTTTATTTTTTTATTTTTTTTTGGTACCGGGGATTGAACTCAGGGGCACTCGACCCCTGAGCCACATCCCCAGCCCTATTTTGTGTTTTATGTAGAGACAGGGTCTCACTGAGTTGCTTAGTGCCTCGCC
>CM053407.1:21532639-21572745 GCA_028644305.1 Xerus rutilus | reverse complement strand
TTGCTGAGGCTGGCTTTGAACTCGCGATTCTCCTGTCTCAGCCTCCCTAAGTGCTGGGATTACAAGCGTGAGCCACCGCGCCCGGCTAAGACCATTTTTTTAAAAATATTTTTTTAGTTGTCAATGGACCTTTATTTTATTTGTTTATATGTAGTGCTGAGAATTGAAACCAGTGCCTCACACATGCTAGGCAAGCACCCCAGCCCAGTAAAGACCATTTTTAAAGCAGACACATGCTTTGCAGAATGAAAGTCATTTGAGTAAAAAGCAAAGGAAGCCTCTGTATTTTATGTGATTCAAAGGTTTTCTAGCTTACCCATATTCCTAACTGTTCAGGAGGCTGAGACTATCCTAGGCAACAAACATAGCCAAAACCGTGTCTCAAAAAAAAAAAAGTTTCTTTTATTACTGATTGTGGGATGGAATATAGAAGCCATTCATTTTCATTTAATCTAAAATACTTAGAACTTAAAAACACTAGTGAAAGCATTAAGAACAAGAGAGGGATGGGCAAAGTCAAAAAGGCAGAAATATCTTCTGCAACTTGTCTATGCTCTCCCTACTGTAGCAATCTACCTTTACTTTCCAAAGAATAAAGGTGGTAAAAATAATAATATCCTCATCCCCCCCACCAAATTTAACTGTTATGTACTAAATAGGTGCATATGACCATATCTGTTTTTTTTTAAATCTTTTTTTAGTTGTAGGTGGACACAATACCCTTATTTTGTTTATTTTTATGTGGTGCTAAGGATCGAACCCAGTGCCTCACACAGGCTAGGCAAGGGCTCTATCACTGAGCTACAACCCCAGCCCCAAACATATATGTTTTGAGGGTTATCAAATCCATTTTATTCAGAGTATATGTGTTAAATAGCCAAGCTTATGTACATCTTTAAACATTTATTGATCCTTAATATTCAACATTCAGTTTTATGGATCTTTTCTAGACATCCCTTATTTGAGTACCAGGAAAAAAAAAAGATAAAGCATAAAATGAGGCAGGAAAGTTGTATATTTTTATAAGAAATTTAGGATTTTTTTTTTTTTGGATAGAGTTTTGCTATGTTGCCCAGGCTGGTTTTAACCTTTCTTCTTCTTTTTTTTTCCTGTGCTGGGGATTGAACCCAGAGACACTTTACTACTGAGCTACAGCACCAGCCCTTTTAAATTTTTATTAGTCGGGTCTCGCTAATAAAATCTCTTGCTGAGATTGGCCTCAAACTTATGATTCTCTTGCCTCAGTCTCCAAAGCCACTGGAATCACAGGCATGTAACAGTATCCAGCTCTTCCTGCTTCAGTTTTCTTAGTAGCTGGTATTATAGGCATGCACCACCATGCCTAGCATGATATGAGCATTTGAAAACATTTGAATATCAGCAAAAGAATGAATAAAGACTAGAAAAACAATTTAGATATAAATGGTAAAAGAACTGGGATTATCTAGTTATCGAATCACTTAACTTGATTAACTGAATCACATCACAAATGGTGATCAATTTATAGCCTATGAGAACCAAAAAGAAATAGATCTAAGTACTATATCAAAATAAGAATCGAATGCAAGAAACAACTATAAAAAATGATTAAAAATACCTTCCCTTTCCTGAGCAATTTCGTATTAAAGTATTAGATGGGGAATAAGGAAGATGTGTGAGCCAGGATGTAAAGAGGCAGCTCAGCACCAGGTAGCAGAACCCAAATGAGGTGAAGAGGGTGTCCACAAAGATGGACGGCCCATGTTGAGATGCTGAAACCGAGCAGAGTATGAAAGGCATTCACATGGGCAGCTTAGTGCAGAGAGCTAGAGCCTGAATGAGCTAAAAAGGGCATTCATGCAGGAAGGATATGTTAGTATAGCAGTTAAGTGCACACAGGAAGACTGATCAAAGTAGTAACTATAACCAGGATAAAAGGAATTAGGCTGGGCGCAGTGGGGCACGCCTGTAATCCCAGCACTTTGGGAGACTGAAACAGGAGAATCATGAGTTCAAAGCCAGCCTCAGCAATGCTGAGGCACTAAGCAACTCAGTGAGATCCTGTCTCTACATAAAACACAAAATAGGGCTGGGGATGTGGCTCAGTGGTTGAGTACTCGATTTCAATCTCCGGTACCAAAAAAAAAGGAATTAGGTCTCACAAATGTTGACTAAAGAAGGGGTAAATGTGGATAGGGAGAAAATTAGAATAAATCCTGTAGTGTAGCACTTAAATAGGAGGTACACAGTTACACAGTCAGCTCTCCCTTTCTTTTTTTTTTTTTAAATATATATTTTTTTTATAGTTGTTGATAGACCTTTATTTTTCTTTATATGTGGTGCTGAGAATCGAACCTAGTGCCTCACACATGCTAGGCAAGCGCTCTGCCACTGAGCCACAACCCCAGCCCTCTTTTTTTTTTCCAGTACTGAGGATTGAACTCAGGGGTACTCGACCACTGAGTCACATCCCCAGCTCTATTTTGTGTTTATGTAGAGAAAGGGTCTCACTGAGTTGCTTAGTGCCTCGCTGTTGCTGAACTCGCGACTCTCCTGTCTCAGTTTTCCAGTGTGCTGGGATTACAGGTGTGTACCACTGCGCCTGGCTAGCTCTCCTTTTCTGTGAGATCCACATCTGCAAATTCAACCAACGGTGGATTTAAAATATATATTTTTAAAAACTGCATCTGGGGACTGGGACTATAGTTCAGTGGTAAAGTACTTGCCTAGCATGCATGACGTCTTGGGTTTCATCCTCAGAACACCCAAAAAGAAAAAAAAAAGAACATGTAAAGACTTTTTCTTGTCAATATTCCCTAAACTTGGAATATAACAACTATTTACATAGCATTTAAATTGCATGAGATATTGCAAGTAATCTAGAGATGATTTAAAGTACATGGAGGATATGTACAGGTCATGTAAAAGCCATTTTCTATAAGGTATTTGAACATCCAAGGATTTTGGTGTACAAGGGGGGAGTTCTGGAGCCAATCTCCCACAGATACTGAGAGTTGACTGAATATTTGTGAATGTACATGAGAGAGAGCGTGCACGCATGCATGTGCACTACCAGTTCACATTGCATACCCCAGAGCTTGGCTTTTAAATATTCTCCACTGAAAAGGAAGAAGGCTCTTTGGAGAAATGGTGAATTATGGGGATGGGGCAAGAAAATTACAAGATGAGCCTAGAATTTCTCCTCCCAGGCTGGGTGTGATGGTATATGTCTATGATCCCAGTGACACAGGAGGTTGAGGCAGGAGGATCATAAATTTGAGGCCAGCCTCAACAATTCAGAAAGATCCCGTCTCAAAATGAAAACTAAAGAGGGCTGGGGATGTAGCTCAATGGTAAAGTGCCCCTAGGTTCAATCCCTAGTACCAAAAAACCACAAAACCAAAAAACTCCAAAACAATAAACAAAATCAAAATGAAACATCAGCACATCTGTAAATGTTACAACGTTTTAAATATTCATTGTGCAGCCAGGCACAGTGGTACACACTTGGTACCACTTAGGCTGAGGAAGAAAGACTGCAAATTTGAGGCCAGCCTCAGCAATGGCGAGGTGCTAAGCAACTCAGTGTTTCAAAGTGAACCATAAAAAGGGACTTGGAGAATCGCAAGTTCAAAGCCAGCCTCAGCAATGGCGAGGTGTTAAGCAACTTAGTGAGACCCTGTCTCTACATAAAACACAAAATAGGGCTGGGATGCAGCTCAGTGGTCAAGTGCCCCTGAGTTCAATCTCCAGCACTTTAAAAATAAAAAAAGGGAGTTGGGCACGGTGGCACATGCCTGTAATCCTAGTGACTTAGGAGGCTGAGGCAGGAGGATTGCAAATTCAAAGCCACAGTAGCAATTCAGTGAGGCCCTAAGCAACTTAGCAAGACTATCTCAAAATGAAAGATAAAAAGACTAGGGCTGGGGGCTGGGATTGTAGCTCAGTTGTAGAGTGCTTGCCTCGCATGCGTGAGGCACTGGGTTTGATCCTCAGCACCACATAAAAATAAATAAATAAAATAAAGATATTTGTGTCCATCTACAACTAAAAAAAAAATTAAAAAAATAAATAAATATAAAAAGGCTAGGGATGTGGCTCAATTGTTAAGTGCCCCTGGGTTCAATCCCTGGTACCAAAAAATAATAATAATAATAATAATAATAATAAATAAATCAATAAATAAAAAGGGCTGAGGATGTGGCTCAGTGGTAGATCACCCTTGGGTTCAATCCCCAACCCCCCTTAAAAAAAAAAAAAAAAAGGGGAGAGACAGAGAGAGTTCATTGTGCAGCTGGGGAGGCTGAGGCAGGAAGATTCTAATTTTGAGCCAACCCTCAACAATTTAGCAAGACCGGGTCTCAAAATTTAAAAAAAGGGCCAGAGATATAGCTCAGTGTAAAGCACTCCTGGTTTGATCTCCAATATCACCAAAAATAACAGTAAAAAAATTCTGTCTCAGTGGTAGAGCTCTTGCCTGTGCTAGGCCCTGGGTTTGATTCTGAGCACTATAGGAACAAAAAATTTACAACTATTTCTTACCCGAGAAGGTAATGAAGAGAGAAAACAATTACAGAGGGCATGTCAAAGGACACAAAAGCTGTTCTGAAAGGGATTCCACTGACCAAACACAAGACAATTAGAACATCAAAATATAAAATGATTGTAATAGATTATAACCCACTAAATAAAAAAGGAAACCATGAGTCCAAATAAAAAGTTTGAAGAGGAATGGGATATTTACATAGTTTCAAAGAACCTCTCTATGACACATTTTTCAATTACAAAGGAGTTATTTTACAATGGAAAAGTATCACGAATACTCCTTTAATCAAGTGATCAAAGTGATCACCACTTAATGGGATAAACCTTCATCATGTGCCACTTGATAGGGTGCAATGAGAACACACCATCACTTCATGACTCTCCTACATAACTCAATATAATCACAAAGAAATATCAGACAAATGTGAATTCAGATATACTCTACAAAATAACTGGCCCAAACCTTTACAAGTATCAAAATCAGGAAATTCAAGGAAAAACTGGCAATGTTCCAGGTTCAAGGAGACTAACAACAACTAAATGCAACGTGTGATTCTCAGCTGGATCCTTTTGCTACAAAAAACACTATTAGTACAAGTGACTTAGCCAAGCAAAAACTGGGATGCTAGGTGCAATGATTGCACACCTAAAATCCCAACAACGCAGGAGGCTGAGGCAGGAGGATCCAAAGTTTAAGGCCAGCCTGGACAACTATTGAGACCCTATCACAAAGGAAAACAACAATAAAATAAATAAATAAACCTGGGGTCTAAGGATTAGATGGTAGTAATTTATCAATGTTAATTTCCTGTTTTTTTTTTTAAATTTTTTTTTTAGTTGTAGATGAGCACAATGTCTTTATTTTATTGCTTTGTATGTGGTGCTGAGGATCGAACCCAGGACCTCACGCATGCGAGGCAAGCGCTCTACCGCTGAGCTACAATCCCAGCCCCAATTTCCTGTTTTTAATTGTTACATTCTGGTTATGTAGGAGAAGTCCTTGTTTGTAGAAATTATTTGGGAGTAATGAGACATTACTTTAACAAATTATTTGCAAACAACTCAAAAAAATTTATTTAAATTTTATCAAAAAATATTCTTTATTACCTCTGCAAACTTTTTTTTAAATATTTTTTTTAGTTGTTGGTGGATCTTTATTTTATTCATTTATTATTTTATATGTGGTGCTGAGGATCGAACCCAGTGCCTCACGCATGCTAGGCAAGCGCTCTACCACTGTGCTACAGCCCCAGCCCCTCTGCAAACTTTTTGTTTAAGTCTGAATAGTCAGCCCCTGGTATTCTCAAGTTCTATATCCACATATTCAACCAACTGAGGATTAGAAACATTCTTTTTAGCCAGGTGCGGTGGTGCACGCCTATAATCCCAGCACTTTGGGAGGCTGAGACAGGAGAATCATGAGTTCAAAGCAAGCCTCAGTAACAGCAAGGCGCTGAGCAACTCAGTGAGACCCTGTCTCTAAATAAAATACATAATAGGGCTGGGGATGTGGTTCAGTGGTTGAATACCCCTGAGTTCAATCCCTGGTACCAAAAAAAAAAAAATTTTTTTTAAAATATGGCATCTGAGCTGAGCACAGTATTGCATGCCTGTAATCCCAGTGACTCAGGAGACTGAGGCAGGAGGATCACAAATTTGAGGCCAGCTTCAGCAACTTAGCAAGGCCCTAACCAACTTAGCAAGACCCTGTCTCAAAATAAAAAATAAAAAAGCCTGGGGATGTTGCTCAGTGGTTAAGTGCCCCTGGTTTCGAGCCCCAGCATGAAAATAAACAAATAAATAAATAAATGGCATTTGAACTAGGTGAAGTGGCAAATGCCTGTAATCCCAGCTACGTGGCAGGGTGAGGCAGGAAGATTTCAAGTTTGATGCCAGCCTCAGCAACTTAGTGAGAACCTATCTCAAAATAAAATTTAAAAAGGGGTTGAGGAAGTAGCTCAGTGGTAAAGTGCCCCTGGGTTCAATCTCCAGTACTAAAAAAAAAAAAAAAAAGGCATTTGTATTAAACATGTATATAACCTTTTCTCTAGTCATTATTCCCTACCCAATAAAGTATAACAACTATTTACATAACTATTTCCTTAAATTGTTATTAGAGTTTTATAAAGATGACTTAAAGTTGCATAGGTTATATGCAAATACTGTGCCATTTTATATGAGGGACTTAAGCTTCAGTGAATTTTTGGTATCCGAGGAGGCCCTGGAACCAATCCTCCATGGAAACATAGAGACAAATCTAACTATTTTAAAATTTTAAAAATAAAAAATTCTAAAAAATACTAACTGGGCCTTTTGATCCTTGCATATGGAGTAACAAAGTCATCAAAAAAGGAGTACCTGGAGTGGACCACCATTTCTTCCACCTTCTGTCTTTATGATTCCTGCAGAGTGACCAACAGATATATAGAAACAGAGCATCCACTTCTTAGATGAGTTTACAAAGATGAGTGTGGCTTCCATTTTGCTCTCCTGTTTGCTCATTCTCATGGAAACCAGCTGCCAAGTCATGAACTGTTCCTACTGAGAGGACTGAATAACAAGGAACCAAGAGGTGGTTTCTGGTTGACAGGTAGCATAGAACTGAAGCCCTTGGTCCAATAGCCACAAGACTATGAACCCTGCTAACAATTATGAGAACAGGTAGAAGTGGATTGTTTCCTAGCTTAGCCTTGAGATGACTGTACTCAGGTAACCTTGATTGTACTCACAGTAAGAACCTGAGCCAGAGACTCAACTAAGCCTTGCCTAGATTCTGAATCCACATAAGTTGTGAGATAATGTTTGTTGTTTTAAGCCACTTAGTTTTTACTTTTTTAAGCTGTAGATGGACATAGTATCTTTATTTTATTTATTTATTTTTATGTGGTGCTGAAGATCAAACACAGTGCCTCACATGTACTAGGCAAGCCCCCTACCACTGAGCCACAACCTCAGCCCAAAGCCACTAAGTTTTACAGCAATACGTTATGTAACAACAGAGAACTAACACACAAAGGAAAATCTAGAAAGAGATAATGTAGTAGTAGTCTTTAAAAAATTAAACGATACTCTTGGCTCTGCCATTTGCTAGAAGGCTATTTTGGGCAAGTCAAATAACCTACTGTTAGTTAATATTCTTATTTATACTTAAATTTACACTTTCTTGGCTAAGGGCAGCCTTTTTAATATTATCTCCTGTGGTTCAGGAGTTTAGCACTTTTATATAAAATCATATCTGTCAATCTTCCATGGTCTCTGGGGAATGATAAATGCATTTACTATTATTATTGTTATTGTTATTACTATTTAGACCAAAGTATCTAAACTACAAGATACTATCCTACTATTAAAATGAATGAGATAGAGCAAAAAAACCAAATAACCTACTGTTAATTGTTTCCTCTGTAAAATGTATAATAATCATACTCATAATATCTATTTTCACAGGATTAAGATGAAGAGCAAATGTAGTGATTTATTGAAAACACATTACACAAGTATTAGTTATTCTTCCTTCTCTTCCATTTTTCTTCTGTAAAAAGAACAGGTCAGATAATCTCAAATATTCCTTTTGACTGATACCATGTTATGATGTTACTTTTCCTATAAAAGTTCTTACCAAGTTAAAATATCAGAGTAAGTGGTGTAATGGCCTGAGGCAGTAACAATTTCAGGAACAGGTAGAAAGCACAACTTACATGAACTGAAAAAGGATATAGAAAATGTTTCTACTCTGCTAAAGAAGGCTTCTTTGCTTGTAGATTCCAATGGAGGTTGTTCTGCTTGGGGTGATCCATTAACTGACTGGAATGTGGCAGATGTATCCCTCCTAAAATAAAGTAGTAGAACTGTTGGTAATCCTTTCATGGTACCACTCTACTTAAACATTTCATATCTAACTTCTCTGCAAATCATATCATCAATCATACCAACACTGGATTTAAGGCTTTCTAAAAAATCATTTCAGAGATGTCATTCCTCTGCTTAATATTTTCAATCATTTCAAGCCAGGTACAGTGACACAAGCCTATAATCCCAGCAGCTGGGGAGGCTGAGGCAGGAGGACTTCAAGTTCAAAGCTAGCCTCAGCAAATTAGTGAGGCCCTAAGCAATTTAGCAAGACCCTGTCTCAAAATAAAAAAATAAATAGGGGGAGAAGTATGGGGGTAGGAATGAGAGTAGAATGAATCGGACATTATTACTCTATGTACATACATGATTATATGACCTATGTAACTACATCATGTACAACCAAATGGAGAAATTATACTCCATTTATGTATAATGTGTCAAAATGCATTATATTGTCATATGTAACTAATTAGAACAAATTAATAAATAAATAAATAGGTTTGGGGATACAGCTTGTGGTTAAGCACCCCTGGAGTTCAATCCCTGGTATCAAAAAAAACCAAATTTTTTTTCAATTATTTCATAACACTAAATAGATTCCAAATTCTTTAACTTAGTATTGAAAATTCTTTACAGTTTAGCCACATCTAAGTTTGTCAATTTCTACTTCTATAGTGCTCTGCTAATACCAGCAAGCTATTTTCCTAGCTCACTCACTGTTCTCCAACAGTATCCAGCACAATTTTAGTAAATCACAAAGTAAGATTCAAGTTCTCAGATATTCACCATACAATTTGAACCACAGCAGAAATGCAATGTTATAACAGGAGAAAAAGTAACTTTGATATTGCTATCTGAATAGACTCTTGAGAAAGGCTCCGTCCCCAAAAGAACAAAACATTCAAATCAAATTAAGTATCATTAAGAGATTTCACAAAAAAATTTCAGGGAGAAAAAAAAAAGCCAGGCAATATGTTTATTTTCAATGAAAGGCATTTCAACAGTGCCTGAGGGTAGAGGTTGGTGTTGGAATTGTTGAGACAGGTATCATTTTAATAAACATTGGGTTACACTAACATGCCTTCAAAGAAACAACATTTTTCTAAGAATCTTCCTCCAGGATTCTGAGCACCTCTTGGAAAAAAATTCAAAAGATCTATAAAGTTGGGTGGGAATAAAACGGCACTTAGTTTACCAAACTTTGAGATTCAGCATTTTCTTCAGTTATGAGGGAAGAATAAAACAACAACAATAAAAATCACGCAGTATAAGCAGTACTTAGAAATTTGTCACCAATGAAAGTAATTTTCTCACATTATGGTTGTTTGCTATAATTTGAAATACCGTTGATGTTCTTTGCTACTTCCAAACTGTTTGACAGTACACATACTTATAGATACCATTTAACTCTAATTTTAAAAAAGCACTTTATGGCGTAACATTTTCTTTTACTAACTATATTCCAACGTAACTGGTTTCATTTATAATCCTGTATTTCCTTTATGCACTTTAAAAACATATCTCCAGACTGTCAAAGGATCTACGGCACAAGAAAAAAAAAAAGGTTAAGAACCCAAGCGAAAAGAAGTTTGGTGAGCTCAACTAACGGTCCTTTTTGTATTTCCTTCCAAAAACAACTTTATGGGAAAATTCCTCCCGTGATGTGAAATCAGGTATATCCTGAGAAGATCTAAGTCGACCAGTCATAGCAGTTTCAGTCTTTTTCTGGTCCCAAGAAAAATTCATCCCTACTGACCAAGTTGCCAACCGAGTGGACCCCAATACCACCCGCCTCTGCTACCGGGCTATCTTCCCCAAGCCATCTCCATTCTCCCAGTGCCTGATCCAGGTTTGACTCGAAAACTCACGCTTCTGCGCATCCCTCTTCCGGGGCAATCCCCTCATCTATCAGTTGCCGGACTTTCTGAGGGGTCCCCTCTGGGGAACGGACTACTGTACCCCAGTTCTTTTCAACCCCTGAAGCAAACGCCTGCCCCTCACTGGACGCCGCCATCTTGGTCCGTTGCGGAGTTGCTTCCCCGCGGGTTTGAAGGTTCGGGAACTTCCGTTCTGGGCGGTTAAGATCCGCCTCTTGAAGCAGTCTCCCGCCGCAAGAATCTTATCGCAGGACCCACCCCTTCCTGGTGCTTTTTAGGAAGAGAGTTTAAGGATGGCTGCAGTATTTAAGACCAAACTTAGGTTCCTTTATTAACCAGCATATTTAGGGTGGTAAGGAATCCTTAGAGCTTTCAGCGGGGATAGGGGACCCAGTGTACCATATTTCACCGCATAATCATCGCAGATTTTATGCCCCCCCCTTTTTAATCAAAAAATTGGGATTTGAGAATTATGTTAAGCTTTTTTAGGGGGAAAAAAAGTGTGTTGGTATTACTTAAAAATCATTTATTGGCCAGTCGTGGTGGCGCACGCCTGTAATCCCAGCCGCTCGGGAGGCTGAGGCAGGAGGATCACGAGTTCAAAGCCAGCCTCAGCAACTCAGCGAGACCTTGTCTCTAAATAAAATACAAAAAAGGGCTAGAGATTTGGTTTAGTGGTTAAGTGCCCCTGGGTTCAATACCCGGTACCAAAAAATAAAATGAAATAATCAGGTCTAGGTGTGTAGCTCAGTGATAGTGTGCTTGTCTAGCATGTGCAAGGCCCTAGCTTCAGTCCCCTGTACTGCAAAAACAAAGTAAAGATAATTAAAAAATCACTTATTAGTCAACTATCTTTGGAGCAGGATTAGGATGCAGGGAATACTCGTGAATATAAAAACTGAATAGTCCCAATCGATACACATCATTTAAATTGATACACATCATTTCTGCTTAACAGTTTAGTGAACATTTTTCTGGTTTGGAAAAGAAAAAAAGTTAACACATTAGTTGTTATTGATTTATGCATTATAGTTGAAATATTACAATTGAGAAAATTTACTAGTGTTGCAAAATATGGACTTACACATTTTAATCTGTGTCTGAAGATTCTGCAGAGCTTCTCACTGTACTCAGCAGGCAGTTTTGGGTCATATGGTGGTTCTTCGCATAGATAGGTTGTATCGTCACATGAATCTCATAACCCAGCCACGGTTCACCTTAAACTGAGTTTTAAGAATGTTGTTTTTGTGGGCTCCCTCCTGTGCCTTCAGTTGTAACATATCAACACTGCAGCCATGGTTATGCACAAATACGTCACATTATACACAAATACATCATCAATTTTTAGAAACATGCCGTTTTTAGGACCTTGAACCATGCATCTAGAAAGGTCTGTGGGTTTTCAGCTAGTCTTTTAGTTTCTGCCAGTCTCTAACCAACTTTTCATTCACCGAAAATTCTCTGCAGCTTTGTATCCATGCTGTTCAGCGAACTTAACCACTCTTAGCTTGAAGCCTGCAGAATAGTTTTTATATTTACCCAAAACTAGAAAGAAATGCTTTGCACATTAATGTATGGCGACAGGAACTGTAGCTTACTATCTCCGGAAGATGCACCTCGAACTGTACCACGTCTCCTGGCAATTTCCTGGGCCCACTGCCCTGGTGCCCACCACCCTAGTTTGGGTTCAGTGACAGGACCGTCACAGCAGTGCTCTAAACAACCCATGCCTGTGGGAAAGGCGCAGACAGGCTGTGTGTGCTGAGAATTCTAGGCTGGAGGCTGGCAGTGAGGGAGAAGAGAAATGCACATCCATCCCTAGGTCACTGAGGAATACACTGGTGCTCGGTGTACCTGCTAAGCGGCGCAATGAACTGAATTATACTGTGCAACGATAATGCGATAAAAGTTATCAACCAATTTTTGGATTAAAAAAACAGGGTGACCTCGATTATGTAGTGAAATATGGTAGTCTTCCAAATAATTAACTCATGCTACCCCTCCTAAATTGCATTGTTTTAATTGTTTTTACAAGTGAGGAAATGGCAACCCTCACTTGAGAACAAATAATTTAGAATTCTTAGAAATCAGGTTGCAGGCCGGTGTGGTGGCGCTCACCTGTAATCCTAGCAACTCGGGAGGCTAAGGCAGGAGGATCTCAAGTTCAATGCCAGCCTCAGCAACTTAGTGAGGCCCTGTCTCAATATAAAAAATAAAGAGGGTTGGGCTGGGATTGTAGCTCAGTGGTAGAATGCTTGCCTCGCATGCACGAGGCACTGGGTTCGATCCTCAGCACCACATAAAAATAAATAAATAAAGATATTGTGTCCATTTACAACTAAAAAAATTTTATAAAAATAAAAAAACAGGTGCTGAGGCTATGGCTCAGTGGTTGAGCGCTTGCCTCGCGTACGTGAGGCACTGGGTTTGATCCTCAGCACCACATAAAATAAATAAAGATATTGTGTTCATCTACAACAAAACAAAATATTAAAAAAAATAAAATAAAATAAAAATAAAAATAAAAATAAAAAAATAAAGAGGGTTGGAGAAGTGGCTCAGTGGTTAAGTGCCCTTGGGTTCAGTCCTTGGTACAAAAAAAGAAAGGAAAGAAATCATGTTGCAGATGGATTTAGAAGTCTGTGGCATTTGATGCTATTGCACACCCTCTCCTTTGTTAACATATTTATTGAAGGTGTCCTGTTGACACTGTACTAAGCACCGGCAGTGACGGTAGTGAATAGAGGAGACATGGGTGCTTAGAGGAGTTAGACATCAAATATTTTTTCTATAGTGTTTTTGTTATTGTTGTTGTGTGTTTGTTTGTTTTGGTACTGGAGATTGAACTCAGGGGTACTCCACCACAGAGCCACACCCCCAGCCCTATTTTGTGTTTTATGTAGAGACAGGGTCTCATTGAGTTGCTTAGCACCTCGCTGTTGCTGAGGCTGGCTTTGAACTCGCAATTCTCCTGTCTCAGCCTCCCTAAGTGCTGGGATTACAGGCGTGTGCCACCGTGCCCGGCTTGTGTGTGTGTTTTGCAGTGCGGTGCTCAAGATTGTTACCCAGGGCCTCAAGCTAGTGCTCTATTGCTGACCTATAGTCCTGGACCTTTCCTACAGGGTGTTTTTGTTTGTTTTTGGTCCCAGGGATTGAACTCAGGGGTACTCACCACTGAGCCACATCCCCAGTCCTATTTAGTATTTTATTTAGAGACAGAGTCTCACTGAGTTGTTTAGCACCTGGCTATTGCTGAGGCTGGCTTTGAATTCACAATCCTCCTGCCTCAGCCTTCTGAGTGGCTGGGATTATAGGCATGCGCCACCATGCCCTGCTCCTCCTATAGTTTTAAAATTGTGATTATAAATGCTCCAAAGAAGATGCACAGAGGGTATAATAGGAAGACCTAATTTGGTTTGCAGTTTCTTCTGAGAGAATCAAGCAGTGGAGCTGAGATCAATGAGATTGCAGAGAAGGAATTAAAACAGAATCTTCCAGCACTTCAGTTTGGAAGACTTATGTGTCTCAACAAAGGGCAAAGAGGAAAGTGGGATTACCTCTACTCTTCCAGCTCACTTTAATGGGCTCCTGGCTCCAACAATGTTTCCCAGCCTTCCGGACCTGCAACCTATTGCTCTAACCACCTTTCCACTGTTCCTAATTCCAACACCACTCCTGTTTCTTCTCTCCTTAGTCATCTTAAATTAATTGCTAAATATTGTCATCACATCTTTGCAAAATATGAACATCAGCTGAGGATTAGTTCATAGACTATTAAGGAATTACTGTTCATTTTGTTGTACCTGGTAATAGTGTTGTGCTTGTTTTTTTGTTTGTATGCTTGCGGTTCTGGGGATTGAACCCAGAGGCACTTAACCACTGAGCTACATTCCCAACCCTTTTTGGATTTTATTTAGAGATGGGGTCTCCCTGAGTTGCTTAGGCCTCACTAAATTGCTGAGGTTGGTTTTGAACTCTCAATTATCCTGCCTGTGACTCCCAAGCCACTGGGATTACAGGTATGTACCACTGTACCTGGATTGACACAGTCTTGCTAAGTGGTTATGGTTTTTAAAAGTCTTTCTTTATTAGAGATACATCTTAAAGTATTTATGGGTGAACTGGTGTGATGTGTGAGATTTGCTTTGAAATGCACCAAAAAAAGAAAATATGAAAAAATAGATGAGAGAAGATGGCCAAAGAAAATTTTTTTTGGTACTTGCAATTGAACTCAGGGGTACTTGACCACTGAGCTACATCCTCAGCCCTATTTTGTGTTTTATGTAGAGACTGTCTCACTGAGTTGCTTAGCTCCTCGCCGTTGCTGAGGCTGGCTTTAAACTCGCAATTCTCCTGTCTCAGCCTCCCAAAATGCTGGGATTACAAGTGTGAGCCACCACGCCTGGCTTGGCAAAATATTTTTAACTGTTGGATTTGAGTGATAGAGCTATGGGATTCATTATAGAATATGATTGATAGTGTTGTAATAAAAAGCAAAATAAAATAAATCAGCTAAAAATACATTCTATTGAATACTCTCTCAATTTCCTTGAAGCTCTCTTGATTTTGTTGTTATTGTTTGTTTAAGTTTTACACTGGTGATGGAATCCAGGGTCTTGATCACTCTAGGCAAGCACTCCCTCTAGGCCTTTGTTTTTCCTTTCCGTTTTTTTGTTTGTTTGGTTTTTGGTACTGGGAATTAAACCCAGAGGTGCTCTACCACTGAGCTACATCTTCAATTCTTTTCACTTTTATTTTGAGTTCTAAGTTGCTGAGGCTAGCCTGGAACTTATGATCCTCCTGCTTCAGCCACCTGAGTCACAGGATTACAGGTGTGCATCACTGCGCCAGATTATCATTCCTTTTTATAGCCTCAGCACTTTTGCCCAGTACCTGTAAATTCAGGAGGCACTCAGGTTTTTTTTGTGTGTTTGTGTGTGTTTTGTCTTTTTTTTTTTTTTGGAACTGGAGGTAGAACCCAGGGCTTTGCAGATGTGAGGCAGACATTTGCCACTGAGCTATATCCCAGCCCTGTGTGTGTGTTTAATTTTTTTGTTGTGGTAGGTGGACAGCATGCTTTAATTTTATTTGTTTATTTTTATGTGGTGCTGAGGATCAAACCCAGTGCCTCACACATGCAAGGCAAGCACTCTGCCACTGAGTTACAGCCCCAGCCCTGTGTGTGTGTTTTAATGATTATAATTATGCCCTACCACTAACCAATTCCATGGTAGGAAGAAGTCTAGAAAATAGATGTACAGCCCATGCTACTACAGTTTTCAGGAGTTACAGGGTATTAGATTCCATCTCCATCATTCCCACACAATCCCCCTCAGTACATTTGGGAAGCATGAATGATTCACTTGAAATACTTTATGGGGAAGGGCTACTTATCCTCAGGCATAGCACCATCCCATTACAGACATCAAGAGAACTGTTCCTGAAGATGCTCTGTCTGACCCTTTCCCCTGCCCCTGTTGTATAAGCACAGCTTGAGAAGTTGAGAGTATGGGAGAGAATTCTGGCTTTTTGGTTGTACACAATTCTCTATATTTTCTGTGCTTCAGGGTGAGTGCAGGAATCTTCAGAGAACACAGGACGGTGTCTTCTCACTGTCCTTTCTTCCTTGTTCAAGTTTCCCTTCTATTTAACAAAATTTATTGAACAACCGTGTGGAAGAGCCAGGTACTAGGTTGGGCATTGCAGAGAACACCACAATCCACGCTTCAGAATAGTTTGTAAAGTAGTGGTACATTGATGGGAGAGATGCCAAAGGGGCAGGGTGGGAGTGGTCAGTGGTACAGAGGGTCAGAATTATGATTGATTATGGAATTTTGATTATGGAAGTACGACAAAAAATTCTCAAATAATTTTAATTCAGAGCAGGTCTAATACATACAAGGCAATGTGAGTGTGATCTGAATTGGAAAGAAACCACCCTGGTCTAAGTTAGCACTTGAATTGTTTACTTATTAATTATGAAAAATATTTATTGAGTATTTACTATGTGCCAAGTAGAGTTCTAGGTGCAGGGAACAGGCAAGAAGCTTATCTTCTCATGAGTGGTGCAGATAAAATAAACAAGAATTCAAAAAGTTACAGGTGCTACAAATGGAAAAATATGAAAAAAAAATTGGTTCTTTCTGTCCTCATTTCAAGTCCTATGTACTCCAAAGTTATATTTAGCCAGAAAAAAAACGTGATCCTTTGAGTAACATAGACACTAAAACTTAACAAAAAGAAAAGAGAATCAAAAACAAGAAAAGGAACTGAGTCCTATTCTCTCGTTTTACAAATGGTGCAGAGAGCCAAAGATCTTGCCCCACATTGAGGAGTAGCTTTTTTTTTTTTTTGGTACCGGGGATTGAACTCAGGGGCACTTGACCACTGAGCCACATCCCCAGCCCTATTTTGTGTTTTATGTAGAGACAGGGTCTCACTGAGTTGCTTAGTGCCTCGCTGTTGCAGAAGCTGGCTTTAAACTCGCGATTCTCCTGCTTCAGCCTCCTAATCACTATATTTTTTTGATATCACAGAAGTCTCTCTTGATTTTGGTGTGAAAGTAGAACAAAAACAGGTGCTTTTCTTTCTTTTTTCTTCTTTTCTTTTCTTTTTTTTTTTGTAGTACTGGAGATGGAACCCAGGCTTTACACCTGGTAGACAAGCCCTGTGCCATTGAACTACATCCTCAGCCCTTTTTGAATTTTTATTTTGAAGCAGGGTCTCTCTAAGTTGGCCAAACTGGCCTCAAACTTGCAATCCTCTTGCCTCAGCCTTGCAAGTAGCTGGAATTACACCTATAAATTGATAAAAACCAATATAATTGGTTTCTTTAGTAATCCTATGCATTTTTTTAAAAATATTTTTTAGTGTCAATGGATCTTTATTTTATTTATTTGTATGTAGTGCTGAGAATCGAACCCAGTCCTCACGCATGCTAGGCAAGCGCTCTACCACTGAGCCACAACCCCAGCCCTGCATTTTATTAAATGTGTTAAAACACTATTCTGAAAGTGTTCATTGACTTCACCAGGCTGATATGTTACTGAAAACTCAGTTCTTGTATCTAATGCCAACCCAGTAATGAGGACATGGTTTTGAGAAAAAGGAAAAAAGCTTTATTGCTTTGCTAGTAAAGGAGAAACACAGAGGACTTCTGTCCCAGAGGCTATGATTCTGACATCAGGGGAACAAAGGGCTTTTAGAGAGGTGATTCAAAGGCTATATTCCAGGTGTACCCTTAATGGGTCATAATTCACTGATAGTCTTAAAAGATATGCCTCTCTTAGGTCTTCTGGAACCATCCCCAAATTCTGAATTACTTCACTCCTCTGATATGTATATCTAAGGACAGATAACTCAGCCTAGGATGGGAACAAAGTTTATTTTGCTCCCCCTATGGTTTGGAAGGGAGAGAGGGCAAAGAGAAAGAGAGGAAAAAAAGAAAAAAGAAAAAGTCAATTTTAAAATAAGTCACAAGGACTATGTTCAAAGCATGAAGTGGATTCCTGTTACAGATACAGGCCAAAATTTCCTGATTTAAGTAGTGATATTTGTATGGAGAAACCAGAGCACTCTCCTATAACCAGTTACAAAGGGGGGGTGAAACTCAGTGGGACTTTTTGAGCCCACTGTGTAGTGTGACTGGTATATTCCCAGGTCAGCTCAGACTTTAACAAAAATCATCTTTCCCATTTAGAAATACCTTGTCAATCTCCTAATGTTTTTTTTTTTTTTTCCTTTTTCCTTTGATTCTTTGGATGGAACTCAGGGCCTCCCACATGGTAAACACATGCTTTACCACTGAGCTACACCCCAGTCCAAACCCCCTCACACTTTTTTTTTTTTTTAAGTGAAAGATTGTTCAGGTGCTGAAGGCAACTGTCTTTGCTGTTATTTACCTGGAATCTTTCCATTTCTTTTAACACCTTTTTGTTCAATTTTTTTTTTTTTTGGTACTGGAGATTGAACTCAGGAGCACTCAACCACTGAGCCACATCCCCAGCCCTATTTTGTATTTTATGTGGAGACAGGGTCTCACTGAGTTGCTTAGTGCCTCGCCGTTGCTGAGGCTGGCTTTGAACTCACGATTCTCCTGTCTCAGCCTCCCTAAGTGCTGGGATTACAGGCTTGTGCCACTGTGCCCCGTTTTTGTTTGATTTTTGTTATAGTGTTTTTTAAAAATTTCCATTCTCAACTTAGAATGTGCAAGTTTGGGGCTGAGATATCTGCACATATGGTTTTCACCAATGGTTCTAAAACAACAGGTTTTAAAAATAATAATAATACACTTCTGTTAAAAAACAACAACAACAACAATGTAGGAGTGTGGCTCAGTGGTAGAGTGTTTGCCCAGGACACACAGGTCCTGGGTTCCATCTTCAGCATTACAAAATAAATAAATAAATAATAATAATAATAAATAAAATAACAGTGTATACAGTTCTCCAAGACATATTGCATAAAAGAACAGAAGCCATCTGCAGAATACATTGGTTTTTTTCCTTTTCTTTTCTTTTTCTTTTTGTATCAGGGATTGAACCCAAGGGAGCTGAGCCACTGAGCCACATTCTAGCCCTTTTTGTTTTTTATTTTGAGATAGGGTCTCTGTAAGTTGCTTAGAGCCTCACTAAATTGCTGAGGCTGACTTCAAACCTACGAGCCTCCTGCCTCAGCCTTCTGAGCCACTGGGATTACAGGTGTGCACCACCACTCCTCACTGCAGAACACATTCCATACAATCCCCTTTATATGATAAATAAAAATTGAATACCTGCATTGATTTATGCATATGTATGTAAATACATTAGGAAAAGAAAAGATCTGAAAGAAGAGACATCAAAGTATTAACAGGATTTTGGAGAGGAGAGTAAAATTGGGAGGAAAGTGAAGGAGCTAGTTTAACTTTTTCTATATTTTCTTTTATTTATTGAAGAATATACAATAAGGATGCTTTTATTTTCAGTGCTGAGGATTGAACACAGGGCCTCGTGCATGGTATGCAGCCACTCTGCCACTGAATCACATCCCGAGCCCTGCATTCATTATTTTTTCTTTTTTATAATTTTTTTCTAGTTGTAGATGTACACAATATCTTTATTTTATTTATTTATTTTTATGTGGTGCTGAGGATCGAACTCAGGCAAACGCTACACTGAGCCACAATCCCAGCCCAGCATTCATTATTTTTAAAATTAAAATTTAAAGACCCAGTTAAGTTACCCAATGCTATGGTTTAAATATGTACCCACCTCCAGCCGGGCGCGGTGGCTCACGCTTGTAATCCCAGCACTTAGGGAGGCTGAGACAGGAGAATCGCGAGTTCAAAGCCAGCCTCAGCAATGGTGAGGCACTAAGCAACTCAGTGAGACCCTGTCTCTACATAAAACACAAAATAGGGCTGGGGATGTGGCTCAGTGGTCGAGTGCCTCTGAGTTCAATCGCCGGTACCAAAAAAAAAATGTACCCACCTCCAAAGTTCAGTTGTTGGAAACTCCAAACTTGATATGTTAATGATATTTGGAGGTGGGTTTTAGGCAAGCAATTAGCATTAAGCGAAGTAATTGGAGGGTGAACTCGATGGCATTAATGGCTTTGTAAGAAGAGGAAGAGAGACCTGAGCTGGCCTGCTTGCTGTTTCACCGTGTGTCCCTATCATGTTATGATGCAGCAAGAAGGCCCTCACCATGACCTTGAACTTCCCAGTCTTCAGAACTGTGTGCTAAATAAACTTCAATTCTGTTTTTGGGGTGTTTTTTTTGTTATTTTTAGTTATACATAACTAAATCTCAATTTTTATAAGTTACTCAGTCTGTGGTATTCATTTATGGCAACAGAAAATGGACTAAGACACCCATACAGCTATTGGCCAATATGGGGACTATTAAAACATTACATATCTTATTTCATTTCTCCTAGCTGACTAACTTAAAAACTTTTCTGAAGAATCTACTTCAAGGCTTTGTTTACTTTTTAAAGATAATTGAACTTGATAGTTCACAAAATTTTTCCAGGGAGCATTCTTCTAAGGCCAATTTAATGACTCGTGACTTGGTATTTTAATAAAATTGTCTTGTTTCCATTGTAGTTAAGTTAGTGTTACTGAAATTTGCATTAAATAAGTATCTAAATCAATTATTGCTGAAACTGGAAACTGGAAATAGTATCTGGGCTTCAAGTTCAATTATTGAAGATGTTTTAAAAAATGGGCATGTTTTAGTCTAGAACTTTCTATTAGGATTGTTGAAGGAAGGAAATACTCAACAGTCTCATTCACATAATTTAAAAATCAGTTTTGTTTTTAAGTATTGGGTTTTTACTTGAAACATTAGGACACTGTGAAACTTATTCTTGGACTGTCTGTTGTAATGTCATGCTGGCTTCGTTTGACATGAGAGCATATTTAAGTGCTACATGGTAGCCTTCCTTCTCTTGTTGTTAGCCTGCAACACATAAAGTGATAAACTTTTTCATCATAATGTATCATTTTCATGATGCCAAGTTAAAAAAAATTTATTAAATAACTTAAAATATTTAATTCTATTTTAGTTTTTCAGTTACAAAACACCCTTAGGAGAGCATTGTTTCTGTTTGTTTCTTTTTTTGTTTGTTTATTTTGTGCAATACCAGGGATTGAACCCAGGATATCAGGCATGCTAGGCAAATATTCTACTACTGAGTCACATCTTCAGACCTGGGAATTATCTTTATAATTGATGGTTATAAAACCATGTGACTTACTTAGTATTAGAACTGTACTACATTCAAATCATCGTCTAAACAGGAATTCCAGTCTTTAGTTTCATTCACACATCATGTCACACAGTAGATCTTTAGTGTGGCAGGTGGGAGATATCTAGGAATAGAGGTTTTATTCTTGAGGCTGCAACCTATAGGCACCTCCCGCCTATGGCAATGGAGAGACTCCCATATAAATTCTCAACCAATTCATTGAGCTTAAGTGATCTTTGAAAACATAAATCTGATCATGTCACCTTCCTGCCTAAAGTCTTCAATGGCTTCTCGCCCCATTAGGATTCAATCAAAGCTCCTGGATGAGACTCACCTTTCCAATGTCATCTTAAGCAGAATGAAATCTTGGTTTTACCTTTGTGTAGCAAAGCCCAAGCTCTTTCCCCCAAAACCTCAAAGGCAAATTTAGTGAGGAGGAGGAGGATAGAGGGAGATTGGATAATAGTTCCCAAAATATTTATTCATTTCATTTTAGGTTACTGAGGATCAAACCTAGGGACTCACACATGTGAGACAGGCATTCTACCACGGAGCCATATCCCCAGCCCAGAATACTATTCGATAGGAAAAATAAGTTCTAATGTTCCATAGCAAAGTAGGGTGACTACAGTTTGTGGTAATTTATTACCTGTTTTACAAAGAACTAGAATAGAAGAGAGGAGTTTGAAGCACTCCTACACAAAGAAATGGTAAGTATTTAAGAAGAAAAATGCTGGGGCTGGGATTGCAGCTCAGCGGTAGAGTGCTTGCCTCCCGTGCATGAGGCACTGGGTTCGATCCTCAGCACCACATAAAATAAATAAATAAAATAAAGCTATTGTGTCCATCTAGAATTTAAAAAAAAAATTAAAAAAAAAGAAGAAAAATGCTAATTTCTCTAATCTGATTATTATAAATTGTATATGTGTATTGATTTATCACACCATACTCCATAAATATGTATAATTATGTTTTTTTTTTTTTTTAGAAAAACAAATTCAGTCCTTTCTGTCCAGAGGTATACACAAAAACATATGGAAGTAGCCCAACCTGGTGGCACATGCCTGTAATCCTAGCAGCTCAGGAGGCTGAGGCCGGAGGATCACAAGTTCAAAGGCAGCCTCAGCAACTTAGTGAGGCCCTAAGCAACTTTGTGAGATGCTGTCTCGAGATAGAATAAAAAAACAAAACAAACAAACAAACAAAAAAATGGATGAGGATGTGGCTCAGTGGTTAAGCACCCCTAGGTTCAATCTCTGGTACCACACTAAGCAAAACAAAACAAAACAAAAATGGAAGCTTTCAAATTAATTTTGCTGTTAATCTTAAGTGGGGAAGTGGGAAGGACAAGAGATTCCCTTTAAACATTTCAGTTCCTTTTCTTAAACAGAGCTCAAGTTTTCCAGCTTCTGGAAATGTAAAACTGCTAAACACAATCATGGCCTACTCCAATATTGATCAAATACCTGCCTAAGCACCAGGAGAGGGGAGTTGAAAGGTGCTATATAGTCCATTGTCATTAGTATTAGATGTCCCCCAAAAGCTCATGTGTGAAAAATGCAAGAAAGTTGAGAGGTAAAATGATTAGGTTATGAGAGTTTTAACCTAATTGGTGCATTAATTCCCCTATAGGGTTCAATTGAGTGGTAACTGTAGGCAGATAGGGTGTGGCTGGAGGAGGTGGGTTACTGGGGTGCCTTTGGGGTATATATTTTGTGTTTGTTGAGTGCACCGCTCTCTCTGCCTCTTGGCGCCATGTTCCTGGCTGCTTTCCTCCTTCATACCCTTGTGCTATGATGTTCTGCCTGCCTCCAGCCCAGAGCAACAGAGTCAATCATTGATGGACTGAGACTTCTGAAACCATGAGTCCCCACATAAACTTTTCTTCCTGAAATTGTTCTTGTCAAGTCTTTTTGTTCACAGTGGCAGGAAACCTGACTAAAATATCCATCTTGTCCACCAGAGCATGGCTGTTCAACTTGAATATCTCTAGGCAAAGTTTCTCAAGATCTTCCAGGTTCTTTTTGCACTCATCTCCCCAAATCCCACTCCCCCGCCTCTTTAAATTAAAATACTATTTTTTTTCAGAGCAGTTTTAAGATCACAACAAAATTGAATGGAAAGTAGAGTCTCCACCTCTCCTGTCCTCTGTGCAGCCTCCCCCTGCATCCATACCCTGCACCAGTGTGTGGCTCATTTGTTATAAGCAAGGAACCAACAGTGACATGTCATTATCAGCCGAGTCCACATTAGTGCAATCTAGAATTGTTCTTTTATGAACTAACCTTTTTTATGAGGAAAAAATTCAAATATACACAAAAGAGAAAATGAACACGGATGAACCATCACCTAGCTATAGTAAGCATCAACTCAGGGCTATCTTTTTTTGTGTCCTACTGGGGACTGAACTAGGTCACTCTACCAATGAGTTATATCCTCATCCCTTTATATTTTTATTTTAGGACAGGGTCTTGGTAAATTGCTGGGGCCAGGCCTTGAACTTTTGATCCTCTTGTGTCAGCCTCCTGGGTCACTGGAGTTACAGAATGGGCCACCGGTTCTGACTACTATTCTGTTTAATCTGTACTTTCACCTTGTTTACAAAGTCCTCCGCTGATCCTGTCCCTGATTATTTTTAAGCACATTCTAAACATCACAATGTTTTTTTTTAACCTATAAATACCTCATTGTGCTTCTCTAAAAGATAAGAACTCTCTTAAGCAAAACGCATCTACAATACCTAAAAAGAGCAATGATTCCTCTCATCCAATATTCAATTACATTGTCTCATTTAAAAAAAATAGTTGGTTCTAATCAATATGCAAACATTACATTTGGTTAATAATGTCTCTTAAAACTCTATTATTCTGTAGGTTCTCATTTCCTCTTTCTTTTCCTTGCAAAATGACATGAAAGAAAATAGACTGTAGAGATTTCTACACCGTGTGTCTTGCAGATTATACCTCCCAAGTCTCTTTTAACATAATCTCCCCCACTTTCTCTTTTGTACTGGGAATTGAACCTGGGGCACTCTCTAAGCTACACCCCTGGGTCCTTCCTTTTTTTTTTTTTTTTTAAGGCAAGGTTTCACTAAATTGCTAAGACTGACCTTGAATTTGAGATCTTCTTGCCTCAGCCTCCCAAATGGCTGGGATTGGGATTATGGGATTATGAGAGCATGCCATCATTCCTGGCCTCTTTGAACGTATTTTTTTTTTTTTTTTATGGTACTGGAGATTGAACTCAGGGGCACTTGGCTACTGAGCTACATCCCAAGCCCTATTTTGTGTTTTTTTTTTTATGTAGAGACAGGGTCTCACTGCCGTTGCTGAGGCTAGCTCTGAACTCGGGATTCTCCTATCTCAGCCTCCCTAAGTGCTGGGATTACAGGCATGTGCCACCACACCCAGCTCATTTTTGTTTTTGATCTGGTGCTTGAGATTGAACCCACAGATTTATGAATGCTAAGCACAGGCTCTACTCCTAATCTACTTCCAGCCCCTCTCTAAACCTTCTGTTTACTATAAATTTGTATGTAGAGCTAAAGTTTCGATTTTATTCTGATTTGTGTTTTTGGTCAGACTACTTTATAGAAAGATCATTGTATGTACTTCTATCTGCAGGTAGTACTGTGTGGTTGTTGCTTTTTGCTATGCTAGCAGTCATTGATTTTCATTGCCTAAATCTATTATTTCGTTAGAGTTTATCCCCCCTCCCATTTCATCCTTGTTTTATTTCATTTCGTTTCTCATGAAATTGACTTATTGAGAAGATCAGGCTAGATATTTTGGAGATCGTTCCCCTGGATTTGTTCAATTGTTTCCTACTCATTTAACTTCTTCCCTTGTCTCCTGAAATTCCTATAAATTGGACATTAGAGCTTGAACTTTGATTAGACTCAAGTAAATATTTCTGGCAAGATTACTTCATAGGTGATAGCATGTTCTTACTGTGTCCTATTAGCACACATTGCCTGTATGTTTTTATTTTGAAGACCCCTCTACAAATCATGTCATAGCCATCAATGTGTATTCATCTTTCCACATGAAGGAATATATAGCCATAACCTTTTCAGAAGACTTTAAAAATAATTTAGTAATACAAGTTTTCCTGTTTTGTTTGTTTGTTTTGTTTTGTACCAGGAATTGAAACCAGCAGTGCATAACCACTGACCACATCTCTAGCCCTTTTTGTTTTTATTTGGAGACAGAGTCTTGCTAAGATGCTTAAGGCCTTGCTAAGTTGCTTAGGGCCTCACTAAGTTGCTGAGGCTGCTTTGGAACTCTCCATCCTCCTGCTTCAGCCTCCCAATAGTTCAAAGTTTTAAGAATAAATTATTCATTTTGTTTCTATAATCTAAAATTGATTTCATGTATATGCATATGTAAATATATGTGATGATTTGCAATTGACTGATTCTTTTTTTTTTTAATCTTTTTTAGTTGTAGTTGAACACAATGTCTTTATTTTATTGCCTGTATGTGGTGCTGAGGATCGAACCCAGGGCCTCACGCATGTGAGGTAAGCACTCTGCCGCTAAGCTACAATCCCAGCCCCTGACTGATTCTTTTTTAAAAAAATGTATTTATTTATTTGTTTGTTGTTGTTACGTGCTAGAGTTGAAACCCAGGGCTTTGGCCATATTAGGCAAGTATGCTAGTTTTAATCAGGTTTTACATCGGTTGCTGTGACCAAAAGACCTGACAAGAACTATGCAGAAGAGAAAAGTTTATTTTTTTAATTAAAAAAATTTTTTAGTTGTAGATGGATGCAATATCTTTATTTAATTAATTTATTTTTTAATGTAGTGCTGAGGATCGAACCCAGTGACTCATGCATGAGAGGCAAGTGCTCTACCACTGAACTACAGCCCCAGCCCCTGGGCACAAGTTTATTTTGGCTTATGGTTTCAGAGATTCAGTCCATGGTCACCCAACTCCATAGCTCTGGGTTGGAGGTGAGACAAAACATCATGGCAGAAGGACTTGGTGGAGGAAAGCAGCTTAGGAGAGAGAGAGGGAGGGGGCATGGAGGGAGAGAGGAGAACTCCAAAATATAAAATCCCAAAGGCATTTACATAGGAGTGGAATTACTGGATTTTATATTATTTCAAAACAAATGACTGACTCCATATAATTTCATTTGTGTATATTTCAGTACATGTCTCTAAAAGATAAGGATTCTTGTTTACATAAACACAAATCAACTCAGCAAATACAAAAGAAAATTGAGCTGGGAGTGCAGCTCAGTGGTGGAGCACTTGCCTAGCATGTGTGAGGCACTAGATTAGATTCTCAGCACCTCATATAAATAAAATAAAGGTCCATTGCCAACTACAAAAATTGATATAATTCCTTGCATCTTATCAGATCATAATGGTGTGAAATTAGAAATCAACATGACAAAACCCTACAAAAACTGTATAAATACATGGAGATTGAACAATACACTTCTGCATAATGAATGGGTGATAAAAGAAATCAGGGGAGCTGGGCACGGTGGCGCACGCCTATAATCCCAGCAGCTCTGGAGACTGACAGGATGATCGCTAGTTCAAAGATAGCCTCAGCAACGGCGAGGTGCTCAGCAACTCAGTGAGACCCTGTCTCTAAATAAAATACACAATAGGGCTTGGGATGTGGCTTAGTGATAGAGTGCCCCTGAATCAATATCTGGTACAAAAAGGGAAAAAAAAGAAAAAGAAAAAAAATCAGGGGAGAAATTAAGAACTTTTTAGATTCAAATGAGAATACATATCAGAACCTGTGGGACACTATGAAGGCAGCTCTAAGAGGAATGTTTATAGCTATGAGTGACTATATAAGAAAGTCAGAAATATCCCAAATAAACAACCTAATGATGCATCTCAAGGCCCTTGAAAAAGACCAAATCAATTCTAAAACCAGTGGAAGGAAGGAAATAATTAAGATCAAAGCCAAAAATCAATGAAATTTAGAATAAAAACAAACACAAGAATCAATGAAGCAAAGAGTTGTTTGAAAAGAGAAAACCTGATAAGCCCTTAGTCAAACTAGCTGAAAGAAAAAGAGAGAAAACCCAAATTAATAAAATGAGACATGATGGCTGGGGCTGGGGCTCAGTGGTAGAGTGCTTGCCTAGCACGTGTGAGGCACTAGATTCGATTCTCAGCACCACATATAAATAAATAAATATCTATCAACAACTAATAAAAGTATTTAAAAAATGAAATATGAAAAAGGAGAAATTACCACAGACATCACAGAAATCCAGTGGACCATTAGGAACTGTTTTGAAAATTTATACTCCAATAAATTGGAAAACCTAAAAACTGGATACATTTCTAGTCAAATATGATCTGCCAAAACTGAATCAAGAGGACGTAGAAAACGTGAACAGACCAATAATGAGCAATGAGATAGAAGCAGTTATAAGATGTTTTCCAACAAAGAAGAGCCCAGGACTGATAAATTGTTAGCTGAATTCTACCAAGCCTTTAAAGAGCTAGTGCCAACATTCCTCAAATTATTCCATGAAATAGAAAGAGATAAACACTTCCAAATTCATTCTATGAAGCCACTGTTGCACTCATACTAAAACCACATAAGGGCACATTGAGTAAAGAAAAGTACAGACTAATATCCATGATGAACTTAGATGCAAAATTTTTTTTTTTTTTTTGGTACCAGGGATTGAACTTAGGGGTACTCGACCACTGAGCCACATCCCCAGCCCTATTTTGTGTTTTATGTAGAGACAGGGTCTCACTGAGTTGCTTAGTGCCTCGTCGTTGCTGAGGCTGTCTTTGAACTCGCGATTCTCCTGTCTCAGCCTCCCAAAGTACTGGGATTACAAGCGTGAGCCACCGCGCCCGGCGCAAATTTTTAATATATGTATTTTTTAGTTGTGGATGAACCTCTATTTTTATTTATTTATTTATATGCAGTACTGAGGATTGAACCCAGTGCCTTACACATGCTAAGCAAGTACTCTACCACTGAGCCACAACCCCAGCTCCATAGATGCAAAAATTCTTAATAAAATATTAGCAAATCATGTTCAACAACATATTAAGAAAATGTTACACCATGACCAAGTCGGTTTTATTTTAGAGATGAAAGGATGGTTTAACATTTGCAAACAAATAAATGTAATTCATCTCATAAACAGAATCAAGGACAAAAGTCAGTCATCTCAATAGATGCAGAGAAAGCCTTCAACAAAATTCAGCACACACTCATGATAAAAACATTGAAGAAACTAGGGATAGAAGAAACTTACCTCAACATTATTAAGGCTGTATTTGAAAAGCCCAAAGACAACCTCATAGTAAATGGGGAAGAACTAAAAACATTTCCTTTAAAATTGGGGACAAGATGAGGATGTCCACTCTCACCACTTCTATTTAATCCTGTGCTACAAATTCCAGGCAGAACAATTAGGCAAGAGAAGAATATATAAGGGATAAAAATAGGAAAGGAAGAAGTCAAATTATCAGTTTGCAGATGATATGATCCTATATCTAGCACCAAAAAACTGCAAGAGCTAATAAACTAATTTGGCCAAGTAGCAGATTGCAAAATTAGCATACAAAAATCAATAGCTTTTCTATATATACCAACAACAAATATGCTGAGAAAGAAAATAAATCAGGGAAACCTAGGAATAAATCCTACCAAGGGGCAAAAGACCTCTACAATGAAAACTATAGAATGTTGAAGAAATTGAAGAAGACTTCACAAGATAGAAGACTTCCCATGTTCATGGATAGGCAGAATTAATATTGTTAAAATGGCAATACTACCAACCATAAACTTTTTTATTTTATGCTATCCCATTGCAATCCTCATCGAAATACCAATGAAATTCTTCACAGAACTAGAAAAAGCAGTCCTAAAATTCATTTGGAAGAATAAAAGACTCAGACTAGCCAAGGCAATTCTAAGTCAAAAAAGCAATGCTGGAAGCATCACAATGCCTGACTTCAAATTATACTACAGAGCAATAGTAACAAAACTGCATGGTACTGGCATAAAAACAGACACATAGACCGATGATATAGAATAGAAGACACAGGGACAAACACACACATCTACAGTCAGCTGATTCTTGATAAAGATCCCAAAAACATACATCAGAGAAAGGGCAGCCTTTTAAAAATGTTGCTGGGAAAACTGGTTATTCATATGAAGAAGAATGAAACTATACTCTTGTCTCAAACTCTACAAAAAAATCAACTCAAAATGGATTAAAGAGCTAGGAATTGGGCTGGGAATATAGCTCAGCTGGAAGAGTGCTTGCCTCACATGCACAAGGCCCTAGGTTCAATCCCCAGTACCACACACACACACACACACACATACACACACACACACACAGAGATCTGAGAATTAGACCAGAAATTATGCAACTCCTAGAAGAAAATGTAGAGTCAACACTCTAGCATACAGGCACAGGCAACAACTTTCTCAATAGGACCCCAAAAGCTCAGGAAATAATGCCAACAGTTAATAAATGGGATGGCATCAAATTAAAAAGCTTCTGCACAGCAAAGGAAACAATTAGGAAAGTGAAAAGAGAACCTACAGAATGGAAGAAAATCTTCACTAGCTACTCTTCTGACAGAGTTTTAATATCTAGAATATATAAAGAACTAAAAAAACTTTACACCAGAAAATCAAATAACCCAATTAATAAATGGGCAAATGAATTAAGCAGACACTTCTCAAAAGAAGAAATACAAATGACCAACAAATGTATGAAATAATAATGTTCAACATCATTAGCAGTTAGGACATTGCAAATCAAAACTAACCTGAGATTTCATCTCACACTAGTCATAATGATAGTCATCAAGAAATAATAACTGCTGGAGAGAATGTGTAGAAAAAGGAACACTTTTAAACTTTTGGTGGGATTGTAAATTAGGTCACTCATCAATATTTATCCTGAAGAATTAGAAATCGTCATACTACAGTGATATATGCATACTTATGTTTATAGCAGCACAATTCACAATAGCCAAATTATAGAATCAGCCTAGTTGTTTTTCAATGGATGAATGGATAAAGAAAATATGGTATACATACACAATGGAGTTTTATTTAGTCATAGAAAAAAATAAAAATATGTTACTTGCAGGAAAACGGATGGGACTAGAGACCATTATGTTAAGCAAAGTAAGTAAAATTCAGAAGATTAAGAGTTGTATGTTTTCTCTCATATGCAGAAGCTAGAAAGGAAAATGGAAAAGAAACATGAGGGGATCTCATAAAAAGCAAAGGGAGATCAGTAGAGGGAAGTGACCGAGGGAAGGGAGGGGAAGGAGGGGGAAACTGCTAGAGAGTAATATTGACCAAATTATATTGTTATATCGTGTGTATGTATAAATACATAACAACAAATCCTGTCACTATGCACCAATAAAAAATATGGGAAGAGGAAAAAAAAAAAAAGGACTGGGAATGCAGTTTAGTGGCAGAGCACCCAAGAAAGAAATTCAGTGTTGGAATTTCCAATACGTCATTAATGCTTTTTCCTCAGTTGATGTGAATTAGGATTCCTATAAGGCCCACTATAGCACTTGGTTGTTATGTCTTTCAAATCTCTCTCCCTTTTTTGACAACTAAATTTATTAATTTTTATTTGTTCTTTTTAAATATACATGACAGTAGAATGTATTTTGACATATTATACATACATGGAGTCTAACTTATTCTAATTAGGATTCCATTCTTGTGGTTGAACATAATGTGCAGTTACACTGGTCGTGTAGGAACCCAGGATCTTGACAATTTTATTGAGATATACTTCACATATATAATTCACTGATTTAAAGTGAAATCAATGTTGTTTCATCTATCTCACCATCCACTCCTCCCTTCCCATATAACTTAAAATTTCTTTAAGATACAATTCATATACTGTAAAACTAATCTTTTTAAAGTGTACAATTATTTGATGGTTTTTGATATATTTCCAAAGTTGTGCACCATTATTATCCAGTGATTTTTTTAGCATATTCACAGTTGATCACCCATCAGAAGTCTTTTTAATTTGTGGATTTCCTCCTCTAATTTTTTTTCTTTTATTTGTTGAAGAAACTTGCTTGTTGCTGAATTTCTGTAGCCAACTTTGCCGTAGCATCTTTGAACGATCCTTTGTATTTTCTATAAATTCGTGTTGGATATAGATGTCTAATAAGATTCAGATTTAATTCTTTTCTCCAAGATTTTCAGTCATGTTTGTGTGTGTGTGTGTGTGTGTGTGTGTGTGTGTTTGTTGTTGTTGTTACTGGAGATTGAATCCAGAGGCGCTTAACCACTGAGACACATTTCCAGCCTTTTTAAATATTTTATTTAGAGACAGGGTCTGGCTGAGTTGCTTAGGGCCTTGCTAAATTGCTGAGGCTGGCTTTGAACTCTCGATCATCCTGCCTCAGCTTCCTGAACCTCTGGGATCACAGGCATGCACCACCACGCCCTGCTGTGGTATTCTTTTTTTTTTTTTAAATTTTTATTTTAGTTGTAGATGGACACACAATATCTTTATTTATTTCTATGCGGTGCTGAGGATCGAACCCAGTACCTCATGCATGCGAGGCAAGCGCTCTACCACTGAGCCACAATCCCAGCCCCCCCTTTTTTTTTTTAATATATATATTTTTTTAGTTGTAGATGGACACAATATCTTTATTTATTTATTTTTATGTGGTGCTGAGGATCGAACCCAGCGCCTCACGCATGCAAGGCAAGCGCTCTAACACTGAGCTACAATCCCAGCTCCTGCTGTGGTATTCTTGAGGCACATACGGTCTCCCCTCTCATTATGTGAGGCTAGCAGTGGTTGAAACTCAATGGGTAGATCTCTTAATTTATTAGGGGCTGCAAGTGGTATTCTATCAATCCTCGTTTATTACTTGGAATATTCCTATAAACAGAACAATATTCTTCAGCTATCATCCATTTGGCTATTCAGTGGTATAATTTCTTAATTTTGGTTTTCATATTTTAGAGTCATAGGTTTTTTCTTTCAGGTCTCAAACATTTTTATAAGCCGTGCTTATGGGGAAATGTTCCTTGTAACTTAATGGCTGCAATACTTCTCTTCCTGCAGAAACTGAACGCAGGAAAATAACCACGCGGCGCCTGAAGGTGGCGACCTAAACCTTGCATGTCAGCGTCTAAGGGTATTTGTCCTCGGCTTCAGCAGTTTCTCCCTCTTTCCCTGCAACACGTAAGGTTCTCTGATAAGAAATACTATGGGAGAAAAATCCATCAGATCCAAGAACCTCGAAAAGTTTTGTTTGCCTTAAGGAATTTATATGTTTTTTCCTTATTCGAAACATCGGCCAGTTTTCACACTTGGAATTGCGCCCCCTAAATTGAAAGCCAAATTTTCTGTTTAATTTTGGAACAATAGGAATTTCTGCTCTGCACAGCTACATCTTTCTTCGGTCTCGATCATCTGTACCCATTCCTGTCATTTATTTCACACTTCCCTTCAATTGTACACATTCTAAGCTGATTAACATTTTCTGCGAGCAAAACGGGGTTGATTGAACAAAAACATTTACATGGCCATCAGTCATCTATGAGGATATCTTTTTCTTGGCACTCTACATGCGGCCGGGTGTCATTTAAAAAAATCCTTTCCGATGTGATAAACCAGAAAATGTTTCTCATCAGGGTTTTAATTGTTTCTATCATGATTGGTAAGACTGATCATTTCCCCATATTTGTTAAAAGGTTTAGAGCTGTTTGCTTGGGATGTGGCTTATATCGGGATTAGTTCAGCTAGTCCCACGGAAAGACAAGACAAATAATGAAACCCAGAAATATCTCGTTTTTACATTTATGCTTGGACTCCGCCCCAGAGTTTTCCTCGCTTCGCCAGCGAGCCCTTTGTGTGTGCTAACAGTCAAGGAATAAGCTCTTCTTCTATAAACCTGGCAGCACACTGTCTCGCCCACAAATATGTGTATTATGTGCGTAGCCAGTTTCTGAATGCAATGTTTACGGCAAAGAGTTCCTGAGTCCTAAACATGTCTGGGTACTGGCGGTCACTAGGAGTCCTTCGGCAGGCGTGGCCTCGTTCATTCGGGCTTCGATTGGCCCTCCTGATCCCGCAGGAGTCGGCGACGCGGGCTTGCTCAGCGCGGTGGATGCGATTGATGAGTGGCTGCTTCTGCCTTTCTCTCCCCACACTTTTTTTTTTAGCCATAGCTATGGTTACCACGTCTCTCTCCGCCTCCCTCCACCTACCAAGAAGACGACTGCCCATTGGTTGTCTGTCACCAAGGTCGTTAGTTATTGGTCCCTGGTGAGACCGGGCGCTCCCCCTTTCCCTGTCTCCCCGGTCTCTTGAGGAGCCCAGGAAGAAGGCTCCGCTGGTGCCGCCGGGTCAGGGACTGCCGGGACCAGGCTGCGGCAGTCGTTAGCGGGTCATGTCGGCCGCCCAGGGATGGGACAGGAACCGCCGGAGGGGAGGAGGAGCGGTCGGCGGTGGCGGCGGAGGTAGCGGGGCCGGCGGGGGCAGTGGGGGCAGCGGGGGTCGGGGGACTGGCCAGCTCAACCGCTTCGTGCAACTCTCCGGGCGGCCGCACCTGCCAGGTGAGTCGTGGGACTGGGTCGTGACAGCTTGAGGGTGAGGCGGGAAGGTGACTGCTACCTTGTCTTTTCTCCCTGGCTTTCTTTTCCTTGGGAGAAGGAAAGGGAGGCCCCCACACATAGCAGAGAGAATGGGAATTAAAGAAAAGGAAAGGTGTCTTTGAGGTCAGGGAGGGAACTGGTGCACAACGACGAAAAGTATTTTCGCGCAGTTGAAAGCTCTCTGCGGAGAGTTAGGTTTCCTTCCAAAAGAGACACCGCTGTCTCGTTGACATTCCCAAATGTTTCGCTTACTCGGTTCCCAGTCTCTTCCCCTCTCGCAGTTTGATCTTGTGAAAGACTTTGGTGCCTAGCTGTGGAGAATTATGTCAAAAAGAGTGTTAAATTAAGGGAAAAAAAAGACGGAGGAGCATTCCAAGGAGTGATTTTGTTACACACACACAAAACAAAAAAAAACCACCCATGTGTGTAAGAGTTAGGTATTCTGAAGGGGAAGAAAGGAGTATGTGGAAGTGGGTGGGGGTTGTTATCTAGGGAGTGTATGGAAAAGAGAACCAAGAGGATAGGGAAAACTAGTTGAATTCTTAATATTTTGAAATGTCCAGAGATAGAACGGATAACAGTGTGTAGATTTTAAGGGAGGAAAGTGAAAATCAAGAATATACTTAGTGACAAAATTTTGCTTTGTCTACGGTCTAAAAACAACTGAGAATTGGAAAAATGTACCCAATGCAATAATTTCTCTTTTTGGCCTACAGTGCCCTGTCTTTGAATTGAAATGTCTTAAAAAACAAAACCAGATCGTTATTGCATGCGTGTAGACAGTTTTAAAGAGGTATATTTGTAAGTGAATATTTAGTATAACAGGAAGGTAGGGAATTAAATAATCACAGAACGACAAATGTTACATTGGGCGCATGCTTATTTTTACCATGAAGAGAACTGTTGGGAATGATGTTGTTAATCATTTACTATGTTTTTTGTGAATCATGTTGAAGCTGATGATATCAGTGGTATGTTTGTTTTGCTGATGAGTTTTGAGAACATGATGGTTTTTCAATTGTTTGTTACTGTGCCATGTACTTCGGTGTAGTCAAAAATTGACTAATTTGACGATAACAAAGAGAATTTCACACATTTCAAGAGACAATTGCTTATGTTTGTGATAGTGTTATTAATGTGTGATAGAACTGTACATTATTCCATTTCTATATGTGCCATTAAAATTAAATTGAGGCATTTGTAAATAGTCAGATATATATCAGGAGTGAGCTGGAAGTGATAGTATCAGATGGGGCATCCAGAGTTGCCACATACGTAATTTTTAACATGGAAAAGAAAGATCTTTTTTTCTTATTCCAAATTAATAACAAAACCTGAATTTTGAGTGTTGTTGGCATAGAAGATAAATATCTTGGCAAGGACTGTTACCAGCTTGCCCTCTACTACTGCAATCTGTAGTTCTTCGGTCATGGATTAATTATTATACAGTAGGTTTAATGGGCATCTGGTCTCTTAGAACCTGGTTGGTGCACTTCCCCGTTGCCACCACCTGAGGGCAGTGGAAGCCATGATTTCAGATAAGGCCTTAGGTGTGGAGCTATTTCTGCATTCCCTTAGCACACAAGGCCAAGAACAGCTATTTGTCCAGAGGTAAAGATAAAACGTGTCCAAACTGTAAAAATTAGGCAAATGGGGTCATCAGTCTCTTCTTTCTGCTTGCTTTTCCCTGATTGACACTTCATTCCTCCTTCCCTATGGCCGTTTTTTCCCTCATTCTCAAAATTGGGAAATATCTGATATCTCAAAATGTACTTTGAAATTCGTTCATATTAATTATTAATTCTCCAAGGTATTACATTTCAACCTTCTTACTTTTACTTGTATTCTATTTTGAGATATTTCAAAAGATTTTTTAGGTGGTGGGGAAGAATAGGAATGTCTAGGCCTATATTATGGCCAACCCTGGAGGTATAGCTTTTTGCTTTTCTTTTTTTTCTTTCTTTTTTTAAGTCACTATAGGTAACTTCCTGTCTCCTTTAACCTCTAGTCCCATTTGCCATTTCTCATCCTTCTCTACCAAGACTTGTACACATTGGAAGAACCCATTCTCTTCCTTTTTACATCTCTACCCTGTATCTAGCTCTCTATGAAATAAAACAACATGGTCTTCCTGGAGTGTAATTACTCCTTTTCAGTGATAACATCTTTATCCATCCAATTATGCAAACCTGAAACTTGGGCAGCCTTGCTAAGCTTTTCCTCTCCCTCGCATTTCAGGTGTAATTACTCAATTCCATGTTGCCGTCATCCCTCATTTTAGGTCTCCCACAGTAGATTTCTAAGCAATCTCCCTGCTTCTGCTCTTGTCTTCCAATTCATGTAGCACACCAGTATCTCGACACACACACACACACACACACACACACACACACACACGCGCTATTTATGTGTATGTACAGTTTTATGCATACAAATACATCACATTCATATACACATATATTTAAAAATTCTAAGTACATTAGCATTATGTATAAGACATTGGTATCTAGTGAATTTGATCAATTAGTTTGGTTCAGTTCCTATAGCCCCACTAACTCTGGACAAGCAGATAAAATCAAATTCTTTAACGTGTAAAGTTGTGTATATTCTGCATCCATTGTGAAAGCACAAATAATATTTAGTGAAACTGAGTACCCTCCTTGCCTTTCTGCTCCTATATAAAATACAGTGGTGCTTATGTATTTGCCCCATAGGCTAAGAAATTCATAGCTTCTTAGTCCTGCATAATTAAAAATCTCTATGCGCCCAGTAAAGAATGGGGAACAGTGCTTTGGTAGAATAGTATGCAGAGAGCGAATGAGCTCAGGAGCAAGGAAATCATGGGGTAATTGAATCCATGTTCCTATTATAATTTAACTGTGTGAGTTTTATTAAATGAAATATATTAGTTGAGAAAACAGTTAAAAACATTACGGCAAACATAGGAACTGGAATACTAGCAAAGAGGAAGAAAAATATAACCATTTGTAAAGCTGTGAAAAAATAATACCAAAGTCATAAGTAATGTATAAAATTCAAATGGTATAAAAGAACATATGGTAAAAGGCAAGTTTTATTTCTACATTTGACCTTAACTAATTGGCTTCCTTCCCTAGAAACAAGCAATGATAAATTTCCTGTGTATTTTCTGGAATGGGGGTGTGTGTGTGTGTGTGCGCGCGCCCGCGCGCACACGCGGGTAGATAGAAAGACTAAGATTTCTTTGTTTGAATGGGCATTTAAAATGTTAACAGTCTTGCTAAGACAGACAGTGATACAATGAATGTGCCTGTATGTATAGAATTTTGCACATAAGTCTGAGTCTATCCTTAGGATAAATTCCTAGAAGTACAATTGCTGGGTCAAAATATAGTGTACTTCGATAAGATACCATCAGATTGCCCTCCATAGAGGATGTGCCAGTTTATGTTCCACTGTCAATTTTAAGAATGCTGGTGGCTTCCTTGTTCCCTTGTAATGGAGTGGTTGTTAAACCTTTTTATTTTTTAAATGACCATTTTAATGGTTCTTATCCGTCTTTTCAACAAGAGCCATATTTGCCTTTATTTATAATGTCTCTATATTTTGTCCATTTTTCTTTTTTGTTTGTTTGTTTTTTAAATGAAAATTTTACTTATTGATTGATTGAAATGAAGTCTTGCTGTGTTGCCCAGCCTGGTCTTCAACTTCGTGGCCCTAGCTTCCTGAATAGCTAGTACTGCAGGCATGTGCCACCATGCCCAGCTTTTTGTTCATTTTTTTTTTTTTAAACTGAAATGCTTTCTGTTGTTTATAGGAACTCTTATGTTTTAAGAAAATTAGTTCTTAGTTTTTAATATGTGTTGCAGATATTTTACACGAGAATTTCATTTGTCTTAACCTTATGTATGTATATTTTCAGCAGAAATTTAAAAATGTTAAATTTATCAAGGTTTTTCACTTTGTAAAGTTTCGCATCATAAGAAAGACCTTTCCTATTCCAGTATTATTTCTAAAAATTAAAATGAATATTCTTGTTTTTTTCTTGGTACTTAGATATTTTTATTTTTAAGGTGGATATATTATCCATACAAATGTAAGTTAAGTATTGGGATAGGAATCCGATCTTGTTTTCAGTTAGCTACCTAATTATCCCACTATCCTGTATTAAATGATCTCACTTTTTCCTACTGATTTGAAATCTTGTCTATAGGGGTGCTTCATTCCTACATATAATTTGAGGTTATTATTGGATTTTTAACTCTACTTCTCAGAGTTCTAGAAGTTTTTCTTATCATGCCCCCCATATCCTAATTTTTTTTTTCTTTGAGATGATGCGCTCACCACGTTGTTCACACTGAACCGGTCTTGTTCTGGGGCTCAAATAATCTTCCTGCCGTAACCTCCCAAGTGCTGGGACCACAGGCACAAGTTACTTCACTACACCTGGTTACTCTGTGGGTATTTTGTTGATAGTGCATTATGCTTATAAGACTGATTTAGAAATAGTTGATATTGTTTTGAGGTCCAAGTTCAAGTACATTCATTTTTTTCTCTTCAAGTCTTTTGTATCCCTCAATAACTTTTTTTTTTTTTTTTTTTAAGAGGTGTCTTGTTAGGTTGCCCAGGATGGTCTGCAAGCCCTGGACTCAAATGATCCTCTTGCCTCAGCCTCCTGAGTGCTGGGAGTACAGGCCTGTGCCACTATACCCTCTCCTCAATAACATTTAATGTTTTGTGTTGTTTTTTTCTTCACATATTTATGCATTTATTCCTTTGGTACTTTATCTTTTTTATTATTATTACTTGCTTTTTGTCTTTTTTGGTTTTTTTTTGGTACTGGAATTTGAACTTAGAGGTGCTGTACCCTCAAGCTACCCTCCCAGCAGCACATGTGTGTGTGGGTGGGGGGGCAGGGCTCCCTCAGTTGCTGAGGATAGCCTTGAACTAGGCAATCCTCAGTCTTTCAAGTCACTGGAATTATAGGCGTGTGGTACCACACCCAGCCTTTTTTATTGTTGTTATTGTAAGTGGAGTTTCTACTTCGGTTATCTTTTATATGATTGTTGGAATATGGGAAGGCTACCAATTTCTTTTTTTTTTGTCTTTTTTTTAAGGCTACCAATTTCTGAGCGTTAATTTTATAATATTGGAATTCTAATATTACGTGTGATTATTTCCCAGCTGTTTTTCTAGATAAAAACAATGGCAGCTAAATAATCATATGTTAAATAATGATAATTTATCTCTTCCTTTCCAGATTTTATATTTTTTTCCTTTTGTCAAGCTGATTTGGCTATTACATTTCAAAAATATTAAATAAGATACTAGTAGACCTTTTTCCTGACTTCAGTAGGATGTTTGTACTGCTTTCATATTAACATTAGATTTAGCTTTGAATTGAAGTGCATGTATTTTACACATTAAACTATTCAGCTATTATCATTTAAAAAGTTTTCTTGTTTTAAATAAATGGTAATAAATTTTTCCAATGCCTTTTCAGAATTATGGGAATTGTGTAATTTTTTATCTTTTTTGTTTTTGCAATGAATCGTTCTAATGGATTTACTGTTACTGAATTATATTGTTGCATTCCTGAATCAACTGCATTGTCACGGTGTATTACTATTTTAAATGTGCTGCTAGGTTCCCTTTGCTAAACTTAGAAATTTTACGTCACTCCTTGTAAGCTAAATTGCTATTTTTAGTTTTCTTTTATTTTTGTTGGGTTATGCTGTTTTCATGGAAATTATTTCAGAGCTTTCTTTTTCTATGTGTTTTTTTCCTTCTCTGGTTAAATGTTATTAAAGTTAAAGGTTTGGTTAAAGTCCCTTTGCAATCATTTGGACCTTGTCTTTTTTGTGGGGTGCAGTAGTAGCTGTTAGATAATTATATCTGCTTCTATGATAACTTGGCTGCTTACAATAATATGTTTGGGGGAGTCTTTGATAATTTATATTATCCCAGAAAATTGTCCATTTCATCCAAATTTTCAAAATTGTGTGAAGTTGAGCAAGATATTCTTTTATGATTTGAAAAAAAATTTTCCTGAGATTAGGGTTGTAGCTGAATGGTATAGCGCTTGCCTCGCATGGGTGAGGCACTGGGTTCAATCCTCGGCACCACATAAAAATAAATAAATAAAATAAAGGTATTGTGTCCATCTACAGCTAAAAATATTAAGAAAAAAAAGTCCTCTCCCAGGAGGGCTCTACTCATTTAAAAAATTTTTTTTTTCCTATGCCTGTGATTATATACTTATTATCACTTCTTATTTTATATATGTGATGCTTGGTGCTTTTCTTTTTATAACCAGATTTAAAAAAAATATTTTTTCTTTTATTAATATTTTTCTTTTGTTGTTTTAAATCCTTCCTTTAGTTTTTAATAGTTTTATTGTGTGGTGGTTTTCCTTTGTGGTACTGGGTATCTAATCAGGGCCTCTCATGAGGCATAGCATATGAGGCAAGCATTCTACCACCAAGCTATATCCCAAACCCTCATTGTGGTTTTT
>CM053407.1:21153532-21532139 GCA_028644305.1 Xerus rutilus | reverse complement strand
ATTGTGGTTTTTGATTTGTGTTTTTCTGTGGTTAATGATATTAAGCATTTTTTCATGTACTTGCTGGTTGTTTGTATGTATGTGGGTGATTTCCTCTTTGGAAAAATGTTCATTTCGATCCCGTGCCCAATTTTTAATTGATTTGTTTTGTTATAAGAGTTCTTTATATATTTAGGTACAAGTCCCTTATCATATATATGATTTGTAAATATTTTCTCCCATTCTGTGATTGTCTTTTTCTTAATTGTGTCCTTTGAAGCACAAAGCATTTTAATTTTGATAAAGTCTAGTCTATCATTTTATTCTTTTGTTGCTCATGTTTTTGGTGACCTAAGAGTCCTTTGTCAAATGCAAGGTCATGAAGGCTTATCCCTATTTTTCTCTAAAAGTTTTAAAGTTTATGCTGTTACATTTATGTCTTTGATCCATTTTGGATTAGCTTTTATATTTGGTGTGATGTATGAGGGTTATCTCAACTGCCCCTCTAATTGTCCCAGCAACATTTGTTTAAAAGATCTTCTTTCTCTTCTAATGGTCTTGCCACCCTTTTGAAAAATCAGTTGACCTTAGAAGCAGGGGTTTATTTCTAGACTCTCAATTGTATTCCATTGTTCTATATGTGTACTCCTGTGCCTGAACCACACTGCCTCAATTATTGTTGCTTTGTAGTAAGTTTGAAATTAGGAATTATGAGTCTTACTATTTTACTCTTCTTTTAAAGCATCAATCTTTTAGCTATTATGGGTCTTTGCAATTCCACATAAATTTAAGAATCATGTTGTTAGTTTGTACAAATAAGTCAGCATTGAATTTTTAGATCAGTTTGGAAAATATTGCCATTTTGATAGTGTTGCCTTCCAGTCCACAAACATGAGATATTTCCCCATTTATTTAGATATTCTTGAATTTGTTTCAACAGTGTTTTGTGGTTTTCAGAGTCTGTTGATATTTTGCTTGCTGTTTTCAGTCCTGCTGTTGGTGCCTCTTAACTGTTTTCAGCAGTGTCTGCACTTCCTTTGTGTTACTTCCGATGTAGATTTCATTTCTGTATTGATTGAAATTTTCCATTTCCTTTCTGGTGCTCTCTGACTGCTTATATATTTTTTCTTTTTTTCCGTTTTTAGGTGGGGAAGCCTGGGAATTGAACCCAGGGGTGCTTTACCTCTGAGCTATACCCCCAGCCCCTTTTTTGTTTTTATTTTAGAGACAGGATCTCACTAAGTTGCTTAGGGTCTCATTAAGTTTCTGAGGCTGGCCTTGAATTTGTGATGCTCTTTCCTCAGCCTGGGTCTCTGGGATTACAGGCATGCCTAATTTCTCTTGTCTATCTTCCTTGAGTTAAAATCTCTTTAAGTAATTTCTGCGCTTGAGCTATTATTAATTTTTCTAAAGCTTATTGTTTCCCACTTCCTATCTCCACTACTATGAGAAGAATACAAACCTATTACTAAATCTGAAAAATGTAGAAAAATTGAAAGCAGGGGAAATCATCCATAGTGTATCAACATGTTAATATTTTCTTTTCCTTTTAGTTCTTTATTAGTGAATTACTGAGTATTATACAAATAAATGCTTATCACATTAGGAGCTTCAGATTCTCTTAAAATTGTTCAATATATAAATATTTCACTTACGAGACTTTTTTATGTTTTCTGTTATTTTATTGATGGAATCTGTTTCTTCTCAGTTTTCTGTATGAATAACCTTTGTTTTTTCCTCCAATTGATAGCCTATTTTACTTTTCATCCCCAAGCTGTCAGAAAGAATAGATTTTGTTGGTTAATTTAATTTTTTTGATTTCTTCTCTTCAACAGAGAAGATTATAGGCTTACTTTAAGTCTTCGTCTTTCCACTCAGGTGCTCTTGTTAAATCCAGTAGATGTCTCGTCTTCATCCCAACCAGCTTCCCTAGAATTTGATTTTAATTACTTTTTATTCTAGACCCTGGGAGCACATTGTAATTAGACAAAATCTCCACTCATAAAGAGCTCTTAGTTATCATTTTATCAATTGTGTGGGTTTAATTTAATTTAATTACATTAATTAATTAATTTTTGGTACTGGGGATTGAATGCAGGGGCCCTCAACCACTAAGCCACATCCCCAGCCCTTTTTATTTTTATTTTACACAGGTCTAGTTAAGTTGCTGAGTGCCTCACTAGGTTGGGAGGCTGGCTTTAACCTTGCAATTCTCCTGCCTCAGCCTCCTGAGCTGCTGGGATTACAGGCTTGCATCACTGCACCTAGCTTCTTAGTTATCTTTTTATCTCTTAAGCTTCCCGTTAGTTTTCCTTTACCTGCCCCTTCATAATGGTATCCAAGAGTATATCTTTTTCATTTGTTTTCCCTTCTTACTCTTTTATTTTCCTTTATAATGCCCAAATGTGTCTCCAACTCAGATATCTCTTCTGGCTTGTTGGTCAATGGCCACTAGACATTTCCACCAAAAGACTGATAAGTACCTTAAATCCAGCAGGTCAGTAAATAAATTTCATCATCTTTCCTGTCAAACTTGTTCTTCCTGTGCTTTTTATCCTGACTAATATTGTAATGGCTACATCATCAATTTAGTGAATCAAACCAGAAACCTGGGAATCATATTAGATTCTTTTACTCACCTCTTATCCAGCTTAGGCAAAAAGACTTGTTGATTTTTCCTCCTTATCCTCTGTCCTTTGTCCCTTTCTATCTTTCCAACCTTATCATTTATGTTTTTGTTTTCTGTACTACTGGGGATTGAGCCCAGGAACTTGCACGTACTAGACAAGCACTTACCACTGAGCTACCTCCCCAGCCCTTTTTATTTTACTTTGAGACAGGGTCTGGCTGTTTCCAAGGTTGGCCTCAAACTTGGGATCCTCTTGTCTTAGCCTTCCAAGTAGTTGAAGTTACAAGTGTGCCAGTATACCTAGCTTATGTTTTTCATTTTATACTTTAAGAAGAATTTGTAATTAGAGTGCCATCCTCCTAATTGTTCTTCAAGGCTCACCCACATGTCCTTTCAATTTATACAGCCTTTTTTGTTATTTCTCTTTTAGTACAAATAGTTTATTGTGTAGTTACTCTGGCTGTATTTTAAGGTATTTTATAAGCATTAACTTATTTAATTCTCATTATTTTGTGAGGTAAATAACTTTTCCCTTTTTATGAAGAGGAAACTGAGACTTAGAGAAGCGCCCTAATTTGTTCAAAGTCTTTGTAGCTGATAGATGTCAGAATTAGGATTCACTTCCAGTCCACTAGACTTTACAGCTCATGCTAGGAGCTGGGGGAGTAGCTCAGTGGCAGAGCACTTCCTATCATACAGGAGGCCCTGGGTTCAATTCCTGCCACTGTATCTGTGTTGTGTTACTTGTCATGAAGGTAGCTATTGGATAATTTTAGTTAGGGGAATGATGTGATATGATTTACATTTTTAAAAACCCCCTCTGGCTGCTAGATGAAGAATGAATGGTAGCAAATGGTGAGAAAGAAGCATGGAAGCCATTTAGAAGACTGTTCTGGGATTCTAAAAAGACAGTGGTGGTTTGGATTAAGATACAGTGTATAGGTGGTGATTAGTAGTTGGATATGAAATATATTTTGAAAGTAGCATTAGCAGGATTTTATGTGAGAGATGAATGAGAAGAATTGCGTTGACTCCCAAGGTTTGTCTTGAGCAGTTAGATGGGGTTATGGTGTCCTTGCATGAGATGGAAAAGACTGAATGGAACAGGATTATGGGAGTAAATCAAGATTTTTGTTTTAGTTTTGTTAAGCTTGAGTTGCCTGCTTGACCTCCAAGTGGAGGATACTGGGTAGCAATTTTCATATAACTCAGACTCAAGGGAAATGTGGAGGCTTGAATGTAAAATTTGATATTATTAGCATACAGATGATATTTCAAACCATTGGACTGGATGAGATCATCAAGGGTGATTTTTTTAAAAAAATTGTGTAGAAAACTGTAACTCTTGAAATTAAGAAGGAAAGGAGAAGCAGGCAAAAGAGTTGAATAAGATAGGAAGAAGGCCAAGACTCTTTGGTTTCACAGATGCCAGCAGAAGAACCTGTTGCAGGAAGGAGGGAGAGGTCACTTTGTCAGATGTGCCGGAGAGCTTGAGGAAGATAAAATTCTAAAATGGTGGACTCTATTACTAATAGTATAGTACTATAGGTTATTACTGTGAGTATTGTAAGCTTTCGTGGATTGATTCAGGCACATTGACTGTTTTTTTTAAAATATTTTTTAGTTATACATGGACACAGTGTCTTTATTTTGTTTACTTATTTTTATGTGGTGCTGAGGATCGAACCCAGTGCCTCACACATGCGAGGCAAGCTCTCTGCCACTGAGCCACAACCTCAGCCCACATTGACTGTTTATAGCATGGGAAAATATATTCAGATTTTCAAAACAATTGACATAATAATTTAGAAATTAGAAATGCAGCCAAAATTTCAATAGCCTGTATACTTTGTGTTTTTTTGGTATTGCAAATTGAACCCAGGGCCTCATGCATGCAAGGTAAGTGCTCTACTACTGAGCTACAGCTCATTTTTGTTGTTGTTGTTTGGGTACCAGGGATTGAACTCAGAGGTACTTGACCACTGACCCACATCCCCAGCCCTGTTTGTGTTTTATTAGAGACAGGTCTCAGTGAGTTGCTTAGCGCCTCGCCGTTGCTGAGGCTGGCTTTGAACTAGCAATTTTCCTGTCTCAGCCTCCCAAAGTGCTGGGATTCCAGGTGTGCACCACCACACCCGGCTACAGTTTTTTTAAATTTCTATTTTGAGTCAGGGTCTTGCTAAATTGCCCAGGCTGGCCTCCTGCATGCCTGACCTCCCTCATCTTTTTTTTTTCTTTTTTCTTTTTTGTACCAGGGCACTTTGAACCCAAAGGCGCTTAACCACTGAGCAACATCCCCAGCCCTTTTTATTTTTTTATTTTGAGACAGAGTCTTTCTAAGATGCTTAGGGACTTGATAAGTTATCGAGGCTGACTTTAAGCTTGCTTCTCCTGCCTCAGCCCCTGGGCTGCTGGTATTCCAGATATGGGCCACTGCGCTCGGCCTCCCTCATCTATAAGGCCACCTCCTCTCTTTTTTAAAACTAACTATATTGGTTTTGAAACCTTAGTATTGTTAGACTTTTACCTGTACACTGGGCAACTTGTAAAACAAAGGTAATGCTGTTTTAAACATATAAATATGACTTCCTGTTATTGAACTCATCCTGCTTACCCCCTAAAATTTTTTCATCATTTTTTAAAACTGAAAGACATTATGTAAATATGGTAAAATCACATAGTATGCAAGGGAGAATGTGTCTGTTCCATCTGAGATTCCTTGTTCTCGAGTCTTTGTCCCCAGAAGTGTCATCTGTTAGAGTTTCTGGTATTTCTAAAAATATAATTTATATATGTATTCATATGCACACGTGTTACCTTTATTTTTAAACAAATTAGAGTACAACATTAGGTATTTTTTCTGCATCTTTTTTTAACTTAAAAGTGTATTTTGGGAATTGTTCTGCATTAGCACATTTATGTTTCTCTCATTCTTCTTCACGGCTGAAAGTATTGTGTTGTATGGACATACTGTAATTTACCAGCCACCCAGTAGATAGATATTTAGATTGTTTCTGGTTTCTGTTATTTGAAACATCGCTGCAATGCATGGTGATAAATATTGACAACTTGCTCTTTAATTTAAAAGTGTACTTCAGATTATAGAGCTTTAAAACATTTATCCCTTTGTTTTACTCAACTTTCTCATCCAGCTTGTCTTTTAAGTCTTTATGTTTTATTCCCCTAATAATATTAGTTAGGCACTTTCATGTTTACTTATAACCTATTAAGGGATAGATACTACTTTTGTCCCTGTTGTTTATCAATAAGGAAGTCTAGGCAAAGGGTAAGACTTTGTCCAATGACATGTAGCTAGCAGGGGACAGAAACCAGGTAGAGTATGGTTCTGAAGTCCTTGCTCTTAACCACGTTGCTGCCCTCTTCTCTGTTCCCTTTTCTTTTCTTTTCCTTTTCCTTTTTTTTTTTTTGTACTGGGAATTGAGCAGGGCACTTCACCTCTGAGCTATATCCCCAGTCTTTTTTATGTTTATTTTGAGATAAGGTCTCATTAAGTTTTTGGGAGTCTCACCAAGTTGCTGAGGCTGGCCTTTAACTTGTGGCCTCAGCCTTCTGAGTTGCTGGGATTACAGGCATGTGCCACCTTGCCTGGTTTTGCTCCCTTTTCTTCTCAGTTCTTTTACTTTTTTTCTCAGTTCTTTTTTCTTCTCAGTTCTGCTACTATCATATTCAGGCCTTTATTCCCTTAAATTGAACTATACTAATAATGTTTTTTTGCCATTTTGCTTCCTTTTCTGATCCATCTTGTATGTTAGAATAAGATTAATCTTCCTAATGCACAGGGACTATAGTATTGCTTCCCAGATCAGAATCCTTCAGTGGCTTCCTGCTTCATTTAAAATCCAGCCCAATCTCATTCTCTTCCCTTTTATATTCTCTCTTCCTCATTAAATTTGCTTCTCACTTTATCTAAGATATAAACATTGAATTGTCTGTAAGACGAGAGAGTGAAGAAAGAGAAGCATGAGATTATAAATAATCTTTGGAGTTGAATGATGGCTATTTCTTGAGTTGTTTCCTTTTTTACACACAGTAGCTCCTTGCCATATGGTTTCATTAACAAACTGTCAACTCAATTAATTTGAACCAGATGTGTAATTGATCAAATGCTAACCACAAATATCTTGGTGTCACATAAAACAAATTACTTAAAAACATGTACAAATCTGAATATGAATTTTCTAATGTCTACTCTAAACTTGATACTTTATAGTGAGGTAAAATATATTTAGCTTTTACACACACATATATATGAAACTTTGAAAATCATTCAGGAATATAGCATCTTAAAGTTACATAGAAAATTTTGGGGGGCCAGGTGTGGTGGCATACAGTCTGTATTCTTAGTGACTTGGGAGTTGGAGCCAGGAGGATTGAAGTTTGAGTCCAGCTTTGCAACTTAGTGAGACACTGTCTCAAAAAATTAAAAGGGCTGGAGATGTGATTCAGTGGTTAAGCACCCCTGGGATCAAAAACAAAAATATATTTTGGACTTGCTGGACATAGTGGCAAAATTTGCGGGGGTGGGGGGCTAAATTTTAAGTCAAACTTGTTTGTGAATTTATAGAAAAAACACTTTAATGCAAATGTTCTTGTGAAATGTTATCTTTTTTTTTTTAAATATTTTTTTAGCTGTAGATGGACATAATGTCTTTATTTTATTGCTTTGTATGTGGTGCTGAGGATCGAACCCAGGGCCTCACGCATGAGAGGCAAGCGCTCTACCGCTGAGCTACAATCCCAGCCCCGTGAAATGTTATCTTTTGAAATTCTTATTTCAGAGCGAATGACAGATATTTCCTTTTCCTCTTCTTTTTAATTTTTTTTTGCAGTGGGTAGGAATGGGATTTTAATATGTTGCCCAGGCAAGCCTGGAACTTGATCCTCCTGCCTCAACCTCCTGTATAGCTGGGATTATAGGCATAGGCCACCTGCACCCAGCTCAAGAATAGGTACCTGAGTGTAATACTCCACTTAGATGACTTCCTAGAAATCATGTGTACTTTGGCAGTTTTCATATATATATATTTTTTTCTTTTTTGCAGTACTGGGGATTGAACCCAGGTCACTCTGCAACTGAGCTACATCCACAGCCCTTTTTATTTATTTATTTTTTGAGACAAGGTCTCACTGAGTTGCCCAGATTGGCCTTGAACTTGTGATTCTTCTGCCTCAACCACTGAAGTAGCTGGGATTACAGTATCCAAAATCAACAAAAGGCCAAATAACATATTCTCTTGAGTGGGTTATTAGTATAAGTTTTTGTTTCCGTATGAGTACCAAATATATAGTCATTACTAAAGAGACTGATTGAGTTATTTTCTAGCAGGTTTACTCCATACTAATTTTTTTAAATGAAGTTTTGCTGAAGATAAAAAGGTAAGAAAATTAGGGACTGGGGATATAGCTCAGTGGTAGAGCATGTGCTTAGTATGTACAAGGCTCTAGGACTGAAAACAACCAAAACCAAAATGGATTCTCTGGCCAAAGTTTATATTTCAAGATAATCACATTTACACAGATGCATATACAGTACAAATGAAGGCAGATGTTTTGGTTTTAAATCTTACAAATACAGTAGAAAATGTTTTAGAAAAATGTTATCTTTTTTATTTTCCCCTTTTCTAAAACTTTTTCTTTTTTCTATTTTTTCTGGGGGCGGGTACTAGGGATTGAGCTCAGGGACGGTCGACCACTGACTCACATCCCCAGCCCTTATTTTGTGTTTTATGTAGAGACAGGGTCCCACTGAGTTGCTTAGCGCCTCGCTGTTGCTGAGGCTGGCTTTGAACTCGCGATTCTCCTGTCTCAGCCTCCCAAAGTGCTGGGATTACAGGTGTGCGCCACCATGCTTAGCTTTGTCCTGTCTTTTATCCAGTATGATAAATCTTTCTATAAGAGCCCTAATATTTTTTTAACTTCTATTTTAAAGAGATGTACTTATTTCAACCTCTAAGAATAACAGCTGCCTACTATTTTGTAGAGAGTGCTGTTAGGTTTTTTGTAGACTTTTATTATTACAAAAGGTTGCCTTAAATTCAGCTGTAATTTATATATGTTTCTCCTTGTTGTGTTTTCTGGTGGACATTGGAATAAGTCTATTCCTACTTCCACAATAACACTGAGAGCCTAAATTCTATTTTAATTATTTTTTGTACCTGGGATTGAACCCAAGGGCACTTAAACACTGAGCCACATCCCTATCCCTTTTTAGATTTTGAGACAGGGTCTTGCTGGTTGCTGAGGCTGGCCTTGAACTTGCAATCCTCCTGCTTTAGCCTCTCAAGCCGGTAGGATTACAGGTGTGAGCCACCATGCCCTCTTTTTGTTTTTTTAAACCTGGGGTCCATCAGTTCATGAATTTACAGGTGTTCTTCAGGGAATTATATGTAAAAATATGTGAATATATGTGCATTTTTCTATGAATAGAGCAAATGATATACATATATACACATATATAATGATATAATGTGTGTGTGTGTTTATGAACCATATATAGTTAATTCTTTCTAACAAAGTATTAAACTGAGCCAAAGGCTGGAGTTTTTATTTCAAAATGTATTTCAAAGCCTTGGCAGCCATTCATAAATATTAAGAATGTGATGACACTATTTTAAATCAGAGTGCTCCCAGAAATTTTATGTTTATTAGATTCAGATTTAATATTTTAATCTAGCACAGGTTTATGAATTATAATGCTTTCTGATTAATATATGTAAATATGTAAAAGTTCAGCTTGTTTCTACAGAAGAAGACTCTAGCTGAGAATTTAGTCATTTGTCAAGATGAGTAGTTTCAATATTGCATCTGCCTGTGCCCCTTTGCTCCCCCAAAGACAAAAACTCCTCAACTAATGAGACTATTTTTTCAGCAAAGGGATATTTGAATAACAAATATTAGAAATCAAAATGACAAATAATAATTTAAGATTATTTGAAGATATTGCTCACTGTGCTATGATTGCTTCGTATGTGTAGAAGGAAAGAAGTTCTATGACAGGCCTGCCTTTTTCTATAAGGACTGAGTGGTGTTGGAGGAGGCGAGAGAATGAAGTGAAAGCATGACAGGGGAAGGAGTTCAGTCAGCTGTGAGACTTCTCCTGAATAACAGAAATAAATGGCAACAACCGAGAAGGCGACAACCAGCAGTTTCTATTCATTCATCCATTTGTTTCTCTCGTAAGAATAAAACTTTTGAGGTGGTTTGTAAATTGATACCTATGAAAATGGAATTTTAAAATAAATATCTATAGTGTGGCTAAAGATGGAAGAGATAGCATGTCTGATGTCTAGGGGCAAATAGTCATTTGGCCTCAGTAACTTCTTAAAGTTCTATTTCCTGTGTTTGTGTTAGGGAAGTACCAGAGAAGAGAGTAAGTAGTCAACAGCTCTTCAGATCCTAGCTAGAAGATTCATAAAGACATTAGAGTGCATGTTCAAGCTATCACCACAGTAGTTCTTTTTTTTTTTTTTTTTTAAATATTTTTTTAGTTGTAGATGGACACAATGTCTTTATTTGATTGCTTTGTATGTGGTGCTGAGGATCGAACCCAGGAGGATCGAACCCAGGGCCTCCCGCATGCGAGGCAAGCGCTCTACCGCTGAGCCACAGCCCCAGCCCCACAGTAGTTCTTAATCAATTTCTTAACTCTTAAAAACCCAAGGGATGGGAAATATTACCATTATTCTGTTAGTTACAACAACTTACTATGGTTTTGGTTTTTAATGAGGCAGTAATATAGTGTAATGGGGATAATTCTAGAATCTTAGAAGAGAAGAGCAACTTTTTTGGGGTATGGGGATACTGTACCTTTCTTGTTGAGAATCCCTGCCCTAATATTCATTCATTCATCCATTTATTTAACAAGTATTAAGTGCCTCTATTAGACATATCTTTTCAGTTCCCCAAATTGCATTGACTAAGAGCATTATACTGGTTAAGAGTGATTTAGATTAAAAATGCATGAGTTTGAATTCCAAATTTTTAATTTGCTACCTAAGTGTGCAAAATACTTTCATCTCATTGTGCCTTAGTTTCCTCATATGTAAATTGAGAATCATAACAGTATCTTTCTCATAGAATTATTGGAGAGGTAAGTTCTCCCAACAGCACTATTAAGGTATGCACTTGTGACTAATCAAATCAAAACACAAGGCAATATAGCTTTATAATTTGTATTTTAGTTTGCACTTTTTTGGATAGCATTTTGTTTTAAAGATGGCTTGAGATGGAACTGTAGCCTCTAGAGGAAGACTCTGCATGAAAGCTCAACAGAACTAAGATATGGGTTCAGATTTTCTTGTGTTCAAAGGTGAAAGGTAGAAATTTAGAAATGAGTATATGTAAGTGCTAGGCATAGATAATAAATGTTGATTATGCTAAAATTTAAAAGAATGCTAGTTATTTAACAAGTGGGTCATGCTAGCCCAAAGTTTGCCATTTTGAAATTTTCAAAAGATATCTCTTCTCAGTAGACATTGTCCCATAGGTGCATTGGGGAGTAAAGTGAAGGCTGGAGTAAAGCTGCACAGCCTGGAGCTCCTATGCAGTGAGCAATCAGTGCAACTCTGCAGTAATTCTGAATATGTTATTAATACTTCCTTTTTGAAATTCTTTATAGATGCTGGATTGTATAGCCATTCCAGATGGCATAGCCTCCTGAGTAAGAATTCTTAGATCGTGTTCTCTATCAATAGTTTAATTATTATAATGTTCATGATGTTTTAGAGAAATCATTTTAAACATCATCTATCCTCCATCCATATCATTGCTTTTTAAATTAATTTTGGTCTCTACTTGATTTTTATACTTTTTATTTTAAGATAATATAGGTTCCCATGAAGTTTTAAGAAATAATACTGAGAGATCCTTATATCCTTCATCCAGTTTCCCAGAATAATAGCATCTTGTTAATATTATACATTAACACAGCTAGTAAATTGACATTGATACAGTCCACTGACCTAACTCAGATTTCATCAGTTTTATATGCACTTCTTTTGTGTGTGTTTGTGTTGAGTTCTGTACATTTTTCCCTGTGTAGATCTGTGTGACCACCACAGTCAAGACATAAAGCAGTTCCATCACAAGGCTCCCTCATGTTACCCTTTTACAGCCACAGCCACTTCCCCTGGCAAACCCTTGGTGAATATTGATCTATTCCCCATCTGTAATTGTGTTCTTTCAAGAATGTTATGTAAATAAAATCATATGATTATATAACCTTTTCACATTAACTTTTTTCATTTAGTATAGTTCCCTTAAGAGCCATCCAAGTTGTTCACATATTAGTAGTTCATCGAGGTAACACAGTTTGTTTAACCATTCATTCACGGCAGGTCATTGGGGTTCTTCTCATGTTTTGGCTGTTAGGAATAAAGCTGTTATGAACATTTGTATGCAGATTTTTGTGTAAACATACATTTTTACTTCTCTAGGATAAGCCGAAGAATGTAATTACTGAGTTGTGTGGTAAGCACATATTTAGTTTTGTAGGAAACTGCCATACCCATTTTCAGAGTGGCCAGACCATTCTATGTTCCTACCAGCAATGTTAAGTCATCCAGTTTCTCTATGCTCACCAATATTTAGTGTTACCACTCTTTTTAAAAAATTTTACCCATTCCAATGAATATATGGTGCCTAATCAGTTTTGATAAAACTATATTTGGGCAAAAAGAGTAATTTTGCTGGTTTTAAGAAACTCCTTATTAGCTGACTTTTGCTTGTGCCTTCATGTTATCATAGAATGAGACCTTTAGTGACTCAGGTCAATTGACTTAGAAATTGGCCCCCAATATTGTAGTCCTTTTGAATATTAGCATCACTATCATCCACAAACCAAAGTCATCTTCACATTATTATGTCCAAAGGCACTGTTTTGTTTTGCACATAATAGGCACTTAATATATATTTACACAGAATGAATTTATATTGAAGAATAGATAGACTCATCTGTGAACATAGCAGTTACTATAAGGATGTAATGAAGTCCAACTATGTAGGAAGGATGGTTGCCAAGTCAACTAGTTATAGGATTTTAGAAACTGAGAGAATGGGCCTTATAAGGCAAAAGGAAATCAAAATTTCTCTTCTTCTGTGTAGAGGCACCATTTACTTAGAACTTCAATTTCTCTGAGCAAGATTTCATAATTTTCAGCTGGGCGCAGTGGCACACACCTGTAATCCCAGGGGCTCAGGAGGCTGAGGTAGGAGGATCTCAAGTTCTAGGCCAACCTCAGCAACTAAGCGAGACCCTGTCTCTAAATAAAAGATGAAAAGGGCTGGGGATGTGGCTCAGTGGTTAAGTGCCCCTGAGTGTAATCCCCAGTACCAAAAAAAGATTTTGTAATTTTCAGTGTCAGATCTTACACATTATTTGTTAAATTTATTTATAGGTATTTTATGATGCTTTTTACTATTTGATAACTTTTAATGCTATTATAAATAACACTTAAAATTTTCATTTCATAATTACTTGTTGATAGTTTCAAGAAATACACTTTTGTCTTGGGATATTAACTTTGTCCAGCAACCTTCTTGGTTCTAATTGTAGATTCTTTTGGATTTTCTACCTAAGAAACCATGTCGTCTGTAAATAACAGTTTTACTTCCTTCTTTCCAATCTATAGTCCTTTTATTTTTCCTTTTCTTGCCTTACAAACCTAGCTTGAATTTTCAGTACTTTTTTTGGACAGAAGTGACCATTCTTGTCTGGTTTCTGATCATCAGTGAAAGTGTTCAGTATTTACTTAAAGTATAATGTCAGCTCTAGGTTAATGATTTTTCTTAATTAGGTTGAAGAAATTTTTCTTCTTAGTTTACTTAGTATTGAATTTTATCAAAAGCATTTTCGGTATCCAGTGAGATTATCATATGGTTTTTCTCATTATTCTGTTAATGTGTTGAATTACATTGATTAATTTTTGAGTGTTAAATCAGCCTTACATTCTTGGAATAAATTTTATTTGCTCATGATACATTAACCTTTTTATGTAACTTCAGTTTGATTTACTAACATTTTGTTTAGAATTTTTGTGCAAATGTTTGTAAAGGATATTGACCTATAATTTTTCATCTTGTTATCAAGTTTTGATATCAGGGTTATAGTAGTATTATAAATGACTTTCTTTATTCTCTGAAAATGTTTGTGTAGGATAGATATTATATCTTACTTAAATACTTAGAGGAATTCACCATTGAAATGTTTTACACAATTCTAAAATTTATATTTTTCTACTAAAACCTGTATTATCACTTTCTATATCCTTTTCCGAGCACAAAGTCCTCAGCATTCTTCTGCTTTCCCTTCTCAAAACTCCTCTTCATGTTCCTACAATTATTTCTATTGATATCATCTGATTCAGAGTTTTGAATGTTAATAGTAAAGTTTTATCTTTCTCTCCACTCCCTCATCTGTGCTTATTTACACTTGAAGGTTTTTCTGCTCACTCTTTTCTTATACCTTGTTATTCTTGTATTATTATTATTTTATGTATATGTGTGAATTCGCCCTGACCCCCACCACAGTACTGGGGATTGAACCCAGGGACCTTCAGCCTCTCAGCTATATCCCCAGCCCTTTATTATATTTTAAGACAAAGTCTCACTAAGTTACCTAGCCCAGCCTTGAACTTGTGATCCTTCTGCCTGAGTACCCCCCACCCCCATCCCCGTAGTTAGGTTACAAGTGTGTACCATTGTGGCTGGCATTTTTGAACAATTCTGAGGGAAGCAAACTATTGTATCCTTTCACATCCAAAGTGTCTTTGTCTCCTGTCAACAAGAGTTTGGGTAGGTTTAGAATTCTAGATTTAAAAGTATATCTCAATGTCCTGTGACCATTTTTTGAAAAGATGATTAATTCTCCACTGAATAATCTTGTCACCTTGTCAAAAATCAATAGATTAGCTGGGTGTGGTGCCCACGCCTGTAATCTCAGAGGCTTGAGAGACTGAGGCAGGAGGATTCCAAGTTCAAAGTCAGCCTCAGCAATTTAGTAAGGCCCTAAACGATTTAGTGAGACCCTGTCTCAAAATAAAAAATAAAAAGATCTGGAGATGTAGGTCAGTGGTTAAGTGACCCTGGGTTAAAACCTCAGTGCCAAAACAAACAAAAACACTGGACTACGCTGGATGCCAGGGGTGCTCACCTGTAATTCCAGTGACTTGAGAGGCTGAGGAAGGATGATTGCAAATTTGAGCAATTCATGAGACCCTATTTCAGAATAAAAAAGGGTCAGGGATGTAGCTCCCTGACAGAATGCTTACCTAACATGGGCAAGCATGTTAGGATTTGATCCCTTGTACTACAGAAAACACAAACAGACAAAATAAAACAAAACAAAAAATAAAAACCAATAGCCAGATGCATGGTACCCTCCTGTAATCCCAATTACACTGGGAGGCTGATACAGGAGGATTGAAAGTTTGAGGCCAGCCTGGGCAACTTAGTGAGACCCAGTCTCAAGATAAAAAATTAAAAGGGCTGAGGGATGTAGCTCTGGTAAAATGCCTCTGAGTTTAGTCCCCAATACTAGGGGAAAAAAATCAACAGACATAGGTGTCTGAATTTATTTTTGAACTCTCGTTTCTCTTCTATTGGTCTGTATGTCCATTTTTATGTCACTACTACTGTTTTGAGTATAGTTGTCTTTGTAGTAAGTTTGAAATCAGGAAGTACAAGTTCTTCCAACTTAGTTCTTTTTCAAGATTGTTTTGGTATTCTGAGTTCCTTGCATTTCCATATGAAGTTGAGGATTAGTCTGTTCATTTCAGAAAAGAAAAAAAAAGCACTTGGGAATTTTGATAGAGGGTGCTTCATTCTCTTTGGTATCTTAACTTTTAAAATACATTCTACTTTTGCATATTTAAATCTTGGATTTATGCTCACTCATCCTTATTGGAGAGTCCTTGTTAGCCTTCCTGTGAATGTCACATCTATCTATTGTAACAGGTCCCCACTGATTGTGGGAAGGGATGAAGGACACACTGAATGTGTGATGAGATGAAGTGTACCAACTGCAGTCCTCTTTAGCATAGCTGTCCTTTATTCTGCCTGATTGATAATATTCATGCAGGGCTCTGTTCTGTCTCTAATCCAGGTGTTCATACTCATTGTGTCTCCCTGGAGAGTATTGTTGTCTGTTGCCACTGTTCCCATCTGGGAGCAAATACCTCTATTCTACAACTCTTGACGCAAATAGGTAAATGGGTAGGAGAGGTCAATCTACTGTGTAACTTCTGTGTTACCCTCAACTAGTTGTACTGTAAATTTTGTAAATTGTTCCAGTTTTTCCTGCAGTCTTCCATCTCTGGGCTTAGTTTACCCTGGGGACTTCTACCACTTGTCCTAACCCTTTACTCTGGGCAGGTAGTACTATAGTTGCCTCCTTCAATCTGATTCTGTCAACTTTTCATCTTGTAGTGATTAATCATAGTATTAGTCTACCAAGGGCATTTATTGCTTTCTTTTGATTATGGATTTTTTTTAATGGCTTTGCGTTATTTATGAGATTGGGGCAAGCTGAGTTTGCTTGCATTGTGTTCAGCTGCCATCTTGATCCACTCAGTATGTTGTCTTTATGGTGAAGTAAACTTACTAAAAGAAGAAAAAAATTTTAAAAACTAGCAAAAAATAAAATATTGATGAAATCATTGAAGAAATTGTGTTTTTCATTTTGATGAAGAGTACAAGCAATCATTAATGAAGATTGGCAGTTTGAATGCATAAGAATGAAAACTTTAATGAATGAAAGTTCAGACAAGGAATGCATATGAAATTGAACAGGCATGTGTTTCTATTAAAATAAAAAAAGAGTAAATACATGTTTGTTAGTGCTAACGTGCTGTTTGCTGGTTTACCTTTTTTCCTGCTATTTGAGAAAGAAGAAATGCAGGTTCTGAAGTTAGTGTGCACCTTGCCTGAAAAACCTCCCATAGAGTCAACAGTAGAACTTGCCCATGACAATTATGTTGGTTGTGAGAGAGAAATATGCCAAAAATGTTTGAAAGAAGCTCTGAGAAAACATTAAAAAAAAGGATCTTTTTTTTTTTTCTTTGCAGTGCTGGAGATTGAACTCAGGGTCTTGCACATGCTGGGCAAGAGTTCTACTACTTACTACACCCCAGCTCAAAAAAAGGATCTTTGATTACAGCTTTGGTTCAATAATTTTCAGTATTATTTCCTCAGTGGTATTCTAAAGTAGTTTTAGATTTCAAATGGCATATAAAATGTTATAAAGTTTTCAGATAACACATAAGGGGATGATTATCTCTACCCAACAATAACCACTATTAACACTTTTGTATGTTTCTTTCCAGTATATATTTTATCATACTTTTAAAAAATTACAGTAGTGTGGTATTGTTTTTCTTCCAGTCCAAAGTAATGCTTATTCAGCGAGAGAGCTTGAAAAATAAAGACCAGCACAAAGGGGAAAAAATAGAATTCACCCATAATAACCACCCAGAGATAACCACAATTAAAATTTGATGTATATCCTTCCAGTATTTTTCAGAAATATATACGCTTTTTTCTGTACTAAAATATCCTACTCTAAAACAATTTTATAACTTGTTCATTTGCAATATGTTGTGAATGTTTTGTAATGTTGATAAACAGACATATATACTATTTTTAAGTGGTATATAGAATATGAACATATTTAAGTATGTTTATTTAGCATACTTAACCATCTCCCTATCATTGGACATTGAAAGTGTTTCTAATTTTTTACCATTATAAGTAATACCATAGTTAATATCTTTGTCCATACATCTTTCCACGCATCTATGATTGTTTCTTTAGGAATAGATTCCTAGAAGTGGAATAGCTGGGTCAAAGGGTATGTACGTTTTAACACTTTTGATACATAAAAATGTCAAATTTTAAGCTGATCACTTGTTATAATTTGTCTTGTATTGCTATCTAATGTTTTATGTGTGTCTTGTCTCCCTGATTAGAATATAAACTTCTTGAGGGTAAGGGAAGTTTATTATACATCTTATATATCTTTTGGCAGTATGGCTTCCAGTGTTGGATTCAGGAGCCATCAACACATATCTTGTTGATTGAAAGCAGTGGTTCTCTAGACTTTTGGATGTCATGAACCTATAAATTAAAACATATGTACTTATTTATTTATTTTAGAGTAGACATGACCTTGCAAGTATTCTATTTTTATGAGAAAGGGTATTAAAAAACAAAACCAATTACCATTTTCTGTCACCATCATCCAATAAAATAAAGAATATTTAATAAGAAAAAGTCTCTAATCTGTGAGAAATGACTAGGCCTTTGAAGCAACATTTTAGCTTTTTGAAAAACGTATTCCCTTGTCCTTATTTTTCTCATTTTGTTTTGGCTGGAGATCTTCATCTTAGCCTAGCAGTAGACTGTAGGCCTGGGAGCCACTGATTTAAAGATTTAGAGAATTAAAAGATAAACCCTTTGCAAGATAAATAAATCTCTCCTTTACCCATAAGTCCATTTCTCCACAATATTAAGAGCATGTATGCAGGTAATATCATTTCATTACACAGAATTTGTGTATCTCCATGTATAAGTTCTTTAGTAAGCAGGCTAGACCTCACTGATGGACATTGGGATATATTTCCAGTTGCCAAAAATAAAGACTATTCTTTTTCTAGGGAATTTGAGACAGGGTAAGTGAGACTCAATGCCTAGGTTTGAGTCATGACTCTGGCATTCATTCACTTAATTTTCCTTTGACTTTTTTACTTATAAAATGATGATAATACCTTGTTCAGAGTGTTTTTATAGTTCCTGTTACAGCACTTACTTGACTGTAATGTACTTACTGCTTACACATCTGCTTCCTCACCAGAGCCTGAGCTCTTAAGGGTAGGAGTCATATCCATCTTTTGCAACCCTAGGTCATAGCACAGGGATCTAGGCATAGCGGGTGCTTGATAAAATGACTGTTGAATCAGTACAGGATTGTTGTGAGAATTATATGACGAAATGTATGTGAAAGTTCTTTGTAAGCTTTACCCACTATACAAATGTTAATTGTTTTTATTGTCAATAAGAGCTATCTTTGGGAGCTCTCAAAACTTTGGGAAGAGAAAATTACCCCATTTAATAGTTTCATAAATGCATTGCATTTTTTTTCTATTCTATAAGAAAACAAGTTTTAATTGGGGTTAATGAGGAGCTAATGTGTTCCCTTCTTGGGAAGGCGGATGAACTTCCTCCCACTGCTGGAAATGCCAAGATAGTAAATGTTTGTTCTATTTGGTTGCTATCATATAATTTAATGATAAGATCAATTTACTTCATACCTAAAAGATGGTGACCATTGATCGATAACAAATAAAAAAGGGTACCAAGCCTTGAACATAACAGGAGCCTATGTTATGTCCAGTTAGTGTGGGATAGGGCTCCTTTTTTTGACATTCACTGACCTAAGAAAAATATGTCGTTTCTAATCTGTTTGCAAAGCTTCTGGTAAATTTTTGCCACAAGATGGCATTGGTGATTATTGAGTGCACATACTATTGAACCACTCCCCCAGAAAGGTGCACACAATTGTTTATATTCTTATGGGGATAAGAGTTTAAAATTTTTATCACTGCTTATATATTAATTCAATTGTGACTTCCAAAACAGAGTTAAATGCTACTTTACATCACTTTCTTTCTGTATTCAAGTATTGTTTTGTTTCCTGTTTTTCTGTCTTTATAACTACAATAACTGTATTATTTGCCATGTGTTGTATGTGTCTGACTTATTGCTGATAATTGTGGTAACAGGTAAGAAGAAAATACGATGGGACCCAGTTAGGAGGCGCTTCATTCAGTCCTGTCCCATCATAAGGATCCCTAACAGGTTTTTGAGAGGTGGGTGATAACTAGCAAGAGATCTGTGCTTCATATGGGTTAAAGGGGACTTTGAATGAATTTTCTAAACTCAAAATTGTTTTTTTAAAAGTTGTCTTTAATAGCTAAATTTGAAGTAAGAAAAGTCTAGAGCTTAGTTTTAAACCTGTGCTTCATATTGTCCATTGTTGGAACTGTAATTATAAGTTTTGGGAAGTTAGAATCTCTTAATGTATATTAGATGGTAGAAATAAATCATCTCATTGATAACAGTGGTACTCCACTGTAACTATATTAGAACTTTGAGTAAATAATTAATAAAATATGAATGTGGGAACAATTTTCTAGATATGATTCCAAGGAAGGAAAAAAAGATTAATTTATGTGATAGTATAAAACAAAAAATCCCTCTTATGTTAAATACCATCAATAAAAAGATAAAAAGGGGGAAATACATGTAACAAATGGTTAATATCATGAGTATATAAAGAACTTATAAATCAATAGGTTAAAAGCAAATGCCTACAAGAAAAATAGATAAAGGGATATGAATAATTAATTCATAAAGAAGAAATGCCAGTATATATAAATAAACATTTATTTTCACTGTTGTAAATATGTCAACTAAAAAAATAAGATATTTTCATTTACTTGGGTTGGCATACACTAATTATAAGGCAAGCTATGGGAAAACAAAGCTCTGATGGAAGAAAGTATAAATTTTATGCAGCTTTTCTGGATTCAATTTGGCAAAATGTATCAGAAACCTTAAAAATGTTTATACTCTTTGACCTGCAATTCTTACTTTTACAAATGTCACATTCCTTCTACTTTTTATTTTTTCCACCAAAATGTACCTAATCATATTGAAAAAGAAAATCGCAAGGGCTGGGGTTGTGGCTCAGTGGTAGAGCACTCACCTAACAGGTGTGAGGCACTGGGTTCAATTCTCAGCACTGCATATAAATAAATTAAAAAATAAAAGTCCATTGAAAACTAAAAAATATTTTAAAAAATTAAATAAAAGTATAGTGTCCACCTACAACTAAAAAAAATATATTTTAAAGTTTTTTTAAAAAGAAAGAAAATCTCAAGAGGATTGAAAACTCTGGTTCACATTATTTTTCTAGATATAATGCATTGTCGGACAAGCATGCTTATTGTCGTAATTTAGACTTCGTTAAATTATTTATAAACCAGTGTGTCTAATTTTAACTGAAGAGATTAAAACAAAAAACTAAGAAAAAATCCTACAGCTGCTCTAGATGTTTCTATATCTAGTGCCTAACTTATTTATAGCAGCCAAGCTCCAGAGCATGAAAAGAATAAAACCAGGCCTAAATGGATGAAGATAAGATAATTAGTGTAGTGTGCCACCTTTTAGAATAAAATAATGTTATTATAAAAATTAAGAGGTAATTTTAGTAGCATGTGACAGAAAAACCTTTGTATACACGTAGCCAAGTAGTCATCTAATTCTATAATATTTTTTCTTTTTTTCTATTTATAAATTGGAATGCTAATGTATTGATTCACAATGAGAAATCTAACTTGGGCTGAATGAAGCACAAATTAAGCTTTATTACTTAAGTATATCATTTATGTTATTTATTATTTTATTATAATTAGTTAAGCTTACTAAATATAAGCATAATTAGTTTAATTAGGGTATAGAATTTAGGATAATATAAAATATAAACATAAAAAAAGGAAAAGCAAAATCACTGATTATATCTGGATGGTGGGATTTTATTTTATTTTGTATAGTCTCTGTTTTTTGAATTTTTTAATCATGGAAAAAAGATTGCACAGGTAAGTCTCATATCATTGGTTATTTGTAAGCCCTAAATGCAAACAATGGCTGAGAAAGCTGGTCTTAGTTCTGAGAAGAGTGAGGAGTTAGTAAACTCAACATTAGTGATGTCAAGATCATCAAGGACCTCCTTTAACAGTGGCCTTGTCTTAGCTCACCTTCTTTGACCTGTTTGTAGTGTTTGATGCTGTGGACCACCTGCAACTTCTTAAATTTTTCTCTTCTTTTGGGTTGCATTGCTGTATGATCCTAGATGTGTTCTTCTGCCCTTTGGTTATTCATTCTGTTTTCTTCACTAGCTTCTTTCTTCTTGCCCACTAAAGATGGGCATTGGCTCCGTGTTCTGTCCTCACCATGATCTTCTTTGGTTGTCTCATCAACTTCCTCAGGTTTAACTATCTTCATTTGTTCATTTGTTCATTCTTTCGTTCTTTCTCAGTTGCTTCCTGTATGTCAGGCACTGTCGTAGCTTGATGATGTATAGACCATAGAGAATCAGGTAAACAGACAATTACAAAGGAATTCGAGCATAATTTTTTGTGATAAGTGTTCCAGTGAGGCATTGTGGCATAAGGGCACACAGAAGAGGTTCCTGGCTCAGTTTAAAGAGATGAGGGGGAGAAAGGAGTGACCCTCAGGATGACTTTTCAGAAGGGATGTGCTTAAAGACTAGATATTAGCAAGGGAGGGTTTGGAGTGTTCTGAACTACTGGGACCAGCAAGTTGCTTGAATAAAGGCATTTAGGCAAAACCAGGCATGGTGCTTTCAGAGATCTGTGGGAATTTTAGCACAGTGGAAAAGAGGTGGGCGGAAGTTAGAGAAGGCCTGGCTTAAGTGGACACCAGTCAAGGAAAGTTTTCAGGATCAGATTCAGTTTTTTTAGCCAGAGAAGAGATTTAATTGAAGGACAAGTTACAAAATTATCACAGTTATCAAAGTGAGAAATGACAGAGCCTGATTTAAGGTAGTTATAGTAGGAATGGAGGCTAGGGGATCAATTTGAAATATGAGGTTGCTGAATTAGATGAGATTTGGTGACTAACTGAAGAAGAGGAGGAAAGAATAAAAAATGCCTCCTAGCTTCTTGTGTGGACCATAGTGTCTTCACTGGGTGTCATGTAGATAGACAGAGGAGCAGGGTTTAGGAAACAGATGATAAATTCAGGTTCATCCCTGCAAACTAATAGTAGTTCACCATTTAAACATTTAGTCTAAAAGTTTTTTGTTTTCCCCAGAAAAACGTCTTTGGTAGGCCCCCATTTCCACTTTTATTCTCTAACACTCAGTCTAATGATTATTTCCAGGGAAACTTCCTTGGCAGGCCTGTCCCCTCTTTGTTCTTATGGTACCCTGTGTACCTATCTGTATTAACACATCTCATGGAAATATAGTTGTTTATTGTCTGTGCCTCCCAATAGACTGTAAGCTCTGTAAGGGCAGGGACAGTGGGACAGTGCCTCTCATTTCTTTATCTCTAGTTTGTAGCATAGTGCATGTGTGTTTGAATTAAATTGAATTATTAAAAAGGCTGCTGAGAAGGAACAGGATAGGGCTAAAATTTTAGTATGTTCTCAGCTTCTCTCTGGTGGTTGGGACAGTAAACTAATGAAGTGTTGAGAACATGAAAATGTTATTGTTTAATTTTTCATTAGATTTTTTTCTTTTTAACTTATCTACACTTTGGAAATGGCCACTTTCAAGCCTCTCATTTTGGGAATCCCTTACCTTACCTCTTTCGGTGACTGAAGGTTTCATTTGGCCTGTTCTCTGTCACTATATTTCTTTACTAGATCCCGCATCTTCTCAAAAGATCTTTCTACCATTAAATGTGAAAACAATTCTGATGTAGTAAAAACAGTGGGTTTACATTATTAAATAATGAACTGAAAGTACCCATTTATCTCCTCTGCTTCTCAGCTATCATTGAAAATGGCAAAACAAATATAAAACAATGAATAAATTATAATTGTATTAAACAGAAGAAAAAAAAAAAGGACAGGGTTTAAAGCCAGATTATCTGTGTCTGAATCCAGGCTCTGCTATCTGCCAATTGGGTGACCTTGGGCAAGTTGCTTATTCTTATTTTTTATTGCCTGTTTCCTTATCTATAAAATTAGGATGATGACAGATGATAATAGTTTATATTTCCTAAAAATTATTATGAAAATCAGGAGAGAGAACATGTGTAAAACACTTGGAATTTTTTACATTTAGCAAATGTGGAATTAATGTTAACTGCTATCATTATTGTTATTGTTATAATACCAGGGATTTAAAGGAATTTCAGGGTAATCAACAGCAATATTGATTAGGAAACCAGCACCAAATAAGATGCAGTCCAGAATAGGTTCTCCTGCTGCACAGAATCTCTTCGTAGGTCTCTTTCCCTAGACTCTAAACAAGGGCAACAAGTTTAGGAAGAGGGAGCAGTTTGGGGAAAGATAAAACATCAGGGTAAGTAAGAACTGCCTACAAAACAGCTGCTTCTCTACTTCCTCTCTCCCTCCTTTTCTGTAAAGAGCTCTAGGGATGACATTGATTTTCAAGATGAAGCATAAGAACAGCTTTTCAAGCAAAGAAGGAGGTTTACCTTGAGGTGGGTTGGGGCAGGCATTGTAAGCAGGAGCTGGAGCTAGAAAAAGAGTGCATGACATAGATCCTTAGGTAATGAACTTCCACGGATTGGGTGAGAAGGGTAGAATGGGAGGAAGAACGGAAAGGGTGCTCCATCAAGGTTGACCTATGTTACTTACATTAAAGGAAACTACAATTTAAATACAGTCTACCTTATTTTGGCAACAATAAGGAAAACTGCTTTCTTTTTCTCTATTTATAAGGGGAAATCTGTCTGTCCACATACTGCTTCCCTGCAGAGACCCACAGGCAAATTCATGCTTTAAGGATAAATCTAAGTGTTACAGATCCATTTCATAGGAGAGGGGAAGAAAAGACCAGACTCTTGAAGGAGAAAATATAGAAAAATTATTTTCTGATACTAAAGAAAAACTTGAGTTTTCAAGTATGAAGGTTGTAACAAGGTCCAAGCTGGAAAGTGCAAGAACAAACTAACAAAAAGCACCTTTCTGTATGTTACTGAACTACTTATGATTCTAGAGGTAGAAAACAAGTTACATAGAAAGATAATCAGACTGGCATTGGTTTTCTTACCTGCAATATCAACTGCTAAAAAATAAGTGTCTTAGGTATTCTAAGTGGAAATTATTTATGAGATCAATTCTGTACCTAGCCTCACTAAGATTTAAGTGTGGGTCAGGGTGATCAAAGTGAATAAGAACTCTGAAAGTTTATGACATATGCCCATTTGGGGAAAAAATATTTGAAGAGATACAGTAAAGTGGAAAAATGGGCAAATAAACCAGTACAATTTAGAATTGCATCTGAATAAAGAAACCATGAAGCCTAGTGCAGTAGTTAAGAATATAGTAGTTAAGAATATAGAGGAATAATACAAATATGTATGTGTGTGTATATGAATGACATTTTGTAACTAAAATTTGGAGTATTTATACTAAAGATCTTATACTTTCTTGGTTTTAAAATATACAGTGTAAGATCTACTTATTAAAATTTCAGGGGCTGGGGTTATGGCGCAGTGGTAGCGTGCTCGCCTAGCACGCGGGAGGCACTGGGTTCGATCCTCAGCACCACATAAAAATAAAATAAAGCTATTAAAAAAAATTGTCAGAAGCATTTAAAAATAAAAAAATAAAAAAAAATAAAATTTCAAATAATATGGAATTAGGGTGAAAGTAAGCATCCTTATTGCAAGCATATATATATAATGAATTTGTACTAATCAGTTAAAAAAAAACAAACTATCTCAATAGAAAAGTATCTAAGAGATTTGAGCAGACAGTTCTCAAAAAGAAAAATCTAAATGGCCAATAAAAAGACTGCAATGACAATACCAAGTATTGGCATGAGTGTAGAACAGCAGGAATTCTCACATTCTACTGTTGGTTGTATAAATTTGTACAACAATTTTGAAAACATTTTGGCCTTATTAAGTAAAAGAGAGATTTCCATTAAGACTCAAATTCCATTTCTAGATTCATAGCTAACAGAAATGTGGGCCTGTATACCTGAAAACATGTACAAAAATGTTTATAGCAACATTATAAGCCACAAATTTGAAATTATCTAAATGTCCATTCACAAAACTTGGACTGAAAAAGTAAATTGTAATAGATATTCATATAAAGAAATAATATCTGCAATGGAAGTGAACAGACCACCTATACTATTCTTAACATGATGAATCTCAAAAACTATTGTGGACCAGGCATGTTGGTGCTCACCTATAATTCCAGCAACTCAGGAGGCTGAGGCAGGAGGATTGAAAATTTCAGGCCAGCCTCAGCAACTTAGTGAGATCCTGTTTCAAAATAAGAAATAAGAAGGTCTAGGGATGTAGCTCAGTAAAGCATCCCTGGGTTCAATCCCTGGTACCTAACTCCCCCAAAATCCATAATTATGAATGAAAAAATTCCAAAGGAATACATATTCTATCATTCCATTCAAATACACTTCAAAACAAGGCCAAATAAAAAGTAGTATTTAGGGATGCATACCTAGGTTTAATAAAGCTATAAAGAGCTTGACATAGTGATATCTGCCTGTAATTCCAGCTACTCAGGAGGCTGAGGCAGGAAGATTCCAAGTTCAGGGCCAGTCTTGATAACTTGGCAAGTTATCAAGGAGATAAATAATAAAAGCAAAATCCTGTATCAAATGAAAGACAGGGCTGGGGTTGTGGCTCAGTGGTAGAGTGCTTGCCTAGCATGTGTGAGGCACTGGATTTGATTCTCAGCACCACATATAAATAAATAAAATAAAGGTCCATTGACAACTAAAAAATATTAAAAAAAAAAAGACAAAAGGAGCTGGGGATGTAGTTTAGTACTCACTCTACCCCCCCCCACACACACACCAAAAATAAGTTTTATGATTAAAAGTTACCTCTAGAAGTGAAGGTGGTGAGTGAGAGTGTCGTGATCAAGGAGGACAGACAAGGGGTTTCATGTGCTGTCAATAATTTTATTTCTTAGCCGGGCGTGGTGGCACAAGCCTGTAATCCCAGCACTTAGGGAGGCTGAGACAGGAGAATCGCAAGTTCAACGCCAGCTTCAGCAACGGCGAGGTGCTAAGCAACTCAGTGAGACCCTGTCTCTACCTAAAACACAAAATAGGGCTGGGGATGTGGCTCGGTGGTCAAGTACCCCTGAGTTCAATCTCCAGTATCAAAATAATAATAATAATAATTTTATTTCTTGATCTCAAGGATGTTTACATATTTCATTTTTAGTGATTTGTTAAACTTTATATGTTATCATATTTCTTGACCTAAGTGATGGTTACATGTTCCTTTTTAAAAATGTTAAATTCTACATTTATATTTATGTACATTCCTATGCATATATTATATTTCACAATAAAAAGGAGATAAATAATAAAAGGAAAATCTTTTTCTTGTTCACACAACTTACTCTCCTTTTCAGAGGTAACCACCATTAATAGGTTTCTTTGCAGACAGGGTTAATTCTGAACATTAATAGAAAATAAAAGTTATGTTTTCCAGGAAGCATTAAAGATATATATATAAGATGTCAAGGATACATTTAAATAAAAATAAATAAATAAAATCAAATGGAGTTTATCTGTGGAAAATATTTAGCTTACTACTTTAGTAAGTTAAAGGAAAAAGTGTGATTTTCCTGATATCAGAAAAGCATTTGGGCTGGGCGCGGTGGCACACGCCTGTAATCCCAGCACTTGAGGAGTCTGAGACAGGAGGATTGTGACCTCAAAGCCAGCCTCAGCAATGGTGAGGCACTAAGCAACTCAATTAGACCCTGTCTCTAAATAAAACACAAACAGGGCTAGGGTTGTGGCTCAGTGGTCGAGTACCCCTGAGTTCATTCCCTGGTACCAAAAAAAAGCATTTGTGCTGGGGATATAGCTGAATTGGTAGAGTGCTTGCCTCACATACACAAGGCCCTGGGTTCAATCCCTAGCATCACCCAAAAAAAAAAGAAAGCCTTTAATAAAGTTTGATATTCTATATTCATTGTTGAAATAAAGCTAGGCCCTTATATGTATGCACTCTTCTGTATGTTACATTTCAATACAAATTTTATCTTTATTTATTTTATTTTAATGTACATATATATGTATATAGTAGATACAGTACCTTTATTTTATTTATTTGATGATGTGCTGAGGATCAAACCCAGTATCTCACATGTGCTAGGCAAGTGCTCTACCACTGAGCTACAACCACAGCCCCAAATTTTATTTTTTAAATAACCACACCCTTGGTCTGCCATAGTGGCACACACCTGTAATCTAGCTACTGAGGAAATATTTATATTTATATACATATATATGTATATATTTATACATATATACTTATATACATATATATGTATATATAAATAATGTATATAAATAATTTATATATATACAAATATATATATATACACCATTATGTATATTCATATATATATATGTATATATATAAATTGATAAAAAGTACTGGAGATGTAGTTTGGTGGTAGACCATTTGCCCTAGCATGCAGAGGCCCTGGGTGCAATCCCTAGTACTGTAGACAATAACAACAGCAAAAAACCAAACATATCCTTTTCTGATAAGGAAAAAAAATTGTAGTCATCTAGGGATTGAAAAAAAATTATTTTATTGGTAAAATGTTTGTAAGAAACCAATAGCCTTGGGAGGCTAAGACAGGAGAATTGTGAGTTCAAAGCCAGGCTCAGCAACGGCAAGGCACTAAGCAACTCAGTGAGACCCTGTCTCTACATAAAACACAAAATGGGGCTGGGGATGTGGCTCAGTGGTTGAGTGCCCCTGAGTTCAATCTCCAGTACCAAAGAAAGGAAACCAATAGCCAACATCATATCTAACAGTAAAACTTACTAATAACTATCTTCAGTTGAAAAAAGAGACAAAGATGCCTACTGTCATCTCCTCACTAATCAGCCTTGGTCTGGAGGTTTCAGCTAAAATAACATAAGAAACCAAAAGGGGAAAAAAATAAAAAATATATTTCCATATATTGGAAAGAAAGGGCTGAAAATTATGATTAATAGTAATCTGATCTGATTGTCTACCTATAAAATTTGAGATAATTAATGATTGCTACTAGAGTTCAGAAAATAAAACATTTTTAATTTAATTTTTATTCCATAGAAATGACAAGAATTTCAAAATGGAAGAAAGATCAGTGGAATAGAGAGAGAGGTGGTTGAGAGTGGAATGAATCTGACCTAACTTGCCTATGTACTTATATGAATATACTACAGTGACTCTCACCATTATGTATATTCACTAGGCACTAATTTAAAAAAAAGTAAATAGCAGAAGGATCAGTAGAGTAGAGGGAAGGCAGTGAGGTGAGAGGAGGGGAAGTAGTATTAGGGACTGAATTAGAACAAATTATATTCCATGCTTTTATAATTGTGTCAGAATGAATCCTTTTTTAAAAAATATTTTTTAGTTGTTGATGGACCTTTATTTAATTTATTTATATGTGGTGTTGAGAATCAAACCCAGTGCTTCACTCATGCTAGGCAAGCACTCTACCACTGAGGTACAACCCCGGCCCCTCAAAATGAATCCTAATGTTATATATAACTAAAAAGAACCAGTAAAAATCTGCAAGAATCATAAAAAATTTCTTTACCTTTCACTCAGACTTCCCAAATGTTAACATTTTATCTCATTTGCTTTATCTTGCTCCTTCTCCTTTCTCCCTATACATAATACATATGAATATAAACATAGGCATATATATCTTATTTTTCTGTTTGAGCTATTTGGGAGTAAGTTGCAATTTCTCAGGCTTTGTGTGTGTATGTGTTAATGGGGGTTGAATCCAGGGTCCCAAGCATGCTAGGCAAGCACTCTACCACTGAGCTCCAGCCTTTTCTTTCTTTTTTTTGAGACAGGTTCTTGATAAGTTACCCAACTGGCCTCAAGCTTGCCATAGTACTGCCTCAGCACATTAAGGAGCTGGGATTATAGGTGTGGACACTGTACCTGGCTCTTAGTCTTTTTTGACATTGATATTTTTGAACAGTTATAGAATAGTGACTGGTTATAAGAATGTTCCTTAGTGTGGGTTTTTCCGATGTTTTATCCTGATTACATTCACCTCATGCATTTTGGGCAGGACTGCCACTGAAGTAATGCTGTGCGCCTCTCATTGCAGGTGATGTTGATTGATTTGTCCCATTACTGGTGATGTTAACTTTGATCACCTGGAAAAGATGCTGTCTGCCCAAGGCACTTTTTATAGATTTAACAAACTGAAATTCATTGCAAGAGTAAATGGAGGGCTGGGGTTGTGGCTCAGTGGTAGAACACTTGCCTCGCAAGTGTGAGGCACTGAGTTCGATTCTCAGCACCACATTAAAAAAAAAACAAATAAAACAAAATGAAGATATTAAAAATATTTAAAAAAAAAGAGTAAATGGAGAAATACAGCCAAGAAGTGTTTGAAAAAAGTAACAGGAAATTTTGTCCTACTTGATATTAAAAGATACTTCAAAGCTATAATAATTAGAACAGTAGCTTAATGCTATAGGAATAGATAAATGGACAGCGGAACTGAATAGAGCCCAGAAGCCCATGTATATATGCAATATTTTAGCAAAGGCGCACCCTAGAGCATGACAGCTATCTCAAGTAAGCTTTGCTCAGCACTTGAAACTAATTCATGCTAATACTGTGGTTTGTCAAGGCAAGTTTATTTTATTTATGCTGTTGTAGACAATAAGATAACCATATGCTAAGAAGCCAAGGGCTCTTTGTATATGCATCTCATGCTGGATATGGACCCCCTGTGATAGGAGACACTTACATAACCAACAATATTGGAGGCTAGCATGAATGGATTGCTTTGGCCTTGAGCTGCTTGGGCTCTAGGAGCAATAAAAATTCTGCCCACGGATTGAAGGCAGGAATCACCTGGATCAGGCTTTCTTGGTTTTCTTGTCCAGGCTTCCAGGTGTACAATGGAGGGTGTGTCTTTTCTTGGAGAGATGATGATGACCTTTGTATTTGGAAAGAAGTGACCAATTATTTATCCTTTAGGCTGTTTTGTACTTATAACTAGTTAATGCTTTTAGCAATGAAAGTATTTTTTTAAAATGGTCTCAACACAAATGTTCAATGGCACATCTGGAGGTGGCTCTATCTTCTAAATAACAGAATTATTAAGCAGTAAGTGTTCTGTGCTACTTCTGTGTTAGCTTTTACAGTTAAGATTGTGATGTTGCTTTATACTTATTTTATATATATATTTCAATATAATTTAGATTTTATATATATATATATATTCTTAAAGAGCAGTAAATTTTGTGTCCATTCTGATTAGACTTGAATATTAGGAGTTTCCTAATCCTACCCTAGAACATGTCAATTTATATGTGATAGAGGTGGCATTTCAAGTGAGTATAGTAGAGATGGCTATCCTTAGGTGATTTGAGGACAATAGCCTATCCATTTTTTGGATAGGGCCCTACCTCATGTAATACTAAAAAATAAGTTCTGAGTGTATTTAAATTCTGAATACAAAAATCAAAACTATGAAATAACTAGAAATAAATAACTATTTTATAGTGGTGCATATATAAATAAGATATTAGAGCAAAGGAGCCATAAAAAATTGAGAGATTCAATTACACAAAACCTCTGTATGTTAAAAGATACCATAAACAAAATTAAAAGACAAGAAGGAAGCTGGAAGTAAGTAAGTTCTTAAAATCTGTGAGATGATGACCTAATAGAAAAAGTGGGCAAAAGATGTGATCAGGCAATTTCTAAAAGAAGAAATATAAATGAGCCAATAAACACGTGAACTAGTAAAATCAGGGAAATGCAAATTAACCTGGCATCAATTTGTATTCATCAGATTGGCACAAATGAAAAGGTTGAAGAGGGCATGAATAAATAGACATTACCATACACATTGCTGGGAGTATAAATTGGTCATCTTTTTGGACAGCAATGTGGCTCTATAACAATATTGTGTCTGTAACAATTTCAAATGAGTATTCCCTTGGTCCAGAAATGCGACTTTGAGAATATTTGCATATGAATATGTAGAGAAGGCTTTGTTAGGATATTTGTAATAATGAAAACATTGAGAACAACCTAATCATCTGTCATATTATCTCAGACAGCTAGCTTCATTCTGCCTCTGGGCTAGAAATTAAACTCTATTTCCCTGGTTACCATAAGCTCCCGCTTACTCCCTGGGGTTAAGAGCAGTGCCTATGACTTGAAAGAGAATATGACTCAGATAACCCTGCAGCTGCCTGGTCTCCTCTGGCTAGTGAATTTATCTCTGACCCTGGTGTGGTGTCACACACCTGTAATCCCAGCAACTCAAGAGGCTGAGGCAGGAGGATAGAAAGTTCCAGGCCAGCTTCAGCAACTTAATAAGACCCTCTCTCAAAATAAAAAATAAAAAAGACCAGGGATGTAGCTCATTGGTAAAGTGCCCCTGGGTCCAGTCCCCAGAATATCCCCAACCCCCTGCCACACACCAGAAAAAAAATGTTTACCTCTGTGTATAGATTATTTTTCTTTTCATTCTGTTGATGCTGGGTTTGGAACCCAGGGTCTCACACATTCCAAGCAAGTACTCAACCACTAAACCACATCCCCAGCACACCCGCCCCCTACTCCTGGGGATTGAACCCAGGGGTGCTCTACCACTGAGCTTCCTCCCAGCACTTATATATTTTTTAGTTTGAAACAGGATCTAAGTTGCTAAGGCTGGCTTTAAACTTGTGATCCTCCTACCTCAGACTCCTGTGTCACTGGGATTACAGGTGTGTGCCACCACACAGGGGTCTAACCCCACTTTTTTCACTTCTGCATTTTTTAATAGGCATTCCCAAACCAGGTAACCCAGTTATATGGGTGTTTTTATTAGCAGCAAGGTAGTTTTTAAGGAAGAGATTTATACCTGGAGAATTTGGGAGAGCATTCGGAGAGCTACTTTAGACTCTAAATCCCAATTTCATTTTTGTCAGTGTTGAGGAGCATATGCTATATTCCATATGATGAAAATTAATGCTTAATATCCATGGTATTCACCCTGACAAATTCCTCTGATTTATTAAAAATGAAGTGACTCTCTAATATGCTAATCACTCTTGGGCTATAAATATGAGAAAGAAATCTAGTTCCTGACTAGAGAGGAAGAGGAGTGAATTACTTGTGTACTCCTAGCTATGAAACTCCTTGACAGGATGTTTAATATCTGTCAAACATAGATCAAGTGCTCTTTACTCAGTAGTTTAATTTGCATAGATCACGGAATAATTAACAGAAGCCAGTAATTGGGTTAGACTTGCACTGTCTGATAGAAATATTATGTGGGTCAAAAAATTTAAAGTTTTGTAAGTAGCCACATTAACAGTTAAAAAAAAGTGATGTTGGGGCTGGGGTTATGGCTCAGCGGTTGAGCGCTTGCCTCGCATACGTGAGGCACTGGGTTCGATCCTCAGCACCACATAAAATAAATAAAGATATTGTGTTCATCTACAACTAAAACAAAATATTTAAAAAAAAATCTTTAAAAAAAAGTGATGTTAATTTTAATATTTTTATTTAATTCAGTATATTTGAAATATTTCAACATGCAATCAACATGAAACTAGAATTTTATATTCCTTTTGGGGCCTTTGAAATCCATTTGGTATAACATATATCTCAGTTTGGACTAGCCACATTTCAAGTGTCCAATAGCCATATGTGGCCAGTGGCTATGGCATTGATCAATGAAGGGCCAGACTGTAAGCTCCAGAGGACAAAGATAGTAATTGGCTTATCACTGTATCCCCAGCAGCTGGCACAGCAACATAGTACATAGCTGGCATCCAATAACACTTTTGACTCAATGGGTGAATGAATGAATGAACATAAAATCATCTTCTCATTGACTCAACATGTTATCCGTGTGACTGAGTTATATTTGTCACAGAAATAGTTGGTAGTAAACTTAGAACATCTTTCTTGCTATATGATCATTTAGAGAAAAATCTAGAATATGTTGTATTTCTTTTTTTTTAATTTTTAAAAAATTTTTTTAGTTGTTCATTGACCTTTATTTATTCATTTATTTATATGCGGTGCTGTGGATCAAACCCAGTGCTTCCCACATGCGAGGCAAGTGCTCTACCACTGAGCCACAATCCCAGCCCTGTTGTATTTCTTTTCATATTTGCTCAAAAATAGCTTTAAAAATCATCTACTGGCTGCAGATAATACAACAAATAACAGTTCTTTGAGTTCCTGTCTGTGTAATTTGTCTAGATATTAGTTCTTGGAAACATTGGTGTCTTTTTTTTTTCTGTGGTACTGGGCATTGAACTTGGCTTTATACATGCTAGACAAGCTCTTCACCCCTGAGCTACATCCCCAGCCCATTTAAAAATTTTATTTTGAGACAGGGTCTCACTAAATTGCCAAGGCTGGCCTCAAACTTGCCCATCCTCTTGCCTCAGCTTCCTGAGTAGCTGGGATTATAGGCATGAGCCACTACACCTGAGTTGCATTTGTGTCTTGAGAAGACCATTTCATACTCTAATACCTGTCCCCTAGATCACATCTTTCTCTCCCTCTCTTTCTTTCCCTCTCCTTTCCCACCTTCTCTTTCTCCCTCTCTTCCTTTTTGGTTTGGTGGGGGAGATTGACCCGAGGGCCTCACACAAACTAAGCACACACTCTACCACCGAGCTACACCTCCAGTGCCATCATCTATCTCTTAAGCATAATAATATCAAAGTCCACAGAGAGTGGGACACTGTTTTGATGATCTCTGTCACTGTTGACTTTAACCAGAATTGAAGTCAACCAAACTTTGGACCTGTTAATACATCTCCAACTATTTTAGGTATTGTGGGTAAAATAGGATAATTACTACACATGATCTTTGTCCTTGAGCTTATACTCTATTTGGAGAGGAAAAACAAGCTGATTAAATAGGGAGTAGAATTAAATGCAAATTAGTTGATTCCCAACTTTGTACAGTGTTTTCTTTGTGGCGTAGGCTTGGTTATAGGAAGGTAAGTAAAAATACATTCCTCTTCCCTCAAATAGTTCACAGCCTTCTGGAAAGATATATATTTAAACCAATAAACATTTCTAGCATAAATAAAATAAATCTGTGAAATATAGTAATAATATCCCCACATATAGATGAGGAGGCTGAGATTCAGTGAGGGTCAGTGAATTGTTCAAGGTAGCAGATAGAAAGAACCTGGATTCAAACCTGGATATTATGGGGGTACTTGTTCTTTCTTCCACAACATTCTTCTGTTTCCAAAGCCCTAGAAGGAGAAACTGAGTTCTTCATTTAAGGTAAATCGTGGCTCATTGGTAAATACACCAACTGATTTTAGTTTGCTGCATGTTGTATTCATGTATTTACATAGTTATGGTACAATCATCTTTTTAATTGTATACATCTACCTTAGAATATGAGGAGTATAGTCCCAAACCAGAAGGGCCCAGGGTCTTAATGAGAAAGGGCTGCGTGGGCTATTTGGAGGCATTTTATCTGCCAGAGACTGAAGGGCCAAGCCAGGTATAAGGGAAAGACTCTGGGCTTCCCAAAAAGAGGGGCTGACTTAATGAAGTGGTGGTGAGAGAGAGAGAATATAGGCTAGTGGTGGAAGGTCTTTAAAATCCTGGACCAAGGACTTGGTCTTTGAGCAGTAAGATACCATCAAAGACTCTCAAACAGGACTGGCATGGACCAGAGGGACTCTGCTGATTCACCTTTGTTGTGATTTTTAGTTGCTCTAGAACTGTGCAAAATTTCTTAGTTCTTATTTAAAAGCATACCTTAGAAAGTGGGGTTATGATTTAAAAAAAATAATGTAAGGCCTGTATTAGGTTGGTAATAAATATTCATTGGTATAACAGATGTTTATCAAATGTCTAACCTTGCCCTAAATATTAATTAGCATTATACTAGAATCTATTACTAACATGTGAAAGGAGATTAATCTTTAGGATAACAGCTACAGTAGCATCTTGTTCCATCTTATATATATGTATATATAAGGATCTTTGCTTCTATAGCTATGTAAGGGTTTATGTGGATTGATATAAAAAATTGTAAGGATAATAGAAATAATATAAAGTTTCTTTTTTAAAAAACTCTAACCTGGAAGTATGTCTTAGTGAACTAGTTGATACAATTTAAACCTCAGAGAGCTTTCAAATATAAATTATAGAAATAGCTTTTCTTAGTCTTACTTTTAATAGAATGAAAAAATATTATTTGAGATACATGTAAGGATATTCTTTGTTAAATATCTGGAATTTTATTTAAATTTAATTTTTTTCTTTGACCCCTTGAAAGCCAGTTTTCTTTTAAAGTGTATAAGTATATATTGTGGAAAAAGCATAGGTTTATGTGTGTGTATTTTTATTTATACATGACTCATTCACATTTGTGGCTATATTTATGTAGTTCTCTAATATTCGCAGTTTAGTTTGCCTGTGGTTTTTTTTTCTCTAAGGAAATAGGAAAATTTATCCTGTTAGGTTTTGGATTACTAAGCCTCATTTCCTTCTTTTCTTGAAAATTCCAAGTTGTCAGCCATTTTCTTGAGTTTATCATGCTATGCAACCTTCCTTGGGAAATATCTTTCTACAGTTACCAAAATTTAAAAGTAGTCATATGAAATAAAAATGGAGACTAGCTCCTTAAAATCTTAAGTAGTATATGTGAATGTATAAAATAACCTAAACAAATGAAAAGTACATCCATGTTATAAATCTTATCTGATTCTCTTTTAAAGCTCAAATGGTTGTTATCCAATTTTGTTTGTGTTTTTTATCTGGTGGGCCGCTCGTGGAAAACTGTCTTCTTCTCTCCTAGGCCACAGACCTCCACCAGCACGCAGTGGACATCGTTGTGTGGCAGATAATACCAATCTATATGTGTTTGGAGGTTATAACCCAGACTATGATGAATCGGGAGGGCCAGATAATGAAGACTATCCTCTCTTCAGGGAGCTTTGGAGGTATCATTTTGCAACAGGAGTATGGCACCAGATGGGCACAGATGGCTACATGCCCCGGGAATTGGCATCTATGTCACGTGAGTGCAAACAGTTCTGAATTTTTTATTTTATGAAATATCTGAGAGGCCAGGTTCATTATCCACATGTTCCTTGTGAATAATTTATAACATTGTAATATCTTAAACCTTGTTAACTATGGTAATAATAAAGCATGGTGATTTAGAATTAAGTCCTGAGTTTGAATCCAACTGCATATCATTTTACTGCCAGATGTTTTAGCTTTAATTTCCTTACCTGTAAAATTGGATTAATAATATCTCAGAGGGTTTAATAAAAAGCATCATAATATGCTAGGCAAAATGTTTTCAGAGATCAATAAATGGGGTTATAATGATGAAAGTTAATAGCCATTGAAATACTTAACACACATTATCTGTTTAATCCATACAGCATCCCTGTGATGCAATTACCACAGTGATTGCCATTTGTACAAATGAAGAAACTGAGACTTTAGAGAGTCCCTAAGGGTAATAGCTAAGAGTGAAGGTTCTGGAGCCAGACCACCTGGGATTAAATCCCAGCTTGGCAAGGTTCTTTTTAAAAAACCCTCAGCAAGTTGTTTAAACTGTTCTCCACCTCTGTTTCATCATTTATAAAAATGGGAAAGATAATGATAGTTCCTGCCTTGTAAAGTTGCTGTGGAAATAAAGTTAAATTAGGGAACTTAAATAGCTTGTGAAGGTCACAGCCAACTCTTGCTGGCTCTAGAGCCCAGCTGTTGACCACTATAGTGCATCAGTTTAAAAAATGGTTTTTAAAAAAGCTACTGAAATAACACAGTAGTACTATTTTGAGAGATGGAGAAAACATGCATGAGAGAGAGAGAAAGAAAAGGAGGCGAGAGGAGGGAGAGTGTGTGTGTGTTGAGGTGTGTGTGGCAGGAACAGAAGAGAAAGTGTTCCCCGCAGAATATTAGTATGTTTATTTGGTAAGGGATTACAATGTCAGAAACCACAATTTAAATGTAGAGATCATTCCTCTGACACACACTGAATGATCCTGTAATCCCTTTATCCTGAGTCCCCTGGAGTTTTCTTCTACTTCATTGCATACTTGAACCGTCTTGAGCAGCAGTGGCATACTGTAGTTCATAGAACTCAGAATTGCTTATACATGGTATTTAATGGATTTCATAAATACATATTGATGGTGTGTCATACTCATAATGATGAAGCTATATGATATAGTTCATACAGTATGAATTATACCTTTTTCTTCAGAACTTTATAGTAGTTAGATATTGGGTTGTTAATTAGATAAGATAGCCAATGGTTGGACTATCTTATGAGATCACTAGACATTTTTAAGCTTTTTAGCTATTCTGAGTTTATGTGGCAACACATTGCAGGTAGCCAGTACATAAATGGAATTTGTGCTTTTTTCTCAGTTGTGCTGCATGGAAACAACCTGTTAGTGTTTGGAGGTACGGGCATTCCATTTGGTGAGAGCAACGGCAATGATGTCCATGTCTGTAATGTGAAGTACAAGAGATGGGCTTTACTCAGCTGTCGGGGGAAGAAACCCAGTCGTATATATGGACAGGTACCAATCTGTAGCCGGTTATGGTGGTTGTATTTGTTCATATTTTTCTAGTGATGTCAGGATATTTATATTGCTACTTTTTTTTGGAGGGGGTGGTTACTGGGAATTGAACCCTGGGTTGCTCTACAACTAAGCTACATCCCTAGTCCTTTTTTGTTTTGTTTTTTAATTTCCAATTTTTTTTTTTAAGTTGTAGGTGGACATAATGTCTTTATTTTATTGCTTTGTATGTGGTGCTGAGGATCGAACCCAGGGCCTCACGCATGCGAGGCAAGCGCTCTACCGCTGAGCTACAATCCCAGCCCCTAATTTCCAATTTTTAAAAAATGATTTTATTTTAAGTTGTTGGTGGACCTTTATTTTTTTTTCATTTATTTATATGTGGTGCTGAGAATCAACCCAGTGCCTCACACATGCTAGGCAAGTGCTCTGCCACTGAGCCACAATCCCAGGCCTTTAAATTTCCAATTCTGAGACAGGGTCTTGCTTAGTTGTTTAGACTGGCCTTGAACTTGCAATCCTGCTTCAGACTCCCGAGTTTGTAGGATTATAGGCATGCATCACCATGCTGCTTGGCTCTTTTAAAAATGGAGAATGAATTCAGTGTGATTAATATTCGATTTTTCAGTTCTGATGTGAAACTATAATTTTGCCATTTCTCTTCTTTTTCTTTGACTCTTTGTTTCTAATCCAGTAATCCAGTTTAGGGCCATCATTGAGGCCTGTTTGGAAGTTTCTTTAAATGTTAGAACTTCACCTCTACCTCCATACCAAATGAGAGACTGGGCTCTAGTATGGTCTGCATCCTGCCATTTTTAGAATGATAGGAGAGAAAGCTCTTCATAGAACCCTAAGTAGTAGAGTAGATGATCCCTGCACTTGGTTAAGAGTTTTTTACATGAGCTTAAACATTATGTGCAGGTTAGTTTAGGTTCTAGTGCTTCAAACTTAGATTTGCAAAGTTTTATCCAGAAGACAGGGAGCTGCCCACCATACACTAGAGACTCTTTGAGAATAATGGACTAAGTTTAAAATACCAAGGTTTGATTTCTTTATTGACTAGCTGGCACTGGTATTGATAAATAGCTTGTGAACTTTTAACTTTGAAAGGGGCACATACTGGACCATACTCTCTATCCTACCATAATGATAACAATAACCAAATTTATATCGAAGAAAAGATTGATGGAAGCTAATGTGTTCCTGAGACTGCCAACTCTAGCCTTCCTACCTTTAGAATTCTCATGACTTATTTTCATGTCTGCTGTTGTTTGTTGAGAGCATTTTTCTTCAGATTGCTTAGAAAGAGAAGCAGCTTTCAGTGGAAATGCTTATGTTCATGATCTGTACATTTTTGACTAGGACCTCTAAGAATCATCTACCCTTGCCTTTCTAGGTGGAATTCACAAAACTTTACCTTTCTAAAGGGAATTTTCAGGTTCTAAAAACCTTCCCTAGGTTCTCTAAAATCTTTAATCCTTTGAGGATCTGATATTTATTTTTTATTATTTTGAGATAAAGTGTCTTACTGTGTTGCCCAGACTGGCCTGTCTTTCTTGGGGTTAAGCAGTTGTCCTGCCTCAGCCTTCTAAGTAGCTGGGACTACAGGCATGTACCACCAGACCCAGCTTTAGGGTCTGGCTTTTTTTTTTTTTTTTATATTTTTTTTAGATATTGGTGGACCTTTATTTTATTCATTTATTTATATGCAGTGCTGAGAATTGAACCCAGTGCCTCACACATGCTAGGCAAGTGCTCTACCACTGAGTCACAACTCCAGCCCTAGGATCTGGTATTTTTAATGGTTAAAAAGTACAAGAGAATTTCATAAAACCTGATTTGGGGCATTTAACAAGATTACTTTTTTTTTTTCTTTTTTTTCTTTTTTCTTTTTGGTACTGGGGATTGAACTCAGGGGCACTCAACCACTGAGCCACATCTCCAGCCTTATTTTGTGTTTTATTTAGGGACAGGGTCTCACTGAGTTGCTTAGCGCCTCGCCATTGCTGAGGTTAGCTTTGAATTCGCGATTCTCCTGTCTCAGCCTCCCAGAGTGCTGGGATTACAGACGTGAGCCACCGTGCCTGGCACAAGTTTACATTTTGTAATCAAGTGTTGACAAGTCATTCCTGTTTACCTTTCCTTGTTACCCAGGCGATGGCCATCATCAATGGCTCCCTTTATGTCTTTGGAGGGACAACTGGCTATATTTACAGCACGGACCTGCACAAGTTAGATCTCAATACCAGAGAGTGGACACAACTGAAACCAAACAACCTGTCCTGTGACCTGCCAGAAGAGAGGTAAGCTTTTAATATTTAAAGCACACTAAGATTGGATTTCTTGGGGCTGAGGTAATGGCTCAGCGGTTGAGCGCTTGCCTCGCATACGTGAGGCACTGGGTTCGATCCTCAGCACCACATAAAATAAATAAAGATATTGTGTTCATCTACAACTAAACAAAATATTTAAAAAAAAAAAAAAGATTGGATTTCTTTCAGAATATTGGTAATGTGAAGAAAATCCATTGACCCTGATTACAATAGCTAATTGGCTGTTAGATCCCAGTTCAGCAGTAAAGAAAGGTATTCTGGTGAGAATATGAGATTTTCCCCTGAACTATAGAATTTTTTAATGTTATTTCCTCCTACACTTTTTAGTCTTTCTGTAATACTTTGAGGAAGAAACCAATGGTAGCAATTATTACTAAAGTTCATATTGATGATCAGTGAACGTTGATTGGATGGGTGGATGTGTGAAAAATATTATGTTCTAAGTACTCTGTTAAACGTTCTAGTGTCACATGGTTCTCTCCAGTGGCTTTCTACTAGTAGTCCTAGATCTTTCACTTTCCTTTACTAATAGTAGTTGCCTCTTCTTAGAATTCCTTAAAAAACTTGAAATTATTTCCCTTTGAGTTTAAAAGCAAAGATAGCAAATAATTTTTTTATTCACTGTTTAGACTATCCAGTGACTCTTTTTTGCCTTAAAACAAAATGGCGGGGCTGGGATTGTAGCTCAGCAGTAGAGCGCTTGCCTCGCATGCGTGAGGCCCTGGGTTCGATCCTCAGCACCACATACCAAGCAATAAAATAAAGACATTGTATCCATCAACAACTAAAAAAATATTTAGAAAAAAAAATGGCTATAAGTGCTAAGGAAACACCCTATAGTATTTATCTTTTGTATGGTATGTTAGTGGTCTGATTATTGCAGAACTCCTGTGAGAAGACTTGGGAGACAGCCTATTACTGGAATGATTTCAATGAAATTTATTTTATCTGCACTAGGTTCTTTAGGGAAAGAAGGAAATACATTTCAAAGTATTTTCACATGGTTGCTTTCTTTGAATCATTTTATGGACATATTATAAATTATTTCAGCTTTTAGTTAGATTAGACTGCATGGATAAAAAGTCCTGGTAGGTTTTTCATATCTGTTATATTCACAGTTCTATGTAGCATAGTTTTATGCCAAATAAGTGTCATATAATTTGAAAACTCACAGTCTAGGATCTCTAATTAAATGTAGGTAGATCACTTTTTAAAACTCCATAAAAAGACTGAGTATACAGCTCAGCATTAGAGTGCTTGCCTAGCATATATGAGGCCCTAAGTTTAGTTCCCAGCACTGCAAAAATAAAACTGTAACGATTTCCCCTTTATGAAAAGTTATCACAAAAAGGTGATCAAAAATCTAGAAAATACAAATAAGCAAAATGAAAAAAAAATCTAAACTCAGAGATTACTAGGATTAACATTTTAGATTATATTCTTCTAGTCATTTTCTGTGTATATTTGCATATCTATACATTTTTAATGAGATTATGGCCTTCTGCTTTGGTGAAACTGCTTTGTTTTTCAGTTAACATCAGGAAAAGAGGTTCTCAAGATATTAATCTCCTTGGTGCCTACGTTCTTATTGATTGTATATTAACCCATTTCTGTATATTCTGTAATTCATTTAACCAGTTTTTACTATGGCTAAACACTTAGGTTATTCCCAATAATTTTTATTATAAATAATGATGCAATAAAAATATTATAGTAAACCTTACATAGATCATTTTTTACTTAATTATAAAATTTTTTTGGCATATTTTCAGATACAGACATGAAATTGCTCATGATGGGCAGAGGATTTACATCTTGGGAGGTGGTACTTCCTGGACAGCTTATTCCTTAAACAAGGTACATTTTTTTGAAAAATAAAGAAGGGATAGGGAGAAGAATAGATAGAAGCGTGTATCTTACTAAGTGAAATAATTCTATTAATTTTCAAGCACCTTCCTTATCAACATGTGCTTTGTGGTAGATGCTTTTTATAATATAAGGCTGAATTCTGCTCCTGATAGACTCTTCACTTGACAGTTGCATTTATCACACACTGAAAGTATATTATGAAAATTATCCCTTTATGCTGGATGAGGAAAGTGACTAGAAGGGAAGTATAGTAGCTTGAATGGGGCAACTAATTAGAATCAGAATCAGGATTCTCATAATGTCACATTCGTCTCATCATCAGTGCTAAAAAGAATAGGCATTTTTAGGGATGCATATGACTAATTTTAGAAAGCTGAGTTCTAAAGGGCTTTTATTCACCCATCCCTGTGGCATTTCTAAAATGTCATGGTTACATATTCCAAGAGAAATCTTGATTAAGCATCAGAGTTCCTGGTCTGCTTTGAAACATTAATGAAATTTTCAAGTTTTGTCAAAGCCATATTCCCATATTTCCTTACCATTGCTTGCTTTAAAATGATACACATTCACTATAGAAAATATGGAAGTTATAGAGCAGACAGCACACAGAGGAAAATCAAGTGTCATGTGCACTTCTACTTTTCATTCCAACTTTTTTCTTTTTTTTTCCTGTGAATTTTAAAAATTGATATCATATGTGTATAATTTTCAATTGCCCTATTTAATTTAATATGAAAAGATCAGAAGCAGGTTGTGGTGGCACATGCCAGTAATCCCAGCTACTAGGAAAACTGAGTCAGGAGGATCCCAATTCAAGGCTAGCCTGGGCAATTTAGCAAGACCCTATCTTAAAATAAAAAATAAAAGGTGGTGGGAATGTAGCTCAGTGGTAAAGTACCCCAGTTTTAATCTTCAGTACTATAGAGGCCAGGGGCGGGGGTAGGGTGGGGGTTGGGGTGAGAGACTAGAGAAAAGCAAAGGAAAAGAAGGGTTTTTTTCAACCTGAAATGTTTGCCCAAGCTGTTGTTAAAAGTTTAGTTTTCTGTATGGGAAATCTCTGTTCCTTGTGCTCAGTTTTTCTAAAACTGCTCTAAAAAATAATGTCTATTTTTTAAAAAATCCATTTTCAGGCTAATTAAAATTCAGTTATTTATCTGTGTATGTGTTCTTTTTTTCTCTCTAAGATACATGCATACAACCTTGAAACCAATGCATGGGAGGAAATTGCAACAAAACCCCATGAAAAAATAGGTAAATTAAAAATATTGATTCATTTAACAAATGTATTTTATACTTTTACTTATTTTTCTTTGAGGGGCGTAATTTTCTTGAGTTCCATGGCAAGTAAAATATCTGTTGAACTGATATTAGAAATCACTTCTTCCCTAACACAGTTATTCTTCCTTAGCAATTGAGCAAAGAGAATTTTAACAGGGATTATTGAATTCTGTGGCAGAAGTGGGGAAATACGGGTGGGAAGAGAAATCAAGATCTCCCTAACTCTATGGGTAAAAGGACTGGGAAAAAACCACTAGTAACCCCTGTCCCTGCACCCTACTTTGTTCCCTTGGCACCTTAGCATTGTGCTGCGATAATGAGATAAATTCTGATGGCTTTTGAAATAAGGAAGGATTAGAAAGACTAGTCAATGTTTGCTTAATGCAACAAAGGGATTGTTTTGAGTTACTTACAAATATGTCTTTTACTATGTCATATCAACATCATTCCTTGTCTTTCTGGCAATAATGGAATTTCTGTTTTTCTGTGTGTTTGGCAGGTTTTCCTGCAGCCCGAAGATGTCACAGTTGTGTTCAGATAAAAAATGGTAAGGATTCTGAATAACATTTTGATTCCATTTCTGTAATTGTATCTGCTGAGAATGACTTATTTCCTAATGATAATTTCTCAAAAGAGGTTCATACCTTTGGGAAGAATCTATTTCTGATAGTTTAAACTTAAAGGGAAAACTAGAGAGTTATGCCTCTCTTGGCAATTGTTATAATGTAAACTAGTGTCTGGATTCTCTCAGTTATCAAAGAACTCAAAAATGGCAATAAATAAGCTTTTATTGTACACCTAATCAATTCAGCACCGGACCTCAATAGATGTTTGTGGTTATGGTTTGTAACACAAATAAGGGTGATTGTTTATACAGTGGAGAAGTTAGTAGACATTGTATTAAAATGGGTAGTAACTCCTTCAGAGTATTATTGCATAAAGTTTATCCTGTTCTCTGACTAATGTCAAATAGAACTCAGTTCATTCTTTGACCATATTACAACAAAGGCATCGTATGGCTTCGGAAAGCAGTAGCAGCTCCTTTATCTGAGGGTCATTATTATGACTCTTTTGGGGATACTTCCTGTCTTTTCATTTTCGGTTTATTTTATTCTTTGATATACCTCCTCAAGTGCTTCCCCCTCTCCAGGAAGGTGTGTATAAATGAGCTCGATAGACTGTATCTTTTCAGCAACTTAGTTCAGATTTAACCAGGATTATTCTACCATCTCTAGTACAGAGGGGCTTTTTACTATGCTTTGCTTTGGGGATAGGATTTATAGATACTGGCATTGTTCAGCTTTGCCTCTCTGAGAATGGAGCTCTACTTAGAAGTTTTCCTTGAATCCTAACCAAAAAAGTTTGTGATATATTTTATACTTTAATAAATTATTGGTTTAAACTTGATTTAGACCTGAAATAAGATATTTATTCATTTGATTCTTTGAAGCCAAGCACCATACAAATGGAGCTCAGCTTTCATTTCATTTAGTTGGAGTGTTCACACAGCCTTTATTACAAGTTGACTGATTAGTTAGAACTAACTGGTTTTACAAAAACAAAAATAAAATTCCGCCTTTCCTTTTGAGAAAATTGTGTTCCTGACAAAGAGCTGTACAGATCAAATTGAGCTTCAGAATATCTTCTTTCAACTAAAGAAAGCCTAGAAGTACTTCTTTTGTGTCCCTAAGCTGCACATTGCAGGGAGTGCTTCTCAGGTTAAATGTCCACATGGAAACTGGGTGCGACAGCGCACACTTGTAATCCCAGTGAGTACAAAGGCTGAGGGAAGAAGATTGCAAGTTCCAGGCCAGGCTCAGCAACTTAGAGAGACCCTCAACAACTTTGCGAGACCCTGTCTCAAAAATAAAAAGGACTGGGGATGTGGCTCAGTGGTAAATCGCCCTTGGGTTCAATCCCCAGTATGAGAAAGGGGGGACCCACGTGGAGGACATTCGTCTCTATGGGCAAATAAATGTATGTTCTTTCCAGGACATTACATAAAAGAAGAACTTGTAACTGGTGGTCTATAGATATGTTTTGTTTGGCTCATACATGCCAAAAAATGAATTAGTGGCTAATACTTAAAATCAAAATAGTTCATTTAAAAAAAAAATCTAGATTTTCAGCTTCTCTTGAAAAAAATGGAAGATTTGGCAGTTACTAACCTGAATTCCTCCACATTGCTAGTATGTGGGAGCTTCGTAGTTGGCTCTCTGTTAGAGCATGAGCACTCCTGTTTATTTTACTGAGACTTCCTATTGTTTATTTCCCCTAGACCCCCTTGCCTGGAACCTACAGGTTTTTTTTTTTTAATTTTTTTTTGGTACTGGGGATTGAACTCAGGGGTACTCAACCACTGAGCCACATCCCCAGCCCTATTTTGTATTTTATGTAGAGACAAGGTCTCACTGAGTTGCTTAGCGCCTTGCTGTTGCTGAGGATGGCTTTGAACTTGAGATTCTCCTGTCTTCAACCTCCCAGAGTGCTGGGATTACAGGCATGTGCCACCACGCCTGGCTAGAGGTTTGAAAGGCCTGACATGAAACCTTCTAAGAAGCTTTATCCCCAGTAAAGACTCCAACACAGTGTCCCAATTCTATTGAAGGACAAGCCAGCAGCATAACAGACTACACAGCTAAAGTCATCTTTCTTGTGGGGCAATCCACTTAACTGTCAGCCAGCCTTGGGATCTGTTATAAATCACGCTATAGCTTTGGCTCTTTTCCTTTGTGTGATCTTGGCCTTCTCTTTTTTGATAGATGTATTTATTTGTGGGGGCTATAATGGAGAAGTGATCCTGGGAGATATCTGGAAGTTGAATCTGCAGACTTTTCAATGGGTGAAGCTTCCTGCTACCATGCCAGAACCAGTTTATTTTCACTGTGCAGCTGTTACACCGGTAAGTTTTTATTTTTGTATTTTCCTTACATAGTTGTAGATGATAAGAAAATCTTTTAGAAAAAAAGATGCTGATATTGGCAAACCTTGGATTAAGAATGTGTTTTTAAAACTTCCTTTTGAGGACTGAGGTTGTAGCTCAGTGGAGAGCGCTTGCCTTGCACATGTGAGGCACTGGATTCGATCCTCAGCACCACATAAAAATAAGTAAACAAAATAAAGACACTTTGTCCATGTATAACTAAAAAAAATTAAAAAAACAACAACAACAAAAAACTTCCTTTTGAAGCTAGCCCTTCCTCTAAGAGGAGGAAAATACCAACATACCCAAGTTTAAATGAACAACATAAATGTAAAAGAAACACTACATATGGCATTTTAGGCCCTGACAGTGATATCAAAGGTGTTTCCTAAGAGGGTAAAATAACTTTATCCTCGGACACCATATTATTGAAGATATCACTGCAAAGACCTTTATTTTCAATTTTGTATTCCCAACATTTAGCATTTTGGTTACTTAATATAGTTAAAATTAATGTTAGTTAATGGACAGTGAAGTTGTTTATTTTTGAAGTAAACCCCCCCACACCCCTACCTGTAGTTTTTCTATTAGTAACCCATTGATTTTTTTAACCCTCTTGATTTCTGCATATGTTGGGATCAATGAGAAATTATTTTCTTTTCTTAGACCTGAGGATCCAACCCAGGGTCTCTTACATGCATGCAAGTGCTCTACCATTGAGCTACATGCCCAGCCTGAGAAATTGTTTCATCTCATCAATCTGCTATGGTTTATTTGTTTTGTTAATTTTTTTCTTGCTGAGTCTTCAGCATTGGTATCTACTTCTCTTCCGTTTGAATTTGTCCTTTTTTGACTGCCATTTGTTCATAGGCTGGTTGCATGTACATTCATGGAGGAGTGGTGAACATCCACGAAAACAAACGGACTGGGTCCTTGTTTAAGATCTGGCTGGTGGTACCTAGCCTGCTGGAACTGGCATGGGAGAAGCTGCTCGCGGCCTTCCCCAACCTAGCAAACCTCTCCCAAATACAGCTTCTGCACCTTGGACTAACACAGGGACTCATCGAGCGCTTGAAATGAGGATGTCTGGACTGTTCATTGATGCTGGAAATGTTAATTTAAAGAGACTCCTTTATTTATGGGCAGTGTAGGATGTGCTACAAAGAGAATTGGTTACCCTGATCAAGGCCTTATTCAGAAAATACATCAGATGCCTTTCTGTAAATTGGTTTTTAAGTTTATGGACATCTCACTTTTCCATGTGCTTTCTTCTTTGCTTCTCTTCCTCCTGCCCCAATACATACCCACATACTCACATACTTTCTCTTTCTTTATGGAGTTGAGGGAAAGTCTGAAAGTACTTTAATAATGTTATTGATCAAGATAAGATAAAGAAGTTTTTTTAAAAGGAATTCTGAGCATAATGACCATGTCAACCGATGCTCTACAGATTAAAACGTCACCAACAAAAACAAAAATAAAAATGTAGCAACAGCAACAACAAGTTTGGAGGATAGACTGAGAAAATTAATCTAACTTGAGAATCTTCCAAGTTATTCCTAAACCAGGATGTTTAACTTGGTATTTTCAAAGTGTGTCTGTGTAGTTGGATTGCATGTCAGCAGTGGTTGACATCTTGCTACATGGGGTACCTAAGTCTAATCTTTGACTTTGGAGGAAAGTTAAGCAGCTTAGCAACTCCTGGTTGGTGATATCTTTTCTCATGCTTAAGGTGCCAGCAGTTATTAGAGTTGGTTTGTCCAGGAGACTTGTATCTGAGTTGTGATCTTTGCTGTTGCTCTTAGAAATTATGGCACTAAGAATATTTTAAAAGAAATTTAAAGTTGTCCAAATTCTTCTTTCTGGGCAGTTTTGAAATTCTCCTGTGCTTATTATCTCTCTGACTTCTTCATGGGGAAGAAATGTGTGGTGTAAATGCCACAGGATAGGAGAGCAGGCAAAGAGCGCCTTCAGATTTGATAATGGCTTCTGCTCGGAATGATGGCCTTTGACTGTCACATTGGCTATTTCCTTTTCAAAACTTGCTTCTTTTCTAATCTCTGGACCATGTTCCTGCCATTTTCTTAGGCAGTTGGTCCTCAGTTTTCCCCGAAGCTTGTTGCCTCCTTTCCCGTCTGCTTTAATGTGCATGGTGCTGAAATTGTGTAATAATTGGATAAATGGTCTTGAGGGAAAAGCCACAGGTCATCCTTCCTGAAACCCAAGTATCATTTAGACTCTAGCACAAGGAAGGAATGAAACTGAGTATCATTTGCTTTTTCGTGTGTGAAATTTTAGTTCTGATTTGTTAATTTTAAAAAAGAAAAATGACCTGAATTTTCACTTGTTTTGCCAGCAGGCTGCTAGGTTGAGCGGTCACTTGCCAAGAGCATTGGATATGCATAGGTGTACTCACGGTGCTGAAGGCATGCAGGAAGGCACAGTGCTGATGCTCCCGCTGTCCCCTCACGGAGTGAGGTTCAGTGGGAGATCTGGGACACATTTTTTTTTAAGTGCCTCTTTTTCACCTAGCTTTTAAAGTGATTCTTTTTTTTTTTTCCCCCTCCCCTTTACCCCAGAAGGGATCTCTTTAGCTTACGTGTGGATTTAAAAATCACCTCTGACTTATGGCTAGAAAGTTACCATCTAGTGTTCAGTTCTGGGGAAAACTGTGGCCTCTAGACTTGGACTCCTATCTTCTAGGCCTTATTATATCCCATCCATGTTGGGTTGCAGAGGAACCTGTATTCTGCAGTCTTGTAATAAGCACTTATCTGTGAATCTGGGTCCTTCCTAGGGAGTGAGGAATGTGAGGGAGAGGCAGGAAAAGGAACAGCTTCTCTAGGGGTCCCCTGCCCCCACCTCTTGCCATTCCTCTTGCCATCAGTGTGGCATTTTACCGCCCACTGCTAGGCTTGCTCCTCTGAGGAGCTCTCTTCACAGCTTTGCTGCATGACTTCAGCCTGCCTCTGGGCATTTGGTGGGCTTACATCTGAAACTAACCAAGTCATGCTGTCTAGGGTGGCAAAAGGATTTTTGCCATTGATTTATACAGGGACCAAAGATTGAATGCTTAGCCTCTGTGCTTAGACTTCCCTGGTCCTTGGAACATTAGCAGGTCTCTGGCTCTGCTGCACCAGAAAGCTGGAGACAGAGGGGGTCTGAGTCAATCTACACTTGCCAGCATCCTTTTTAAGCTTCCAAGGGCAGTCTCCTTTGAGGTAGATCTTGGAGGCCTGACATTGAAGATCTTGCGTGTGACATTTTCATGAAAGTGCACATCCTTGGTCTATAGTGTCTTCTTTCAGTGTAACACTAGTGAAAATTATGTAGTATGACCAGCTCTGTCTGAGTGTTATTCACATGCACAAGTTCTGAATGCCAAATGAGACTGTGTGTATGATGATTTAAAGGAGGATGACTGGACTTTTATGTAAGGGTCACCAGGCATTTTAATATACCTATAACCAGCACTTGGAATTCCCAACACCATTACTTGTTGTGGGAAAGGTTATGCCTGATGCTCCTTTGCCTCTTTGAGGTATTCCCAGCCATCCTCCTACAGTCCTGGAAATTGAAGTGCAATATATAGAAACACATATGGATATATACAGATTATATAGAGGACGTGACTATAAAGCAGCTACACTACTTTTTTGTATCTGTCTTGGGGAAGCCAGCTCATTGCTTTAGAGTAAAATTATGCCTAGAATTTTTGATGTGATCAGCTGGCTTAAGCTAAATCTTAGTAAAGCTGGATTTTCAAGTCCATATTTTCTTACTCCAGGTCATAGCGACTTATTGTTCCCTGGGTTTGTGAGAGTTGAGAATTTTTTTCTTCAGTCACCTCTGCATACTATGTCATGTGTGCATGTCTTTCCCAGGAACAAGGAAGTCACTAGTAAAGTGTTTTCTATGTGGAGAATCAGAACCTAATATTTGGCACTATCAGTTTTCCCATGTATACACTATTTATCTGGGAATGTAATACCTTATTAAATGATTAAAATGATGCTTTCTTCATTTAATAAAGTATTTTCCACACCCTGGAGAAACTACAGACCGATGAAGGTTAGAACGAAATGTTAAGTGTTCTTCAGGGGCCAAATGAAACCCTTTCCATTGGCAGATTTCTTCTTTTTTCAGAGTCCTAATGACATGATATAAAAATTTGCTCTATATCATTCCTGACCATCACATAACCAGATTTAAAAGTATAATAATACACATATTAACATTTCTAAGCAAAAGGTATATTGACAGTGACCTTTGGTTACCCACAGTAGCAAGAGTAAAGCACAGATAATTGAAATCCATAGATAATAATCAGTGTTTCAACTTTTCTATCAAACAATTGATTCCTTTGTATTTCTTCTCCATCCCTGTCCCTATCCCTGTGCCACAAGCACTTCCTTTTCAATGGAATGAGTAGTTAGAAAAGGAAAAGGAAGACTCCCAGATGGGCTGGCAAGCAGCGAACAAAGAGCAGCCTGGTTAGCTATACTCGGTCAGTCTGACAGCTGCTGAACACCGAGAGGAAGAGCCACAGGTGCAATCCTGAGTTTAGCTGTCACTCTTCAGCATGATGTCCTGCCCTGAGTTCTAGGCTGTCTCTCTTAAATTACCAAAGAACTCAGCACCTGTGGGGTGAAAAAAGCTGTTTATGACACAGGAAATTCCATCATTTGAATACATTTCTTTGACTCTTGATGAGTCTTTGCCTTTTTTGTTGTTGTTGTTGTTGTTTGTTTGTTTTTTGTTTTCCTTTGGAGATATCTTCTCCAGTTATATCGCCTGATTGCCTGACATATAGGAAAGGTTGGACTATCCCTTCCGACTATATTGGTCTTTATATCCTATAATACCAGTTTATTTTTATGTGGTCTTAAGATGTTTAGAAAGTAGCACAGGTTACTGAATTGTTTATCTGCCAGCATTCTGATGTAGCACAAAACGCCATTTTTCTTTTTTTTTGTCCCATTTTTCTGGCATTGAGCTCTGGGGTAGATGAGGGTTTATGGTCCTGTGACCATAAGTTCCAAAAACTGGTCACCGTTAGTTTACATTTCTTTGGTTCCTCAAATACCTTGTAACTCTAGGAGCTTTGGCAGGGCCTGAGGAAGGCTCAGTAGAGTTCTGGAACCTCTATATGTCACCACCAGATTATATCCAGCAATGACATTTCCCTTCTAATGTTGTAAAATTTGGTGGAAAGTGACCTCTTCCCTTGTCTGGTGTTATAAACAAAAGTTCTGAATTGTGCTTCAAAAGTGGTACCATCTTTTGGTGTAATTTTCATGTTTTCAATTTTTAATTTTTACTTTTTGAGAAGTTTTTTAAAGGCCCTGCTTAGTCAGTGTACAGGGTGAGTCAGAGACAGTTTTCAGAGGAAAAGCCAATTTCACCAAGGGGTGGTAATTGCTATTTTACTAGTTACACGTATGGAATACAAAGGAAGCATCAAGAAACACACTGACTCTCTAAAGCCACCTCCTGGTGCAGAGTCTGTGCAGGGAGAGCACAGGCATCTCCCAGTAAAGATATCTGCCAGTGACAAGTCACTGGAAGAACCCAGGCAAGAAAGGGAAGCCTGTCTCTGAAACTGTCTCTGAGAAGTGAGCCTAGGCTGAGCTCTTCTTGCAGGGTATGCTTAGGCCACACACAATGCTTGCCTTACTTTAAAGCTTTTGCCACAGTCTTGTTAAATAGTGTGGAAGTCCTTTTGCAGTCTGGTGTGCATGCCATATGACCAGGACAGCTTTTCCACCTTCCCTGGTTTCCTACAATCAAGTGGGAAATATAGTGAATTTACCCTGAAATGTCCAATCTGTATTTATGTACCTTGTCAGTGTTTTGCTGTTGGTTTTCTAAAACAATCTGATCAATAAATCTTATCCAAATCTATTTGGTTCAAGGTCACATTGATTGTCTGACAGTCATTTGTATGTATATGCACTCACCTGTTTGACATAAGCATCAATCCCACCATCTCCATCACTCCCTTTACCATCTCCCTGTGGGTCAGCTGTTTTCTGTAATATCTGAGAGTCATCTGCTCCCTGGGGGTCCTTCTGTCTGTTCACCATCTGGAACTCCTGGACATGCTGTAATTCCCTCAGTAGAAAGCTGCTCCCTCCACAAGGACCTCAGCAAGGGAGCAGCTGCCGGGCAAGCTGTACTCCCTCTTGCCGCCCCATCCTGTATTCCCCAAACAACTGCTGGGCAGGTATATGTGGGGGCATCTAGAGTTTTCTGAAGGGTTGGAGGAGATACAGAGAATTTGAAAGGAAAATGTGAACCTGTACATACAGAGCCATAGGACTTCACAGTCCAAGGGAAAAGCCACCATACGAAGAGAGCCCTGTGCAGGGCACCTTTGGGGGATGAAACCAGAGTTCCTACCTCTGGCTTTAGTATTCTAGATGCTTCATCTCCAAAACTTCTGTTTTGTGACATTTCACCCTCTAACCCTTCTCCCAACAGTGTGTGTCCCCAAACCCACCAAGTCCAGAGTAGGCAAGGACATTCTAAGTTTGGTCACTTTTAAGGTCTCACTTCTAGAATTACACATATACCCTCTTACTTTTAGTGTTTCCATTGGCTAACTGTGGATCGAACATGCCTTCCAAGGACAAATAAGCTTAGATACTACAATGTAAATCTACAAGGAAAAAGAGAAACAATTTCTACCCATTCACCCACCTTACAGTTAATACTTGACATGTATCATGAGTAATCTTTTTTTTTCTCTTACCTCTTCAAAAGTGTACTCCCCTCAGACCTACCAGAAATAAGAAGTGAGCCCCCCTGTACCTTTAGAATTTCAATCAGTCAGAGCTGTGAAATAGAATCTCGTTTGCTTCTGACTGGGTTCTTAGACAAAGCATCTGGCCCCATCTTGGCCTAAGGGAAGGGGTTTCAGTGGCTTAGTTGGGTGGTTTTTTTCTTGCAGTTACATTTATGATTCTAATTCGTCGGAATGCTGTTACTTAGCTGTCATGATTGAACAATACCACCACATTCTCTTGCAGCTCATCTTCCTCAGTAGTTGATTGAGGAGAGAGGACACTGGCAAAACCACCCAGTTCTGTACTACCTTCAGATGAAAGGCCTAGGTTCTGGACTAATAGTACTTTCTGCAGTGATGGAAGTGTTCAGTCTCTGCACCATCCACTGGGGTGGTGGCCACTAACCAATCATATGTGGCTATTGTGGCTGAGGATTTTGAATTTGATAATTTTATGTAATGTAAATAACTACATATGGTCACCTATTAGGGCAATTCTAGAAAGAGATGACCCAGGGATTGGGAGACCAGAGCTCTGCTGTTGGCCCAGCTCATAATAGTCCTATTTTTGTATGCAACTCATTTTTCTTTGGGCCTTGGTTTACTCATTGGTCAAAGAGGAGGTTGGCTAGATAATCCCTCAAATCCCTTTCAGATTAAACATTCTGCCATTAGGATGCTTGGCCAAAGGCCTGGAGCATCCATCTATGCACAACACTAGGCCTGGACTGGAGTTACTTCTGCACCTTGATTTGATACTAAGATAGTTGGTGAGGCTTGGAAGCCTACTGGACAAGCCAGGCAGTTATTTCATGAGTGCTGGGCTGGATCCCCACTTGTGAGGTGCAGGCTCTGAGTATGAATGCTGTAGGTGGAGTAGGAAATAGAACAAGGCCAGCTGCCAGGCCCACCTGTGACCCACTGTTTCCAAACTGTGATGAATGGTTGTTAAAAATACAGATTCCTGGGCTCCAATCCCAAAGATTCAGCTTAGTAGATGTGTTTTAACAAACTCAGTTGATTTTGATTCAGCTGGCTTTTAAGACATTTGGGAATCCTGTCACACAGCTGAACAGCCTGGCTAGTGCTGGGTGAAATGAGACCCTTATTACCTTGTTACTGTCATAATTATCCAGCACAGAACTCTAGAGCCAAGAATGAACATTACCAGCCTTTGCTCTATCAGAACTTAGTATCAAGACAGACTTACCACACGTTTCTTTCTTCCCCTTAGCGAGCCCTAAGCAACTCAGTGAGAACCCTGTCTTTAAATAAAATATAAAAAAAGGGCTAGGGATGTGGCTCAGTAGTTAAGCACCCTTGGGTTCAATCCCCAGTACAAAAAAAGAAAAGAAAAAGAAAAAAATCACAACCTGTCAAGTTTTAAATGTGGTTCTATCCTCTTGCCCAAAGTCTGTTCCTCACCATCCTGTCCATTCATAAAATCAAGAACAAGGGCAGAGGGTTTTTTTTCTTTGATACACTCCACAGCCAGGTGAGAGGATGTGGGGATTCCTGAGCGGCACACCAACCACACCCAGCAAATTTGCTCCTCCTACAGGGCCTAGGGTCCTACTAGTGCAACCTCGAATGCAAAAGTGAGACAACTCAACTGGAGGGCCTAGGCAGCCCTGCAGGAAGGAAGGGCAAGACCTGTTCAGTCAAAGGGCAGTAAGCACCCCAGCCCAGCTCCAGCATCAGGGAAGAGAAAAGGCTTAGAGATGACCAGGAGCTCTAGCCACTTACTGTTTTGAGACCCCACACCAGGCCAGGAGCTTTAGAACAGTATTGCAAATGGCATCTGTGAAAAGAGAAAGCAGCTGCCATTCTGTTCATCACCTCAGAGGCCACAGATGGGTCAGTTTATCCTTCTTAAACCTAAAGCCGTTTGGCTTTTGGAGCTGAGGCAGCTCTCACCATGACTGCCAAGGGTGCGTCCCCAAATCTCCTCCACCCCTTGTAAGGAAGCAAACTTACCTACTGCACAACTCCAAGGAAATACATTCAGATGATCCAGGCAACTGCTGCGCTTGAGTTTGTTTTTTGTGTTTTTTGTGTTTGTGTTTTTTGGTACCGGGGATTGAACCTTGGGGTGCTTTATCACTGAGCTACATCCTAATGCCCAACCCTTTTTAAAAAAAATTTGAGACAGGGTCTCCCTCAGTTGCTGAGGCTGCCCTCGAATTTGAAAATCTCCTGCCTCAGGCTTCTGAGTTGCTGGGATTACAGGCAGTCAGTATCACGCATCTGGCTTATTTATCATCAGGACCAGAATGTCATCCTGAAGACAGCCAAGATCAGAATATGGTTCAGCATAGGGTGTCAGCATCTGTCCCTCGCTCAACCTGCACTACCCACAAAGACATGATCCCTAAGAACAATGACCATGGAGGTTGCTCAGAGCTACCTGCACAATGGGGCGTTCAGGCCTAGACCGCCAGCTTGCCATCCGCTCTGCACCCCACCACACCCACAAACTCTTCCATGGTAACCCAGCATTTTCTTCTCTGCCAACCTGTATAGGAACATAAACCTGGAGATCCTAGCCCCGTTTCACAGATTGATAGGCCAAGGCTGCCCAAGGTAAGTGGTTTGCCAAGGGACTTCCCTGGCCCTTAAAGCCTAGAGAAAGGTGAGCAGCGTGTGATCCTACGAAGGCCCGTTCCTAAGAACTCTCATCTTCCTTACACCCTTCCCAATCGGGGCGGCGGCTGGTTAGCCTGCATCGCCACCAACAGGGCTCTTAAAACTTAAAACGGGACACTTCCCGGGGTGGGCGGAGCTCGAGGCGGAGCAGCCTAGGAGCACGGTGAAGCCACGGACTGGCGGGGCGCACTGCGCTGCAAGCGGGCGCCGGGAGTCCCCAAAGCGCCACCCTGCCCACAGCTGCCCGCCTCCCCGCTGATCTCTGCCGGCTGGGGCAGGACGCCTGCCGCACACCTAGCTGGGGTGCAAAGTCGTGGTTTTCAGGTCGCGACAAGATGGCCTCGTCAGCCTTCCCCGGTGGTTTCTCTGCCGCCCCCTAGCGAGCAGAGGAGCCCGGCGGTGCTGCGCCAGGAGGTGGCCACCGCGTTAGGGGGAGGCCAAGCAGTGGCGCTCATTTGGGCCGCTGCTAATTGAGCTTAACTTACTGCCCTACGCCGGGAGAGGCTGGATGCACCCGGGACATGGTGCTGCCTTCAGGAAGCTTCCATCCAGAGGAGGCGAGGAGACTGACCAGGAGCTATGCGGTGTAGAAAGTTCTCGAAAGCCTCTGAGGACTGAGCCACCGTGCTTGGGAGGCTAGAAAGTGGCACACTACATCAGTTTCCAGGCACAATACCCAGCTTCTAGTACCTTCGGGAATTCGGGAGGAAGCCAGGTGCCAGATGCCAAGGGAAGCCCAGGAAAGGGCGTGGGAAGTGAGGAAGGAGAGACAGCAGGCAGCTCGGGAAGAGCTGGCCAAGTGGCTGCCTAGCTTAACACCATGGGAAGCTTTAAGCCCAACAGCCATACCCGAGGGCCCCTCTGGCGCCACCGGGAGCGTGCCAGCAGGAGGCAGCCCCCACTACTCAGAGACACAGCAGTGGTCCCGGCCGCTTTAGGCCTGGGCACCCGGGGCGCACAGGCTTTCAGCTCATGTCACCCCACCCTGACCAGGGACCCTTGTGTAGTGACAGCCTTTAGGACACAGCAGCGCACAACCTGGGACAGCTCCTTTAGAGGCTGCCCAGATGCCAAGCCCCAGCTGGAAGGGGGACAAGGACCCTATGTGGAACTGAGGCAGGGGCGCGACCACCGAAGTCTCCGACCCTCTCCATTAATGCTGCTCAGGGCCCAGAACCACTCTCCGGAGCCTGCGCAGCCCCCACACCGCCAGACTGCAGAGGGCGGCTCCCAGTGCGGGAGAGGGAGCCACTCCAAACCGGAATGATCTGGTTTAGGGCGGGCTGGCTCTCCCTCCTCTTTCCCGCCCACCCCTTCTGCGCTACAGGCTGATTTCTGCCGCAGTCCCTAACCAAGGTAAGGCGGGGAGGCGGGGAGGCGGGGAGGCGGGGAGGCGGGGTGGGGGGCCTGTTTCCATGGCAACCCAGAGGGCTGTCGACAGCTCTTGGATGTGTGAGTGTCTTCTGAGGGAAGAAAAAGATTCCCTGGAAAAGCCTTTGCCATGGTCGCGGTGGGAGTCATTCAGGAACACTACATGGGCCTGTTGGTGAAGGGAAGGGGAGGTGGGGCACCCTCAGTGGAGTGGAAGATGAGCTTGGGCCTGGAGATAGAGGCATCCAGGAGTGGGATTGCACCAAAAATGCCATCATCAACCCAGGAAACAGAAAACAGACACCAGAGCTCCCAGACCTTCCCACTCTCACCTGACTGCCTTTTTCCAGAAAGCCCTTCCATGGATTAACTCAGCCAAGGGGCAGCCACAGAGCTGGGACCAAGAGCCCAAGGACACAGGCCTGTCAAGATCTGTGTGAAACAGGGAGATCCCTAGTTCCCTAACTAGGCTGAGCTGGCAGGACACTACTCCCTTGGGAGCTCCTAGCTGGCCCTGTCTTCCTCCTCAAGGCCAGTCCTGTTACCCTGGAGCCTGGTACCTCAGTATGGGATCATTGGCCACTGGAAGAGATGAGCCTCAGGGAACAACAGAATAACTCCTGCTTGGAATCATGGGTGTGGGTCACAGGGGTTACCCCTCAGGACCCCTCTTGACTGCCAAGGACTGTCACCATGTCACTCTCCAGTAGTTGAATTAAGTCCCCACTGATCAAAGCCATATCACCAAAGCCCTTCTCAGGAGCAACCTGAGGGGGTCAGAAACCTCTGAAGATTTCCTATCAGATTCCTCAGAAACTCATTCCACTCCTGGGGTGTGAGTGGCTGGCTTTATCATTCAGCTCTCACCTGTGTGTGAGAGAGGGGAATATGGGTGGGTAAGTTTCCTGCCCTGGCAAAGCTGAGTGAACCTGGGTAGCTTCAGCCCCTGAAGCAGCAGCAAGGACACCAGCAGGAAGCTGCCAGCCTCTAGCTGTTTCCTTAGGCTAAACAACAAATCCTTCTTTGTCGCAGTCTTTTTTTTTTTTTTTTCTCATATTATTTTGTAGTTGTAGATGGACACAATACCTTTATTTTTTATGTGGTGCTGAGGATCGAACTCAGTGCCTCACATGTGCTAAGCAAGCGCTCTACCACCCTCAGCCCTAGACAACAAAACTGGCAGTGAGGCTTCTAGGCCCAGGAAATCTAGGCCTTAGGCCTCCTGTCTTAACATGAGACCTCAGATGCTTGTGGTCTACCTGGGAGATGCCTTCAGGACAGAACCAAGGACAAGAACAAGGCAAATGGGCATGCTTTTCCCTTGCAAAAATCCAGAAATGCCACATCTCAGCTCTTTCCATGGCCCACAGCTTCCAGACTTCCCTAACCTTAACATCTACCTCTGTCCCTTGTCTCACTCCAGCCACAGAGGCCCCCTTGTTGCTCCTTTATCAGGCACACTCCCTCTTGGGGCTTTGGCACTGGTGGCTGGCTCTGCCTGAATGCTGTCCTCCATACCCATACCTTCAGTTCTTTATTCAAATGTCATCTCAGTGAGGCAGAGCCATGGCTAGGGTACCACCAAGTGAGGCCATCAGACCTTGGTGCCTTGATTTCAGATTGTATCAACACCCTCCCCTAGTACTGTCCTCTTCCCATCTCACTTCATGATCATCTTGCTTGTTGTCTGACTCCCTCTATAAAATGCAAGTGTTGTGAGGACTAGAATCATCTGCCTTGTTCTCGTGCCGTCGTCTGTATTCCCCAGAGCCTGGCACATGCTCTCGGATGGATGAATGGTGTATTAGTCAGCTTTTCATTGCTGTGACCAAAAGCCCTGACAAGAAGAACTTGGAGGCGGAAAGGATTATTTTGAGCTGACAGTTTCAGAGATTTAGTCCATAGTGGGCCGACTCCATTGCTGTGGGACCAAGGTGAGGTAGAACATCATGGTGGAACAGCCTAGCAACGGAGCACTGCTCACCTTAAGGCAGTGGGGAAGCAGAGCAAGGAAGGGGTGGCAGGGAAGATGCACCCTTCCAAGGCATACCTCAGTGACCACCTCCTCCACCTATGCCCTACCTGCGTACAGTTGTCACCCAGTGAGTCCATTCAAACTAGGATGGGCTCATTAGGTCACAGCTCTCATAATCTAATCATTGTACCTCCAAACAAGTGAGACTTGTACTGCTGCTTTAAGACAGGCACACACAGGGATGCACCGGGGTTACTACTGAATTAAAAAAGCAAACTAGCTTTAACAAACAGACTAAAAGTAGATTCTGCTACTTCTCCCAAGTTTGGTAGCTCCAGCCAGGCTTTAGAGTCCTATGCAACAGTGTCTCTAGCACGATTGGAGTACCAGTGCCCTGCCCATTGGGTACAGCAGGGTGGAAGACAATAGCTCAGGTGTGCTCCTGCCCCATACCAAGGACTTTTTGGGACTGTGCAGGGTTGGTGGCAGTGCGAGAGACCCAGCCCTGTGCATTGGGTGGACAAGCAAGGGTGAGGGAGAAGGGGAAGGGACCATCTCTCAGACCCATGCTGGCTCTTAGGGAGCCTTGACATCTGCACCCAGGGGCTGCACGTGCCCCTCTGCTTTAGGAGGCTCCTATCTAACCAGTAACAGCAGGTTCTAACAGTTCCATCAGCTGAAACTTCCACTTGGAGCATGAGTCACCTTCAATTTCCTGCCTGCCTGCTTCTTTCCTGATTGACCTGATAAATTCAGGACAGCTTTTATTGCTTTTGGCAAAAAACTGCCATTAAGATTTACAAAGCCCAAAGCTGGTACAATGTAATCTTCAGAGTAATTTACACAGTGAATTTCAAAAGATGAAAAGTTAGCATTTCAGAGGTAATTTCATAAAAAGGATTATCAGATTAATCACTATGTCAATTTAATAGTAGTGTCTAAAATAATTAATTAGCTTTCTTGAAGTCAGCAATGCAAAAATGGACTTAGAAGCAATACAAATGGCCCTGCCAGACGTAAGTATGTTTTGGGCAATAGATCTTGAGAAAACTCTTGCTGGAATTACCTCCTTGGCGGAGTGTCTGGCGTGGGTGTACTGGCACTAAGTAAGAAACTGAAAGCTGCTGGAGCATCTGGGTCTCCAAGACAGCCTCTGCATTTGACTGCAGGAGGCTTGTCCCTGCTGCTGAGGAAAGGCTGACCTGCCACATGTTGAATTGTCCTGCGACACCTGGAAATTGTGTCTAACCAAGTTGAGCGGGTGTTTTGACAGGTTGCTGTGATGGAAGATCCAGGTGTGAATTGCATCTGGCTTGTGAAATTACCTGTGAGTGCTCCAAGATGGAATAAAGTCAACACTGCCCATACTAGTTATAAACACTGTCCTCGAGGTTCCATGGCTGCCGCGGGTCTAAGGACTAAGGTATGTCCTTAGTGGGGTGGTGGGCTGAATGGTGTCCCTTCCAAAACAGATACGTTGGAGTCCTAAACTACAGCACCTTATTTGGAAATAAGGTCTCTACAAAGACCATCAAATTAAAATGAAGTCATTAGGATGAGGCCTAATCCAATATGACTGGTGTCTTTACAAAATGGGTAAATTTGGACATGCGCCCACACAAACAGAACAATATGAAAATGTAAATGCAGAGTTTGGGGTAATATGTCTACAAGCCGATGAACATCAAAGATGGCCAGCAAACCACTAGAACTGAGGAGGGAAGCGTGGACCCGACTGTCCCTCACAGGGAACTAGCCCTGCTGACACCTCGGTTTTGGACTTCAAGCACCCAGAATTGTGGGAGAATAAATATCTGTCCTTTAAGCCACCCAGGGAACTATATGATGGGCATCATAGAAAGTCAAACTTTTTGATGTTTATGTATTTCTTTAATAAAACTTTTTAATTAAAAAATTTTAAGCACAGACTTTACATAATGTAAAGATATGACAATTCTAAGTGGGAGGGACACGTGTTCTCTATAGTATTCCCTAGGTTTTCTTTTAAAGAATGAAGACAAAGAAGAGCTGCTTTCTACTGGGGTTGCTGAACTCATAGGCTGTGAGCCTGGAGCTGTGGGGGGCCATGTACCTCTGCTTGGGAACAGCCTCCCCTGAGGAGAACAGGTCAGCAGGCAGAAGGGTTCTGATGACCACCTGGGCCCAGCTGGTCAAGTGCACTGAGCCACTGCAAGAAAGTCTCTGTGGCTGGGCGCGGTGGCGCATGCCTGTAATCCCAGCACTTAGGGAGGCTGAGACAGGAGAATTGCGAGTTCAAAGCCAGCCTCAGCAAGGGCGAGGCGCTAAGCAACTCAGTGAGACCCTGTCTCTACATAAAACACAAAACAAGGCTGGGGATGTGGTTCAGTGGTCAAGTACCCCTGAATTCAATGCCTGGTACCAAAAGAAAGAAAAACAGAAAGCCTCTTTGACTTTGAACAATACATGGGTTAGGGTCTCAGCAGTTCTGTTAGGATGGGTTCTTCTGGACCTGGCCTTCTTCATCTCTAATATGAAAAAATCCTCCCTGAAAAGGTTGTGAAGATCAAGCACAAAAAAGGGTGACCAGAAAAGTGTCTGGTAGGTGTCTAGTGAGACACTGCTAAGACCACAGAGCCACATTTTAGAGCCTGTGGAATGCGTGGTTTCAGCCACATGAACTGCCTCACACACTCATGTGCCTCGAGCCATTGCCAGTGTCATGAGGGCTCTTCCCAGGATCACTGCTCACCTTCAGGGAGATGTTCTTCCTCACCACTTCACACCTCAGATAGGCCTCCCCAGCCTGAGTGGGTCAGAGGGCTACCCAGGGTGAGAATGGCCAGCTCCTCCAGAAGCGCATCATTGGCCGAGAGGCCTCAGTACTCATCTAGTACCAGGGGCGGTTTCTACAGCTTATGAAGAGCGCGGAGTGGGACAGCAAGATGAAAGGGGACCCAGCCAAGTGGGCTCAAGTCTGCAAGAGTATCCTTTAGTGGGAGATGGACCTCAAACTGCTTCCTTAACAGTCCTTTTGGGGAAGCAGAACCCAAGCTGTCTCCTCACAGTGCTTCCAAGCCTGGCTCCAGTTTCTGTCCTGCCTCCCAGTAGAAGATTTTCCACGCTCCTTTTTCTTTTTCTTGAGGCACAACAGTTAGGGCAGGGTGTAGTCCACCACTGCCAGAGGAGCATGTGTGGGAATCTTCCATTGTGGGCTGCGCTCCCAGCTCTAGACATTCGGGCTCCCTCTCTGTGGCTCCTAGAGAAGGGAAGCCCAGCTTGTGCCACTAGAGTGCTCCTAGACTGTTAACCACTGGGCATTTTGCCTCTTCATCTTTCGCAGATTTAGCTTCAGGTTCTTCCCCTTGAGAGCAGGGTGGCTCCAGGAAGAGCAGTGGTAAATCCTAGACTCAGGCTTGGGGAAAGAATGAGATGAATTTTGTTTCATCTACCAATATGATTTACTTTCTCCTTTTAGACTTTTCCATATTGTTCTACTGGGGGTCTTCTGTGAGGGCCTACAAGTGCCAACACTTCCTGAAGAGTCCATTTTGAAATTTTTGACTTGGAATAGGAAACTGAAGGGGGCTGGCTTAGGGTAGGGACAGTGGGATGCAGGAAGCCAATGATATTTTAGATATAAGTTGTTCAGAGGCATCAATTTTCTTCATTTGGGAAGTCTTTTTTTTTTTTTTTTTTGTAAATTTGGATCCTGAAATGGTGTCCTCGCTCACTCTTCCCTGAGAGGGAAGGCAGGCCCATGTGGTGCCATTCATTCCCCATCCACTCTGGCAAGGTCACTTTATAAGGGCCAGCTGGTGGCTTCCTTGTTATTGCAAAGTGATTTAATTCTTTAATGTTCTACAGATTAAAGTCCTTCTTACATTTCAAAAAGCCAGATGGGAGCCAAATAATATGGCCTGTTTTGTTTTGTTTTTCAGTTCTGGGGATGGAACCCAGGGTCTCACACATGCCAGGCAAGCGCTGTACCATTGAGCTGAACCCCCAGCTGCAATATGGCCCTTTTGGTTTTCTTTTAATGAGACCATGAATGGGATAGGATCGAGATGGCAAAGATGACTGCTGGGTCCCCTGGGACTTGTTGGCCAGAGGGCTTGGTAAGCCTTGAATTACTTTCATCTTCGTCCTTGCAGGGAGTGTTGTCAGTCCCTATTTTCCAGAAGATTCTTGTAATGATTTCTGTAGGACTTTGCACTTTATAGGCTTCAATTAAAATTCGACTCAACATGAGGGCAGGGGGAGGTGAAAGGTTTATAGAGAATTTGATCCTGAAAGCCCCCAAGACCTCTTGCTCCCACCAGGGGCTGCTTGGCATTGAAGACATGCTGTCCCTCTCCTAGATCCTGCTCCCTGAGGTCTCATGGTGAGGTGCAGCACCAGGGTCTCTCCCTGTGAGGGGTGCTCACTGTGCTGGGCTGGAAGAGGAAGCAGTGGGGTACGGGCTGGGAGGGCTGAGCGCTGAGACCAGGTGAGATGACTAGGCTCACGAGCCCCTACCCACCCACGTAGAAGATGTAGGCATGGGTGTCACCTGCCACTGGCCTCAGCTGTATCTTCTGCTCTGGGTTTGCCAGAAGGAGCCTGGCCCTCATCCTCACATGGGGAGGGCAGGCCGCCCAGACATGGCAGCTCAACAGGCAGCTGAAGGTATGTGGTCCATTGCAAAGAGGGGTCCTAACTTATCACCATTTTATTTCAGCAAACAGTTTAGCTCAGGCCTGGGGGTTTGGCACAGTCATACTGCATGTGCTTAGCACACATGAAGCCTGGCCCAACACACATACAAACTCACTCACAAGAACCCACATTAGATACTGGGGAGCAAAAAGGAAACAAGAAAAAAGAGGAAATGGATGTACTCTCAAGGATATAAAATGATTAAGAAACAATCTACCTCCAAAACGGTGCAATGTGATGGGGGCTAATCAGAGATGATGTTAAAAGTTCAAGAATGGGCCGGGTATGGTAGCACACTCCTATAATCCTAGTACTTTGGGAGGCTGAGACAGGAGAGTTCAAAGCCAGCCTCAGCAACGGCGAGGCGCTAAGCAACTCAGTGAGACCCTGTCTCTACATAAAACACAAAATAGGGCTGGGGATGTGGCTCAGTGGTTGAGTGCCTCTGAGATCAATGCCCAGTACCCCCTTCCCCCCAAAAAAAGTTCAAGAATGTTAGCACATGAGGATGACAGTGACCCATGGAGGTGACTGCTGCCACCCTTGAAAGTACACACTGGCAAGTGGTGACCCACACAGAGAAAGCAGGGGTCTTTGTGAACCCAAACAGCTACGGCCATGGCGCTCAGGCCTGAGTGTGCTGAAGAGCTATTTGGGATCTTGTGGAAAGGTGCAGGTGATGAGGTGCCAACCCTAGAGGTTCTCAGTCAGTAAACCAAGCTGGGCCTGAACCTGCACTCTACATAAGGCCCACAATGGGTTCTGCTCTAAGCCAGGCTACAAACCACACTTGGAGAATCACAATCAGGAATTCAAACCAAGGCCCTTTCCTAGAGCAGTCCCAGGGGGGCAAAATAAATGGGGAGATTTCCCATGGTTTGACTCCAGCTCCAGGGCTCAGTGCCACACATACACACTTCCTACCACACACACCACACCCCTCGCAACCCACCACACACACCACAAACCACACTCCCCATCTCCCAGAAGCCACACACACCACTCCCATCCCCCACAAACCACACACACCACAAACCAGAACACACACACAACCTTACACACCATGAATACCACACATGCACTCCCAGACCCCTCCACACACCTCACAAACCACACACATATCACACCCATATATACTCCGCCACATACACTCACTATACCCATACACCTCAAGTATACCAGGAGCCCATCCACCCCTGGACTCCAGTGAATCTGTGACTTGAGGCAAGCCAAGTTTGTCATCCACACCATGAGGCAGCAAGGAGACGAGGGTCCTGACCATGACTCACTCTCTGCACGTCTTTGCCATTAGAGACAAACTGCGTCATTGCCTCACACTGGCTCAGTTTGCGCAGAAGAGTGAAGGCCTCTGGCTATTGTTCCTTTACTAGCTCTGCTGTTAAAGGGCCTAGTACCTCAGCACTGAGATTTATTGATCTCATTTTGCAGACGGAGAAAATGGATACAGGGAAGGAAAGTGATCAGCCAAAGGTGAAAGCAGACAGGGCCCTGAGCAGATTAAGTGTTCAATAAATCCGCAGACTGACGCAGAAGGCAGGGAAAGGATGCTAAGTGTAGGAGGCCGGATCTCCCTCCTGCAGTGTCCAGCAGCAGGGAAAGGGGGAGTGCAGCCGTCCTGGCTCTTCCCTGTCCTGGGGCTAATGGAGGAGAGGGGTGGCCTCCAGCTTCCCAAACCCCACTCCTCACCCTATCTGTTTCTGGCAGGAGAGGGCAAACATAAGTGACCACCACAAGGGTATGTAAAACTTCCTGGTCCTTTGGGGCTGTTGGCATGACTGGAAAGGTGATACCTGGCATGTGGCACCTTAGTAATTGCCCACATCCAAAGGGTAGCTCAGAAGAGCCAGCAGCACCTTGCCTGAACAGCCACGAGGGACAGGATGGCATGACCATTGTGGCCCACCTTCTCTCTCCCTGACCTAGGTCCAGCAGGTCAGCTCAACCTATGAAGGGGGTAGAATTAAGAGCACCAGCTCCTCCCAAGATGCTGGTAGGTCTCCTACAGCTCCAGGGGAGTGCCGACTCATCCCCAGGCCCCTTGTGGCAGGTTCCCTCACTCTAAGTGTGGTCTTCTCTGTCCATGGCTACCCTGTCCCCACTCCCACCCTTCCAGGGACCTCTGACTAGAATTCAGTGAAATGTTGACCTGGGTTTCATGTGAGTGAGGAAGAGAGAGCAGTCACCTCTGAAAAACATTCGGCAGGAGTTCAGCCACAGGATGAGGGACCTGGCTACCTGCAGCTCTCAGCCAATGGTAGGGAATGAAAACTAGCTGAGTTTCTTTGCCTACAACTCACCGTGTCATGGAAAACTAATGACCTAAATGTCATCAGAGACATTTAGGAGACACATGGCTGTGTTGGGGACCTGCCATGGCTGCCTTGGGCTTCCTTGGCCAGGGCCACAGAGTTAGAGCACCTCTGTGTGAGTTCTAGAGTGCCTTTTCCTTCTAGGGTGAGGACGACCCTGTTCTACTCCCTGGTTTCTGTCCTGCCAGATTCTCCCTGGGCAGTGGTTAGGCCTGGGCCTTGCCCTTCTCAGGGCTGCCCCAGCTGAAGGCAGTGCTGTGAGGGGACACTGGCTGCTCCTGCTTCCCTCACAGCTTGAAGCACCTAGAAACCAGAAGACTTCAGTATATGGAGGTGGGCAGGGCGGTGGGGAGCAGTACGGCTGGTTGGCTCAGGGTCTGCTCAGAGCCCTGAGAGGCAAGCAAGGCCCAAAGGCAGAGCTCTCAGGCGACTCTGAATTCAAGCCAGGAGCAGGTGGCCATTAGATGCCAGGTTCCAGGCTCATCTTCTAGAGGCCCCACAGGAGCCCTGGCCGCCTTTCTGGTACCAGCTGTGTAGGCTGGCATGGAGCCATACCAGGAGGGCTCACAGTGCGCAGGGCTGTCGGGACTGGATGCACGACTCACCCCCACTTACTAATCACTCCCTTCTCTGCCTCACTTCTCGCACAACCTGATTGCCCCTGGAGGACGTGCCCATCTAACACCTCACCGGCCTGCCCCTGGCTCCCTGTGGCACATTCATATGTCCTTGTCGCTGTGTTTGCTCTATACCAAACCCAGGCCCCAGTCCACTCCTTCTTGTTCCCTCCTCCTCCAGGATGATGGTCTGTTGCCTGCCCCCAACTCCATTCCAGTGAGCCCTGCACCCAGAAGGCAGGCTAGGTCCAGCCAGGAAGGCCTCCTGCAGCCTCTCCAGCCACCTCGGGGTAGGGAGGATCCCCAGCCTACAGGTGTTCAAGGGGAGCAAGAATCAGCAAAGTGGTCAACTCTCCTTTCTCAGCCACCATGAGGTCTTCCTATGACTTCCCCTCAAGGGAGGCAAGGACTGGGCAGCCTATGTCTCTTTGACCAGAAGCTGAAAGAACAGTCTAACCCAAGGAGGCAATGAGAGGTCCCAGGAGTGTCAGACAAGGCTGGTGACCTGGTTTCTGTCCTGCCAGATTCTCCCTGGGCAGTGGTTAGGCCTGGGCCTTGCCCTTCTCAGGGCTGCCCCAGCCATGATGGGGGAGGGAAAGGAGAGGAGAAAACAGCACAGCAGGCTGGTTCCTCTGATGCCATTGCCAAGCAGGGCTAGGGCACTCCAGGCCTTCTGTACAACGAGACAGTCCAACTGTTTGATCTATAAGACCACTTCTAACTTTTCCTGACCCATGACAAGAAGAAAAAGCCATCTCATATAAAAGCTGTGGGCTGGGGCTGTAGCTCAGTGGCAGACTGCTTGCTTAGCACATGTGAGGTTTGAACCTCAGAACCACATAAAAACAAACAAGCAAAATAAAGGTATTGTGTCCATCTACAACTACAAAAAAAAAAAAAAAAAAAAAAAAGCTGAAGCAGCCAGAAAAGCCAACACTACCTGCACGTGTTCTCTCATAAGTATGAGCAATGGCTCCCTCTTGTTAGGACAGGCAGGACTGGCTACCCAAGCCTGCAACCTGCCTCACAGGACCCTGCCCTTGAAAGGACCTGTGTTTGGTTTAATGCTGTGCTGTGGCTGTCTTGAAATTCTAGAACAGGGGTCTTGTTCTTTAATTTTGCTCTGAGTCCTGCAAATTATGTAGCCAGTATAGCTGAAAACACTTAGAACATTGGTTAAGAAGAAAACACTGTTTTTGCTTGAAAGGAATTTGTGGCTTGTGGATTACTGTTTTCAGTGCCCAGGGAAGGGAGAAAAGGCGAGCCAATTACAGAAGTGCTTGATGAGACTGACATTTTTCAAGGGGATTGATGGGTCTGACACCTACAGCTTACTGTCCCTAGAATCTCAGTGGCAAGGCTCTGTGGCACATTTAGATACTTCCTGCAATGGCAGTCATGACATCATCCTTTTCTGTAGTGCTAGGATTATGAGCTAGAGATAATGATGGTCATGGAGAACAAAAAAATTGACTCTTACCAGACTCCCTTGCAGCTAGGAATGTCCATGTGATGGGGTGCTGGCCAGTGGGGTGTGTGCAGAAGTGGCCGCCACTATTCAAGCTTCCTTCACAAACCCCTGGAGTATACCCTTTCTTCTAGATTGTAATTTTTCTTTTTCTTTTCTTTTTTGGTATGGAGATTGAACCCAGGGGGGCTTTACCACTGAGTTATACCCTTAGTCCTTTTCTCTTTTTATTTTTTGATACAGGCTCTTGCTAAATTGCTGAGGCTGGCCTTGAACTTGTGATCCTCTTGCCTCAGCCGTCTGAGCTGCTGGGATTGCAGGTGTTTGCCACTGCACCCAGATGGATTATAATTTTGATCTATAGCATAGCAGGAAAATTTTAAACCCTTAAACTAAAGGAGTCAGAAAAACATACTGTTTGTTGAATAATTTCACAGTAGAAATTTGTGGAGTTGCTTTGTGTGTGTGTGTGTTCCTGGGGATTGAACTGAGGAGCACTCTACCACTGAGCTATATCCTCAAACCTTTTAGTTGTATTTTGAGACAAAACTAGTTGATCAAAATGGCTTTGAATTTGTGATCCTCCTGCCTTAGCCTCTCGAATTGCTGGGATTACAATAGTGTTCAGTTCCTCTAGCAAGATGAAGTCATGGTTCTATCTCTACAAGGGATATTAATTGGCAACAGATAATACAACTTTTAGATATGTACAATGAAGAGTTGAGCAGGGTAGCCTGTGATATGCCAGGAAACATATGCAGAAGTGATATTTGAACAGAGATTTTTTTTTGCTCCAGTGCTGGGGATGGAACCCAGGGCCTTCTGCTTGCTAGGGAAGTGCTCTATCACTGAAGCACACTCCTAGCCCAGAGATTTTTCCCCCACTCTGTTTCTAAGAGTTTAAAGTTTCATAATTCTTTTACCTGTTAATTTTTTTTTTTGGATAGAGATCTTAATGAAGATAGGAAAGGAGTTGGTACAGATACCCAAGGAAAGAATCTTCTGAGGAGGGGGTTATATTCAAGGTGTTCTGCCTAAGGTAGGGATCTCCTACTTAAGATTCAGATTTCTATTTCCAGCAATCCATTGTCATCTTCATGTGGATGTTCCAATAGGAGCTCAAGGTCAACATGGTTAAAATTTCTCTTCTACTCCACATCTGTTCCTTCCTCACTGCTGTTATTTGTGCCACCATCCTTCCAATCATTGAGACTGAAATCTTGAGTCGTGTGCACTGGTTGTGATCATTCTTCCACTAATGCCCTCTTCTTTGCCACCTCAGGAAGCCAGGCCCTGGATTACTACAGTAGCTTCCTCAAAGAAAGCTCCCCTATCTTCAGCTGCTTTAGCTCTTGTCTTACCTGTGGGACTGCAGGCAGAGCCATGGGGAGGAGGGATTTTGGTACCAGGGATTGAACTCAGGGGTACTCGGCCACTGAGCCACATCCCCAGCCCTATTTTGTTTTATGTAGACAGGGTCTCACTGAGTTGCTTAGCACCTTGTCGTTGCTGAGGCTGGCTTTGAACTTCCAATTCTCCTGTCTCAGCCTCCCAAAGTGCTAGGATTACAGGTGAGCGCCACTGTGCCTGGCTAGAGCCATCTTCCTTAAGCACTGCTTTAGTTCTCTGCTCCACAAGCTTCAGGGTATCTCCAAATAACATTTGTGATCCTTCATGTAGCACCTCAGAGCCCACTTTCCATTCAGTCCCATCATCCTATGTCCCCCTAAGCCCAGCTCAGGCTGGCTTTTCCATCGTTTTCTAGAGACATCTCTTCCTTTCCTGTCTTCATGTCTTGACTCCTACTTCTTCTTTCTACTGAAATCGAGATGCCACCTCTTGTAATGAAATCTCTCCCATTAGATTCTCACTCAGCAGAATTTTTTCGTCTTTTGATCTATAAAATTTTATTTGTACCACTTTTCTTTGTATCTGGGGTTTTTTTTTTTTTCTATTTTAAAAGCAATATAACATTGCAAAGTACTTTTGTGGGGGGACCCCTGAAAACAGAAAAACAATCATCCATATTCCCTCTTTAACAAGTGAGTTCAAATTTGGATATTCTCTTCTAGTCCTTGGCAATATGCATGCATATTTTTACATAATTGTTATCATAGTAGACATACAACTTTGATTTGTTTTCATTTCTATGCAACATTTCTACTGTTATTCTACATAGTCTTTCAAAGTTGTAGTTTTTAAAAGATAAAAATAAAAATCTATTAGTGTTTCATTATGTTGTCTCAAGTCATTATCTCATAGAATTGTATACTATGATTTATTAAGTCATTTTATCACTGGGCATTAGGATGAGTTCTATTATTACATACTAGAAGCTATTTGAGGGAAAGGCTATCTTATGTTCTCTTTGTATGCCTAGCACTGCTAGGAATACTAGCCCCTAGTATTCAATCGGTATTTATTGGATAGATGGATAAATAATGAATACACACAATAAACACCTTTAGGCAAAACTATTTCTTTTCTGTTGAATCTTTTCATAGAATAAAATTTCCTGGGATCAATGAATTAAATACAAATATATATTTTTTGCATTTCACATTATGACACTGTATTTTCTAAAAATGGCCACATATACATATGTGTATATATCCCATGCTATCTTCATACTGTGTCTTGGGCATTTTTCCATTGAGTAGTGGTGGTGGTGGTAGTGGGAGTCTATGTTCCTTGCCTTGAAATTGGGCAGTTCTTTGTAGCCATCTTGATTGACAGAAGTAGAAGAAACACTGTGGAACTTCTAAGAATGTTATTAGCTCCTTCCCTCTTCTTCCTTGTTCTCTCTCACTTTCTCAGGACATTTGCTCTAGGAACCCAGCCACCATGTTAGGAAGAAGCCCAGGTCACACATGAAAGCCAAAGTGCTCTGTTTATATCCTATAAACAGAGTATCCACTGCCAGATGCTGAATGTAAGAGCTTTAAGAGGATTCAGTCTCCTAGCCAGACATTGTGGAGCAGAGAGGAGCCAACCCCCTTTGTGGCCTATCTGAATTCATGACCCATAAGAAGATACTAAGTGGCTATTCTATTGTTGTTTTGTGATAATTTGTTATGGAGCTGGAGTGACTGTAACACATATGTAGTTTCACACTACATTCCTGAGGGTTTTACTAGTTTGCATTCCCTAAAGAAGATGGATGTGGCAGATTCACCACAATCTCACGCACTGGCTTGGTTTCTTTGGGGATACTTTTCTCTCCAGATCTCATCTTTACTTCTAAACTGTCAGCTCCTCAAGGGGATACATCACTGCATTCTTGTTTACAGTCCACTTACAGTGGAGTTCACAGTTGGCAATTGGTACGTGTTTGTACATTTGTTCAAAATATAGGTAAATGAGGGTGAGCATTTGTGAGATTATCCTGACCAGCGAACCCAGCAAATGACTGGATTGGACTGAGGCTATTTTGGTTTCCTAACCATAAAGAGCAGATAGCAGATAAATAGCTCAAAAAACACATTCTCTAGTCCAATTAGACATATACTTGGAGAAAAGTTTCCAGTTTTTCAAGAAAAAGAATCAGGGTATACTGGGACTGGGTCAGAACATGCCCAGCCATCAGGTACTGCATCTCAACCTGATCCAGTTCTCACTGAGAGATTTTGTAAGATGTCACCAATTTTGTATGTTGCAGAGAAACTACCAGTAGATATGTCTGGAGATAGCAGGGTGCAGTGGCACAAGCCTGTCATCCCAGCACTTAGGGAGGCTGAGACAGGAGAATCCCAAGTTCAAAGCCAGCCTCAGCAATAGCGAGGCGCTAAGCAACTCAGTGAGATCCTGTCTCTACATAAAACACAAAATAGGGCTGGGGATGTGGCTCAGTGGTCGAGTGCCCCTGAGTTCAATCCTCGATACTAAAAAAAAAAAAAAGAAAAAAAAAGATATGCCTGGAGATGCATTTTTCTTTCCAGTCATTTACAGATCCTTTTTTTAAAAAATTACTTTATTTACTTTTATGTGGTGCTAAGAATGGAACCCAGTGTCTCACACAGGCCAGGCAAGTGCTCTACCACGGAGCTACAACCCCAGCCCCATTTACAGACCCTTTACTACTGAATCAATTTCCATATAGCCTCATCAACAGGAGGGCACAAAACTGGAGTCGGCCCTTCGGTCTTCCCTTCCACAAGTTTAGATCCAACTGCTAACTGTCAGCTCGTGGCTTCTTTTCTTTTCACCTTTCTACCTATCAGCCAGAGAACTCTCCATGGTCTTCAGCAGAGAAGGTGCATTTACCCAAATTCCAGTTCAAAAAAAGGAAAGGGCTGCTTTTCAAGTGAATCGTTTACTTAGCCCAATTATTTACTCAACAAATACTGAGCACCTTGCATGGACTTGCCCTCAAAGACCTCAAGGAATCCTCAGTCTAGTAGGAGCTGCAGTTGCAAAGACCTGCGGTGTTCCTCAGAGATCTGTTATCGCAGTGCTCCTACACTGCACTTGCCAGGGGAAGGGCAAGATGGGCTTATCAGCGATGCCCGTAAGTCCTCACCAACACAAACTACTAGGAGTGGGCGAGTGGGGAAATAAAGATGGGGCAGGGGGAAGTAGCAACTTTCTCAGATACAGCCAGCAGTTTAAATAAAAGATAATTTTTCCATCCACATAGAAAATATCTAGTGTCTTAAATTAAGAGACATCACGTTGTAGGATGTGAATTTGCCTCCAAGTTTGATCCAAGTCACTTGGCCTAAGCAGAGTCTAACCACTACTTCAAGGTCCTTAACTCTAGGAATTTCCAAGATAGGCATAAAAAGAACATGAAGAACTCATGTGGAACACTGAACTAACAGCAGAGCATTGCACTGAATTTATTTTTAAGGGTGGTCAGCTAACTTGAGATGGAAGCCTTTATATACCTCCAGCCAAGAGGTTTCAGGGCTGATATTTCAGTATCTCTTACAGGAGGCAGCAGGACCCTTCCAGCTGCAGGCTGTCTAGCCACAACACCCCTCCCTGTCAGAAACACAGGGGCCTTTCTTTGGAGAGGGAGTTCAGTAAACTGGTGCCTGTATTCTGGGCCAAAACCATCACAGGGCTGCCTGATTCCAGTCTTCACGCCATGTGTTTGAGGAAGAATCATGCCCGGCTGCTGCTCCTAGAAAAACAAGTTTTGCCCCCACTAGAGCAGATTGTCACCTTCTGACTTTCCTCCTATGGGATGCAGTTCATGAAAGCAGAGTCTGATTCTGAGTTGTTATTTTTTCCTTCTAGTTTAGGAGTGGGATAGGAAGGAGGCATTTCTTGGTATACCATAAAGCCCAGCCTTCAGGACACAAGGGCAGTTTTGTCCGTGATGAGCCAAGTCTGAGGTGGGGAGGCAGACAGGGAGCAGCAGGTAGGCACAGCTGGGTTGAGCTAGCTGGGGTGGGGTGTAAGTTGTTAAGGTCATGAAGATCTCTATCCCAGCATGATCTAAGAATGATAGTTGCTTTCCAATGCCAAATGGGCCATTTCCTAGATTTACACTGATTTGTTATTTTGAAAAAAGTTTTTTAAAATATTTTTTAGTTGTTGATGGATCTTTATTTTATTCATTTATTATTTATATGTGGTGCTGAGGATCAAACCCAGTGCCTCACGCATGCTAGGCAAGCGCTCTACCACTGAGCTACAGCCCCAGCCCGAAAAAGTTTTTAAAGTCATTTTCTTCACCTGCTTTTAGGCACTGTCATTCATTACTTTCACTTTTGGCCTCCTGATTATCTCTGAGGTATGAAGAGTATCTCCATCAGAATTTCCTATGTGAAATATTAGTTGTCCTGCCCCAATTAGTGACAGAGCTCAGTCTCCATTCAGGCCAGCAGCTCTTCTAGGAAGGACAATTTAGGAATATTTACTTTGGTTTCGAGGGCAAATGATTTACTTCTATCTTAGAATTTCATCCATAGCAGTGTCTGGTATAGTTTGCATGTGTTAAGTAATACTTTGGGGACAAGCTGTCCTCTGTGGTGCACCTGGGCCACTCCTATCCTGCTGTGTTAGGCCTCTTCTTCTTAACCTTGTCAGAGTGCCCCTTCTGTGGAAGCCATAATCTGTCCCACCCCAGGTCACTGAAGTTCATTCAATGTGAGAATTAAATTATGATGACTGTCCAGGGATCAAATGCGGGAGATGGCAAAGAGTTGATGCTTAACAATCCTGCAGACGTGACAGAAAGCTGCTGGCAGACCCAGTGACTTAGGCAGCATTGCTGGGGCCCAAGAACAGCAAGTGCTGGCTGTGCAAACCTTTCATTCTACTGGGCAGACAAGGCCATATATGGATCCTTTCCAGAGGCCTTCCTGCCAGAGCCTGCTTATGCTCCAACACTTTTGCCCCTACTCACAGGCCAGGGGCAGCAATGATTAGAGACGTTTAGAGGGATTGGTAGGCCAGCCAGCCTCTTCTGGGTCCTCACAGTAATCCCTGGAGTATCTGAACAATGTACTGCTGTGAATAGGTGCAGGGACCTCACTCCTGTCACTGAGGAAGACATGGCTTAGCTGCATCAATTACCTAACGCTTTACTTTTCAAGCAGTGCTGCTGCTTCCCCTGTCCAGGCTGGGAATGTTTCCTCCTCTTCAGGCCTTGCTTTACCACGAAAGGAAAGGAGCATGCTTGGCTGGCTCACAAGGTGTACTTCAGAAAGGAAGATGCACACCTTTTCCAAAAGGTAGCTGTAGCCATCATGTCTTCCTGAACAGCAGCATTTACAGCTCCAACTAGTAATAACTCAGTTCTGTGTGAAGAGGAGACATGATCTGATGCCTACTGTTGCACTAAAAATCATTTTTGAGTCCACTTGCATGGCTGCTGAGTGCCAAAGAAGGGGCATAGATTTTACCCTTGGGGAGAATGCCTGCCAGCTGGTGTGGTTAGGACAAGGTCCAAACAGCAGGTTTAATCAGACTGAGTCTCAAGGCAGGGGGAGAGTGTGCAATGGGAGGGGCATCCCCAGAGAGTTGATGAGGATGAGCAGGAGGGAGCAGGCAGAGAACCCAGCATGCAGGGAGCAGCCTGCACTGGCTGGAGCCAAGGATTTGGTTGCTAAAGGCCAGGTTGGGGCCAGATTGTGGAGGGCTTTAAATGTCAAGCTAAGGAATTTATCAGGGGAATGAAATGATCAAACAGGTGTTTCAGGAAGATAAATTTGAAGAGAATGGGTAGGATGAATTGGAAAATCTGGAAGCATGGCAACAATTAGGAGGCTGTGAGATTAATTAGGCTGTTGCAGTAGTCCTGTGTGAGTTGATAAGGGTGTAAATGAGCAGAGTGGAGGCAGAAACGGAAAGGGACAGCTGCAAGAGACATTGTTAAGAAAGAATGGATGAGGTTTGCTGCCTGATTGGACTGGGGACCCAGGGAGCTCAAGGAATCAAAGATGACACCAGAGTTTTGAGCATGGGCAACTGGTATTACAAAGGGCAGAGAAAGGGATGATAGAAGAAGGAGCTAGTTTTAGCAGATGTGAATTCAGTTCCAAACGTAGAGAGTCTACAAGATCCCCAACTGGAAATGTCTGACAGGTAACTAGAAACATTAACACCAGAGCTCAGGAGAGATGTAGTACTTGGTGATGAACTCAGGAATCAGGCAAAGAAGTGATAAATGAAGCTGTGGAATGAATGAGATCACTAAGGAAAGGCATATTTGGTAAAACACAGGACCAAAGACTGCCCCCCTTTGAGCAATGTTCACATGTAAATGATTTATATTACAAGGCCAAGTTTAGAAAATGTCCCCTTACATGCTACACATTTTTGCCATCAAAATATCAGTTTAAAATATGCATGAGCTTGAGAAAGCAAAGCAACGTAGTATTTTTATGTCTCAGGAGGAACTGAATTATAAATGAAGTATTTTCAGGCTGGGGCTGTAGCTAAGGGGTAGAGCACACGCCTTGCACGTGTAAGGCACTGGGTTCGATCCTCAGCACCATGTAAAAATAAATAAAGATATTGTGTCCATCTGTAACTAAAAAAAATTTTTAAAAAAATGAAGTATTCTCAGAACAAATGTGGTTTAAGTAAAGGCTGATACTGACAGAGGAAGAAGAAGATAAAATGACATAGTGCACATAATCTAGATTAGTGGATCTGATCTCACAAGGAATCAAGCAATAAAAAAAAACAAAAAAACTTGTGACATATATGCTAGAAATAACATTTGTTTAGAACTATTAGTAGACAATGACTCATTTTAATACAAGGACCAAAAACATTTTCTGTCTTTGGGGCTGGGGTTGTAGTTCAGGAAGTGTGTGTTTAGCATGCATAAGGCCCTGGATTCAATCCTCAGCAGCAGCAACACCAACCAAAAAAGAAAAAAGGAAAGAAAAAGAAAAAAAGAAGTACAAACATTTGTGAAGAAAAGCTAATGTAAGAAAGCTATGCCGATGGCTTTTAATAAAGTATACACAACTGTATAGTTTTATACAACTGTATAGATTTTAACAGCATAGCAGTTGCTATTCCATGACATCCTCGATAACTTTTGAAATCACGGATTTAAATTTTAACATGTTCTTAACATGCTTTAATGATATGTTCCTTTAAAATGGCATACCAAATATATTTAACACATCGAAACAGTTAAAAGCTCTTTTCTTTTGGATAAACTTTAAAAAAAACAGGAACAACTTTTTGAAAAACAATTTAGAAATTATACAAAAGGGGATGCATATATAATACTTTAGAAGATATTGGTTTTAGCTACTTTCAGGTTTGCAGAAAGGTAATGGAAGCAGCAGTCTTTAATAAAATGTCAATCAAGAAAAGCACATGCCACTGCTGGCAATGTCATATACACACAGAAAATAAAGATGAAGAGTTGAGCAAAACTTAAAACTCAGTATCTTCTCATTTATTTTGAAAATACTGTATCTAAAAACTTTAAATGAATAGGATATCACTATAATCTTAAAGAAAACTTTAAAAATAGCAAAATATTACGAAACAGTGAAATTGAGTTGCTAAAACCAAAGCAGTCAACAATTTTCTTGATGTCTCAAACTCTTAACTAAAATCCAAATAGTTTAATTCTACCAACTAAATTTAATCTTAGTGCTGACATTTTAAAATGCCAATACTGTCAAGCTTCTTTTAATAATATTTTGAAAATACACATGGACTAATTAAAATATAACTTAGAAGCTAATTCATTTCTTTGAATATGGGATTCAGACTGACAGAACAATGGGAGAATAGATAAAACAAACTAAATTAGCAATTTTCTTTTTTAAGTATGTATACTACTAAATAACAACTAAAAACTTTTTTGTAGTGGAAGAATGAGGTGGATCATTCTTATTATTATAAAGAAAAAGGGCTCTTAAATTTATTTAATTAAAGGAACTGCACTATTTTGTGTCAACAAAAATCCAAAGGGTTGCAGTTTTATAGTCAATTAAAATTTCTGAAATCAAAGGTAATGTTTCTTAGAGAAGATAGAGTATATTTTCACAATAGCTATATTTTTTTGTTAAATCTAAGAAATCTATAACATATACACACATGTATCTTATTTCAGGAGAGGCAGTGACTCAAAGATGCTTAGATTCATCTTGTGCTGGTTCAATAAAATTAAAGTCCAAATGTTTGAAATTAAATAACCAACTACTCGCCAAAAATCCATAAGATATTCACACCGGATAGACCAAGATTAACTCTCCTATAAAGAGAAAAAACAAAACAAAACAAATTTTAGTCGAATTGCTTGCCAAGTATTTAAGGTCTTTTACTAACAACAAAATCAAGAATCCTTATAAGGAATATATGTTTAATTGATGACATTTAATGCTATTCTGCAATGAACCATGTTACACATGGTTTATCAGGTGAATTCTAGTAACAGTAATTACTTTCTTAACTGTGCTTAAAACCCAAGTTTAGAATAAATAGATTTATGGAGCGTTGAAAATTAATTTTACAGTGGACTTTGAGAACTATTACACCAGATAATAAAGAGAGCTAACAAAATAACTTTAGTAAATAAGATTAAAGAGTCAATTAAATTTTAAAAAGTGGAGGCTATAGAGATGAAACCTCTTAGAGAATTTTATTTGCTTGACTTGAATTAGAAATTTACTAATTATTAGGGAGGAATGCTTTGGTAAGTTTGCATGTGTATTATTAATAGATCTTTTTTTAAAAAAAATTTTTAGATGTTGATGGACCTTTATTTTATCCATTTACTTATATGCAGTGCCTCGCATATGCTAGACAAGCACTCTACCACTGAGCCACAACCCTAGCCCCTATTAATAGATCTTAAACTAACCCATATTTCATATGATGAAAAGACAAATCTACTCTAGAGAATGATATGTACTGAAAGTACGAGAGGAATAGAAAAGGACTACAAAAGAGATATATCACTCATCTAACAAAACAAGAAATCAACAGAGAATGTCTAAAACTGAAGACTCAAGAAAGTGCTGTATACCTCTATTATTTGGAACTATGAGAGTCATGAACTTTTAGCCCTATATGACTTTTTTTTTTGGTAATGGAGATTAAACTCAGGGGCACTCGACCACTGAGCCACGTCCCCAGCCCTATTTTGTGTTTTATGTAGAGACAGGGTCTCACTGACTTGCTTAGAGCCTTGCCTTTGCTGAGGCTGGCTTTGAACTCACGATTCTCCCGTCTCAACCTCCCACAGTGCTGGGATTACAGGCTTGCGCCACCACGCCTGGCTCCTATATGACTTTTAAAATTGTAAGAATGTATTAACTGATAGAAGTTAAAAACATAGCTATATTACCAAAAATACCCTTCAAGCCGGGCATGGTTGTTTGCATCTGTAATTCAAACTACTCAGGAGGCTGAGGTAGAAGGATTACAAGTTTGAGGCCAGCCTGGGCAATTCAATAAGATACTGTCTCAAAATAAAAATTAAAAGAACTGGACATGTAGCTCAGCAGCAGAGCAACACTGAGTTCAAGCCCTAGAACCAAAAAATAAATAAATACAAAATCAAAATAAAAAATTGGCTTAGGAATGTAGCTCTCTCCCCAGCCCTACTCCAATTGCCTCCCAACCCCTGGCCAAAAAAAAAGGAGGATTGAGGATGTAGCTCACTAGCAGAACACCCCTGGCTTCAATCTCCAGTATAGCAAAACAAAACAAAACCATCCTTCAAAACAGGTAATTTGTCAACTGTGATGATCTTTTTTTTCCCATAACCTCACTGATAACGCAAGAAATTAAACTTCATTTGCTAGGAAAAAATGTTCTAATTTAGGTTTGATTGTTTATGAAGCTAAGCATCTTTTGGTAGTTAATAGGCATTTGCACAATATTTTTCTGTAAAAAAAAGTCTTTGATATTTTTGCCTATTTTCCTATATTTTAATTTTCAACTTAATTATAAGCATTCTTTATATGTGATATTAACTTGAGTTTGCTATATGTACTGCAGTATAGTGCCTTGTCTCAGGTTGTCATTTAGCACTAAACTTTATTTATGGTGTGTTTTACTGAACAGAACATTTAAGTTACTGTGCGATTCCCCCCCCCCTCTTTTTGGAAGTAAAACATCTATTTCCAGTAACTGCACAAATATCTGGCACTGAACTGATAATGTATTTGGATTAATCTTAAGCTTTAGGGTCATGATTCCAAAGAGACTTTATTTGAGTTATTCCATATCCTTTAAGTTATAGGATGGTAGTTTTTAACTATTCAAATGATTTAGAAAGCATAATAAAAGATTTATCATTCACATTAAAAACGTTTTTCAAAGTTTTTTTCCCTTGGTTAAAAAAAAAACAAAAAACAAATAAAAAACAGCTGGGTATGGGGCACACGCCTATAATCCCAGCAGCTAGGGAAGGTGAAGCAGGAGGATCATGAGTTCAAAGCTAGCCCTGGCAACTTAGCAAGGCTTTAAGCAACTTAGTGAGATCCTGTCTCAAAATAAAATATAAAAAGGGCTGGGGATGTGGCTCACTGGTTAAGCACCCCTGGGTTAAATCCATGGTACCCAAAAATATAAAAAATAAAAAACACACTGGGTTTAGCCTAAAATGTCTTATTTTACACATATAAATTGCTCATTAAGATGAACACTTTCAATCTGGACATGGTGGTACATGCCTAGAATCCCAACTATTTCAGAGGCCAAGGCAAAGAGGTTTCCTGGGCAACTTTATAAGACCTGGTCTCAAAATAAAAAATAAAAGGGGCTAAGGATGTAACTCAGTGAAAGAGAATCCCTGGGTACAATCTCAAAAGCCAACAGAAAAACTCAAAATTACATCAATTCTTTTTAGTCTTTGAGTAAATTATTTCTCCTCTAAGAACTTTTAAAGTTTTTTTCATTTTTATGCATGTGACATATATGGTACTCAACACGAACTTAATGCTATCTTTATAAATCATTTATCCATCAAAATATCAATTTGGATGTATACAAAGAAAAATAAATTTTCAATTAAAACCCAAAATTCAGCCAGTGCATGCCTGTAATCCCAGCTTCTCAAGGGGCTGAATCAAAAAGATTCCATGTCAGAGATTAGCTGGGCAAATTATACCCTGTCTCGAAATTACAAAAGAGCTGAGCATGTAGCTTAGTGGTGGAACACTGCCTAACATGCATAAGGCCCTGGGTTCAATCTCTGGTACTGTAACGAGGGAAAAAAAGACCTAAAATTCAGGCTGGGATGTAGCTTAGTGGTAGAAAGCCTGCCTAATCTGCTCTTGAGGCCTTGGGTGCACTGGGTTGATGCCTAGAACTGAAAGAAAACAAAAACCCCTCAAAACTCAACAACAAATTCATTGTTCATTAAAATGTTTCTAAATTAATTCATTTCAAAATAGCCTTTCAGAAACTCTAATATATTTGTAGCAAATTCCATACTCCATCTAATAGACACATAATACACATATATTTGTAACTAAGTATTTCCAGAAATTTAAAAAATATATATTTACTGACATAGAAAATTTCCAAGAACTACCATAAGATTAAAAAATCAGGTCACAGCTGGGCATGGTGGCTCATTCCTATAATCCAAACTACTCAGGAGGCCAAGGCAGGAGGATCTAAAGTTCAAGACCAGCCTGGGCAACTTAGTGAGACTCAGTCTCAAAAAATAAAAAGAGATAGGGGTGTAGCTTGAAGGGAAAGGGTCTGAGAGTATTAAGTTTAGATACAATACATTTTAAAGAAAGTGAAAAAACAAAACAAAACAAACTCATTCCTAGAAAGTAGTGTGAAAGTGCAAGTTCAATACTGTTAACACTAGGTACCTTGCAAGAAGTGAATAGAAAAAGGCTGAGAGAGGAGTATTTTCACTTTCTAGTTTGTACACTGTTGTACTATTTAAATATTTCGCTATTGAGCATGTATTATTTTTATAACTAAAAAATAAAGAATGGCCAGGCATGGTGGTGCCCGCCTGTAATCCGAGTGGCTCGGAAGGCTGAGGTAGGAGGATCACAGGTTTGAAGGCAGCCTCAGCATTTGTGAAGTTGTAAGAAACCTAGTGAGACCGTGTCTCCAAATGAAAAAAAATAAAAAGGGCTGGGGATGTGGCTCAGTGGTTAAGTGCCCTATACTCCATGGTACCCTCCCTCCTAATAATAATAATAATAATAATAATAATAATAATAATAATAAAAAAATACGAATGAAGAGCTGTGTTAGTTTACATGCTCCACAAGTGATTTTCTTATTTAATCTTATACTAAAAATATATTTGATGAAAGATGATAAATGTTTGTATTTGTTTATAAATTTACATTCATATCTGTTTTAATCTTCTGCATCTAATATATTTAAGGACAAGAGCTTTGCTTTTTCTAGAGTATTACTGTTCAAAAGAAATGCAATATGATGTAAGCCTCAAATGCAGGCCATAAATAATTTGAAATTCTCTAGTAGAAACCTAAGAAAGAAGAAATTATCATTACTGTGGTAGTGGGAATTGAACCAAGGTCTCGTGCACGCTAGGGAAGGGCTCTACCACTGGCATCCCCAGCCTTTTTTTTTTTTTTGGTACTGAAGATTGAACTCAGGGGCACTCAACCACTGAGCCACATCCCCAGCCCTATTTTGTGTTTTATGTAGAGACAGGGTCTCACTGACTTGCTTAGTGCCTCCCCGTTGCTGAGGCTGGCTTTGAACTTGCGATTCTCCTGTCTCAGCCTCCCTAAGTGCTGGGATTACAGGCTTATGCCACTGCGCCTGGCTTCCCTAGCCCTTTTTGAGTTGGGGTATTGCTAAGTTGTCCAGGCTGGCCCCAAACTTTGTTCCTTTGCCTCAGCCTCCTAACTGAAATTACAGGCATGTAACTCTGTACCTGGCATAATTTTAAGAGTATATTTCATTTAACTCAATATATCCAGAGGTGTATTTCAGTATGTAACCAATATACAGAATTATTAAGATGATACTCTTTTTGGTAGTCTTTGTAATCGGGTATATGTTTTACACTTTAGGGCATCTCAATTTACACTAGCTATATGCTGTGTGTTCAGTGGCATATGTGGCTGGTAGCTACTATACCAGAGCAGTTTAGTTCTGGAATATGAGTAACCTCTAAATTATCAACAGGATGCCTAAACAAAATCTTTTTTAATAGAGTCATGCCTATCAGAAGTGGAACTGGCCACTTTTTCCTCCCTTTACATTTCATCAGCCTTAGATAGTTAGCATGGATGGCAGAGCTAGGCTCAGAATCCAGGTCTTCAGACTTAATCTTCAGACTCCCACATCAGATATTACCTATAGCTTCAGCAGGGGTCTACTTATTTCAAATATTGTTTGATATACTAAAATTCTGAATTTTTAAAATGACAACACCATAATTGTAATACTATGTGAGCTCCATTACCAAGTGAAAAACGTCAATGGACTAGTTTGTCTGTCCCAGTTAACAATATCTTGGAATGGGTACCAAGTTAGTCTCTCTTCCAGTATAAATATTTTACAGAATACATTGTGTCTGAGATGAAATGGCTTGGAAATTTTTTTTTTTTTAAGTTTTCAAGTTTCCTAGAGCCCAATTCTATCCCCTATCCCTCCCTCTCGACCCTGGTACTGAGGAATGAACCCCAGGGAGCTACATCCTCCAGCCCTTTAAATTTTTATTTTTAATTTTTAAAATTCCAAGCCAGGGTCTCATTAAGTTGCCCAATTTGGCCTTGAAACTGTGAACCTCCTGCCTCAGCCTCCTTAATAGCCACTGTGCTGGCTATGAGCCCAATTTTTGTCTATCTCAGAGCTGTTCCTCCAGAGGATACAAGTGTAAAGCCAATGATGTGATCCAGTTGTCTTTTACCAAGTAGGAAATGGAGGTTCTGAGAAGTTAATGGACTTGCCCAAGATGGGACAATCTGTGAACGACAGGGCTGAACTAGTACCAGAAGCTGCACTGAAGGTTCAGTCCACTAATCAATTGTTGTGTGATGTTGCCTGCTGCAGAATCTTAACATGAGAAGAAAAACAGTAAATAAATTAAGCACTTATGTTTTAAATACTTACCCAAGCATTCCTGACTCTTTGGTCTTTATGATGTAGAGGAACATCAACAATGTATGAAACATATTATTTCTGCCCTAGAACCAAGACAAAAAGAAAATTTAAATTAATCTAAAAAGATGCAGTCTAGTAGATAAATGCAGATCTTATCAATTCATATCCTATCACTCAGAATTCCACATAATTCAGATTTTCCTTCCTTATTAAACAAAATGTCTACACTTTGTGCAAGGAAATGGGAATATTTGTGGCAAGTTAATACAGAAAAGGTACACATAATTTAGGAGCTTTAATATCAAGCAGGAAAAGCAGACAGAAAATGAACAGATACAACAGAGTGCAAGGAATGTTATGAGGGCTGCAGGATGCCATGGGGAAACTAGAAAGCATCTATCCTAGACTGGCAAGGCAGAGAATAAAATAACTGCCTGAGAGAAAGATTTAAAAGCGGAGACTCGAAACACATACAAAAAGTTAACATTTTGGGGGTTTCATGTATTAAGGCCTGGAAAAAAGTTATTCTGAAGTCAGTGCTCCTGTACTCCACACACAAAAAGTACTCTATGCCCTAAACTAATACATTAACAAGTGTTAGAATTTAAAAAGCTTTTAGTCGGCTGGGATTGTAGCTCAGTGGTAGAGCGCTTGCCTCGCATGCGTGGGGCACTGGGTTTGATCCTCAGCGCCACATACAAAGCAATAAAATAAAGACATTGTGTCCATCTACAACTAAAAAAATATTAAAAAAAAAAAAAGCTTTTAGTCATTCTTCAGAACACACTGCATCATGTCTTAGTATGCAAGTAATATGTTAAATATAAGTTTATTTTATCTACAAGGGAGTTTTTTTTTTTTTTTTTAAATATTTATTTTTTAGTTGTAGGTGGACAGAATATCTTTATTTTATTTTTATGTGGTGCTGAGGATCGAACCCAGTGCCTCCCGCGTGCTAGGCGAGCACGCTACCACTGCGCCATAACCCCAGCCCCGGGAGTTTTTTTAAAAAATATTTATTTTTTAGTTGTAGGTGGACAGAATATCTTTATTTTATTCTTATGTGGTGCTGAGGATCGAACCCAGTGCCTCATGCGTGCTAGGCGAGCACGCTACCACTGCGCCATACCCCCAGCCCCTACAAGGGAGTATTTTGCTAGCTCTAAAATCAAACTATTATTTTGTAATTGTTGGTCTATAAAAATAGCTATTTTATATTTTTAATGTACAGATTAAATTTTACCTGATTATCCTGATTTAGGCTGTTTTTACTCAAGAAAACTGAGGGGGTGTGTGTGTGTGTATTTTTTTAGTACTGAGGATTTAACCCACAGATTTTTTAGAACTGAGGATAAAACCCAGAGATGCTTTACTGCTAAGCCACATCCCCAGCCTTTTTTTATTTTTTATTTTGAGACAGAGTCTCACTAAACTGCTATAGCTAGCCTCAAACTTGAATCTTCCTGCCTCAGCCTCCCAAATTGCTGGTATTACAGATGTGTGCCACCATGCCTGGCTAATGCTTTTTTACAGCCATTAAGTAGCATTTCTTTGGAATAGAAAATTATGATATAAAGTTAATTTTTTTAAAAAAATATTTTTAGTTGTAGATGGACACAATACCTTTATTTATTTTTACGTGGTGCTGAGGATCAAACCCAGGGCCTCACACGTGCTAGGCAAGTGCTCTACCAATGAGCCACAACCCCAGCCCCATATAGTTAATTTTTAAAAGGAGGATGTGACTATATAAACAATATGATTTTAATCCATTCAAAAATACACTAAAAGATGAAAATGAAAGTTTCTAAAAAGTAATACACCAAAATGTTAACTATAGCTGTCTCTGAATGTGTGGTTTTTCTTCTTTTTTTTTTCTGTGCTGCTGGGGTTTGAACCTGGAGCCTCATGGATGCCAGGCAAGCACTCTACCACTGAGCCACATCCCCAGCCCACATATTACTTTTATAGTCAAAAGAAAAGAATGTAAAAGAAACACATTTCCCCTAATTTAAAACACTATTCTACAAACAAGAGATTCTAATTTTAAAACATTATCAAAATAAGTCCCCCATGATATTCTCTAACAGCAACTTCTCTATGGGTAGAAATACCTTTGGAAGATTGTAGACATGACGCTGGTAGATTAGCTCATAATGTGGAGGGTTGATAGCACTCTGATAAATGCAAAAAACATTCTCATTTGTAACATCTGTAAAGAAAATGTTACATTAAAAACTAACCGCTAGAAATATTTCATGTGAAAATAACACATTCTTCTAGGAGAGGTTTATACCTGGTTTATTTGGTGTCTGAACAAAGTGCTGAGAAGTAAATGTTTTTCCATCAGGGTACTTGGGATGAGGAGGTAATCTGGAATCAAGGTAGGTGCAAAATACATGCATGATGATCTGAAGATGAGGAAACAATTGTTCAAAGTTAACATGAAATCTAGTATGGAAGTATCCCTTAAAAAAGTTTTCCCTCAGATTCAGCAGAAATGCTTTGAAGAAGTTATGCTTAAGATGAAATTTATAAAATGAAAAGATAAAAAACACCATAATTCAGGTAGCATATCTACTCTTTTAAAAGTATTATTTCAAAAGTATTATTTCAACAAAGATAAGGAATTCAGAGACTGGGATTGTGGCTCAGTGGTAGAGCACTTGCCTAGCACGTGTGAGGCACTGGGTTCGATTCTCAGCACTGCATATAAATAAATAAAATAAAGGTCCACTGACAACTAAAAAAAAAGAAAAAAAGATGAAGAATTCACTAATAGAATAATTTCTTCTTTAATCATATACCATGTTTAAGAAGGGAGGCTAGGTTTAGTTCAAATAATCCACTAAAAATTTAAAATAGAAAAACATTTACCATTAAATAAGTATATATTTTGATGAAAACATTTCTTTTTCAAATAAAAAAAACATTAAATATTCCATCCTACAAAGGTACCATTATCTCATTATGTGTTAGGGGGAGGGAGTCATATAGGGCAGGGACAGTTTAAACACCAAATTTCTCTACCCTAAATAATTAGTGTGTTTTTGGTTTTTCATAAAACCAAAAAGCATCCAGGAAACAAAATAAAATGAAATAAAGCCACCTGGAAAAGTAGGATATTTCTTGTTTTTTGTTTGGTGGATCATTCATACTCATACAGTTAAGAGGCAACAAAACCAAGATAAAATGCACATATATTCAATTCTCAATCTGATTGTCAACAATTAAAACTTAATTTTCACACATGACAATTATTATATAAAAAGAAAAAGGATTTGAAAAACTCTGTAAGTGTAACACAAACTTCTATGCTCTTTAATCTGGTAAATTTGATACTAGGAATCTTTCTTAAAGTGTTGATCCCAGGTAAGAAATAAATACATATGATAATATTTCTTGCTCCATTAAGATAGAAAAACAAAAATTCTTTCCTCACTATAATTTTCTTAGTCTTCTATGTCCAATATAGAATAGTTACATGATGGCGTGTAAAAAGAAAAAATACTTAAATATCGCAAAAAACGAGGAAAAAAATCAAGATACATAATTAATATGATAAAACATTAAAAAGTAGCCCCACCTAAATAAATGGGAATAAAATATACAAAAGTATTAACCAGTTAGGTGGAGACACTGATCCTACTTACTTACTTATTATTACTTCTTAGTTCCAAAATTCTTTTTAATACCTATTTTTACAATGGAAAAACAAAACCACAAGTCTAGTAATCAGAATATTAAGCTGAAAAAAAAAATTAAACTAAGGACTCACAGCAGAATCAGTGGGCAGGTCTGTATCCCATTTTCGTCCTTTGAAGTCTCCACCTCTGTTCCATCGAAAGGAGCTCATACAGCCTCCCTGTGAAAGTTCTGTGTAACAAAGATGAAATTTAAAAAGCTAAAGAGGATGGAGATGTAGCTTGGTGGTACAGTGTTTTCCTAACATGCTCAACACTTAAAAACAATAGATAAAATTAAAAAGCTAAAGACATGCAAAAAACAAAACAAAAAAAAGAAAAGAGCCAGGCGCGGTGGCGCAAGCCTGTAATCTCAGCACTTAGGGAGGCTGAGACAGGAGAATCGTGAGTTCAAAGCCAGCCTCAGCAACGGCGAGGTGCTAAGCAGCTCAGTGAGACCTTGTCTCTACATAAAACACAAAATAGGGCTGGGGATGTGGCTCAGTGGTTAAGTGCCCTGAGTTCAATCTTCAGTACCAAAAAAAAGAAAAAGAAAAAGAAAAAAAGGCTAAAGGATTACAATAAGAAAAGTACATCATCTTAAAACCTTGAACAAAACACCCAAAATAAATACAGAATATAAAAGATCAAGTTAAACACCCTATGAAGAAAGGATTAGATAAATCTAAAATGTGGGGTAAGAATTCTGAACTCTTCAAATGTCACAATTGGGAAATCTGAATATAGACTTTAGATTAGATTAGATTAAATAACAGAACTGTTAGTTTTTAAGATGTGATAACTCTATCATGACTACATAAAAGTATGTTCTTTTATCCATTTATTTTTTGTGGTGCTGGGGAATGTACCAAGAGCCTTACACATAATAGGCAAGTGCTCTACCATTAAGCTACACCCACAGCTCTAAAAACTTGTTCTTATTTTTAGCAAAATGCATGCTGAAAAAGTAAATGTAATGATGTCTGCAATGTTACTTAGAAATGGTACAGGAAAAAAACAAGTGTACGCATGTGAGAAAGAGAATAAGAGAATCAAACGTGGCAAATGTTTCTAAATGTTCAATCTTGGTGGTACAGTGTTCCTTACATTCTTTTCAACTTCTTTGTATATTTGATATGTCATGCTGTATATATACACATACATTTAACTTACGTGTGTATATATGTGTGTCTGTATGAATATATTTACACACTGTTTTTGGATATACAAAAACACCCTGCTATCTATGAGGCAATCTTGCCAAAAGATCTGAACCCAAGTTGATAGGAACTACAGAAAATGAAGGGTCACATAAAATTATACCATGGGCATGTACAACAAAACCCAGATCAAGGGAAACTCTACAAGGCAATCTAGTCTTCCAACAAATACACTGCAAAGGGGCAGCGGGGGGTACGGGGGTGGGGGATGGACAGGAACAATAAGAAAAGAAACTTTATTTATAAAACTTAAAAGAGACTTTATTTGTATTTATATAGACTGGATAGATCATGAAATAAAGGAAATGTTAAAAATATTAGGTGTGAAGACTATGTTGTAGTTAGGTGTAGCTGTGTGGTGGTATTTTTTATTTTATTTTTAATTTTTACAATACTGGGGATTGAACCCAGGGGTACTTTACCACTGAACTGCACCTCCATCCCTACTTTTTTTTTCGGGGGCGGGGGGAGATACCGGGGATTGAACTCAGGGGCACTCAACCACTGAGCCACATCCTCAGCCCTATTTTGTATTTTATTTAGAGACAAGGTCTCACTGAGTTGCTTAGCACCTCACTTTTGCTGAGGTTGGCTTTGAACTCACAATTCTCCTGCCTCAGCCTCCCAAACTGATGGGATTATGGGCATGTGCTACTGCGCTCAGCCCACTCCTTCTTATTTTTTATTTTAAGACAGGATCTTGCTAATAAGTTGCCCAGGCTGGCCTTAAACTTGTGATCCTTCTGCCTTAGCCTCTGGAGTAACTGGGATTAATACTGTGCTACCATGCCTGGCTAAATGACGATCTTTTAAAGTCTTCATGTTTTAGAGATACATTAAGAAATATTTATAGATAAACTGGTAATGATATATAGGATTTGCTTCAAATAATACAGAAGGCAATAAGTAGGTGGCGGGATATGTATAAATAGGGTAAGGGTTGCCCAGAGACTTATGGATGATGTTAGGGTGGAGTGATGTGTACATAAGTGTCGTGCAGATTATTCTGTCTAGTTTCGTATGTTTGAAATTCTCCTTATGTGAAAAGTTCTTAGAAAGTCATGAAAAATGCTTATTCCTGAACCCCAATTCAAACCTAAGGGAAAGGGGAAATACTGCAATATTTTCAAATTAAGATTTATGATAAATATAAATAATGAAATACTGTTTTTAATACTTGTTTTATGGATGAGAACACTGTACAAAGTTTATCCAAATTACGAAGACTTCATAAGGAGAGTAAGTGTGAATATCAGGAAGGCTGAATTTCCTGATTCTAAGTCAGTCTCATCAGATGATGACATTTCCCCTAAATCATAAGAATATAACAGAAACATAAGGAAGCAACATATTAAATAGGAATGATGAAAATTAAGAAAGATAAAGGTCAGTATGTTGATATTATATATAAAGAATGTTGTAATGGCACTCACTGATATCTAAGAGTAGAAAATAAGTGAAATATTCACTTGACCCCATTTGGCTCATATTTAAGGTTCCTAAACAAAATAAAAATTATTAATTAACACATTTAAGGCTTTTATTGTGACAATTCTTAGCATGGAAAATAAAGGATCAAAGAGTTCATTAAGCCTTAATTAAATGTATATTCAAAATATAAGATCATGGTTACACTTAATTTTTTCCCAAAAATGTTTCTCGTTATTCTTCATTTATAAAATTCCAATGTCATAAAAAAGCTCTCATTTTTTTCCAGTCAAGTCAATAGTTACCTTTGATTCTCTCAAACAAGTATTCCTGATTTGGTGTTAGGTCTAGATATTGCACAATTGTATTCAGAGTTGGAATGAGAGGGGCTTTGACCAGGGCAGCCTGTTTTAAGCTGGTAATACTGGCCTCTGTTAAAAACAAAATACAGAGAATACAGATTATTATTTAGGAGGATCTCTAAAAGCATTCACAATGTTCTTCCTCATGTGTTCAAATAGCTGGTTCTTCACTGCTTTCAGGTCTTCACACAAATTAATAATGTTCTCACTCAAGTTAATAATGTTCTATGACACCCTATCTCAGATTTTGACCCTCCTCTGTAAACAATAACCTCAGTAACAATATCCTCTTGTGTGGTTTTCCTCCTTAGCCCTAACCTCTTTTACTGTCTGTCTCAACTAATAAAGAAAGCTTAAAAAGGACAGGGATTTGGGTCATTTTTTTCCACAGTTGTATCCCCAATGCATATGAGTACCAATTACACAGCAGGTACTCAAAAGATGTTGAAGGAATAAATAAAAGCAATAATAATTTATCTTAATTTGCATTATGCGCTTTACCTACAATTTATCATTTCAGGCAAGAAGGCCAGGTTAAGACCCTTCCCAAAGAAGCAAACAAAATTTATTTTGACAAATCTATAAACAAGTAATATGTAGAAGATTGTCATGGTATATGTATAAAAAGGTGTGTGACAGTTTTCAAAATAAACTGAATTAGAAGTTGTCCATTATATCAGGATAAGCAGAGATTTTGTCCAACCTTTTTTTTTAAATTTTTTTTTTTAGTTGTAGGCAGACACAATACCTTAATTTTTATTTTTTATGTGGTGCTGAGGATTGAACCCAGTGTCTCACCCACGCTAGGCGAGGGCTCTACCGCTGAGCCACAACCCCAGCCCCAATTTTCTCCAACCTTAATAGTAATTACCTGATGTTGGAAAAAGGCATTCTTATATATGACACATAAACTGGTATATGTTTTAAAAAAAAAAATTTTTTTTAGTTGTAGATGGACACAATATATTTATTTTTATGTGGTGCTGAGGATCGAACCCAGTGCCTCATGCATGTGAGGCAATCGCTTTACCACTGAGCTACAATCCCAGCCCTGGTATATGCTTTTTGAAAGGAATACTCATATTTGTTAAAGAACTCTACTTTTAAGAAATTATCTTGGGCTGGGGTTATGGCACAGTGGTAGTGTGCTCACCTAGCACGCATGAGGCACTGGGTTCGATCCTCAGCACCACATAAAAATAAAAGAAAGATATTCTGTCCGCCTACAACTAAAAAATAAATATTAAAAAAAAAAAGAAATTATCTTAAGGAAATGATTTTAAATGTACACAAAGAAAAAGGAAAATTCACTACAGTATTACTAGTAATAGTAAAACTCTCCTAAATTTTAGATAACAGAGATCTGCTAAATACAATAGATAACAAATATCAATAGGAAATATAGTCTAGCCATAAAAATAATGATAGAGATTATTTAACAAAATGGAAAAAGGGGGGGGTAAGTGACAAAACAATATGACCTCAATTTAACTAAAAATATATACATGTGTGGGGCTGGGGTCATAGCGCAGTGGTAAAGTGCTTGCTAGCATGTGTGAGTCACTGGGTTTGATTCTCAGCACCACATATAAATAAAAATAAAGATTCATTGGCAACTAAATAAAAAAAATTTAAAAAAATATATATATACATGTGTATTATATAGACATATTTCTCAGTTTCTAAATATGTACTTTTCACATTTCTTAAATTATGATACAACTTACAATTGATACATACACAGGTAATGTAGTTCCTTCAGACATAATAATTGGTTGTGACTTAAAATTGATAGTGGTTATCTCTGAAAGCCAACTTCCACTCTTCATGAACATATGTATCTTTTGTAGTCATCAACCAAAATAATGTTATTTTTTAACAAGCACATCACTGTGGTAACATGTGATACATATCTTTATAGTTCATAAAAAAAGCTCCAGTGGGCCTGGAGGCGTACACCTGTAATCCTAGCAGCTCAAGAGGCTGAGGCAGGAGAATGGTGAGTTCAAAACCATCCTCAGCAACTTAGTGAGGCCTTGAGCAACTCAGCAAGACCCTGTCTCTAAATAAAATATAAAGCCGGGCATAGTGAGAGGCTGAGACAGGAGAGTCACGAGTTCAAAACCAGCCTCAGCAACAGCAAGGCACTAAGCAACTCAGTGAGACCCTGTCTCTAAATGAAAACACAAAATAGGGATGGGGATGTGGCTCAGTGGTCGAGTGCTCCTGAATTCAATCCCTGGTACTCCCCGGAAAAAAAGGATTAAACACAGATTCATTAACATTACCAAGACCAAAATCACTGCTCTGTGTTCTGGGTAATTTATTTAACCTCTCTAGATCTCAGGAGTCTCATCTATAAAATGGGGCAATACCAGCTTTCAAGCAATATGAGCACTGTGTTAATTACACATGAAATATCTGGATACTGAATAAATACTTTAGGGATGCACATTTCTATTTTTAGTCCAAAGAATAAAGACTGATGCCCAGTGCAAATGAGTACTAATGCATAATCCTAAATACTTATTGTATTTCAAGGAGAAATTTAATCTATAGAAGGAGCTGGCAAAAAACTCATTTTTCATTTTGAAATCTAATTACTTAACTGTAAATAAGCTGTAATATGTTTCAGGCAAATTAACATCATATAGTACCTTAGTTTGTCATCTATTTTTATTTATTTATTTATTTAGGTACTGGGGATTGGACCCGATGTTTTACCCCTGAGCTATATCCCCAGCCCTTTTTATTTTTTATTTTGAGACAGGGTCTTTCTAAATTGCTGAGGCTGTCCTCAAACTTGTGATCCTCCTGAGTCATTGGGATTACAGGTGTGTGCTATCACACCCAGATAGTTTTATTTGTTATTTTTATTTTTGGAACTGGGAATTGACCTTGACCCCACGGGTGCTTTCCTACTGAGCTACATTCCCAGTCACTTTTTATTTTGAAACAAGAGCCTCACTAAATTGCTTAGGACCTCACTAAGTTGTTGAGGTTGGTCTTAAATTTGCCACCCTCCTGCCTCAGCCTCCTGAGCTGCTGTGATTAATGGTTTGCACCACAGTGCCCAGGCTGACTTTTATTTATTTATTTATTTTTAGTACCAGGGATGGGACTTGGGTGCACTCGACCATTGAGCCACATCCCCAGCCCTATTTTGTATTTTATTTAGAGACAGGGTCTTACTGAGTTGTTCAGTGCCTTACTGTTGCTGAGGCCGGCTTCGAACTTGTCATCCTACTGCCTCAGCCTCCAGAGCTGCTGGGATTATGCCTGGTGGCTATTTTTATTTTAAGTAGTGATTTGAAATTACTTTATTTAACATCTGAAAAGGGTCTTGTGTATAGAATTAACAATGCATACAACTCAATAAAAAGATAACCCAGTTTAAAAATTAGTAAAGGATCTGAAAAGACTAATAAGCACATGAGAAGATGTTCTATATTGCTAGAAAATATATGTCCACATAAACAGTTGCACAGGGCTGTTCACAGCAGCATTATTCATAGTAAGCAAAGTGGAACAATCCAAATACCTATCAACTAATGAATGGATAAATAAAATGTGAAAGATGCATTTTCAATATCACTTAGCCACATGAAGAAACGAAATACTGATAAACACAACCACATATATGAATGCTGAGAACATAAGAACATATGTGAATGAAACCAGTCACAAAGAATCACATACTGAGTGATACCATTTAAACGAAATATCCCAAACAAGCCTATCCATAGACAGAAAATAGACTGATTCTTGCAAAGGGCTGGAAGAAATGTTCAAAATGGGGGTGACTGCTACTGGGCTATGGGATTTCTTTTTTGGGTAATGAAATGTTCTAAAATTGGTGGTGACAGTTGTATAACCCAAACTGCTGGACTGCAAATTTAAATGGGCTAACTGTACAGTAGGTAAATTATATAAAGCTGTTACATTTTAAAAAATCACATATTATAGACATTTAGTTTTCTGTACCTTAAGATAACAAAGGAAGTTTTTAATAGGCCATAATAAGGTGTTTTCCACTTGGCTGATTTATTGAAAGTAAATCAAATGCTGAACTCTACTGCACATACCTCCTATCTGTAGCTCTGGACAACCCATTCGTCTCATCTGTGTGCTGACAGACTCAATCTCTTGTACAAGTGGCACTAATATTGTCTCATTGATCCACTAAGAAGAAATAAGGCACAGATTTTTTGTACATAATTAAAAAGTATTTCTCCAATAATTATTTTCACTTTTACAAGCAACTCTAAGAAATTTTTACTGTCTTCTACTTGAATATTAACGGAACCATAAAGTACAGTGAAAGAGAATGGAAGTAGCTGCTACCTGAAGTCTAGAGAGAGTGAAGTAAATATGCAAATGGATACAAATTAAGTTATATTCTTAAATCATATATGCCTGTTTTTTTCCTCTGAAGAAAATATAAAACTTTCAGCTAAATTTTTCTTAATATTTTCTTTCTGTGATTATTATTCTCATCTAAAAGGACAATGTTCAGTTTACAATTCTTTTTTTCGGGGGGTGGGGAGTGGTTACTGGGGATTGAACTCAGGGGCACTTAACCACTGAGCCACATCCCCGGCCCTATTTTGTATTTTAGAGATAGGGCCTCACTGAGTTGCTTAGCACCTCACTTTGGCTGAGGCTGGCTTTGAACTCATGATCCTCCTGCCTCAGCCTCCCGAGCTGCAGGGATTATAGGCGTGCGCTACCATGCTGGGCTTCAGTTTACGGTTCTGGGGTAATTATTCACATATTAATGTAGAGTTTATATTCATTTGTAACCTGTAAGATAATTTTTCAAATAACTGATTAATGTTATACAGGCTCAACTCAATTCCCTAACCACATAGAAAAACTGAGATTTATTATATTTGAAACCAGTTTGTGAATGTTACAATACCACTTTAAGACTGAGATTTTTAAATTCCATTTTCCATAGCTAGTATCAAACTGATTCTGGGATGTGAAAAAACTCTCCAAAGAAACTTCCTGTTTGGTATGTTTGTGTGTTTTTGTTTTGTATGTGTGTCTATAGCAGCTTTAACCAATTCTGTTTCAATGCTTTTTTTAACCATAAAATGAAAGGATGAAAAAATATTTCAGACAAAATATAAGCATACAATTCCTCATAAACAAATTTGAATTTTTTTAAAAAAAACTCTGAAAATGGAAAGTTCCTTTGTAAAGCACTTAGCAAGCAAAATTTGATAGTGATAAAACTTGAACTGAAGCCATGACTGTGCCTGCCTGTAATCCCAGCACTTTAGGAGGCTGAGACAGAAGAATCGTGAGTTCAAAGCCAGCCTCATCAACAGTGAGGCACTAAGCAACTCAGTGAGATTCTGTGTCCTAAATAAAACACAAAATAGGGATGGAGATGTGGCTCAGTGGTCGAGTACCCCTGAGTTCAATTCCCGGTACCAAAAAATACCCAAAAACCTGAACCGAGTGTACACTAAGCTATTTATAGACTTCATCACATTTATTTTGATTATCTATACGCTTTGCTGCAGATATATTAATGTAGTTGATTACTGGGTGCTAACCAGACTCTTCTTTTTTTAAGGGGGGCATACCGGGGATTGAACTCAGGGGTACTTTACCACTGAGCCACACCCCCAGCCCTATTTTGTGTTTTATTTAGAGACGGGGTCTCGCTGAGTTGCTTAGCACCTCATTGTTGCTGAGGCTGGCTTTGAACCGTGCCCAGCTCTAACCAGACTCTTAACAATGGTGTTACAATTACTCAGGCTGGCCTTGAACTTATGATTTTCCTGGCCCAGCCTCCCAAGCAGCTGGGGTTACAGGCATGCACCACCACTCCTGTCCCCACCTTCATATTGCTTTAAAAAAAAAGTAAGAACTCTAAATTTCAGAATGCTATATAGCCTAAGGCATTCAGATAAGGAATTGTTTGCAAGTAGATAAAACTACTAACAAGACTTCATATTGTAAGTATACTAGCATTTTTAGGTTAGTTTATAACAGCATACAGCTCCAGAACATCATGTTATCCATTCATTCTTCTAACATTTACCATATGCCATCTACTTGCCAGCTAATCTTTGGCTAGAACAAAATTATCTAAGATGTCTGGAAGAGGGATATAGCCCTTATTCCCCCATACTCAAATTCTGACTGAGTAGTTCTGGAAATTTTCACTTATTTAATTATTGTTTAAAAAACAAGACTGCTTTTTTTTTTTTTTTAAATATTTTTTTAGTTGTAGATAGACACATATCTTTATTTTTATGTGGTGCTGAGGATCGAACCCAGTGCCTCACGCATGCAAGGCAAGCGCTCTACCACTGAGCCACAATCCCAGCCCCAAGACTGCTCTTTATTTTTGAGATAAGGTCTCACTATGTTGCCCAGGTCAACCTTGAACTTGTGAAGTACATGCCATCATGTCTGGCATGAGTTCTCTCTAATTTTTATTACTTATTTATGTATATTTTTGAGATGAGGTTTCTCTATGTTGCCCACGCTGGTCTTGAATGCATGGGCTCAAGTGATCCTCCTGTCTCAGCCTACAGAATAGCTGGGACTACAGTGAATTTTTTATTTTTAAAATGTTGTCCAGGTTTGTCATTCAAAAAAACAAGTTAGAATTGTTTACCTCTCCCTCTTGATACCCTATTTAAATTATAGTAAGTGAATAAAAACTGAGTATAAGTGATTTTGATATAGTTCTAGAAGACGCAGAGAAAATGGATGACTGTTCAAAGATGCAGCAGAAGTTACCTCCACTGCTATAAAATGTAGGTGGAGATACCTACAGTGAAGGAGGGATTAATGTGCCCACAGAACCTGGAACATACAAGTGCTACAGAGAGTGGGGCTAAAAGATAGGGTTCAAAACATAGAAACTAATCCTCTCTGGTTGTGGAAGAACTGACCTCCAGGCCAAAGATTAGAGGGTTCTTCTCTAGAGAAATCAATGAAATTATATATTCTGAAGTATCTTCAAGGATATGTCATCTAACTGTTAAGTTTTCTGAGGACAAGGTTCCTCTAAATTGTTTCCCTCACAATTCTAGGTACGTAATAGGCAGAGAGAAAAGTTCTTTGGAAAATACAACTGAAAAATTGGGAAAGGGAAGAGGATCCTAATGGTTAAACAATACTACTTATCTTCTCTAAATGCACTGATTTACTAAATATGGAGGGAAAATCAATCTCATATAAATGGACAGCATAAGGTAAATGTCATATTTATTCTTTTGTATGTACCATTCATATTATACTTTTAATAACAATTAATGTTAACATTCTAATAGCTAACTCTGATAGTTTAAGAATACGCTTTATACATTAAGAGACAAATATGTCCTAACAGTAATGTCAGAACTTACATTTCTAAACTTAGCTGTCCAAGAATCCATATGATCAAGAAGTTGTCTATTCATAGTCACTCTTGCCCAAACCTATTAAAAATGTTTAAAAGGAACAATCAGTGAGGAAAAACCTTGCCAAATATCATCCTTCTTTCTTGCACCTTCAAAAAATACCTGAAGTTTGAAAAAATCTCCAAAAATATAATATTCATTTAATTTACATTCCATAATTTTAAAATTATTCTCTCATGGCTATTGTTCATGCACAAATATATCTTTAAAAGTTCCTTACATTGGTAAGTTTAAAGAACATTTTTCTTGCTTTTAAGAACAAAATAAGAATCCCATGTTTGGTACTAAACTGATAAAGTTACAGAATGCCAAATGTTCTAATCCAAATGTATTTTAAAAGCAAGAGTCTGGTATATGTTAAGTACAATTAGATACCTGAGAGGCTTTCTATAATGTAAGTAAAAAAAGAGCCTTAATGTCAACTATGTGTCAAAGAGAGTAAAATGTATAACATAATTTAGTTTTTGGTACACAAAGTAAAACAGGAGCCTTTCCACTGTTTAATGAGTGCCAGATTTATAGTTCTATCTAGTAAAAGTGGAGATTATAGAAAAAAATGATCCAAGAGTAAACAATTTTCTAATGATATGAAAATCATAAATATTGTCATTTCCCATTTACCTCTTCTGCAGCTTGTTTAGAACTGAGATCAGCTTCATCTTTGTTAGCACATGGGGCCTGAGACCTACAGGCAAGCTGATATTGAAACTTCTTTAAAGTTTGTGCATAATCTCCCACAGAACGACTGTAGTTCCAGAAAGTAGGGCTGGTAGAAGGAGATGTGGAATCTGGGCTTCCTACAATAATGAATTGAAATAATTTTAGTCTGTTGCAATTTTTACATCTAGCTATTACCCCCAAAACACTGGGCAGTCAGGTAGCCAGGCAATGACAAAGAATTAGAAGACAAACCCTCATGAAGCATCTCTTCTTCCCCCATCCCCAACATTATCTTCTCTTTAGAGAGCACGCATTTCTTATGCTAAAAATTCAAAAAAACATTTTCTGAACAGTATCAACTTAAGAACCATAAAAATTATAAGTAGTTGAAAGTGTTTATATTTGTTATAAAATTAAGCTTGTTTCATTCTGTAAGACTTTTATTTTATTATTTTTTTTAATATGTTTTTTTATCTTTATTTTATTTATTTATTTATGTGGTGCTGAGGATCGAACCCAGTGACCCATGCATGTGAGGCAAACGCTCTGCCACTGAGCCACAGCCCCAGCCCCTCTGTAAGACTTTTAAATGATTCACAAGAAACAAACAAATTTCCCCAGCAAATAAACAGGCTAAGCAAGTTCTTTGCCTGAATTTTAGAAGCGCCTGCTGAATAAAATAACTACAACCTCCTATTAATAGACTACTCTCTGGGCTATGGGCTAAACGTACTCATCCCTGAACTCTGTTTTATTTACTAGCCTATTTTATTTACTATTCTGTGTTGACTAAAAGACTATCTGCAGATTACACTTCTAAATTTATAACAAAATTTATAAATTTACTTTTCGGAAGTGTCAAAAAATTTACATTTAGGAATCTACTCCTACAGAGGCTTATTTATATACAGTACTCATCGCACTTGAGGGTTACAATTTATCTGTCTTCTCTAAGAGAATATGAGTTCCCTGAGGGCAGGGAGTATTTTTTCTCCTAGCACCTAACACCATGACTGAATAAATAAGCAATTTTTCAGTGACAATTATAGTAGGGCTTTTTTTTTTTTTTTTTAGTTTAACAGATATCAGAAACATCAATTAAGACTTTATACCCACACACAAAAATCACAAATAGAAACTTTTTTTTTTTGTCTTAGAAAAAGTTTTAAAGGAGTGACTATAAAATGTTAAAATTGGGGGCTAGAGTGGTAGAGTGCTTGCCTCACATGCATGAGGCACTGGGTTTGATCCTTAGCACCACATACAAAATAAATAAATAAATGTTTAAAAAAATTGTTTTTAAAAAGTTAAATTGGCAGCCGGGCGCAGTGGCTCAAGCCTATAATCTCAGCACTTAGGGAGGCTGAGACAGGAGAATCTCGAGTTCAAAGCCAGCCTCAGCAATGGCGAGGCACTAAGCAACTCAGCGAGACCCTGTCTCTACATAAAACACAAAAATAGGGCTGGGGATGTGGCTCAGTGGTCGAGTGCCCCTGAGTTCAATCTCCAGTACCAAAAAAAAAAAAAAGTTAAATTGGCACCTAGTTTCCTGTGATGTTTATTGGCACAAAGGATGAGAAATCGTAAAAGGGAAATGTGGCAACATTTCAATTCACCAAAACCTTGAAGGTCAGCCAGTCTTGTGCTATGGTGAATATAGTGCATTTCATGCTGGCATAAAAATTTAGTTATGTAAAGAAATATCATACTTCACGTGACTCTAATTTCCAAGTAGGAAATAGAATAGGAAGTTAAGAAATATGGTCATGATACAACATAAAAGGTTACCTGTTCTGATTAATCATTTTGGCTATTAACTTTAAAAATGATAATCAATCTTTCTGGGAAAACTTGAACTTAAAGGGCTAAGGATGTAGCTCAAGGGCTGAGCACTTGCCTAGCATGGGCTCAATCCCCAATACCACCCAAATACACACACTCACACACACACACACACACACACACACACACACACACACTCTTAAAACTTTCATCTAGCCCTCTATTAAGCAAAGCACTAATAAAACTACTGAAAATGAAGGCTTTCATTACCAAAACAAACAGAAACCACACAAATCACTAGGGAATAAGCCTCCAAGCAAAACTGGGTAAAAGACAAAAGGGTCAGTATTTAACCTCCAAGAATTTTTGAGATAGGGAAAAAAAAACCTAAAAACAAACAAGATACTCTATGAAAATCAGACATATTTGAAAAAAAACAAATAAAACTGAAAAAATGAAAAACAAAACAAAACAAAAACACAACTGACTGAACTAAAAATTCAACGATACATAGCTATAATCTCTGGGGGGAGGCTGAAGCAGGAGGACCAAGAGTTCAAAGCCAGTCTCAGGAACTTAGTGAGACCTTGTCTCAAAACAAAAAATAAAAAGGGCTAGGGATGTGGCTCAGTAGTTAAGTACCCCTAGGTTCAATCCTCAGTATCAAAAAAAAAAAAAAAATTCAATGAGTTAAAAAATAGCTAAAGAGCTGCCCACAAGTCCAAAGTGACTAAAACAAGTAAAGTGAGCTGAGGGGCAAAACAGAGTTGTTCTTTAGAGAATGTCAAACTATTCAATATAAAAGAAACGAAAATACAGAAATTCTAATATTCCATTTTGCAACCATCACTGCATCTACCCACTCAGGTAAGCTCATCAATGGATGCTATAATCACCTGAGGAACGAGATATAAGGATCCAATTTTATATCACCAACAAAGGGACACAATGAGCTGATGCGGCACACCTGTAATCCCAGCACTTTGGGGGACTGAGACAGGAGGATCCAAGTTCAAAGCCAGCCTCAGCAACGGTGAGGCACTAAGCAACTCAGTGAGACCCTGTCTCTACATAAAACACAAAATAGGGCTGGGGATGTGGCTCAGTGATCAAGTACCCTTGAGTTCAATCCTCAGTACTAAAAAAAAAGGACAACGCTATCTTGTATCTCCTGATGTGAAACACTGAAGACATGTCATCACCTAAACTGTATGCCCACCAGAAAACATTTAACCTGAATCTAGTAATGAGAAAATGATCAGACAAATACAAATTTGCAAAACAACAGCACGAGCTCTTCAAAATGCTAATGTCATAGAAGAAAACCACACAACTCCCAAACCAACATGCAAATATCTAGATTAAAGAAGACAAAAGGGCCAAGCACAAAGGTGCATGCCTGTAATACCAGGCACTGGGGAGGCTGAGGCAGGAGGATTACATGTTTAAAGCCAGTTTCAACAACTTAGTGAGACTCTAAACAATTTAGTGAGACCTGCATCAAAATAAAAAATAAAAAGATCTGGGGATGTTGCTCGGTGGTTAAGCCCCCTGGGTTCAATCCCTGGTAAACACCCCCCCCCCCAAAAAAAGACAAAAGAAGTATGACAACTAAATGTAATGTGATTCTTCACTTGATCCTGCATGAGTAAAAGAAATCTTACAAAAGTCATTATTAAATCAACTGGATTAATGTATCTATGAGTAATAGAAAGATTTCAGGTATGATAATCATATTGTAGTTATAAAGGAAAACATCCATGTTCTTAGAAGATGCATGTGATATATTCAGGAATGAAGTGGCATGGGGACCACAACTCTTTTTCAAATGTTTTAGCAGAAAAGTGTGTGTGTGTGTGTGTGTGTGTGTGCACACATGAGTGAGAGACAGTAAAAGCACCTAGTTTCTCACTACTGGAGAATGGAGTTATGGACATAGAAAGGGAGAGAGTAAGAAAAACCCTTTGTAGCTGAATTTGAATTAAGGTATAAATATGAACTATTTTCTAGCTGTATGTTCTAAGGACCTAGAGTACTAATACCTTAGTAACAATAGCAGTATAACTTAAATCCCAGCTATTAACTTCTAAATATCATCCTTCCCTAAAGGAATTAGGACTCCTGGGGTAAAGAGAGTAATTCCAGAACCAGCCAGGAAAAGCAAAGGATAAGTCTGGAATATCTTGTTATGCTAAAAGTATCTGAGGGGAAAAAATGCTCAAAGAATGTCACATCTAAAGAGTACAGAAGTGGGTTGGGGTTGTGGCTCAGTGGTAGGGAGCTTGCCTAGCGTGTGTGAGGCACTGGGTTGGATCCTCAGCACCATAATAAATAAATAAATAAATAAATAAATAAATAAATAAATAAATAAATAAATAAATGTATTTAAAAAAAAAAAAAAAACAGTACAGAAACTAGTTTAAGAGGATCCCACTAGCCAAATCTGGGACAATGCAACTATCAAAATAAATGACCTAATTGGGGAGAAGAAAAATCTTTATCTTTTCTTTTCAAAGTAGAATGCTATTTAGTAAGTAGAATACCAACAAATAAATTTAAAGGTCATCACTGAATTGTACACTTAAAATGGTTAAGTCTTATGTAAATTTTACCACGATAAAAAATGTGACAGATGGAATGATGCAATCAGAAATCTCTGTAACAACCAACATAGTAATAATTCATTTAGAAAAGAATCTTAAAAGTATAGGTATAGACCTAGATATACCAGGAAAATATTAACCAAAAGAAATTAGTGTATCTGTGTTAATGTCAGACAATACAGATTTTAAGGCAAAGATAAAAAGGCATAATTCACCAGGATATCAACCATTCTGAATTTACAAGCACTTAACATAATCTCATATATTTAGCAATCTGGCAGAATTATGAAAAAATATTTTGTTGGAGAAAATCAGTGGGAGGTTTTGATATGATTTCTTAACAAATGATAGATCAACCAGATAAAAATTGTAATATATGGGCTGAGGTTGTGGCTCAGTGGCAGAGTGCTTGCCTCCCACGTGTGAGGCACTGGGTTCGATCCTCAGCACCACATAAAAATAAGCAAATAAAGACACTGCCCATGTATAACTAAAAAAATATTTTTTTTAAAAATTGTAAGATAAACAGTTTAAGAATATCATCAAGAAGCTTAACCAATAAACAAAAATAGAGATGAAAATTAAGAGATTATGTATTCTTTTGAATACATCCAAAAACCATTTACAAAAAATGGCCTCACTACCACATAGTAACCTAAAAGCAAGTCTAAAAGAGGAAAAGAAAGAAAAAAAAAAAGAAAAGAAAACTCACACACAAAAAGAAAAAGAAAACTCCCAGACATTAATAGATATAGATCAGAATCTCTAGCCACAGTACAATTAACTTAGAGGGAAATGAAGATAATCAGGTTTCTTCAGGCTTGAAAATTAAAAGTGACACCGATAACACTTGCGAACAACAACAGCACTTCTAAACAAACTTCTATGGGTTGAGGAAAAAATAAAAATGAAGTCAGAAAATATCTGAAAATCACAAATGTGTAGAGGTTGTTTTGTGTTATACCTTATATCATTTTTAGTAGACTTGAAATACTTCAAAATCTAAAAACGAAAAAAGCATGTATCAAAAGTAATAAGATAATATTGATTTGTTTCTTTGACATTTGTGGCATTCTCAGGCAGAATTAAATTAAAACTCCCTAGAGAGATTTCAAGCGACACAAAGAGCCATGGTCCAATAACTTGGCTTCCTCACCATGGCTGCGCTTTAGCACCTAATGTGCTTTCAGTGAAAGTTCCTGAGGGGGAAAAATCATTACTCAGTTCAATAATCTAATTTGGTTTCAAATAATTGACTTTGTAATAATCAAATCCACCACAAATAGATTAAGATTTGCTAACTTTCCTTCCCTAGGTAAACTACATAGGCTTTAAGAAAATACTGAAAGACAAATTTTAAAATGTTCCGAAAAATAGCATTTTTAGGGTAAATACATGCTTTCTCCTCAACCTGCCCTACCATATAAGCTTTCCAAAGGATTACCTCAAAAGAGACAACTATTATTTGAATAAGATTTGCCATGCATTGCTTCAAAACATTACTTTATAGCCTCAACTTTATTTATTATATTTACTTATTTAATTTTTTTGCAGTACTGGGGATTAAACTCAGGACCTTACACATGCAAGCCCTCTATTACTAAGCTACATCCTCAGTGTCCCCTATCCCAGTGGTTTTTGTTTTGTTTTAATTTTGAGACAAGTTCTCACTAAGCTGCTCAGGCTGGCCCCAGACTTGAGATCCTCCTGCCTCAGCCTCCTGGGTATTTGGATTATATGTGTGTGCCAATAAACCCTGGCCTAGCCTTAGCTTTAAACAGAAATTTTAACTTCATTATATGAAAAGGCTTTCAACCTTACTGTAGATAAAAGGCTCAAGACTTCTCAATTCTATTTTAACTTCTTTAAAATTTGATGGGAGTTAATTCCAAATGCATAAAATTATTACACATAAAGTAATATAAAATGTGTCTATCTCTTAAAACACACAAATTATATTAGTAAAAGAGACAAAAATACATGTAGAGATATCAAAATAATGAAAACCAAGTTAAGGATTATGTAAAATGACAACAAAAAATATTTGCATTAGATAAAAATAAATTGTGTACCCAGCTTAACTCTATGCTGCTTCTCTTCTTCACTTCTAAGAAAAGTGTCCAAAGTCCGCAGGTCTGTCATGTAGTCCTCTTTGTCAGTAGGTGAGTTATAGACAGTGGGTGAAGAACGGTAGCGAGATCTCAAGCCACTGCTCTCTACTGGGCCAACCGTGGTAGGGTATGGAGAAGAAGGAGAGGGACTAAAGCTCGCCAACTACACAAAATAAAAGAACTTGAGTTTATTTTTCCTTAACTGAAATTAATTTTTGTTATCTCTCTTATTTATTTACACTGTGGTTTCAAGCTAGGGGTACTTTATCAGAGAGTTACATCCCAATCCCTTTTGGTTTTCTGTTAGCACAGGGTCTCACAAAGTTGCCAAGGTTAGCCTTAGAGCCTTCCAAGTCACTCTGAGTTACAGGAATGCACCACCACACCTGGCTTATTTTTATTTTTTTTAAAAAGTAACACACCTGTTCAATGGTCAAAAGCTAGAACACTGACAACACCAAATGCTGGTAAGATTGTGGAACAATAGGGACTCTCATTCATTGCTGATGGGAATATAAAATCGTATAGCCACTTTGCAACAGTTGGGTGGTTTCTTACAAAAGCTAAACATCCTCTTACCATACCATCTAGTAATTGTACTCTTTCGTATTTATGCAATACTTAGGTCCACACAAAAACCTGTATGTGGATGTTTGTAATAGCTTTATTAGTAATTGCCAAAACTTGGAAGCAACCAAGATGTCTTTCAGAAGGTGAGTAAGTGAAATGGGTATATTACTCAAGAAACAAGCTATCAAGCTGTGAAGATATGGAGGAAACTTAAATGCATATTCCTAAGTGAAAGAAGCCAATCTGAAAAGCTACGTATGTGTAAGTTCAAGTATATAACATTTTGGAAAAGGCAAAATATAGAGGAAGTAAAAGTGGTTAAAAGGAATTTGGAGGAAAAGAGTGATGAATAAGTAAACCATAGGGGATTTTTTTCTGTATGACATTATAATGGTCAATATATATTATTATGTCTTTGTCCAAACTCATAGAATGGGTCAATTAACATATATTCATCAATTGTAATAAATGTGCCACTCTAATATTGATTAGGGGTATATTTCTAAGCGGAGTTATAAGACATATCTGTACCTTCCTACCAATTTTGCTACAAACACAAAACTGCTCTAAAAATAGTTTATTAAAAAAAGTAACAGATATTTTAAAAAATTTTATGAAGAAAATAGGTAGAGGCTGGGATTGTGACTCAGTGGTAGAGCGCTTGCCTTGCATGCGTGAGGCGCTGGGTTCGATCCTCAGCACCACGTAAAAAATAAACAAACAAATAAAGATATTGTGTCCATCTACAACTAAAAAATATTTTAAAAAAATAGATAATATCTATGATCTTACTACCTAGAGATAATTTAATCCTTTTCCATGTTTTGTCTATTTTGAAATCTTTAAAATGTACATAGCTATTTCAATATATTTGTATTTACATAATTAAGACAATATATTTAGCTTTATAAAAGTTACCCAAGTGTGTTCTATATCTTATAAATATTATTTCTACTACCATATATTTGAATATACTGAATATAATTATTTTTATATTCTCTTATTCTGTACATTTGGATTGTCTGCAAGTTGGCTACCGTAAATAGTATTATTATTGAACACTGTTGTACAAATATCTTTGCTTGAATTTCTGATAATTTTCTTTAGGACAGATTTCTGAAACTAAACTTATTTGGCTAAAGCATATGAACTTTTTAAAATACATATTTCCACCTATTAAATGAAATGTTACACTAAATCGAGTTCCTATCAGGAATACCTGCTTCACTATACGTCCATCAGAAGTACTACTTCAGTTTACTTGGTATACAAGAATATTTTGTTTTAAACGTATATTTAATTAGCATTTCCTTATCTTCATGAAATAAAACACTATAAATACAATTACTGGTCATCTATATTACCTATTAACTCTTTGATTAAGTATATTGACAATTTTTTCTACTGCGTATCATGATCAATTCATATTAGTTTATAATAAATTACAGGTCTTGTAATTGTTTAATGCTGTTCAAAAATAAAAATGTTAATCCTCTTTCACATTGATAAGTCTTTTTTTAAGTTAACATGTCAATTCCTTATATACACTATGATTATTTATCTGTAGTACCATTTTTCTGTTAATTTTTTAATTTGTTCTTTTTAGATATACATGAAGTCAAGTGTATTTTGACATATATGTACACGGAATACAACTTCCCATTCTTGAGGCTGTACCTGATGTAGAATTACACTGGCCATGTATTCACATATGAACACAGGAAAGTTATATCCGATTCATTCTACTGTCTTTCCTATTCCCACTCCCCACCCTTTACCTTCATTCCCCCTTATCTAATTCAATGAACTTCTACCTCCCTCCAACTTAGTGAGTACTGTTGTATTAATTGGTGTATTTTTGTTCAAGGGACATATTTTAGTTAAAAAAGCAAAACACAAGTTATAGCTTTAACACCTATAGGGATATACCCTAACTCTTACTCAAAACTTTCCTGGCTCCCAGAGGAGCATGGTAACACATGCCTATAATCCTACTCTGGAGGACTGAAAATTCTAGGCCAGCCTCAGCACCCTAGTGAGACCCTGTCTCAAAATAAAAGTAAAAAAATAAAAAGAACTGGGATATAGCTCAATGGTGAAGCCCTGAGTTCCATCCCCAATACAAAAAAACAAAAAACAACCAACCAAACAAAATCTTTCCTGGCTTATTTTTTTCCTATATTAATGTTCTTTTTTCATTTAGCATCTTTTATTTATATTTCGTAGTAATACACACGTATTTTCATATAGGACCTATATACTTCTACAGGTCAATCTTGGAATGTTATGTTTTTACACATTATTATAGGAATTTTGAAATCTCTTTGGATCTAATTAAATAATGCTTTATATGATTATAAGGTACTGATTTTGGATTTTTACCTTATATCCAGCTACTTAATGGAAGGGTTTTTGTTGTTTTGGTACTGAGCATTGTTTAACACTAACCACATCCCTAGTTCTTTTTATTTTGTATTTTGAGACAGGATCTCACTAAGTTGCTGAGGCTGGCCTTGAATGAGCAACCATCCTGCCTCAGCTTCCCGAGTTGCTGGGATTATAGGTGTTCACCACCACATGTGGTTGTTAACCAAAGTATTTAATATTAAAATGGATGCTTTTGGAAAATAATTTTCAAAAACTTTGTTTTTGGTTGGAGGTGTAGCTCACTGGTAGAGTGCTTGCCTACCAGGTGCAAGCACTCCCAAAATAAATTAATTAATAAATTAATTAAAAATATATAAAGAAAAGAAAAAAATTTTTATAGACTCTTGAATAGAATATATTAATAGATTTCTCACTCTGGTAGAATAAACCACTTGTTCACCAATTATCCTTTATTTTATTTTAGAAAAAATCAGCATCTTAATATTGTGTGAATTGAAATGGTTATTTATGATTTCCCCAAATAAAATTGTTCTTTTGTATTTTTTGAGCCTTTTAAGTGTTGTTACAGTCCCTAAAGTGAATAGAAAACACAAAGTATCAGAAAATAGTTTGTCTAGTTCCATAAACATTGCAAAAAGAAAGGTGCAGTATTCAATGTATTTATCAAGGTGGTTTTATTAAACATTGTTCAAATCTTTGTGTCCTTATTTATTGCCTACTTTATTGGACATTGATAATGATAGTCTTCTGCTATAACTTTATTAATTTCTCTTCATATTTCCACTTTATATTTTATGATGCTATATTATTCAACATATAAGGATTGTGACTGTTCTATCTTCACGATGTATTGTTTCCTTCAATTTAAAATGACCTTTTTGTCCAATATAATGCATTCTCCATTAAAGTTATACTTTGATAATAACATTGCCACCTTGTTTTTCTGATACATCATAGTAAAAGTGTATCTTTGTCACTTTTACTACACAATTTCCTGATACACTTTTTAAGATTTTAAAACAAAAGCAATGTTTGATACTTTCTGTCAACTTTTAAAACAGACAATCTACAGTGAAACAACTATATAAAGAACCAAAAAGAGACATTATGGGAACAGAATGGCCCAGAAAAAGACTCTATAATATATAAGATTACATACAGCATAAACAAGGAATCACAAGTCATTGATAATGAGAATAATGTATGACATTGGGGCAACATAAATTTTAGCCAAAAAAAAATAAAATCCTCGTCTGTGTGTTTGTGTGTCTGTATGTTTGTGTTTATGTGTGGGGTACTGGGGACTGACCCTTATATATAGCAGGGCACATTACCACTGAACTACATCTCAGATCTTTACTTTGAGATGGGTCTCGCTAAGTTACAGAGGCTGCCCTCAAACTTCTGATCCCCCTGCCTCAGCCTCCTCTAGTCACTGAGTTTACATGTACACCACCATACCCAGTGAAAACCCTCAACTTACACCAGAGAAAGTCGGAAAATCAATTTGCAAAGTAAGAAAATTTCTCAATTAGGACAAAAAAAAAACCACAAGATGACAAACAGATTTGACTGTTAAAATTTTAAAATCTCTATATGTATATTTTCAAAAATTCCATAATTAAAATACCAACTTAAGGGGAAAAAAGTCAGAGGATACAGACCCAAAAGACAAGTGGATAAAGGACGAGAAGTTCTGGATATAGTTCAGTAGCTTTGGAAGAAATACATATTAAGCCAGGCATGGTGGGCATGACCATAATCCTAGCACTTTGGGAGGCTGAGACAGGAGAATCTCAAGTTCAAAGCCACCCTCAGCAACAGTGAGGCATACGCAACTCAGTGAGACCCCATCTCTACATAAAACACAAAATAGGGCTGGGAATGTGGCTCAGTGGTCAAGTACCCCTGAGTTCAATCCCTGGTACAAAAAAAAAAAAAGAAAGAAAGAAAGAAATACACATTAAACTACAATAGACTATTAGACTATTTTCATTTCTCTTATCAGCAGAAATTTATAAAAAGTCAATTAACTTGATAATCAAATGTATGATAAAATGAATACTCTTAAACATTTCTGTGACAATAAAAACCGGTATAATTCTTTTGGGTAGCCACCTGTCCCCTTCAAATTATCAGGAACTTTACAGATATTTAGAGTGAATAAATAATAGTTTTTGTGGTATTGGGGATTGAACACCAGGACTTATGTATGCTAGGTAAGCACTCTACCACTGAGCTACACTACTAGTTCTCCCTTTCATTTTAGGGTATTGTTTAAAAATCTTTTAATTAGGTATCGGGATTAAACCCAGGGGTACTTTACCACTGAGCCATATCCCCAGTCCTTTTATTTTAATTTGAGACAGGATCTTGCTAAAGTTGACCAGGCTAAACTCAAGCCTGTAATCCTCCTGCCTCAGCTTCCCAAGTAGCTGGGATTACAGGCATGTGTCACCACGCTAGATGATTTTCAACTCCCTTCAATTTTCAATTTTTCAATTCTAAAAAATTGTGACTGGCCAAGAGAAAAGTATCATTACCTTACTGTATGTGCTGACAGGCGAGTAGGTCACTCCAGGGCTGTAAGAACCACTACTACCTGAGGACAGACCTTGCAGTTGAGGGCTATATCCAGTCATACAGCTGGTGGTGAACTTGGGACTGGTACTAGGTGAACGAGATGGGCTATAACTCAATACACTCTGACCCTGAATTGAAGGGGAAGGTGGAGAGGGAGGGATTTGAGGGGATGCCAGATCATGTGGAGGAGTAGTCTGTACAACTAGAAAGAGAAGAAAAAAGAAATTTTATACACTGCATGTGCACACATGTGCGCATGCACACACATATACAAACACGTATGTATTTAAATTTTTTTTTATGAAAACAGATTGAAGGAACTCAGACCTTTTTTTCAGGAAAAAAGAAAGCAACAGAAGAACTTGGTTGTTAAATTCTATAAAGTATTATTACTAAAGGATACAAATTAATTGTTTACCATTTCCAGAGTTCAAAATAAGAAATTGATTTCAATGCAAGAATCATTTAATTTTAATTGAACAATGGAACAAACTTCCATGAGGTTGCTGAATGCTAGTTCCATTGAATTTATAGAAACAGGAATTACCACCATTGCTCTTAAGACAGTTTACTATAGATCTGCTTAATACAGTTGAACCAGAAGGCCATCCAAGGTCCTTCTAGCTGAGTCTATGAAAAGGAAAAATTAAATTAAGAAAGATTTATTTCTAACCTTATCCTCACCTCTACAAGAGATATGAAACACTCACCAGTTGTTTTCAGCCCTAAAAGTGTTTGCTGTCCAGGGCTAACTACAAGACTTGTTGGTGCCACTGTGTATTTGAAGTATCTCCAAAAATCAAATAAGGCATTAAGGCTGAAGAGAGATGCAAGGGCAAGCTCTAGAAGAGAATAACAATTTATTTTAAAAAGGAGGGGGTATTGGGGCTGGGGTTGTGGCTCAGTGGTACAGCACTTGCCTCACACATGTGAGGTACTGGGTTTAATCCTCAGCACCACATAAAAATAAAGATAATTGTGCCCATCTACAACTAAAAAAAATATTTAAAAAAAGGAGGGGGTATATGTTGGGGGGGTACCAAAGCCCTCTATATTTTATCAGATTAACAACAAAATTGAAAACTCTGATAACAGCTACCATTTAATGAATATCTAGTAAGTATACAGAATTTATCAATGAGTTTCAAACTGTCACTAATCCTTACAATCTTGTATAAAAAATAGCTTTACCCTCCCTCTAATCATTAATCAACAGTTAGAGGCCAAATGTCTTTTTTTTTTTTGGTATTGGGGATTAAACCCAGGGGTGTTTTACCACTGAGCCACACCCTCAGCCCTTTCTTAATTTTGGTTTGAGACAGCGTCTCACTAAGTTGCTTAAGGCCTTGGTAAGTTGCTGAGGCTGGCTTTGAACTTGGGATTCTCCTGCTACAGCCCCCAGAACCGCTGGGATTATATGCTTGTGCCACCATGTCCAGGCCAAATGATTTTTTTTTCAAATATTTTTTTTAGTTGTTGATAGACCTTTTTTTTTTTTTTTAATTTATTTGTATGTGGTGCTGAGAATTGAACCCAGTGCCTCACGCATGCTAGGCAAGCGCTCTACCACTGAGCTACAACCCCAGCCCCCAAATGATTTTTATAAGATTATACACCTAGTTTGTGAGCCATGATTCTAACTTAGGTCTGCAGATTCCAAATCCTTTGCTCTTTCACTTCCCAGCTCTCATGGCAAGATTATAGACTAATGTCCACAGAATGTGGAATTTACTTTAACATCTGTAAGAGACTCTTTATACTCAAGAATTATGGAAGAGCAGACAAAAGAAGAGGAAAGGGTGAAAAAATAGAGGAAAGTATCCAGAGGAGTAGAAATCTGGGCTAATTCTTGAAAATGTGGAGAGAGTATTTCAGCAGAGTAACAAATATAAATCTCAACATTCCTAAACTTAATTTTTCTTCACAGAACTCGTAATTAACTGAAATTGTATCATTTATTAATTTGATTGTTTACTAGAATGTTCCCTCCGTAAAGCTTTACCTTACTACTTTCCTGCTATACTCCCTGTACAGGGAACACAGTAGACACTCAGTATTTGTTGAACAAAGGAAAGAATACTTTAGCTGAATTAAACCTACAAGCAAGTTGTTTAATGATGGTAAACCTCAATTCTGGTGAAAATTACTTACCAATATACCAGAGGGGCCAGTAAGTCACATTATAATATGAACTAATCAGTTTTCCAGTCCTGAAAAAATTAGAAAGTGTTTTCAATAAAAAATAAAAATTCTGAAAATCAAAACATACAAAAAACTATGGAACCAACCATTAGATGCTTTAATTTTCACCTTTTGGCTGATTAACTTACATTTCAGTATATATCATTCCAGCCACTGATACATTTAGGAGTCCCCAGGCTAAAACCACTTTTCTGGCTTCTGCTTCTTTTCTCATCTTGATGGTTCTGTCAATAAGGGAAGCACTGGGGCTTGCCTCTCTTTGCATCTATTCAAAGTAAAATCACAGCAATTAAGTCAAAAGAAACTACTTCTCCATGTAAGAAATAAAAACTTTTGTGTCCTTCCTGCAGTAAAAACTGTACTTTCCGTCATCTCTAAAAATCTCTCACCAAAAAATTTTTCCATTCTAATATCAGTGTATGTAGAGAGGCCTAAATTATATCTTCTTTGGCATAGAAAAATCAGAAGAGAACTGGCTGGTTCTTTCAGACAACAATTCAATACTTTCAATTAATTTTTTTTTTTTTTTTTTGTAATTTGGGGTGATTACTATGTCTGCAAATATTCCACTTTTTGTCTTTGGAATATGCCATGAGGACTAGACCAAGGGTTAATCTGAAAACTCAAAATACCTAGATTTTGGGAGAAAATAATCCATATACCATGTAAATCATGAAGATTCTCCTTCTACATCGTAATGCAGAAGCCCTGTGTCCCACCCTAAATAATCCTGTACTGGGACTTATATAAGCCAGGGATCTCCATTTTGTGTGCTGATAAAGGATTTACATGAGACGGCGGGTACTTATCGTGTGAAAGGAAGAAGAGGAAAAGGGGACACTGTGCATTCAGTTTTGGTCCACATGGGGATTTATATTTCCTTTTTTTGGCTAAACTCAATCTTACAGGCAAGTGGAAAACGTGTTCCAGCTACAGGAGTCGTATGCCATACAGCACATTACAGTACCCTTCCCGCCCTTCGGCCCACAACACAAATGCCCAGTGCAGAGTGCTTCCCTCCCAGGCTCCCTCAGTAAACTTTAGTCACCCCTAATGTTTCTTTCCTCCTTTTCACTAAAAGTGGTAGGACACCTAGCCATATCTTCCCTTGGCTGAAACACGTGCGGATCAGTAGGCGTGAAACTCCCAAAGCCCGCGTGGACTCCACGTCCAGGAAGCACAAAGACGACCCCGAGAACGCACCATGTTGTCCGGCCGGAAGTCGCGGACTCGCGCTACCCTTAACTGCACATGCGCGAAGCCAATCGCTCAAAGCCGAAGCGGCGGGTTGGCAGGTCTACAGTTACCGGAAGAACTGGGCCGTCTCTTCTCGCGAGAAGCGGGAAGTGGGAGGGGTGGCGGAGGGACCGGGCTCGTGCGTTACCAGGGAAACAGCTGGGGTTTGTAGTTACCACTAAGCTGCAAGGAGAAAGCTGAGCAGCAAAATTCAGACCAGGTTCTGAACCCGCAGTAAAAAGTAATAACTATAACAAGATGAATTTTGTATATATTAATATAATTTTAGCTTCCTTAGGGCTTTTATGTACTCATATTTGTAAGCAGATTTTATTTAGTAGGGTGGCTAATTTTCAGGATAGAGTGTGCATGATGGGTCTGGACACCAAGAGCAATGCATTACAAAGCATTTCTGTTCCTTGTGTTAAAATACATATTTTTTCCCCCAACTGTTTTGGCACGACGTAAATTCTTAAATATTTCTATAATGAGAGTGAAACAGTAACGAGAAACCCCAAAATTTGTTTTATTGAAGTTAATGATTTCAATGTTTAAAAAGATAAACATCTATTTCCCTGAAAATTCTTTTGAAGGAACTTATAATTATGAGGGAAAAGTTCATCAGGGAGTAGTTGAGTTTGGTTTTATTTAACAAATACGTATAGTGCCCCACTGAGCTAGGTGAGAAATATAAAAAATAAGAACTCTGGTTACTGTCTCAGGAGGTCAGTGCGTAGGCCCAGGGGTGCAGAGAAGGCCAAGTGAGGTGAGTATAGCAATTCCTAAGGAGGTTCATGCAGTTCAGCCCTGGCCCAGTCTTGAGTCTGGCTCTCAGATCGTGACACTGGCCTGAGTCCCTGAGAGCCAGTGACCCGGATGCTTGTAGTTTAGGGACTCATTCTACACACGGAGAAATGTGTCCCACAATGAAAACATTAAACCATGGTCACAATATCCAGTGGGTTGTCACATCATGTTAGTCTAGTAACTAAGATTTTTCCTAAAATGATCCCAAGGTCAAATAGAATAAAATGAAGTTCATTGTATTGCATATGAAAAATCTGCGGGTATGCTAGGCTTAAAGATCTAACAGATTTTTTAAAAATGAGATTTTAAAATCATTTTTAGATTGTCTTTATAGTAATATTGTTTGGCTCTAGTTGTGGATTTAAAGATGAAGTAACTTAAAAATTGTTCAAAGCAAAAGGGTTCAATTCAAAGTACAGTCAAAATTAGAATGTTAGCTTCCCACCTCTTCTGTGCCCAACTCTTTGCTAAAAAATAGTATACATTTGATATAATTTTTAACAAGCACATATGTATCTCCCAATCTTAATGTAATCTATAAGCTATTGCTCATTTATTCAAGGCTTAAAAAAGAACACTGTCAATCAAATTTGGTAGACATTTGCCATTATGTATTTGGGCTACCATAACAAAATATCACAGACCATGGGGTGCCCCTTCAAACAAACAAAAATCACAGATAGGGTAGCTTAAACAACAGACACTTATTTCTTCCAGTGGGGAGGTTGGAAGTCCAAGACCAAGGTGTCAGCAGAATTGGTTTCTCTTGAGGCCTGTCTGGTTGGCTCATAGATGGTCATCTTGTCATGTGTCCTCATGTGTGGCTTTTTCTGTGCTGAGTAAATCCTTAGTATCTTTTCTTTTTTTGGATAAGAATGCTAGTAGTATTAGATTAGGGCTTCACTTTTATGACCTTTCAACTTTTGCTACCTCTTTAAAGGTCTTCTCTCCAGATATAATCAAATGGTGGGAGGGGGTGAGGGCTTCGATATTTGAATTTTGAGGAACACAACTCAGTCTGTGATACATTAGAATTGTGTACATTAATTTATAATGGTATGATACACATAAAAGAGGCTGATAAAAATGAGTAGTACCTTAGACACTTAGATTTAAAGATATGAGAAGTATATAATTTCAGGGGAAAAAAGATTAAGGCCAAACAAACCATATGGAAGTATGGGAGAAAAATACCATAAACTTCTGTAGAAGTAATTTGGATAAATCTTCCAAAAACTTAGAAATACAAGAAGCACTTGTCAATTCCTGTAATAGTTCCTCAAATATATGTCATAATGGGTTGCCAAGGAAATTGTCATATGTCATGGAGTGAAATAGTTCCCAGTCACCTTCATCACTTTGAGCATGTTTTATTTTCTAAGCAAGAATCCATCATGGGAGACCTTTTTTCCTTATTTTGGGAGGTAGATCCTCCCCCTATACCTTTAAGTTTTACCATTCCAAATCAGGATTATGAATGCCAGAAGGATGACTCTTGTGGGGCAATAGGGAGCTTCCTGCTTTGGTATTTTGTGATTATATTGATCCTGATGTTCTTCTCTCGGGCTTCTGTCTGGGTAGGATATCTTTTTTTCATTTTAAATAATATTTTTAGTGTATACTAGAGAATTTTTTGTAAATTACTTTGCTGAAAACTCCTTTTTAAAAAATTTATTTTTTAGTTATAAAAATAATTCAAAGTCATTTTAGAGAATCCAGGAATACTGAAAAGAATGGAGGAGACAATTTAAAGCTATTTCACAGAGATAACCATTGTTAACATTTTTGAGTACATCATTCTAGGTTGTTTTTCTTTTTTTCCTGTCCTAGTATATCTTTATATCTTTCTTCTTACATGGCTGGCATTATGTTGTATATATTTTCATATCCTGCTTTTTAAACTTAATAATATACTGTAAACACTTCAAAAAGTTATATTCACTCATCAGTACTTTTAATGATTGCTTAATTTTCTGTCTTGTGGTTGCATCATAAAAATTCTTCTATTTTGTATATTTAGGTTATTTGTCATTTTTCCATATGCTAGGTAATGCTGGGATTAACTTCTGTCCTGGTTAATGAATTCCAAATTCTTTTTGTAGCCATGTCATTCTAGTCAAAGATAAAAAAGTTAGTCACATTGATAAAAACACATGCAGGATTTAGGGGATTTTAGAATAAGGCAATATACTTTCTGCATAGGATAAGATGCAGAACTAAACTAAACAAAACTGAAGTCACCATTCTTGATCACTTATCAGCAGAAGAAAATCCCATGCTCTTAGGAATGACATAGTCCACTTTATAAGAACTGTGATGCCCCAAAATATTACGAGCAACCAAGCTCTTATAAATTGCTGACATGGAATCCTTGCTGGCCATTAATGCTAGGTTGATGATTAATCAAGCTACCATCATTTAGCATTACAGCCAGATCCCTGGTCTGGCAGTGGTCAGCTAGACTGAGTGCTATATCAGCTCTGGATGGAGAGGAGGCTTGCTATGTATGCCAGCCGGATTCCATTATGATAATCAAAGATTCTTCCCCCACCAAATCCCAGCCAAGAAGTTTCATCTAAAGTCTAAATGCTTCTTTAAGGTAAATACTTTGCCAAAAGAAGATTTAGAATAGTGATAGCTTATATGTGTCTTAGACTCCCTAGCTAAGTATATTGAATTTGTCTGGCCTGGCAAGAAAAGCTACTTTAGAAAATTAACAAAAAATTGAAATTGATCACTGGCAATTTCATCATGAAGACCACTTAAGAGGTCTCAGCTATTCCTCTGCTCCCTTGCTTGCATCAGCTCTTTGGAGACTCAGAATCCTGAGCTTCAAGGACTCAAGAGAGTATGTGGTCCAGGCTGTTTGTAGGCAACAAGGTATCATTATCCACCTCTTTTTTTAGTTGACAAGGCCCACAGAAATTGAGAGACTTGTCCAATGTCACACAAGTGATTAGTGACAGAGTGACAGAGGAGACTAGACCTAGATTTCCTGCCATATTATTTGTTTACTTCAAAGCATAGTTTGAAATGTTGAATTAAATCTATTCAGTGCTGATTAAAACCTTAATTATCTTAGAGGTTTTGTCTTTCATTTTGTATCCTGGTGGCAGTTACAATTGGCGGGACTGCTTCTCCTGAAGGGTCCCAGATTTGAAATCTGAGAACCATATGAGAACTAGTCAAGGAGGATGGAATTTTTCCTTCACTTTGAACTTCTTCATTTTCTCTGCTAAACTATGAGACTTTATTTACAAACCTTGAAGTAATGGTAATAGTGCAATGGAAATGTGGTGGTAATTATCCTCCAACATGAAGCACGCTGATTTCCCCTGGATTTCCCATTTTTTAACATGCACTTACCCTTTTGCTTTCAGAGACTATACATACTCTATTTAGCTTATATAGTTGTTTAGGGTTTATTCATATTGCTAGTGTTAGTATTTTTCTGGAGAGTATTAATATGATATCCTTATTCTGCCTGTGCGCAACTGAGCTTAGGAGGTGTTAAGTGGGTTGGTAAGATCACAGGGTTGGTTAGTGGTAGAAAGAGAGCACAGCCCACATTTTCTACTCTGCCCTAAGGGCAGGCACTGCTGCTGTTTTCACTCACTAAGTCACACACAGTTAATAAAATGCTTTTTGTAACCACAGACCGTATGATTCCACTTAGCTTAACGCAAAATCTTTCTTTTGATTTTGTGGTTTGATTTTGATTTGACATCAAATGTGGAAGCTTTCTGTAGAAATGATAGAAAACCAATAAGTGTTTTCAAACACCTTCCTCCCTTGTTACAGAAGTATACATTATAGAAAATGTGGCGATTATAGGAAAATAGACAAACTGAAATAAAAATAACTCCGGATTATGTAGAAATAACCAGCTACTATTAACTTTTAGGCTTATAAATTTCCAATTTTAAAATAATTTTCTCTATACATATTAAATTTAAAATATTTATGGAGCTCCAAAACATTTTTTTAAAAAGTTGTCTTCAAAGAGGACTTTGCTGTCAAGATTTTCAGAGAATGGTTACTGTAACCCAAAAAGCCAAGGAGTATCTCCTTAGATACGGAGAAAGCACTTGGCCAAGGATCTTAGACTGCAGTTACAAATATCCAAGTATTGCACTTTTTCAACTCAAAGGAAGTTTGACTTTCTGCATAAATTTGTTTTTCCTCTAATTGTAGAAAAGTTGAAAAAAATGGAAAAAAGCTCACTATCTTACCACTTAAAAGCCAATCATTGCTACCACTTATATACATATTCCTTGAAGTCTCTTTTCATATTTTTAGCAAACTTGTGATCATACTATTATATACAATTTTGCATCTTGAGTTTTAGCTCAACATTGAAACATATTTATTTCTTCTTGTTATGACATACTTTTATTATTATAATAAGTTTTACAATTATATCTCATATGATCATACCATAATTTAGTTAGCCATTGTCTACTTTTGAATTTTATATTATCTTAACTATATTATGATGAATATTTCTGTGTAAAAATCTCTCTCTCTTTGGAGGTGTATTTCCTGGTGATAGACTCTTTGAGAAAGAATTATATGTCAAAACTTTAATGAATATTTCTGAAGTTTTTGATACATTCTGAAAGTTGTTTTCTATTCGCGTCTTTTGGCAAAATCATTTTCAGCATCAGAAAGTGGGATGCTAATCTGAAATATGGGACAAATATATTTATAGAGTCATGGGGCAGAATATTTGGAATTGGACTATTCAAAGAAAACCATTTCTTCTAAATGTCGTGTTAACAGATAATAAATTATGGTTGCGTCTTGGAGAAAACTTTCTGAAAGATTAAGGAGGCATTAAATCCACGAATTCAGGTAAAGATATTTGTATATGTAAATGTCTCATCTCAGACATTTTATTTTAAAAAAATCAATAACTCAACCTGATCAAATGTACTTTAAAAAATATTTTGAATGAATTGGAGTACTATCGATTCTGTTTTTAAATGATATTTCTGTGTCATGTAAATGAGTATAAGGAAAACTTTATAACCTACAGCTCCTCCTCAGCCCTCTGTTCTCTCTTGTCTTATTCCATTTTGCTTAGTTTAAAACATTTCGGTGGATTCTGTTATCAAAGCATGATCCACTGAATGGGCAGCAGAAGTAGGATCAGAGTAACAGGAACTCAACCAGTATTTACGTAACTGTGCTGAATGTTTAGAATTAGACACAAACACTATTGATTGGGGCAATGGTATTTAACAAGTAAATATTAGGGAAAAACAACTGAGATCATTCTTACTAATGTATATTTCTGAAACAGATGTCTGAGACTAAAAATGATGAAGACAGTGGAACGAGTACTTCAGTAAGTAAAGGTGAGAGCTGGTGTGTACTTGGTATTAGACTGTGATGAGAGGGGCATGTGCCGAGTGTGGAAAGCAAACAACAGAGGTGAACAGCCAAAACAATCGCAGGGCTCTCCTCCCAGCAAAGGCCCACTGAGTGAGCTCTTGGTTTTCTACTCCCTAGTTCAGGACAGCTCCACTGCTTGAGCCAAGCCGTCAGAAGCAATGAATGACTGGTAGGTAGAACACAAGCGCTCTTTTCATTCCTCAGCACTGTCCCTTCACATTAACTTGCCTTTTGCACACTTTGCTGTTAGTGCTATGACAGGAAAGTGAGCTGATGTGACATCTTTTTCAATAACCTATAAGCAGTGATGTGCTGGTAAAGATTAACAACTGGCTGTCCCAAAATGTGCAATTTTTTAAAAATATTTTTTTAGTTGTTGATAGATCTTTATTTTATTTATTTATTGTTTACATGTGTTGCTGAGGATGGAACCCAGTGCCTCACGCATGCTAAGCAAGCGCTCTACCACTGAGCTACAGCCCCAACCCAAAATGTGCATGTTTTTATTAAAAGGATGTATATCATACAATTTACACAACTTATAAATAATAAAATGTATAATGTCTTTTGTTGTAAATTCTGTATAGACCACTGATTCACAGAAAGTTCTCTCCTTGAATTTTTTTTTTTTTGGTAGTACTAGGGATTTAATTCAGGGGAGCTCTACTTCTGAGCTATACCCCAGCTCTTTTTTTTTTAATTAATTTTTTTTTTCAGTTATAGATGGACACAATGTCTTTATTTTTATTTTATTGCTTTGTATGTGGTGCTGAGGATCAAACCCGGGCCTCATGCATGCGAGGCAAGCGCTCTACCGCTGAGCCACAATCCCAGCCCCACCCCAGCCCTTTTTATCATTTATTTTGAGACAGGGTCTCGCTAAGTTGCCCAAACTGGCCTCAAACTTGCAATCCTCCTGCCTTAGCCTCCCCAGCCTCTGAGATTACAAGTGTGTGCTATCATCCCCAGCCCTCTTCTTGATTTTTGCCAGACCTTTGCATCTTGAGCATGGCTGAAGTTGATGAACAAGTATTGTTCCAGTATGAATGTTGTTTTCCTCAAATGAAAGTGAAACAGATATTATGTTGGAACTTGGATGTCTATGATGTGAGTGGTTTCTTTGCTGAAATGGCTAATAGCTTTAGAATCCTGGAAGAACATTTCATTTTGGGAAGCTATTCACAATGTAGTAGCTTCAAGCATGAAATCTGAAATCTGCATTAGTAACATGTTCTCTGTCACTTATCTTAATCTTAGACAATCAACAAAACCATACATCAAACCCTGATCTTTTGTTTGCTGATTTTCCTGGTAACTCCTCAAAGCTGGTTTCAAGCTACCAACATGTCACTGAACACAGAATTAGGGAGAGATGTGCAGTAGCATACCCTTACATGTTATTTCCAACACCCAGATACAACAGACAAATGAATAGTTTCAAGAACATACAACATAATAAACTGTAGTACGATAATTGAAGCAATAGTTATTAAATAATTATTACCTTTTTTAGTGGATTGATTTAATTGTAAGTTTGTATGATTTTTCATAATGACTATGGGTAATCATCTCATGAAATTCCTGAAAATTTATCAGCTCTAGCGAGCTTGTCTGATCCAACACAAAGCACACCACTGCACAAAGATCCTTAGTTTTTGCTACCCACATCACCTTCATACACATACACACTTGAATCTTTGAGACTTCAAGACAAAAGGGGGAAAAGTTCTTCTCTGGAAAAGTTGGGAGACTTTCCCCTTTGTTCTTAATATTCTGGGGTCTGCAAAACTTCAAAAGTGACATATCAAGCATCTGTCTGAGCCTCTGGTCTTAGGAAGATGGGGTATGGTACTGTTAAGTGCAGTCAGCTGCCAGCAGTGCAGATGACTGGATAAAAGCAGTGACTTGACATTTGGCCCTTATGAGTGAGCCCACACATGCTGTAGGCTTCCTTGGCTAATGTGAAGTTACAGTAAACAACAGTGTGTCTAACTTGTTCATTTGTTTTCTTGGTTAGCAAGCAAAGAAAATTCTTATAAGCGACAAAACAAAGACGGTTCCTGGGACTTTTCTCAAATAATGAAAAAAACGAAACAGGGTCAACTTCCCCTGGTAACTGACTCAGAAGTGGCCTTGGTCAATGCCTATCTTGAACAAAGACGAGCCAGGCGCCATTCTCAACTCCATCAGGTGAATCAGACCCAGCATGACAGTGACACTACCGAGTGTGACAGTGAAGAATCTAACTCAGGAGCCTCCTCATGGAAAGAGAGTGAAAGTGAGCAGCGTCTATCCCCAACCAGTATTAAGAGGAGAAAAATAGCTCAGAGGCAACGAAATCTGGGAAATTACCAAATCAGAGAAAGGCCTTGCCTCCACTGTAAAGCCATGAGAACCAATGAATGGTTGACACGCCATTTCCTACAGAGCGCTTCAGTTTCAGTCCCCATGAAGGGAGACACTCCAGAGGAAAATGCTATGCCTGACATTAATCCCAAATTCAATAAATGTTGAGTTTTATCTTCACCTTACTTGAAGCCAAGTGAAAGAGATTAATAAAAATGAAAAATCACCAGAGCCCTAGATGAGGAGACTTGTACAATAAAGTTTCTCTACTATCAACAAAAACATACTTGGAACCCAAGAGGTAAAATTTCAGACAATTCTTTTTTTTTGAGAAAAGGCCAGTGAATTTGTTTATGGCACCATTAGAACCCTGAAAATCTGCATTCACTATGATTTTTCTTTTATTCAAAAGAGCACAGGACAGATATTTCATGTGTATTTTGCTTATGTCTATAATGCAAATAAGGAAGCTCTTTGAAAATAAATTTATGTTGAGAAACCATTTAAATTTATTCATATATTATGTTTATCTGACTGATGGAATGAACTAGAGGAAGCTGGTTAGAATAGCATTAGCCCATCCTCTCTAGGTTTCTATTTGCAAACAACTGTACCAGAGCTGTGTTTTCACAAGTATCTGCTAGAGGCTGTTGAGGAAGAGGAACTCAGGGACCTGAAAAAAATAACTGATTCCTAGAGTAAAGCCGGGAGGGGAGGCAGCATGACTCAGAAGGGTAGATGGATCATGGGCTGTACACAGCTGTTGTCCCAAGGGCATAATAGGTGCTAAAGAAAACATTTTTCTCATACTTGTTAAAATTATAAGGAAGATTTTACACAATGCTATGGCAATAGAGGTCAATAGGGATATAAATCAAGTTCAACTCCTAATACATCAAGGACAAATGGAGACTTATAGCCAAAGAACAGGATGGAGGGGATCAGTGGATATAAAGAGGATCAGGAGATTCCTGCTAAACTGACCTAACAGGGTTCTTGGTAAAGGCAGGTCAAGGATTTATACATCAAAGGTAGAAGTTGAAGCCAGGCAAAGTGGCACATGCCTATAGTCCCAGCACTTTGGGAGGCCGAGACAGGAGAATCGCGAGTTCAAAGCCAGCCTCAGAAACTATGAGGCACTAAGCAACTCAGTGAGACCCTGTCTCTACATAAAACACAAAATAGGGCTGGGGATGTGGCTCAGTGGTCAAGTACCCCTGAGTTCAATCCCTGGTGCCCCCTCCCCAAAAAGGGCTAGAGATGGGGATGGGACTCAGTGGTCAAGTACCCCTGAGTTCAATCCTCAGTACCAAAAAACAAAAACAAAAACAAAACAAAACAAAACAAAAGGTAGAAGTTGAAGAACTTGATCAGATAGGAAGTGTTATCTGATATTGGGGGATTCTCATTAATCTTAGCAAGATTTTTGCGAAACTAGTCTGGACCATGTGTGAGGCCCTGGGTTCAATCCCCAATACTGCAAAGAAAACAAATAAACAAACAAAAAATAAACCTGGGCTGAGCAGGCCAAAATTGAGGCCTTGTTAAGAATAGGGCTCAGAGGAGCCTGACCAAAGATTAGCCTTTGTCACAAATTAGCTGAAATTCACCCATGGTTCCAGTGAAGTGGGTTTGCCAGGCCTAGGTACATGGGTGGCCATTCTGGAGCTCATTCTTTGGGTGGTAGGACCACAGCTGGGATATAAAATAAGGCCCACATCTCAGAGGAGAAAGTCGATGAATACAAGATAAAACAGTAGGGATTGGTTATGGGGCTAGAGTTCAAAGAAGGGCTTAAATTTTAGGGAAGGACCTGGGTACTATATGTGGTCAAGACTGCAGCCCTAATAACTAAGGGCTGAGCCTTTAATGGGGGTGGGTACAGGGAAGGGACAGCTCAGAGACCAGAGAGCAGGGACTCTGGGCCTTGTCAGGAATCATTCCTAACAAGAGCAGATTCCTTAACCCATTACAACTATTGGGACTAGGGTACTAGAAGTCAGGACATGGGATGACATTTCTAAGCCAAGTTTGTAGAGCCTTTGTCTAATTCAGACTGTCTCAGTTTTGGAGTAGGGTTGAAGGCACAGGTGGGAAGCTATAAATATCAGGATTTGACTTAGCTAGTACACACTTGTAATTCCAGTCACTTAAAAGGCTGAGAGGCAGGAGAATCACAAGTTTGAGGCCAGTCTCAGCAACTTAGTGATACCCTCTCTATAAGTTCATTTTAAAAAAAGCAGAAGCAGGGAATATAGCTCAATGGTAGAATACCCTTGGGTTCAATCTCAAGTACCACCAAAAAAAGAAAACCAAGAGTGCAAGCACAAAGACTTTTGTTACCTACTTCGCCTCCTTCCCCGGGCAGAACTCACCATGTTCTTCCCTGTGTGCCAGAGTGCCTTGGGAAGTTCTCTAACTCAGCACCCTTAACATTTTGATGAATGTGTGTGTTTGCACATCTCTGTCGCCTATGTGTGTGTGAATATTCATCCACCCTTAAAAACAGAATCTGGGAGTTGTCACCCTTGTATCTCTGTAGCCTAGCACAGTACCAGACAACATGGCACATACATAATGCAGTTCAGTGAGTGCACAAAGGAATTCATGAACATAAAAGGGAAGACCTGGGGAAATAGAGGCAAAAGAATCAGAGCCGGATCCACAATCGAGTGAATAATTCCGGTATTTCCAGCTTGATGTGATCAAGATGCTTAACTTGCTTATGAAAGTAGGATCCCAATAAACCTCAAATGAACAAAAGAATGAAGTTTAAAATATAACAGTTGCAGAGGCAGAATTTGGACCTAAGTCATTTGGCTTCAAAAATCCAGACTCTTAATTACTATGATCTTAATCATTCTTCTCTGAAGATGGAATAGTACTGATTTCCAGGTAAGTTAATCAGCACTTTCTATGCAGTCATAAATAATGCCCAAACATATACAGCCTCGCCAGGACCTGTTCAAAAAGGAGGACAATGGCTATTTTCAAGATAATAAAATAAAGAATCATCCCCTGGGTGTTCTGCTTATAGACCTAGAAAATAAACCAATGACACTATTACCCAGTCAATTATGCCAAAGGCTGATACTTTCCCAGGTTTCATAGATGGGCCCAGGACAGGCCATGGTTGAGGGGTAAGAGATGGCTGCCTATAGGAAGAAGGAATAGAGGTTGGTTCAGTATTGTGGGATTATAAATTCTATTAATATGAGAGAATTAATCAGGATAATCTGTGAGGAAATTAAACCAAAAACAGAGGCTAATGTGGGTGGGAGGACATCCAAAACCAGAGAGTAGTACTGAATCAAAAGAATGAGACACAATTCACAATAGCTAAGCTATGGAACCAACCTAGGTGCCCTTCAACAGATGAATGAATAAAGAAAATGTAGTATATATACACAATGGAGTATTACTCAGCACTAAAGAAGAATAAAATTATGGTATTTGCTGGCAAATGGATGGAACTGGAGACTATCATGCTAAATGAAATAAGCCAATCCCCCCAAAACCAAAGGCCAAATATTCTTTCTGATATGTGGATGTAATAAGTGATGGGGAGGGAAGAATAGAAGTTCATTGGATTAGACAAAGGGGAATGAAGGGAAGGAAGGGGGATGGGAATAGGAGATGGTAGAATGAATCAGACATAACTTTTCTGTGTTCATATATGAGTACATGACCAGTGTAACTCCATATTATACAACTACAAGAATGGGAAGTTATACTCCATGTGTTTTATAATATGTCAAAATACAGTCTACTGTCATGTATAACTTAAAAGAACAAATTTAAAAAAAAAAAAAGAATGTGATATGGTAGGACAAGGAGCAAAAGGATGGCCAGGTGGCTTGGGACTGGATTAATGAGTGAGATACACAACTGATGAGGTAAGAGCTGGCTCATGAAACCCAGGCTGCAGACACTGGCCATGGCCAGATGTTGCTGTTGTGCAGAACATTGTGTGGCCTCTCAGCATGGGGCTCCTGGGCTGTATGATGGTGTCCTCATTAGTCTTTGCTTGCTTGATGGGATAAACTAGATCTTCTCTGGTTTTAAAGGCTGAAACCAATCACCTAATTGGATGGCTACCTTGAGGAAAGGCATGAGATTCTTGGGCCTGCCTTCATCTTTGGCCCATCCACTCAGGTAAGTGTCCAAATTGATGTCTATGACAATGCTCATCTATGTCAAGTACCAGGAACTGGGGATGCAGGGAACTGGGGATGCAGGGAAGCATTCAACTAAGATGGATGCAGTGAAGAAAGAGGTATTTGTAGAGAGGAGGAAATAAAGAGGCTGGGAACATAGGCTCCAGGGTAGACAGCCTCAAACTCTGAACAAGTTTGGAGGCTATGGTTTTGACAGGAGGAAAGATGAGCATATAGTAGGTTAAACCTAAATAAGAGCAACAATAACAACATCGATATTAGGGAGCACTTAGAGAATGCTAGCCTATGCCAGGCACATGGGCAAGCCTTTTAGGAAGATTTTTTATCCCTCACAAGCCTGCAAGATACGTATTATCCCAAAGTGATGGGTGATGAAACTGAGGATAACCCAAAGTTATACAGCTGGTAAATGTGTGGGGAATGGGGTTGACCACAATTTTTTCCCCCATGATCCTACATTATCCATGTTCTTTTTTTTTTAATATTTTTTTAGTTATAGATGGACACAATGTCTTTATTTTATTGCTTTGTATGTGGTGCTGAGGATCTAACCCAGAGCCTCACGCATGCGAGGCAAGCGCTCTGCCGAGCTACAATCCCAGCCCCTATCCATGTTCTTAATGGAGAGTGATTAGATTAAAAACTTGGGACACCAAATATCAAACCCAATCCAAATAGTACAGAGAAAGACTGTCAATGGAAAATACAGCCAAGGGAAACTGAGCAGAGATAGGAGCAGTTTGGAAGGGAATTGGGGAGTGTTTTCTCTGTTTGGAAGAGAGGCCTTATAGCATCCACTTGCCTCATCTGCAGCGGTAAAGCCTGGCCAGCCTAAGAGAAAAGGGGCAAATGGTGACTGAGCTGGAAGGGTTGACGAGTGGAGAAATGAACTTTGTATGGAACATTGAGAAACTAGAGGCAGTAGTGGCTAGAGCAGTGAGGTCAACAGCCAAGGGTTTGAGAGAAGGAGAATGAGGACAAGATCTGGTTTTAGAAAGGGCAGGGAGCTGGCTGCCCTGTGCCATCCTAGGGCAGGTGTTTACTGCAGGCTCTGCACCAACCTGCATAAAATAAAGAAAAGGAGATAGCAAGTACAGCCCTCCCGCACCACACCTTCTGTCATGAAGCAATCTATCGCCCAACATTTCTGGAGTGGTATTTTCAAAATGGCAACCCATAATAGCGGTTCCTCCCTTATGCCTGGTTTTCTAGTCCTTGGTCTGAGTTGCCCCTGGTCAACCTCAAATACCAAACCCTATATATACAGTACAATAAGATATTTTGAGAGAGACCCCACCCATATAACTTTTATTATAGTATAATTCTTGTTTTATCATTATTGTTGTTAATTTCTTATAGTGCCTAATTTTTGAATGAAGCTTTATTATAGGTATAGGTATAGGAAAAATCATAGTATGTATAGGGCTCCGTACTATCTATGATTACAGACATTCACTGGGGGTCTTAGAATGTATCTCCTGTGGATAAGGAGGTCTACTGTAATAGATCACAAAATCAGTTTAGTAGATTTTGACTAGCACTTATCAAAAAATAAATACTCCTGTAATCCCAGCACTTTGGGAGGCTGAGATAGGAGAACTGCTAGTTCAAAGCCAGCCTCAGCAACAGCGAGGTGCTAAGCAACTCAGTGAGACCCTGTCTCTACAAAAAACACAAAAAATAGGGCTGAGGATGTGGCTCAGTGGTCGAGTACCCCTGAGTTCAATCCTCCTATCAAAAAAATAAATAAATAAATAAATAAACAAACAAACAAATAAGTAAATAGAAGGGCTGGGGATGTAGCTCAGTTGGTAGAGTGCTTGCCTCACATACACAAAGCCCTGAGTTCAATCCCCAGCACTACGGGGGGGGGGGGGGGGGGCAGAAAATAATAGCTTTGCACAAATAAGGCAATTGTTTTGTTTTTGGAACTGGGGATTTAACACCAGGAGTGTTACCACTGAGTCACATCCCTAGCCCTTTTCTTTCTTTCTGTTTATTTTGAGACAGTACCAAGGCCCTAAATTGCTTAGGGCCTCTGTAATTTGCTGAAGCTAATCTTGATCTTGGGATCCTCTTGCCTCAGTCTCCTGAGCTCTTGGGATTACAAGGGTGTGCTACCACACCCAGCAAGGGAATTGTTTTTGCTTCAGTGTGTATGCCCTGAGTTGCAGTACAAAATGTGTTTCTTGGAACTGGGGAAGGTAGCACACGCCTGTAATCCCTGCACTTTGGGAGGCTGAGACAGGAGAATTGTGAGTTCAAAGCCAGCCTCAGCAACAGCGAGGCACTAAGCAACTCAGTGAGACCCTGTCTCTACATAAAACACAAAATAGGGCTGGGGATGTGGTTCAGTGGTTGAGTGTCCCTGAGTTCAATCTCTGGTACCAAAAAAAAAAAAAAAATGTGTTTCTTAACGTTGATAAACTGAAACACAAAAGTCACTGCGGTAGAGTTGTTTTCTTTGGAGATTTTCACCCATTATCCAGCTATACCATTGAATTAGTGAAAGCAATTGTTTCTCCATGCATTCCTGATTGTCATACACTAGTATTCAGTAAATCCTTACCCACTCTGTAGGATGGACCAACCTTCTAAGATAGTGAAAGCTTAAATTAAATTATATTACTTTAAAAGAGCTTCAGGTTTGTTATTTTCAAATATAGTAAGTGGAAGCAAGCTAACCAACTGGCCTGGTACACAGGGGTGAGTTTTGCCTTGGTGAATAGACAAGAGTAATTTGTAATTGACATTTCAAAGAAGCCTAAGAAACAGGCCAGCCTTTGTTTAAATCATAATTACCCTGTTTGTATGTAAAAGGATACTTCTAAAGCTTTTCAAAACAACTGGTTCTTTTAAGTAGATAATTATTCCCCTTCCAATCTTGTTTATGCTATTCAGAACTTCAGTGAACTCTTTTTTTTCCATAGATAGTACAAAGGTTAACTTCAGCCAGCCCTTCCTCAAATTATCACAAATTCCCAATTAGTGAATTCTAAACAGGGTTTCCCTGTAACAATATGCCAAAGACTGGTATGATGTGTTCTTTATTGCATTGAATAGCATCTGACAGGTTTCCAAGTACCGGGCCACCTGGATATTCTCTATCTGTCAGGAACATGTGGTCACAGAGGTGGATGAGAGGGTAAGGGGGAAACTCGAATCAGGCACACACATTCAGGGAGGTGAAGGAAGACAAAATGTGGAAAATGCCTTTTTAAAAAAATAGTGTCTATTACATATCAACTGAATATTAAATTATACTTTATTTTTTTGGTGTAAAGAAGAGCTGCATTTAATATCTAAATTTAACAAAGCTACAGATGAAAATAGAAACCTGAGCTTTTTAAATAGTAGACTGGAAGTTATTAGAGAAACCCAGGGAAGTTGACAAGAGAAAGCTGAATTGCATATAAAACGAAATTTATCCTTTTTTGAAGAACTTATTCCATTTCTTTCTTTCTTTTCTTTTTTCCTCCCTCCCTTCCTTCCTTCTTTCTCTCTTACTCTTTCTTTCTGTGCTGGGTATCTATCCCATGGCCATGTGCATGCTAAGCACATCTCCTACTACTGAGCTACGCCTTCATCTCTCGAACGATTTATTCATAAAAAGAAATGCATGAAATACTTTGTTTAAGCAAAAATTTTGTAAACCTGGCCACTACCATTTTCCAGTTCTTATCTCTTATCTTCTAAGCTTGGCCCCTCTCTCAGACGGTTCCTTACACTACCTTATTACAGAGGCCTGCTGTCTATAATCGTCTTTGTTTATTAGGGTCCTCTGTCACCATAAAGTTTCATGTGTTCAAACTCTTGATTTAGCAGTGAGAACGCCAGGCAGGGAGCCATCTCTGCTACTAATTAGTTTAAATCAAAAGGGGGAAACAGGGAGATGAAAACCAGGTTCCAGTGGAAGGGTCTATGGCCAGGGTTAGTAAGACTGACTGGCAGGTCTGAGAATTGAGCAAGAGACAAAAGGGCTTGGAGAAATGCTACTTAGGGCCAGAATACTTGTCTCTTTTCTCTGATTGCATCCCTTCATATACAGATAGGGTCTGTGTAACATCATCCCCCCCCCCCCCCACCGCCCATGGATTATTTTCCTTCCTTTCATTCTAGCATATCCTCATTTTGTGCCATTTCTACCCCTCTCTTACATGACTTAGAGTTAGGTTCTTACTGCCCGAAGGCAGTCATGGTGGTATCAATTCCCCTTGTCTATGAGGAGCATGTCATCTCGTTCCAGGAAAGAAAGTTCACTGGTGGGGAATTCTTTGAAAGTTTTCTTTAGTATTAAAAAAGACACACAGAGAGAAGAAACGACCTGTCTTCTTTTGCTAAGTGTCTCCAAGTGTGCACATCATGGTTGTAACTGTGACAGCTAGCTTGTGTTCTTGACGGCATTAATCTGAATGTGACAGAGTGGCACTATGGAAAAGACTAGGTCCCGAGCTACCGAATTAATTAACAACTTCTGGAACCATTATATTTTTCAACTTCTTGTAGGCAAGTCACTCTGTTGTTTAAGCATTATCTGTTAGTTTCCCTGTTACCTGCAGCTGGCACAGGGTCTTTGTGATCTTGTCCATTATGATTTCTAGAGCAGCTCCTTTTACCTAGAAGGTGCTCTATAGCACCTAAGTTGTCAACACATAAAGTGTACATATAGTCATCCTTCTGTTTCCACAGAGGATTGGTCCCAGGATGCCTTTGGATACCAAAATCTATGGATGCTCAAGTCCCTTGTAGAAAATAGCAAGTCTACACAATCCTCCCTTATACTCGATCTCTAGATTACTTGCAATAGTTAGTACTATGTAAAAGCTACTAAATAGTTGTTATGCTGCATTGCTTAGAGAATAATGACAAGAAGAAAAGTCTGAACATGTTCACTATGGGTAAAATACCCCTCCCCCCGTACTTTCTGGGTTGGTTAAACCTGCAGATGTAGCACCCACCAATAACTGACTGACTGTACTCCTTCAATGGAGGCCTGGAGCTTTGACTATGGTGGTGATGATGGTGAATTATTCACAGCTGAGAAAGGTCTGTCATAAAGATTTTGACCTTTTTGTGTTGACTGCTTCATCCCTTTTCTTGTTCAGGAGCCTCTTCATCCCCTCATTTTCATAACTTGGGAGAGTGGGATCCTGCCCACTCCCACCCCACTTTACCTTGACCAGGCATGGATGGCAACAGAACTTTCTTCCAATCTCAGGCCCTTCGTGAGAATTTGAACATTGGACCAGGAAAGAGATTAGTTTCTCTTTGGCTGACTGGACCTACAATAGGTCTTGGGGTGGGAGGTCACATTACCCTCCTGGTAGATTAAGAACCAGAGGACGCTGGTTATAAGTGCAAGAAAATCATGAAACAGAAAAGGGTAGAGTTTTGGTGGTTTTCAAATCCCAGTTCCAGTTCCTCCCAAAGCCTGTTACCCACTCATAGATGCCATGACACTTCACTAGAGGTTCTAATAATAAGTTCCCCCTTTTACTTATGCTAGCTCAATGGTTCTCTATTACTGGAAACCAAAGGAATTCTTAAAGCGATGGTGTGCTGGTAACTGTTTAACAATCTGCTCTGATTGTTAACAGCTCTGATTTTGTAGCACTTGCTGATTTGCATGATATAAATACTCCCACTATTGCTGATCTCAAGCTACCAAAGTGGCATCACTGAATGTGGAGTTGGGAAGCGATGAGCCACTGGCTCTGGCGAGCTGATCTGGAGCTGATCTGAGCTGGCTGCAGCACACCTCAGCCAAGAATACAACACAAAACACACTTCTCAGTTATGTGGGAAGTTCAGGGACACATACTGATGACTGCTGAGTTAGGAATTCTGGCATACAAATCTTTTAATTAGTTTCAAATGTGCAACATCTTAGGGCTTGGGGAGTAGAGGATGTAGGATTAAGCTTTTAAATCATATTGAAAAAATGCTTTTTTTGTATAATAATGCTTTTGTGTGTATTGGGAATTGGAGGAGGGTAGAGAGTTCGGGTTGAGGAAGGGAAAGAAGCTAAGAGTGCCATTGGGGAGGTGCAGAAGGTGACCATAGTGAAGGCAGGCTCCAAGCCTGGACAAAAAAGAGAGGGTCAATTTCCAGGTAAGGAGCGGCATTCTGGGGTACCTCGTACCCCAGGAAACCACACCAAAAGAACTGAATAAGGTCATTGAGCCATCTCATGTAAAATTACCTAACCTGCTTTGCTTTTGTCTGAAGTTTCTCTCAGGAGAAAAAAGCCCTTGATTGTACAATTAGAGATAAGAAGATATAAAACATAAATCAGAGGTGGAGTAATATTTTTATTGTGAATGGAGACAAATAATCAATAAGCAAGAGTCAAGTGGCTGGTAGCAGATCCTTCCTGGCTATGATGAGGGGAGGTTGGAGGGAATGGGGAAAGATGGTGTCAGGGCCTTACGGAGCCCCTCCCTACCAGCCACTGTCATGCATCCACTTCTCTGGTGGAAAGCCAGTGTCTTCAAATGAACTTTTCAGAAGCCGAACCCTCCTCAAATTTAAGATCAGCCTCAAAGGTCAACCTGTAACATTTTCTATGGCTCTCCCAGGAAAGCTGGTTCCCACAGTTCAGACTTGCACTCGTACAGGTCACATTTTAACGCAGCAAATGGCAATTCCTCCTTTCACATGTTTGATGTTCAAATGACGGGAGTTTTTGGACATTATACATTGACACTGTGGAACTGCCAGAATTTGGATTTCTGTACTTGAACTCATGAACAACTATTTCAAATGACTACATCGTTTAGTTTCAACTACACGAATATCTATGTGCACTGGGATTTGTACATCTATTTGAATACTTAGTCCTTGACATTTATACATGGAAAAATGAATGTGTTGATGTTAGTGATAAGAAGAATAGACTTATAAACTTGGTTCACTTGAGACAAAGCTGGAAATCATTAGACATGCTGGAAGGGTGCATTTTAGCAGCCGTCACATATTTGGACTTAAGCCTGTTGACACTATTCATTTGTGGGAGGAAAAAGGACAAAATTCAAGAACACATAAAATGCTGAAAAACATATTCTGAAGACTACATCTGAAAGATGATGTGCACTAATTTCTTATATGAAAATTAATTCCAGGTGGAAGAAAAGTGAGAGATAAAAATAGGAAAAACATAAATATACTAGGAAAAAAAAGCCTACTAGTAAAATGTTTCTTATCCTAACTCAAAATTAGGGAAGAATTTTCCAAGTGCAATACAAATAAAATCCAGAAGCTTTAAAGAAAAAGACTGATATTTTTGACTGCATAAAAATATTTAAACTTCAGGAGGCGGGTGGAGGAGGGAGGGAGAGAGAGAGAGGAAGAGAGAAATACAGGAAAAAGACAAAGTGGAAAAATTTTTGGAACACAAAATTAGATTAGGGCAAGCCTTATTTTCTCTAACATATTCACAGTTATACAAATAAGATAAAACCAAATAAATTAGTAGAAAAATGGTGAGACTATATGAATAGAAAGTTCATAGAATGAATTCCAAATGACCAATAAATACATTATAAAGAGCTCAACTTCACAAAATAGAAGTCCAAAAGAAAACAATGAAACATTTTTCATATTTTAAATCAATGTAGGTCCAATTTTATATGACAGCAGCATTAGGAGGATGTGGGAAGCAGGCTCTTTGAAAAGCAATACTGATGGAAAAGAAAATTGCTATTATTTTTTTGGAAGGCAATCTGGGCATATTAAAAATATTCACATTTGATGACCAGAAATTTCATTATAAGGAATTTGTCCAACAGAAATATCCTGTCAGATGCACAAAAAATATAGATATACACTTAAGGATATTCGCTACAGTATTTTCTGTACTTAGGTTTCCAGTTTTCCAGAATCTCCTTTTCAAGAATGACATTTTTATTGTGCTGTTTTCTGATTAGAAGCACCTATGCACCTTCTAAGATATTCAAATAACATTGTTATGTTAAAGTAGGAAGAAAATCCTACCACCCAAGATAATTACTACTAATAATTCCATGTGTATTATTTCTAGACCATTTTTGTGCATAAACACATGGAATAATTGGAACTCTTGCTTTCCAAACGTAGGAATCAAACAAATTCAGATAAATATTTTCAGATATTTTTTCCTCATCCAAACCTTTGTTATCTGCTATCTGAAACTTAGAAACTGAGCATATGGGGAAAACCAAATACCCTTTGCTACCTGAATTCACTACTCAAACTTTAACTCTTATTGTCTCAACTTGGAAATAAATACATAATTTTACAAATATTTTTCTCTTATGAAAGTTAAGTTGTAACATATGCTATTTGTTTGATTATAGATATATTTTAGAGATCATTCCCTCTTAGTTCATAAAAATCTATTCCTTCCTCTCTTTCTCTCTCTCTCTCCCTTCCTTCCTTCCTTCCTTCCTTCCTTCCTTCCTTCCTTCCTTCCTTTCTTTCTTTCATTCATTCTTTCTTTCTTCCTTTTTTCCTTCCTTCCTTCCTTTCTTTCTTTCTTTCTTTCTTTCTTTCCTCCTTCCTTCCTCCCTCCCTCCCTCCCCCCCTCTTTCTTTCTTTCCTCCTTTCTCCCTCCCTCCCCCTTCCTCTTTCTTTCTTTCTTTCTTTCTTTCTTTCTTTCTTTCTTTCTTTCTTTCTTTCTTTCTTCCTTCCTTCCTTCCTTCCTTCCTTTCTCTCTCTCTCTCTCGCTCTCTCTTTCTTTCTTTCTTTTTTCAGTGATAGTGATTGAATCCAGGGCCTTGTACATGCTAGACAAGTGTTCCACTACTGAGCTATAATATCCCTGGTCCCTCATTTCTTATTAATGACTGCTTAGTACTCCATCATACAATTCAAGTGTCCTTATTCAAAATGTTTGGGATCCAAAGTATTTAATATTTTGGATCTTTCTTTTTCAGATTCTGGAATATTTGCAAATATATAATAAGATGTATCAGAGACAAGCAGGAGATTTATTTCTTTCATATTCAATTTATGTACATGAACTGAAGGTAATTTTATACCATATTTTAAATAATTTTGTGCAGTGAAACAATGTCATGGTATGGCATTTTTCACTTGAAGCAACATCATGTTGGTGCTCAAAAAGTTTTGAATTTTGGGACATTTTAGATTTTGAGTTTTTGGAAAAGGGATACTCAACCTATATAGCTACATCCTAACTTATCAACCAGTTTCTTATAAACAACATTCATTGGTAAGCTAAAAAAAGAAAATAAAATATAGACTGGTTAACCTATATTCAGAAATAAAGCTAAAAAAAGTTCTAAAAAAACCCCCTTTTTTTTCTAAAAAATGTTCTAATGGAATATATATCCAACTATTAACTACCATCAGAGGTACAAATTCAGTCAGAGAGAAGGACAATAGTTTAAAAAAAACTTATATTTTTCAGTAAATGTTTGTATGTTTTTATTATAAGAATAGTATTTTAGAAGTAGAAAAATAAGCCAGGCACAGTGGCACATGCTCATAATCCTAGCTGCTCGGGAGGCTGAGGCAGGAGGAGCATGAGTTCAAAGCCAGCCTCTGCAACTTAGTGAGGCCCTAAGTAAGTCAGCAACACCCTGTCTCTAAATAAAAAATATAAAAAAGGGCTGGAGATGTGTCTAAGTAGTTAAGTGCCCCTGGGTTCAATTTCTGGTACAAAAAAAAAGTAGAAAAATAAATATAAAACATATACATGGGAATTGTCAAAGAACAAAATTTCAACAAATTGAGTATAGGGATTGAATTGGCTTATTTTAACAATTCATGGATTGGGCAGCATCCTATCTGTGAAACAGGTGCTCCAGGGAGTTGAGCAGAGAGAGTGGAATTCACACCAGGGAAAGAATAAGGCTAAAGAGAACAAAAAGTGGAATGGTGATTTCAAAGTTACTTTTGCTTCCAGGGTTAAAGCAGTGGGGTCTTCTTTATCATGGTGGCTCAGGTTGACTGGGTGCATTTGTATTGGTTGCCATGGATTTCCTGTTTTTTGTTTTTGTTTTTGTTTTTTTAAACTGGCTCTTTCCTAAGTTCAGTTTGATTATATGGCATGTAGCATTAGTGACTCCATTCTGGTGTGGTCTGCTCTGTTGGGGCCTGGTATAGGGCCTCCATCCAAAATAATAGCTTCCCATAAATTTTATTTAACACTATGTACCCAAATGTTCTTTGTAATATTACTTTTGAAATAGTGAAAAATTAGGTGTCATAAATAAGGAATTGGTTAAGTACATTATAGTATATCCATACAGTGGAATATAATTCAGCTCTTCTCAAAATACAGTATGATACCACACTCAGAAATATAACCTTTAATATGTTTTTATATAGATCCAACTGTTTATTAAATCTAGGGATACCTTATCTTTCTGAATTACTTTTATAGTGCTTTAATCATTAATAAGAAGCATGAATTACTTTGAAATTGGAATAAAGGTTATTATTTAATGCATGTTGAACTTTTTTTATAGCTTTTTTTTTCTTGTTGAGTGTTCCAATCTTTTTCATTTAATTAATTAATTATCTGTTTATTTATTTATTCTATTTAGGTTTACATGATAGCAGAGTGCAATTTGATTCATTGTACACAGATGAAGGATAACATTTCATTTCTCTGGTTGTATGTGATGTAGAATCACAACATACATGCAGTCATACATAAAGCTAGGGCTATGATGTCCATCATATTCCACCACTTTTACTGTCCCCAAACCCCCTCCCTCCTTCCACCCCTGTGAACAGAGTTCCTTCATTGTTTCCGTGTCTTCCCCCCTATTATGGATCAGCATCCACTTATCAATGAGTACTTTTTATAGTTCTTGAGAAGCTATCTCACCCTATTATATCAGGTAACCATACTGCAATTTTTACACATTAGACTTTTCTACACATTTCCAAGAACTTATGTATGATGTTAGGAGACTGTTTATTTAGACATCATTTTCCCCCCTCTAGACTAGGGCTGCCCAATAGAAATTTATTACAAGTCACATATGTAATTTAAAAATTTCTAGTAACTACATTAAAGAAGGTAACAGGTGTCATTAACAATATATCTTATTAATACAATATGTCCCCAATATTGTCATTTCTACATGAAATGTATACAAAAATTATTGAGCTATTTCACATTCTAATTTCCATACTAAGTACTTAAAAATCTGTCGTGTATTTTGCATGTACAACACACTTCAATTTGACTGCTGAATTTTTAACACTTAAAATGTTTGCTGCCCTGACAAAACAATAAAATGTGTTTAAAGGAAAGATATTTTACACTGTTTAAATTTTGAAACTTATGTTAAAATTAGTTAAGATCAAAGTTTAAAAAATTAGTTGCCAAGACTAGTCATATTTCACCAGCTCAATATCCACACATGGTGTAGTTGTTGGCTACAGCACTGACAGTGCTGGTCTAGACATTAAGCTGTAGGCAGAAAAAAATATGTCTTGATCCTCTTGGAGGACCATTCTTACTGCCACACAGTAGAAATTCCACAAATGAGAAATCCATTCATGGGTCTTGGAGAGGAGTCAAGAATGAGAAATTGGGCTGGGGTTGTGGCTCAGTGGTAGAGTGCTTGCCTAGCATGTGTGACGCACTGGGTTCAATCTTCAGCACCATATAAAAATAAAGTTATAATGTCTATCTGCTGCTAAAATATTTTTAATAAAAGAGAGAGAGAGAAACTGATAAAGAAAGAGAAGGGTGAAAAGACAAATCTTCACATCAGGGTATTGGGTGGCCTTGTTTACCTCCTCCTGGGGTAGTACAAATGGTTGTATATAAAGCTCTTTTGAGCTGGTCATTGCAAACAGCAAATGAGTAAATGATTTGTGGAGGGAATCCATTTGTTCTTCCCAATTGATCTAATAATAAAAAAGAATTTGTGTAATGGACTTTTCCCCCAGTCATTTTATATTTAATGATGTGGCAATAATTCAAAATATGAAAAATTGGTTCCCTTTAAAGAGGATGACACCATGATGGTCTCATACAAACATGATCAAAGACAATGAGAAGACTGGATTCCAAAGGGCATGGCAGGTAAGAATGCTTCATGGCTCACAGATTTATTTGTTTGTTTATTTATTCTAATTAGGTATACATGATAGCAGAATGCATTTTGATTCATTGTACACAAATGGAGCACTTTTCATTTCTCTGGTTGTACACAATATAGAGTTGCATCATATATGCAATTATATATGTACCTAGGGTAATGATGTCCATGTCATTCCACCATCTTTCCTGCCCCCACACCCCCTCTCCTCCTTTCCCTCCCTTTTGCCCAAAGTTCCTCCATTCTTCCTATGAACTCCACTCCTCTCATTATGGATCAGCATCCACTTATCAGAGAGAACATCTGGCTTTTGGTTTTTTGGGATTGGCTTACTTGGCTTAGCATGATATTATCCAACTCCATCCTATCTGCAAATGTCATAATTTTATTCTCTTTTATTGCTGAGTAAAATTCCATTGTGTATATATACCACAGTTTCTTTATCCAGTCATATAGGTTGGTTCCATAGTTTAGCTATTGTGAATTGAGCTGCTATAAACATTGATGTGGCTGCATCACAGATTTGACACATTTGGTTAAGGATTCTCCAAAACGGAGCAGCGACAGAAAAGACATGAAATTTGAGGGATTCTCAGAGAACAGGGTGAGGTTGCTGGGTCATGAGCTCCTTGAAGCATTTCTTGATGGTGATTCAGGGTCGTGAGTATTTGTCATCTGGGGAGAACTGAACAGGATGGGCTGAGCAGGTCTGCTGTCCTATAGGGTCAAATTTCTTCAGTGTATCGACCTGATCTCTTTGCTCCTTGAGGTTATAACTGGGGAAACAGGGCCACACTTAAACCTGAGGCTCCAAGTCCGTCTTCAGCTCGTGTTTGTCAATTTTCTTCCTGTAATGGACTTTTAAGCTTAAGCAATGACAAAGGCTGTCTTTAGAAGGCAGGAGCCCAATGTAAACTGGGACCTGATGGTTTGACAGTGGTTGTCTGCTGGTGGCAGAAGGGGGCAGCAGAGAGCTGCCAGGGTGGTAAACTGGGAACCCCAAATAATGGGTGGGTGGAAAAAGAGTCTTAGGGGGAACCCAAATTAGGAACTCAGGGGTGAAAAGGAAAGCCAGGCTAGAAAGCACAATGTTAGGAAAGAAGTCTGATCAGCGATAGGATCAAGGTCTAGGGAAAGATGCTGGAGTCTGTGGTTCCCCCATATCACATGAGTAGGGAATTTGGTCTTTTTTTTTTTTTCCTTTCTACTTAAATTATAAGAAAAATGAAAAAAATCAAAATTATTGTTCACTACATAGAAGTTTTGGTAATTTGTATAGCTGAATCTGTTAACTTTTTTTTATTTTTTATTTTTTATTATTTTTTTTAAATATTCTTTTTTTATATTTATTTTTTAGTTGTAGGTGGACAGAATATCTTTATTTTATTTTTATGTGGTGCTGAGGATCGAACCCAGTGCCTCACGCGTGCCAGGCGAGCACGCTACCACTGAGCCATAACCCCAGTCCCTCTGTTAACTTTTTAGTCTATTTCTTTGCAATATAATCATTTTGAATACCTGTTTTGTAAGGTAAGATGCTTTTAAAAAATCTTAATATTCTGTGAACTTTTTTTGTGTCTTTATATTTTTATATACATCTTTCTTTCTTTTGGTGCTGGGGATTGAATCCAGGGCCTCGTGCATGCTAAGCATGTGTTTTGCCCCTGAGCTATACCACCAGCCCTGCATACATCATTTTTAAATGTCATTTCATTTTTGGTTGATGTGGATTTGCTTTACTTGATTTGTGCCAATTAGAAGACACTGGGGTTTTTCTCATTTTTCATCAATTTATTTTTTAATTTTTATTTTTTTACTTATATTTTTATTTTTTATGTGGTGCTGAGGATTGAACCCAGTGCCTCACCCACACTAGGTGAGCGATCTACCGCTGAGCCACAACCCCAGCTCTTTCATCATGTTAAATAATAAAAATTCTAGATAAATCTTTATGTGTATCCATGATGATTTACTTAGAATAAATTCCTCAAAAGTAGAATGGTGTTCTGTAAATTTTTGGATTTAAATTGCCAAATCTCATTCCTGGAAAGGCTGTAACAATGTACACTCTTCCCCTAGAGCTCATTTTCTTAACTTTCACTGGGTAATTTTTTATTCATATATTTAATTTTTTTTTTTTTTGGGTACAGGGTATTGAACTCAGGGTTTTGTGCATGCTAGGTAAGCGCTCTACCAAGTTTCATCTTCAGACCTGGATAATATTTTTTTAAGAAACCAACTTACCACAGCAAAAAATTAAAAAATTAAAAAATTAAAACAAACAAAACCAGCCAACCCCAATAACTTTGTTGATCTGATTGGTTTAAAAAATAGAATCTCATTTTTAAAAATAAGATTTGTTTTATTATTATAAATGTTGACTTTTTTTCTTTCTTTTTTTGTGTGTGGTGCTGGGATGGAACCCAGGGGCTTATGCACCCCATGCAAGCACTCTACCATTGAGCTACTCCACTATTTTTTTAAAAAAATATTTATTCTCTTAGTTGTAGGTGGACAGAATATCTTTATTTTATTTTTATGTGGTGCTGAGGATTGAACCTAGTGCCTCACACATGCTAGGCGAGCATGCTGCCACTGAGCCATAACTCCAGCCCCTACTCCCCTATTTTTGAACTTATTTTTTTAAGTTTGGGCACATCTGTGTGGGTATGTGGGTGTGTCTTGCCTATTTTTGCCATTATCCATTTTCTGCAAGGTATTTTCCTATATAGTTAGTGAGTGCTCTTTACATAGTAAGGATATTAACTCTTTTTCCATACTGCAATTATTTCCCCTGTACATTGTTTGCCTTTTCAATGATTTTTGCAGGTGGTTTCCCAGAAAGTTTCATCTTTTTAAATAAACTTTCTATTTGGGGATCATATTTGGAATAATTTTAGATTTACAGAAAAGTTGCCAAGTTAGTAGAGTCCTGCCGTATACCCATGTACCTCACCTAGATTCTCCTGACATTAACAGCTTATGTAACCATGGTACATTTGTCAAAACCAAGAAATCCCATAAGGTGCCTTGTTTTAAAGGTGCTGCAGAAAATCGAGCAACTCTGATACAACCTTCATCTTCCTATGATGGAAAATTTTGCTTAGGGTTTGGTTGATTGAAATTTGGAGCCTACTTTCCCCATCTGAGAAACCATAATTTTGTATATTTCCCAGTCAAAGCACCAAAGTCTATTTAATTCATAATGTTCTGAAAGTTCTGATTAATAGTTTATTAATTGTGGTGTAGAATTCATTTTACTATGAATAACCATGTTTCTGCAGGCAAACACATCCATAATTTTGGTTTCAAAAAGCTTTGGTGTCTGGAAACTGTGCTGAAGGATTTAATTTGTAGTTGTGTTCCCTCCAGTCCCATATAGCATCCTTCTGGCCCTGCAGTTAGGCTATCTTACCTTCTGGGGTTAAAGGGCAAAAACGAAGAAGTGTGCCTAACATCATCCTCATAGGGAGTAACATGCCATTAGAGCACTTTTCCAAAGAGAGCTATCATCTTTCTTTTTCTAAATTACAGCTTCCCTAGAGACGGGTTGATAAAGAAGCATTTGGTCTAAAATGGTCTTTTCCTAGAGCCGAGTAGAATTACCTGGACTAATTGGGCACTGTAGAGTGTCAGCCGTCAGAGCCAGGAACTAGGGCCTGAGGATGGAGCTCCTGGTGCCTGCTCTACCTCAGACCAGCCCTGGGGCTTTGTGTAAGCCCCTTGCCCTCTTGGGGCCTCATTTCCTTGTCTGCAAAGCAAGGGGCCTTCAGTGATCACTTTCCGGCTGGAGATTGTCTCAGTGATTTTTCAAAAACAGATTTTATTGGAAATGATGGATACGTGATACGTGATATTGATTGGGGTGATGGTTTCATCATGGGTGTATTACCTATGTCAAAATCTATCAAATTGCATATTTAACATACATGCAGTTTATTATATATCACGTATAGCTCAATACAGTTGTTTAAAAAACAGATTTTACCCCACGTCTAGAATGATGAGAAGGTAAAAAGGATAATCCCCCTTTGTTCTATGGATCAGTTTATGTTGTCAGAGACAACAGTGCTTTCTGGAGAGTTCCCTACAATCTCTTCCTAAGGCTGTGCTTATCCCGTGGCCAACTTCTTCTATTTATTTTTTTAATGCTATTTTCATCCATTCTAGGCAAGGTTCATTTTCCTCACTCATGCCCTACCCCAGTACTCTCTCCCCTTTGGACTCAGGAGTGAGGTGGGAGGCAGAAGGGCTGTAGGGCTAGGCCTGTCCCCACTATCCCTGCCAGAAAGGAGAGAGCTACCATGTAATTCTTTTGAATTCATGTAGCAGGTTGAAGTCATTGGGTTGTACTTGTCAGCAACACTTTCCTTTTGAAACACCAGTACAACAGATGATCAGAACAAATTCTTATAGTGGAAACTCACACTGTGTGATAATTGGGTAGGGAGATATCGGAGGGGCAACTGAAGAGGAGGCTATCGGCCCCTCCTTTAGCACTCTCTGGAAAGTCCCATTACCTTGATTTTCCCTCTACTTAGCCAGGTACCAGTTACTCACCATGGGCTTGAAATTGCTCACTGAAAAATGTCTCTGAACCCATCTTATCCAGCCCCATGGCCACCACATATTCCGGACACATCTTCTTAAATCTGGATATCTCTAGGAGGCTCCTTCTTGGCTCCCTGCTTAGAGGATCTCTGTCCTCCCACTCAGACTGCAAGAGTCATCATTCTCAGCGCTGCTCCCATCAATCACTTACCTCTCAGAACCCTTCCAGGGCTCTCCATCTCTTCATTTCATCAGGTACAAGCTGCCCTACTGGGACTGTGGGACTCTCCACCACCTGGCTCCACCTTCTTGTATTTTACCCTCCCCACCACTCACAGAGTCCATCCAGTCTTTGCTCCAGTGGAGCAAGTTTCCTCCTGAACCCAGTGAAGTGCTTGTGTTTTTCCAGTTCTTTATCTAGCTTGCTTTTCCTTATCACCAGCACCCTGGCCCTTCTCATACTCATCTTGGAAAATCCTACTTGCCCTAAGATCCAGCTTGATCTCCATCTCTTCCAGGAGATCGTTTTCCAAGTATTTTCATATGAATTTATTGAGCTACTATTTATTTAATAGTTGCTGGGGACATGAGGATGAATTATGGCCTCTGCCTCTGGGCTTTTGTTTTCTCTCTGATTCTTAAGAGAGAGAAAACCCAAGGTAATCCAGTGATTTCTTCAACCAGAAACATGATATATAGACTTCTCTCCTTTAAGCAGGTACTTTGAGAATTCAAACCCAGGGATTTAAAGTTTGTGCAGATGAAGAACTTGACACACACAGGACAGATGAAAATTCTTTGCAGCTGTTTGTTTTTGCTAAGCTGAATAGAATGTGCGAAGACTCAAATGCAAGGAATTGTGGTTTCTAAAAGAAAATAGGTGTATTTTCTTCTTATGCAATGAGAAACAAAGTTGGATTATTATCTATATTTATAGACAAGGAAGGAAATAACACTTTTGTTTAAAAAACAGTGTATGCCGGGGCTGGGTGTGGCTCAGTGATGGAGCGCTTGCCTAGTTTGTGTGAGGCACTGGGTTCGATTCTCAGCACCACATATAAATAAATAAAATAAAGGTCCATTGACAACTAAAAAAATATTTTTAAAAAAACAGTGTGTGTGAGGGGCTGGGATTGTAGCTCAGCGGTAGAGCGCTTGCCTCGCATGCGTGAGGCCCTGGGTTCGATCCTCAGCACCACATAAAATCAATAAAAATAAAGACATTGTGTCCATCTACAACTAAAAAAAATTTAAAAAAAAAAAAAAAAAAAAAAAAACAGTGTGTGTGATACAGTCTAATATTTAAGAAAAAAATTCTAAAACATCTAATACATTTAGAAGTTAGACACCAAATTGTTTTCTTTGGGTGGAAGAATTACGGGTGATGAAACAAAACGCTTCCGTTCAATCAAAACTTTCTATAGGGCTGGAGTTGTGGCTCAGTGGTAGAGCACTTGCCTAGCATGTGTGAGGCACGGGGTTCAATCCTCAGCACCACATAAAAATAAATAAATAAGGGGCTGGGGTTGTGACTCAGTGGTAGAGCATTTGCCAAGCACAAGTGAGACACTAGGTTCGATCCTCAGCACCCACATATAAATAAACAAAATAAAGGCATTGTGTCCATCTACAACTAACAAGAAAAATTTTTTTAAAAAATAAATAAAATAAAGGTATTATGTTCATCTACAACTAAAAAAGTTTTTTAAAAACTTTCTATAACAAGCAACTTCATTGTCATAATCAGAAAGACATTTTCATTTTGGGAAAAAGCACAGAAATAGGGATATCAATTTGGTGCAAATGTAGATGGATCACTTTAGAGACAGTGCAAAATTGAATATTAAAAGGCATTCTGTTTTGCTTTAATATAGAGTGAGGACTGGAATGGGCCACATCTACAGGGACCTTCAGCAGATGTGGATGGGGTGATTGCAGTGTTTCAGGGTAAACGTTGTAAAAATAAACAAATGAGCAAACTAATGGAATGTGATAGACAGGATGCCTGAGTAATTACTATAAATGCTCTGCCCTTTTTTTTTTTTCTTTTGTCAGAGACCCAGAAAGGACTTTAACCTCTAGGTCTATTAATCTGGCTTCTATCACTGGGCAGAGCAAATGGCACTTTATGTTCTAAATCATAAATGTATGATTTGCCCTTGGTATGCTCTGGCCAATTTTGTTTTCTTTCCATGGAAGTTTGTTATCTCATGCCAGGAATGGAAAATGTACAGATTGGTGATATCACACTGGTGGGTGTCCACAACCTTGAAGATTTCACATGCAGGTGGGAATTTTACCATGTGGGAATTCACTTGTGTTCTCAGAGGGCCAACAGATTAGCCCCAGCTGTGCTCCCTATAAATAAAGTTCAGGAAGGACTCTGAATTTTGGACTCTGGGAAAAGCCTTGGCCATGAGATTGATCCTGTTATTGGGTGCCCTTTTTGGGCACATCTACTGTCGAGAAACATTTGTGGGGTAAGTTTTGTTTTCTGGTGCTTGTTTGAATTATATTTACATGATTCATGGAGTCTGTCATTGGATGATTACAGAATAATGGGTGTTTCTGGAGTTCTCTTAGATCAGGGTGTGGGGGTGGGTAAGTGGGAAAAATAGGAGAGGGTGATCCAAAATAGATGAAAGACATGAAAACGAGTGAAAACTGTCAAAGTCAAACAAAAATTATAGAGATGGATCTCCAATAAAGGAACTTTTATTTGGGAATAAAGAATAGCATTGCAATCCAGGACATGCATGCATGCCCAGGGTGGTATGGTATGTCTGGAGAACAAAGGAAAGGTCCATGGATTTATTAGGATGGAGAAACCTATGCAAGTGATTTTTGAATGAAAGTTCATTGGTACTCCTGGTGCTTGTAGGAGCAGGCAAGTTCTGATTGGCAAATAGGGGAAGTTAATATGTAAGGTTAGTCTTCAGGTCATAGTTGGCAGTTCTTTCAAAATTAGTTAAGTAAAAATAGTCTTAAAGATGGGGCAGGCTGTTTCATTGGATTGGTTCTGTGAGAGACATTCTGGAGCACGTGTTTGAGGCCTATTTCCCTTTCTTTCTTTCTTTCTTTCTTTCTTTCTTTTTTTCCTCCTCCTCCTCCTTCTCCTCTTCCTCCTCCTCCTCCTTCTTCTTTTTTTGGTACTGGGGATTGAACTCAGGGGCACTCAACCACTCAGCCACATCCCCAGCCCTATTTTGTGTTTTATGTAGAGACAGGGTCTCATTGAGTTGCTTAGCGCCTCGCATTGCTGAGGCTGGCTTTGAACTTGCGATTCTCCTGTCTCAGCCTCCCAAAGTGTTGGTATTACAGGTGTGTGCCACTGCGCCTAGCTTGCCTGTTTTCCTTTCTTTCCAGTGTCCCCAACTCTGTTTTAGGGAGTCATTTTATGTGACAGGAATAACTCCATTTTATATAATAATATTTCACAAAACAGAACACAAATAACCCTATTTCTCTCTGGCCTTCCTCCTTTTCCCTTCCAATGATGATAGACAGCAGGAGAGATCAGGCCATGTGGCCCATTTGTCTCAGGGTCACAGTAAGTGTCAAGGCTACTCTCCTCCTTCCTTCCCACCCACCTCTCTGAGCTTCATTCTCTATGTCAGCTCTGGTCCTCCTCTGTCTTCAGATTTAGAGTCTGGGTAGTGGAATCTCAGGAAGCAGGAAGGCCAGGCCTGTTGATTTCAGCCCAGCTCCTCTCATAGCTATAGGACTCACCCTTGTTCTGAAGTGCTTTGGTTCCACTATTCAACGAAGGACTTTGGGCAGCATTTTTGGAAAGTGTTCCAGGGAACTAATGAAACAAATAAATTTGGTCCAAAAAAGTAGGTGGTCAAATAAATTTGGGAATCAGTGGGTTAAACAAAGTATAAAATTTCTAGGAACTTAGCCTAAATTAGTGTGCATTATAAATCTTTAAGAGGGGATCAAGGTTGCTGCAGGGACCCCGGTCTTTAAAAAAATCATCAACCTCCTCCCTGTTTTTTTTTTCCTGAGCAACTCAAAGGACTACTGTTCCTTTGAACACACACCAGGAAATGTTAGCCTAATGTATTACTTTTCCAAGCACCTTCTCATATTAATGGAGGACTCCTGGGAGTCCATGTATTAACACAAAGTAATGAGACTCAAATGGAAGAATTTTCAGATCATTTGTGGCAGATGGATATTTGGAGGCAGAAGAGCCTGGAGGAGCAAGCATTCTGTAGCTCATGTATTCTACTAGAGTTCATTGGAAATTTTGTGGAGTTTGGTTTCAGAACTGGATTCTGGTCCCTGTCTGTGACTCATTGTACCTATTTGAATCTTCCCCACAGGATGGAAAGTCAGCCAGTTTGCAGAAAGAGTTAAAGGAGGAAAAGGCTCTGTCTCTAGGAAAAACCTATAAGAATCCAGCTCTTTTACCCAAACTCTTCTCTAAGAAGATGCTTTCTTGCTTTAGGGTTTCTCTTTTCTGTCACAGTGTCCCCGATATCCTTTATTCGTCATTATAAGTGCTATATAAGTGGGTAAAGAGAGACACTGTGATTTGTCTGGGTTCCAGTTTTCCCTAGCAATTTCTGGGTTTGGACCACATGAATGAGGTTTGGAGATGGAACCCTGATACATTTTCCATTGCAGAAACAAAAACAAACAAACAAACAAAACACCCCAAACCCAGAAAACATTAGTTCTACCCAGATGTGAATCTCATTCCTCTCACAAGCACTAAATTAATTATCCCAAGCTTTTTTTAAAAAAACTTTTTTTCTAAGAAAACAGGAACACACAAAATTAAAAGCCAATGCTTTATGAGCAGTGGGTGTTATTTGACAAATACTCATTAACTAAAGGAAAGATAACGTTAATAACAAGCCTTGTGGTAGGAGCAGGTACCCCTTTTAATTATTATTTAGATAACGCTTCCTTGGAGGAAATAAAAGCCATTCTATCACCTCCTCATTCCGGGGATGAGTCAGTATGCTATTTATTAGTTTCTGGTTTGGTAGAGCGATTATCGACTGTTGCATTCATCTCTTCCGTGAAGAGGCTGACAGGAGCTGAAAGCAACAGGAAGCAGTGTCCAGGTTTTGCTTTTAAGTTTATGTCTATGTTAATACTCTTTAGAGATCAAGTTCTGGAGATTGTCCCAAGCAATGAAGAACAAATTAAAAATCTGCTGCAACTGGAGGCCATAGAACATCTCCAGGTATTTGTTCCAGTGAGAGCTTTTGTTTATCAGAATGAATACTCTACAGTTAGATACAATGATTGACATCTATTTTGGAGTATATTTTAACTCCTCTGACATAGTGTAGGATGCTAACTCATGGAGCTGGGATTCCAAAAACCTGGGCACTAGTCCCAACTACATGACACTAGATAAGTCACCTACCTTTCCTGTGACTCATTTTGCCATTCAGAAAAATGAGGATAAAAATACCATTCTTCTATCCCACAAGTATATTATAAGAATGAAGAAATAAAATAAAATGTGAACGTAAAAACTTTGGAAAAGTTATTAAACACTTTTAATGCATTAGTTCCCTTCTAAAATGATTTGTAGTGTTATGAAATGAATTGGATCACTCGAGTGCCAGGTTGTTGTTTTTTTTAAAGCCATAGTTTTAAATAATCTTTTCCTTTTGCCAGTTTTATTATCTAGCCATGTGGGGGAGGTAGGCAATATAACACATTTGCTGATGCTTGGATATTTAAAAACTCTTGTTGCCTTCTCACAGTGATGACACAATGATTTGGATTTTGTGGGCTCAAGATAAACGAGGCAACACATTGATTCCTTGAAATCTATCAATGCAGAACTGTCCATTTTCCCCCAAAATAACCCACTCATTTCTTTGGCTTGTCCTTTTATCCCTTCTAGCTTGATTTTTGGAAATCACCCACCACCCCTGGAGAGACAGCCCATGTCCGAGTTCCCTTTGTCAATGTACCTGCAGTCAAAGTTTTCTTGGAGTCCCAGGGAATTACTTACTCCATCATGATTGAAGATGTTCAGGTAATTATGCTATAGCTCAGCCTTCCAGAGACTTCCTGGTCCATGTGAACTGAGAGCTAACCTTCTTTTATCCTTGAGCTCTCTTGGCCAGGGAAGGCACCTGTAGGTATCACTAGCATCTTCCAGCCATATGTGCTACCCCTGTGGGTTGGGTAGGGAGGCACTGTCTCCTTTTTGCATCTGGCACAAGTGGAATATGGCAACAAAGAATTGCAGGGAAAGGACCAAAGAGAGACTAAATAATAAATAAATATGAAGGGTGTTAATAAAATAGGAAAGAGCAAGCTGCTATTCAATTAGCTTGTAATTAGAGGTTAACTCAGAAAGACAGAATGAGCCTTAAGACTATAACTGTGTGCCCTCCACATACCATCATTCTGTATCTGTAGGGTCAGGCTGGCCACTGTCTCATGAATGCCCCCTTCCCTCTCAGAGTGCTGTCAGAATAGGGGAAAAGCATGAACCAGAGAGATCATGTCTTGTAGAGGACAGGAAGAGGAAAGCTTGGCACCGGGAACTGAGTGTCATCATTTCCTTTTCAATTATAAACTGAAATGCATTGCTATCAACTAAATCATAGATAGAACTGATTTATCTTAGGTTCTGTTGGACCAAGAGAATGAAGAAATGCTGTTTAATCAGAGAAAAGAACGAAATAGTAACTTCAACTTTGGGGCCTACCACACCTTGGAAGAGGTAGGTGCTTCAAAAGATACATCAGAGTAAGGGGCCACTCTCTTCTCTGATGACAAGGCCATTAGTTCTATGTGGTGATAAAATGACCTAGAAATTATTCTATTATTTTCCATCTTCTCCAAGTTTCCCTAGGATTGTATCAGTGTCATTGGCTTAATGCAGGACTTGAATTCTATCTGCCCATCCCAACAACCATACAGTTATTTTGGAAGTGTTCTGAGTGTCTTACTCACCAATAGCTCTTTCATAATCTTCCCCTCAGCAGACTTTTGTGGATTTCTGACCCACTGAGCCACTTCCTGGAGAGTTGTGCTTAGTGGCTGCCATCACTGATATAATCAAGGACCACTCTGACACTTGATTTCCAGGCAAGGGGGGGGGGTCTCTAATCCTGCTCAGGGTTCCAAGGCTGCATAATAGGTCTTTCTTGAGTTTTGCTAGTCCCTTTCTCCATTTGGGGCATGTGCTGGGTACCTGGGCAAGCTGCACTTACTCTTTGTGACAGAGCTCTTCTTGGGGCCCACGGGGATTTATCTGCACTGACTGACTTGGGAGTAGAGGAGAGTAGAGGAGATGGCAGCTGCAGGGTTAAGGGGTGAGGTTGAGAGCAGAGAAGGAGGTCTGGGTCTCTATATCAATTTTAAAATGCAAACAGCTCTGAAAAAATTTTCCCCTAATTTATTTCATGGTAAAACTGCTCTGACCTAAACTTACTTGGGGTGAAATGTGACCTGAACTCACTTGCTTTGTTTCAGTGATAGAATTATTAATGAACTTGAATATGGAGCGACATCACAAGTGCAATATGCAATATATGCTTGCTATTACCTTTCTTTCTCCCCCTCAAGAAAAATAAATATAGATAAATACAGATATATAGCTGTATCTTAGTTTGAAGTGAAGAAGAAAAGGAGTGGAAGAAACAAGATGCCTCTCTCTCCCTTTTCTGGTGCCGCAAACAACAGCTGGAAGGACTGTTTCCATCCTAGTAACCTCTGGATGCACAGGTCTCAGTCCCGGCAATGGACGCAGCCGGGCAGCGTGGAGAATGCACAGAATTTCAATGAACCTTGAAACAGGGCTGGAATGGCCGGTGTCTTGAATGGGTCTGCGGTATGCGTCCCATTGTCCCAGGGCCTGCACGGGCCGGCTGCCTTTTGTAGCGCTAGCCTCCACATCCATCCTTTTGGATGCCACTAGGATTTGTGTTCTTCTGCTAGTGAGGGCCAGAAGCTTCCCGACTGGAAAAGCTCCACCTGAGAGCTGAGTGGAGAAAAGCCACAGGCAAACCAGACAAGTGCCATTTTGTTTTGCACAAAACTGGAAAGAACCGGCTGTGCTGCAGCAAAATGGCTTCTCTTTTTCTAGAATGACTCATCATCCCTGAGCTAGGATTTTAACGCCTCCGAACTCCAACACGATCGGCTGCGCTGCCCTCTCCACTGTGCCCCGAGGGGATGGGCAGAGAGGGGCTTGAAAAGCCACTAATTGATGCATCCAAACATTCATTTACAAGTGTCTTATTTATTCCTTTGAAACATTTCAGATTTCCCAAGAAATAGATAACCTCGTGGCTGAGCACCCGGGTCTCATGAGCAAAGTGAATATTGGCACTTCTTTTGAAAACCGGCCCATGAACGTGCTCAAGGTACACCGGGGCAGCGGGCGGGTTTTGCTGCGGATGCTTCTAGAATTCCGCCCCTCCCAAATCGGCCGGCAGAGCAGATCTCTCTGTCTTTTTTTTTCCTTCTTCTTCTTCTTCTAACCGGTCTTTGCTGGTTTGAGCATCCGCCCCCCATCCTCTTCAGCCCCCCTTTCTTTTTCTTTTCGTGCGCAAGCTGACGCAGGTCTGCAGGAGAGAATTAATGCTCTTGTCGGGTTAGATGCGCTCGCGGGGAAGCGGGCGGCGCGCGCCAATAGGAACCGAGGACCGGGAGGTGGCGGCGCGGGGGACAGAGAGGGGGCTGGGGAGCACTCTGTAATTAATCAAGGTGGGAGTTCTTTGCCCTTTTCTCTTTTTCTTTTCCTTTTCTCTTTTTTTTAAAGCCAGTTTTTTCTTTTTTAAACACCGAGTCATTGCCTGAACCGCATAAAAACAAAAACACACACACACACACACACACACACACACACACACAAAACCACGAGAGTTCCGCAGTATGCAAAAGGATGACAATGAAATTCCAAAGGCGAATGCCCTGAAACAGTCATTTTTTAAAAAACCTGATAGTTGAAAAATGTTCAGATTTTACTGCAACTTGTTACTCTTGAAGGTCTTCGTACTGATAGTTTGAAGCTTTTGCACCTTGCCCTGAAAAAGAGTGAAAATTATTTCCCCAGACTTCCTAGAAAGAGTTGGTTGGGTAGAAGGGGCTAAATGTCACAACTCCCTGCTAAATTTGGAAGCGTTATGGCTGGGAACCAACTGACTAACTGGGACAGATGGATTTCCCCAGAGCGGTTTTCCCAAAGCAGGCCTGGGAGGAGTGGTTTGCCTACTTTAAAACACGGGGTACTACTGTTGCTAAAGTTTACTACACTCCTTTCTTTTTTTTTTCTACCCTGTGTCTCCAACTGGGTCAGGAAACCCCAGATTTTTAATCTGCCTTGTATTTTCTTGGTCTTCTTTTTCCAGGAGGTCCTGTTCTATCTTTTTGAAAGTTCCCTGCTTTTTACATTGGAGCTCTTTGAAGGAAAAGTCCCAGAACTCTTTCAGCTAAAACTCTCGGAACCTGTGAAATGTAATTTTTTAGCAAGGATTTGCATTTCTCATTTACCTTATCTGCTATGTTTAGGATGCTGCACAGAGATAGAAGTTGATGGTGCAAAAATAATCTTTTCCTTCCCATTTACTGATCCAATTGGCAAAGCCACTGTTCCAAATAAAACTAAGTCACTTAGATCATAAAATTTAAACTCTGGAAAGCACCTACAGAACCTGCCATCCTGATTTTATGAAGGACTCAAAAGGTTATCATGAGCATAAAATCCTCGCATAAATTTGGAAAATAAACACAAAAGGAAAAAAAAAATCCCTGTAATTCTACTTTCACAACTATGTAATAATAGCTGTAAACAAATCTTACTATTTCTCTCTTTTCTTTCCCCTTTTCTCCCTCTCCCCTCCTTTTTTTCCTCATATGCATGTGTATGCACACACATATTTTATGACCTAGCCTTTTTAAAAAGAAAAATGATATACTATTCTATAACCTGTTTTTTTTTCCCAATTTGCAACATATGAACATATTTTCCTGTCATTACATTATCTACTACTTTTTTACAAACATCAAGGGAGGAAGTCTAGACTCCTCTTTTTAGTTTGCATTTAAATTTATGTCAAAAGAAGGGAACCAAAAAACCAAATCCAAACCCAAACAAAAAACCCTTAAATGAGAAGAATTAATCCTCAGCACACCGTCTGCATCTCCTCCTCCTTTCTTAAGCAAATCAATAGCAGAAGGGGGACAGAGAAAGGAGGAGGCTGCAGGGGGACCAGAGGGGATAAGGTACCCATAGCGGCAGAGCCATTCACGTTGCCACTCTTGTTTTGCAGTTCAGCACCGGAGGAGGCAAGCCAGCCATCTGGCTGGATGCTGGGATCCATGCTCGAGAGTGGGTTACACAAGCGACTGCACTGTGGATAGCAAATAAGGTCATTTTGCCTAAAACTCCTCACTTATTTTGATTTTCTGGGGTTAGGCCCACAAGCCAGTGCACAACGGTCCCTGTAGTCCCTGCTTGTGCTGTCTGCCGAGCCCTTCTCTTGCCACATGGACAGGAAACAGACCCATCCAATCTTTTCTTGGTATGGCTCCATCCAGGGCCATTGTGTGCCCCTGGGCCTACCACTATACCCTCCTTAAAAGATACAGCAAACCAGAGGGGATCCAAGGAGTGGCAAGTAAGGGCTGGAGTCAGGTTTCAGCAAAAGAACAGATTAGAGAAAAACGCTTTGCTGCTTCTTAAGGCTGAGGCCTGATGTGCTGGAGATGTCTAAAATCCTGAAAGGGGCTCGGACAGAAAATAGAAACAGGTGTAAGGAGGGTTGACTTTGACCTGGAGATCCCAATTGAAATTAGTTAAGGGTGTTTGGGTTGGTTCTGAAAATTTCCCAAATCTGATTTTGAAGCCAGCATGTAGCAATATCTCTCTTCCACATGTTTGTTGGCATGAGAGTCAGGACATGGGGCTGGGTGTGACCTAGTCTGGTATTTCTTAAGTAATTCAAAAATGACATGCTATAAATCAGAATGTTAATTCATGAGCAAAGGAAATCAATCCACATCAGATCATTCAAGCATGTGCAACCACGTGCATACCAATTGATACATTTTTCCCTTCAATTAAAATGCGGTTACCTTTAGGGTATTATGAAATGGATATTTAACAGTTGAATAATAATGCCTTAGGATGGCTGAGCACAGGAAATGAATAAATTTTAATCCCGCAGAAACTTCAACTCTACTGCAATTGATTGCAAGTAAAATGTAATTCCCCAAATGAAATTTAACCGGTTCTCTGGATCTTTAACAAAGTTCCCACATATTTAAGTAATCTGATGTTTGTCCTGAGTTCTTTTGGAACACTATACTGTGTGAGAACTCAGCAATATTTAAATGTTTTTCTTTGGTTCATATCCACATAAGCCACATATACCATTTGCTCACCATTGCAACATGCCTCACCAGAATTCATAGGAAGAATGCTCCTGCTTTTGAAGGGGAATGAATGCACGATAACTGGTTTTTCCTTAATACAAGTAAATTATTCTGACCAGAAACAAAAATATACACGTGGGCATATTAAAACATATTAACACTGCAGGAAATTGGGCTCTAGTAGACTTGGTCAACAGTGGTCCCTAGGTCACGTTTGGAAAAAACATTGCCTTAATATTCTGTCCGGAGTTCCCCGGTTAAGAGGGAGGGGCTGTGAAGTTGACAGGGCACTTGTTCTCTGCTCAGATTGCCTCTGATTATGGAAATGATCCATCCATCACCTCCATTTTGGACACGATGGACATCTTCCTGCTGCCAGTCACAAACCCCGATGGATATGTGTTCTCTCACACCCAAGTAAGCCTGGACTTTTTTCTTCTTCCACAAAGACTTTAAGGAGATGTGTAGGAACTTCAAAAAAAACAAATAAAAAATAATCTTTCTGTACTCGATTTCCTCTAAACAGAATGCCTAATCTCTCAGTTGTGTCCCTGAACGGAGGCACAGAGAAGTGTTTATAATCGCTTCTTATTCCAGCACATGATGTCTTCACTTGTCGCCTAAGCCAGAGCCCATTTCAGCCGTTAGTCTGGGCTATTAGAGCTCAGTGTTCACTGTGAGTCACCTAGGAGATTTGTTCCAATTATCTCTGCGTTTTTTGTGGTGGGATTGATAGAAAAGAGAAGGCGGATGTTACCTGCTGACAATTAGATTGCCGTAAGATTTAGGTAGCAGTACAAAGCATCCTAGCATTTTACTTACCATCTGTGGCAGAAATCCTCTGTAATATCACTAAAAGGAGTTCTTTAGGTTTTATTTTTTCCTCTTGAAAATCTCATTACAGTCGTGACCCTAGATACGTTTGAAATGAATCAGAGCTTCCAGTTTATTCTTGTAGTGGGCTGATGACGATGGTAGCGCTTTCAAAGAAACTCATCCTAGCAACTGGTACTCATCCCATGAGAGATTGCAAGAATAAAGGGTTCCATGGGCTCATATAGGAAATACCGCCCACTATATCCTGTTGAGTGGTGCATATAAAACATTAAAGCATTAAAAATCTTTACAAATTCTGAAGTTCATTAGCCCCATCTTTTCCCCAAATATTTGATCACAGAACTCTCTTTCCCTTGCTTTTTTTTTTTTGTACTGGGGATTGAACTCAGGGGCACTCAACCACTGAGCCACATCTCCAACCCTAGTTTGTATTTTATTTAGAGACAGGGTCTACCTGAGTTGCTTAGTGCCTTACTTTTGCTGAGGCTGGCTTTGAACTAGTGATCCTCCTGTCTCAGCCTCCCGAGCAGAGCTGCTGAGAGTGCTCTGCTCCCAGCGCCACCGGCTTTCCCTTGCTTTTCGTTGTGGTGGTGGTTAGCATTGAATAAAACTGATGTTTTATGGAATGTGGTTTGGCAGATGTTTATTTGAGGAGATGGGGTACTATCCAGAGCAGAACTATTCCCAACACCTCTGGGGCAAAAGAAATGAGTGCGATTGCACAGGGGCCAACTTGGGAGGGTGCAGGAGGTGTGAACTGCATTCTGAAGGGACCTTCTCATTGGGGTGAATGACCAGTTTTTCTTTTTTCTGTATTCTTTTTGGGTCGGATTTTAAAGAATCGGATGTGGCGAAAGACCCGGTCCAAGGTGTCTGGAAGCCTCTGTGTCGGTGTAGATCCTAACCGGAACTGGGATGCAGGTTTTGGAGGTGAGCACAGGGACTTGCCCCCCAGGGATGGCCAGACTGCTGTCTGGCTAACTAGCTGGTTCACAGGGCTCTGCAGTGCGTCAGCCTGCTAAGCCCATTTAGGATTCAAGCCATTTAAAAACCTCTTCGAAAAACACTTTACTAAATTCCCTTCACAGGAGCGCAGTGCTGTCACAGAGCTCTGAGCAGCATTTAATATATTTTGTCTCACATCTTGGTTTTCCCACAAGCTGTAGCCCAGTTCAGCTTCTGAGCTGCCAGAGCAAGACTTAGCACAATGGCGGGAGCTCAGGAAGCCCTGAACCAACCACTAGAGGGGGTTAGGATCTATTCCGAGGAGAAGCATTACATCATCTATGGATGTTTCGAGAAGGAAAACTTAAAAAGAAGTACAAATAGGATTAAGACATTGATTTTCGGAATAAATTCAAAGTAAAATATTAGCTTGCTGCTAGCTTGCAGCTCTTACGTTTTGGAGTTCAGTGGCAGGCTCGTTTCAGGCACTGGCTAAACCTCCTTATGTTTTTGTAATAACGGAATTGAAATTTGTTTGCTTTCTCCTCAGTAGCCCACAATAACAGTGAGGTTAGGAGCTCTGTCTTTTCCTCAGTAGTATTCCTAACACCTAGCACAGTTTGCCACATGGAAGGCAATCGTTAAATATTTGTAAAACAAATGAATTAATGAGAGTTGTGGAACAGAGACAGGACCCGCTAGGGGATTGTGACAGCATATGGATGAGTTCATTCATTGCTTTTACAATTTATTTATTCATTTTTTTTGCATAAGGGAAAATAATCAAAGCACCAGACCCCAAATATTGAACAATTCCCAGCATTTCAATGCAGTTTTTTTCCCCTTCTGAAATGTTATTCTTATAAAATAATTTTTACTCAAGATGACAGAGGCTGTGTTTACATTTTGTCCATATCACTTAGCCTGGGGAATCTCAACCTGCCCTCTAAGAGATTCTTTAGCGTTCAGAGCCCCTGCTGTGCCTGCCATAACCCCACCACAGTGGTCTTCAGCAACTCTGGTTGCTGAGGGAATCAAGAGCAAAGGTGGCCTTTGTGGTCAAATGTAGTTGTGAGTTCTTCATGGCAGAAAGGATGTCAGAGGTTGTTTTTTTTTTTTGCATTTGTGGCTTTGTGACTTGGAAGTACAGATGCATAGAATCTTCTGCTCTTGGATTCTACAAATTGGAAAAGATCCCAGAAAAAGAACTTGCTAAACTCCCACCCAAAGCAGGAATTCCATCTATAATATTAAATCGAGCTTTTCTTCCAGCAACTCCCACAGAGAGGAGATGATCTAATTTGATAGCTCTTTCTTCCATATAGAGGAGCCATATTTTTTAAAGAAGAGCTGTATGCAGAATCACCTCTGTTGGGCTTCCTGTCTATGCCCTTAGGAAGTGTCTTGATCAAACATAATGATTCTGGTTTCCAGAGGAGAAACTTAGTGATGTGCATGGTCCCTTCCTTCCTGTGGTGTTTTCTTAAAGCTTATGGTTCTCACTGGGCTTCTCCTGCATCCCACCAGGACCTGGAGCCAGTAACAATCCTTGCTCTGATTCATACCATGGACCCAGGGCCAACTCTGAAGTTGAAGTGAAATCCATAGTGGACTTCATCAAGAGTCATGGGGAATTCAAGGCCTTCATTACCCTCCACAGCTATTCCCAGTTGCTCATGTACCCTTATGGATATAAGTGTACCAAGTCAGATAACTTTAATGAGCTGGTGAGTTTTTTCAACTTCATTTTAGCTCAGCTACAACATCCATTGTGTGGACAAATAAGTGTCAGTCATGAAGTTAGGCACTGAGGTGGAGGTGTACTAATGACAGGTTACAAAGATGATGGATGTAAGTCCAGGCACTAAGAAGATTGTGATGCAACCAGAGGTTTAGTTTCCTAAGTGAAATTTCATTGGAAAATAGAATTCATGAAACTGTTGCCTTAATCTAGATAAGCAGGAGCCTCATTTGACCATAGATTGTGAGGATGGGCTTTCTGTTGCCTAGGGACAGAAAACACTTGGAGTTATTATTTATTTATTTTAGTACTAGACATTGAACCCAGAGGTGCTTTACCACTGAGCTACATACCCAGTCCTTTTTATTTTTTTTTATTTTGAGACAGGGTCTCATAAACTGTTGAAGGTCTTACTGAGTTGCTGAGGCTAGCCTTGAACTTGTGATCCTCCTGTCTTAGCCTCCTGAGTTGTGCCTGGCCAAAAACCACTTGAATTTAGATCTGAGGCTCTTGAAATGATGAATCCATTAATTACTTCAATCATTAATTCCTTGCTCTATGTTAAGCAGCCCTGCTCCCCAAAACTCACCTAATATTTTTCTGGGGCCTTTGGTTTTATGACCTGCCATGATGGTGCACTGAGTTTAAAACATTCATTCCTTAACTTGATTCCTTCTGTCTTCTTTCCTGTTTCAGGAATAAGCAAATTGGCGGCAGCCTTAGGTCAGATGGCGACATCTCAGGAGACTGTTTGCAATTGAGCAACAGCTATCCCATGTTGAAGAGAATGTGCAGATATTTCCAATTTGGCTTTCAGACTAGGTTTTTGAAACCCATATGTTAGGGATAAGTCCAGAATTGGGACCTTTTGGACAAATTACCTTCAAATAGAGTATTGTCAGCAGCCCCAGACAGAAATGGGATAGATTATTCCAATTCAGATGTATCTTTCATCTCATCAGTTGGATTTTAGCTCTGTCAGGGTTTTGATGGTGACTCTTACCATTCAAAGTCAAATCCAGGAAAAGGAATGTCAAAGTTGGAAGAAATCTAAAATGTACTTTTAATAGACCTAGATAACCTTAAATTATCCAAACCTGGTCCTCAGATCTCTACCAGATAGTCGTCTAGCCTTGGATGACTTCCTGCCTGCTGGAAGCAGGTTTGATTGTTAAAGTTCTTCCTCATAGGGAAGGAAAACCTTTTCCCTCTGTTTTCCCCCTATCAGTCCTGGTTTATCATTTTGGCTTTATTGAGCAAGTTTATTTCCCTTTGGGAGGTGAATCCATTAATTACTTCAAGACCACTAACCTGCTTCTCTTAGGTCTTTAAGATAGGGAGAACCTCCAAAATAATATCAGTTCCTTTAAGCACTCACAGTATGGGCCCAGGTTCTCTTACCATTCTTGTTACTGTTTTCTTAACATGTTTTGGTTTCTCTGTGTTCTTCAAGGGTAGCTCCTAGAAGTGAATGTGAACTCGTGTTGTGGGTTAACCAGTGTGGAGCAGAGCATGGTTGGAACTGCCGTCATCTGGACCGTGCACTTCTGCTAATGCAGTTGAGGGTCACATTAGTTTTTTGGCAGTAACACCGTGCAGTTGACTCATGTTGGGCTCATTGACAGCTGAAACCCCCAGGCTCTCCCAGGCTTCAGCTGAGCCAGGTTTCCCCCATCTGGTAATTGTACAGTTGTTTTCCTGGACCCAAGTTCAAGACCTTACATTTATCCTTAGCAAGGACAGTAAAGCCTCAATCAGTCAAAATTGGAACCCTGAAGTAACGGAAAATATTTTGCTGAGCTCTACTTCTTGGAAAAAGAGACAATCATAGGGAAATAAGCCAATGTAGAGATCCAGTAAGAAAAAATCAACTTCCTGGGTACATTCTGGGGTCAGTACGTATTTTCTTTAGTCCTCTTATATGTACCCTATTTCCATCCACACTTCTGAGCAGGGTGAACTAGTGGCAAAATAATGAACCCTGGAGTATTGCAAAAACCTAGGTGACCAAGTCAACAATGAAGGTCTTCATGTTGTATTTCAAAGTCAATAGAAGTACACTTGTGCTCATTTCTCAATGAAAATGGTTGAAACAAAAAGGGTATTTGCTTCTGTCTCAGTTAACCAGAACTCCCTGGTCTATCTATATTCTGCTATTGGGCAACCAGTTTCCAAGGATGCAAGTGTTATCCATTCACCTTTATTTGGTTCTATCTATATACAGAATGAACTGGCCCAAAAGGCTGCCCAGTCTGTGACAAGCCTGCATGGCACCAAGTACAAAGTGGGACCAATATGCTCGGTCATCTGTAAGTATCTGCTGTGCTTAAAGTTTGTATAAATGATCCACTAAGATGGCAGGCACCATGTGAGCTTGGGCCAATGCTTTTAAATGCCTTGATGTGAAAGGGATAGAACTTCATGCATAGAACCCAACCTTACCCAGTTTCCCCCAGTTAGTCTGGTCTCCTCCATGAGACACTATGTGATATCTAGAAAGAAGAGCTTTCTAAGCATATGAGTTTTTTGCACCCTCCTACACTTGTCCAGTTCCTTACAGCTCACTGTCACGCAGAATGAGGTAGAACACAGCAGCAATGCAGAGACCTGAGTGATGGTGAACCGGAAGTAGGACATCTCCCCCAGGGGGAGCAGGAGGAGTTCCCAAACTAGAGCCATTCTACTGAGGACGGACAGGATTTGGGAAGTAAAGCCAAAGACTCTTGTTGCTTATTGGATGTGGAGAGTTTCTCGCTGAAGATCATTGAGTGACATCCAGGAGGGTGAAAGGGGGTGGGGTGGGGCTAAAAAGATCACATTATTCAATTGTGGACATGGCGAGCTTGACATAGTTGTAGGGGATTCAGGTGGAGCACTCTTGAGCAACAAACATGGCCCTGTAATTCTGAGAGAGAGAGAGAGAGAGAGAGAGAGAGAGAGAGAGAGAGAGAGAGACTTAGGAAGGGTCGACATAGAAAAGGTGGTTGAAAGCGTATATTTGGAGTGGAACGAGAGCTGAGTGGAGAGGGGGAGCAAGGTGTTAGGCAGTCAGAAGACCAGACAGAGAGGCTGAGAATCTAGATTTCAGAAACCAGGGAAGGAGCAAGAAAAGGAGGCAGTGGTTAAGATGAAAAAGGCCATGAAAAGGTCAATTCAGATGAGGACAGGACATTTTCCGTTGGATTTTCATTGACTTTATTGGTGACTTTAATCAGAGCAGTCTCAGAAGAATGGTGAGAAGGGGAAGAGAGAGAGAGAATGGAAGGCTTGGAAGGCTTCTCCTCTTTCCCCAAACAAGAAATATATTTATAGACTGTGGAAAAAGAACCAATAGAGAAAGAAACGTGGAAGACCCAGGAGGGAGAAGAAATGACCTACACAGAATGATTGCGGGGGAGGGGCAAGAAGGGGTAAGCAGCCAGGTCAAAGCCAGCCTCAGCCACGGAGAGGTGCTAAGGTCTCAGTGAGACCCTGTCTCTAAATAAAACACAAAATAGGGCTGGGGAGGTGCCTCAGTAGTTGAGTGCCCCTGAGTTCAATCCCTGGTACCAAAAAAAAAGAGGGGGTGGTAAGTAGAGGGGACCCAGGTGGTCGATCTGGCTGGAAAAAGAGGAACAGCTAGTCATAGGAAGGGATGGGGATCTGCAGGAATGCCCACTTGCTACTTGTGAGTTTTTAAATTTTTTTTTTTTTTGCGGTGCTAAGAATGGAACCGAGGGCCTTGCACATGCTAGGCAAATGCTCTACCACTGAGCTACTTCCCTAGTCCAGTCATAGTTCTCTTAATGGGAGTCTTGGAGAGCAAAAGAGTGATATTTTATTTACTATATCCAGAGCTCTTCATGGAAATGCAAAAACTACTGGTCTGATAATATTACATGTCATGAAAACCTCTCTCTTTCTTTCTTTCTTTTTTTTTTTAGTACTGTGGATGGAATCCAGGGGCACTTTACCACTGAACTACATTCCCAGCCCTTTATATGTTTCATTTTGAGACAGGGTCTTCCTTAGTTGCTTAGGGCCTTGCTGAGTTGTTGAGGCTGGCTTTGAACTTGCAATCTTCTTGCCTCAGCCTCCTGAGTCCCTGGGATTATAGGCATGTGCCACCATGCCTGTGAAAGCTTCTTTTTTTTGGGTATTTTGAAATTTTTTCTTTGTGATTTATGATACATTTAAAAAACTTTAATGGTTTTTTTGTTGTCAGTGAGCACAAATGTATCTATCTAGTTCGAATCTATGTCTATTGTATTTAAAGTTAGCATAAATTCCTGTAGAATTTTATGTATTTACACTCTATGTATTTCTTATTCCACTATATTGCTAAATTCTGGCTATGGGGTCTTTGAATTATTTTGACATTTTGTTCAATAGTGCTACTATGAACCTGTTTTTTCAAACTCCTTTTGTTATTAGATAATCTTTTGGGAATATATTCCTGAAGCAAGATGACCAAATCAAACAGAATGAACAGCTTTGGAGGTGTGTGTGTGTGTGTGTGTGTGTGTATTAGGCTGTTTTCTGTGAAGACTGATCTCCAAAAGTTGCTAATATCTTGTTTTTGGAGACAGGATCTCATTACATTGTGCTGACTGAACTCCATCTCCCGGCTCAGTGACCCTCCTGCCTCACCCTTCCAAGTAGCTGAGACTACAGCATACACCACCATGCCTGACTCACTGAGATCTTTTTTAACCATGTCCTATGTGGGCTTGTCCTGACCTTTATCAGGGCAATCTCCAGGGAGGAGGGCCTTCTGAGTGGTGGCAGTGGGCACAGAGAGGTGGACTTAGCAGCAGATGATGGTGGAACTTAAGACTGAGGAGCATATACCTTCGTCTGGTTGGCAGCCTCTGAATGAATGGAGGCTGGAGTTCGGAATGTCCTCAGAAGGACATTGTATTCCCTTGAAACCCCCTCCTGGATCTTAGTCATTTTATTATAAGAAATATACCTTGTCTGGAAGTATTTGCAAATAATGTAGACTTTGGAAGGCTGAGGTTTAGTGTACTTTTCTTGGTGAGGACACAGATATTGAAGACATTTCTGATAAGCAAATATCAGACAAATATATGTTTGCTGTGTGATCTTTGGAGACCGGATCATCATTAATGCAAGTTCTAGCTGCAAATTTGTCCAGAGCTGACTGTTATCCTGCTTCATTGCAGCTTGGACAAACACTGCCTCTAAGAACTAGTCCCAGTTAAGTTCTTGCCTCCTGCCCATGTTCACTTCTGGGCTGAACACCTGCTTCTCTCCATCCAGGAGGTGTTCACATGTCTGTGCTGGGTGAGACATTTCTAGGGTAGCTTCTCACCTGGAAAGGGCTTTGAAGAGATGTGCTGTGATGGGTGCTTGGTCCAGGAGAAGATGTCCTTGATCTATTTCCCAGGGAGGTGTAGGGGGGCGAAAAATACAGCCCTTGGGGCCAGAAGCCTGGATCTGAGTTAAAATTGCCACTTTGGAACCAAGTTGCCTTGGGCCAGTCACTCCCTGGGCTTAATGAAATGGATTGTCAAGAGGCTCAAAAGATAGTATATAGAATAAAAGTGTTCACCAACTATAAAGCAGTCACCTACTATCCTCCAGATGCCTTTGATCCCTAATTGGTCTAAGTTGACAAGATCCTAGTCATTTATTGATAATGCTAGTTATGACTGACATTTATTGGATGCCTATTCTATATACATTATAATTCATTCTGAATCTCAATTTCCTCATCTGTAAAATAGGATCAATGCTACTTCAGGACTGAGGTAGGGATTAAATGAGCCAATTTAACACAATGCCTAACACATTTAATGAGCACTCAGTGTTGTAATCAGAGCCATTACACTATCACGTTTAATTCTTACTGCCCTGTGAAATACATAATATATCATCCTTATTTGACAGATGAAGCATTTGAGCCTTAGGTCACCAGCTAATGATTAAGGGTTAGGATTCAGTCTGAAACCAGTACTATGGATATAGGTTAGTAATTCGGGTACTCAAGGAAGAGTCAGTCCGAGCCAGCAACCATTAAGTATTTGTTATTCACCAGGCACTATGACAGCTGTTGTGGCTGAAGACAAGTGCACAAGAATTCCTCAGGATTACAGGTTGAGCATCCCACATCTGAAAATCCAAAATCTGAAATGTTCCAAAGTCGAAAACTTTTTGAACATTAACCTGATGCCACAAGTGGAAAATTCCACACCTGACCTCATGTGACAGATCTGAGTCAAACAGGTGCACTAAAAATATTATATGAAATGATCTTTAAGATATATGAGGTATATATCTTAAATACATCCTTGATCTATCCTTGATTACATGTTTAAGATATATATGAAACAAATGAATTTGATGTTTAGACTTGGGCCTCATCTCCAAGACACTTCGTTATATATATGAAATATTCCAAAATCCAAAATCCAAAACACTCTGGTCCTGAGCATTTTGGATTAAGGATGTTCAACTTGCAATTCACAACATGAACCTCTCTAGTCCTACTCTTTCCTAGTTCAATCTCCCTGAGGTTCCCAGCCCTATTCTTAGAGACTGGGTGGCTTCCTTCATCTCTGCTACAACCACGTCCTCCATTTGACCTCTACCTGCCCTCTCTGGGTGGAGCCTCAGGACCAGTCCATTGCTCAGCTCTTCTGAGTCTGATTGCCTTGAGTCTTCCTATGCTAATGCCATCCGCCTTCATCATCTGTCACGTCAGTGGCCACACATGTCTCAGGTGCACATTACTGTATTGATTTAACCTATCAGCAGGCAGGCTGTGCATATGATTTGGCACCAGAGCAGAACCTGCTCCCTTCTTATGCTGAGAGTCTCCTGAGGACAGGGACCAAAGTTCTTACCCTGTAACGCCTCCTCTACCACTACGGAAACAATGCCTGCACCATCTAAAGAAGGAAGTGGTGTGGCCTCCCTAAGCTGGGGAAGAGGCCAATTAGGGCAGCAGGCAGGATTCCAAATGGGTGGGTAAAGCCAGAGGCTCCTAAGAACACCAAAGGAAGGCTGAGTACAGTGTTCATTGGAACAACACCTTTTGCTTTTCAGATTATTCTTGTGTATTCTGTAGGCACGAGCCTCTACTGAATTATGCCTGCTCCTGCAGCACATACACATGGGCGTCTGATTTACCTTTCATCATTATGGAACTGACTATAGAGGTTATGTGAGAGGTCAGTGGGAATAGCATAACCAGACCTTATTCTTCTTTGCCCTTCAGATCAAGCCAGTGGCGGAAGCATTGACTGGGCCTATGACTCTGGCATCAAATACTCATTTGCCTTTGAACTGAGAGACACAGGCCGCTATGGCTTCCTCCTGCCGGCCAAGCAGATCTTGCCCACAGCTGAAGAGACCTGGCTTGGCTTGAAGACCATCATGGAGCACGTGCGAGACCACCCATATTAGGGAACTGTGGAATAGACAAACACCATTAAAGTTTCTTTGGTTTAAAGCAAAACTGGGTTGTGACTATTCCTTTTTCTATCCCTAATGTGGGTGCATCATTTCTTCAGTTTCTTTTTTTGTTTGTTTGTTTGTTTGCAGGCCTGGGGGTCAAACCCAGGGCCTCCCACATGTTAGGCGAGTGCTCTACCACTAAGCCACATCCTCAGCCCCCATTTCTTCAGTTTTCTCTGCCCTAAAACACAGCAATACCCCTCACTTTTGTCTTTTTCTTTAATCTATCCTAAGAGAAATGTTCCAAACATCCTTTAAGTTTTTTTTATTGTGATAAGTTATATATAACATAAAATACACAGTTTTGATTATTTTGAAAGGTACAATTCTGTGGTGCTAGGTACATTTACAATGCTATGCCACTGTCACCACCGTCCATCTCCAGAACTTGTTTTTATTATCCTAGACTGAAGCTTTGCACTCCTGAAACAGTGACTCCCCATTAACCTCTCTCTTCAGCCCCTCATAACCATTATTTTGCTTTATGTCTCTGAATTTGCCTATTCCAGGAATCTCCTCACATCCAATTTGTAAGGACAAATCACACAGTATTTTTCCTCTTGTGTCTGGCTTATTTCACTTAGCACTAAGTGTTTAAGGTTCATCTGTGTCCTACCATGCATCAACCCCTTCATCTTAGAGGCTAGCAATGGACTTTAGAGTTCATTTTTTCAATAAATACTAAGTAAGCAACTACAGAGTGCCAGGCATCATGCTAGGTGCGTGTCCTCTGGGCTTAGGGTTGCATTTTGCATTCCCATTTCTGACATACTATTTTATTAAAAACCGATGGAGACTCAAAGCAGTGACGCTCCTTTCCTTCGTTTCCCATTGCCCTATCAAGTTTGGGTCTCAACTTCCACATAATTTCTTTTCAGATATTCACTTCATGCTGATGGTTTTCCCTGGGAGACAAAGGAGGAAAATAAATTTCAGCTTGCCTAGTTTTTAATTTTTTTAAAATTGTAGATGGACAGAATATTTTTATTTATTTATTTTTATGTGGTGCTAAGGATGGAACCCAATGCTTCAAACATGCTAGGCAAACACCCTGCCGCTGAGCTACAGCCCCAATCCCTCAGGTTTTTTTTTTTCTTTTTTTTGGTACCGGGGATTGAACTCAGGGGCACTCGACCACTGAGCCACATCCCAGCCCTATTTTGTGTTTTATGTAGAGACAGGGTCTCACTGAGTTGCTTAGCACCTCACTGTTGCTGAGGCTGGCTTTGAACTCGCGATTCTCCTGTCTCAGCCTCCCTAAGTGCTGGGATTACAAGCGTGAGTCACCACGCCCAGCTAGTTTTTCTTGTTACTAACTTCAAAGCTGAAATCTATCTTGATGAAGTACACAATGGGCTAGGGAATTTAGTTAAGTGTTAGGAGGACACAATAGTCCTGAGGGAGGCAAAGAAGATAGAGGCTCTCAGTTACACAACTCCTGATGGAGGCTCTCTCTTGGACCACGCTTTAGATGCAATGTCTTTTTTAAAAAATATTTTTAGTTGTAGATGGACACAATACCTTCATTTTACTTATTTATTTTTTTGTGGTGCTGAGGGTGAAACTCAGTGCCTCACATGTGCTAGGCAAGCGCTTTATGACTGAACCACAACCCCAGCCCCTATGTCCTCTTTTTTTTTTTTTTTTTTAGTTATACATGGACACAGTGTCTTTATTTTGTTTACTTATTTTTTAAAAAAGATTTTTAAAATATTTTTTTAGTTGTAGATAGACACAAGGTCTTTATTTTTTATTGCTTTGTATGTGGTGCTGAGGATTGAATCCAGGGCCTTATGCATGCGAGGCAAGCGCTCTACCACTGAGCTACAATCCCAGCCCCGTTTACTTATTTTTATGTGGCGCTGAGGATTGAACCCAGTGCCTTACATGTGCGAGGCAAGCGCTCTGCCACCGAGCCACAACCTCAGCCCCACCATGTCCTCTTTTTTGACTAAGTTTGTTCTTGGGCCCTGTCAGAGCCAGTCTTAGCAAAGATCTTGCTAAGTCATCCCCTGACTGATATCTGATCAAGTTCTTCATCCTGGGGCTGAGAAATAGCTTAGTTGATAGAGTGCTTGCCTTGCATGCACAAGGTCCTGGGTTCAATCCCCAGCACCACAAAAAAAAAAAAATCTTTATCCCACAATGTTGATGTGTAAGTCTTGTTAGGCCACTTTTGCAAGAATCCCCCTGACTTGATGTTTCCTCTTAGTGATTTTCCATCTACTGATCCCCTCACCCTGCTGTCTTTGCTGGGTTTGGACTTAAGCACAGTTAGCCTCTCCCATTACAATATTCATGACCTCTACTGTAATAATCTCAAATAAAGCTTTCCTTACTTTTTTAAACAAGTGTCAGAATAATTTTCCTTTCAGGCTCCCAACCATCACCCTTGGTTATATCCACTTCCCTTGGGCAGATGCAGAAAGAATACAGCCCATGGAGAGGGTGGGATGGGGAAAGCTTATGGAAATTAGGGATCTAGGGACCTGGAGCCCAAGAAGAAGTCATGCAGATCAGGAGTGTCTTCCATTTATTTCACTGAGACTTGAAAGAAAGGATACTAGAGTCAAAGACTAGGAAAACCTAATAAAATTTTATTATGAATAATTTTATAAAACCTTACCTATTGTTCTGATCCCAAGGGAAAATGATAATCTATTCAGAATAACACATCCTTTCTATAGCATTTACTACATATCTTTCTATTTTTTCGGAGGACTCATAAGATTTAGGCCTCAGGTCTATAAAAGAGGCCACCAACGCTTCTCATTATGACATGGTCTGGTGAAAATTTCTAAAAGGACTTGTCAGGTGTGTGGTCTCAGAGCTGGCTTAGGTCACTTGATTTTCCTCACTTTTTAACTCTAGAGGTGACTCCATCTCAGGTTTACAATCTGGACTCTCCTGTCAGTATAAATTCCATTCACCACCATGGGACTTTCCTATTTACTCAAAAATGTACTTTAGATGCCAAGCAATGAGCAACATGGCACCCTCGGCCCAGACTTTTCCAGCTCGTGGAGCAAGTTTCTGACCTTGTAAATGAAGAGGCTCGGCCTTTATCACTGGAAAGGAATGGAGGAGGCATTGGCAGGAACCCGCCTGTCACACGGTCAGAGTTGCAAGGGTGCTTGGGAATCACATTAGCATTTTTGAGGATGTGAGTCTGCCCCGGGCTCCTTATAAATACATCCTGACTCAGCCACTGTATGATTGCCTCTTTGGGACATGAGGTGGATACTGTTCTTTGCGACCCTTATTGGGTCAAGCATCTGTGGCCGAGAAAAGTTTTTTGGGTAAGTGCCTTTTGAACTTATTATTATTTTTGATGATTCCAGCAATATGAGGATCAAATGGAATTGAAAAGGAATGGCTTATCATTATACCTCAGGAGGTAGGGGACTAGAGTAAGAGGACTTGGGCTCATATCCCCACTTTCCCTTGTGTCATCCTGAACACATACTCTCTGAGGCCTGATTTCTTCTGAAATCAAAACTACTGGTCTCCACAGTCCCTCTCCAGCTCCCTAATCTGCTAATTCCTTTTCTTTCTACTTCTTATTTGTAAAGTCAATTTCAGGCATCCCTTATTTTCTCATTCCTATACCATTGTTGTTGTTGTTATTATTATTATTATTCTGGTATAGGAATTGAACCCAGAGGGGCTTAACCACTCTGCCACATACCCAGCCCTTTGTATTTTTTATTTTGAGACAGGGTCTGGCTAAGTTCCTTAGGTCCTCGCTAAGTTGCTGAGGCTGGATTTGAACTTGTAATCTTCTTGCCTCAGCCTCCAGGGCCACTGGGATTATAGGCATGCTCCACCGCACCCAGCATTTTTATACTATTAATTTCAAAGAATGACCAGAAATGGTTTGTTTCTAATTTTCACTATGCTTAAAGGGAAAACCTGGGTCTTAGGCTTTTGGTCTCACTTCTCTGTTAACAGTGAAGGATGTGGAAAGGTAGTAATCCGGCACCAGAGGCTTAAGAGATTTTCCCCTAGCTACAGCTATGAAAATTGACGGGCAGAGACACACACCTGTACGATATGCGTGAGCGTGTGCACATATGCTCGACATGCTCCACACACAATGCTTGGAGGTTTGCAGAGAGGAGATTTGGGAGGTAGGAGAGATGAAAGAGATGCTTTGGGGCCCTGCTAGAAGATTGCCTTATAATAACTCATTACCGCATAATGCTTTGCCATTTGCAAAGAGCTTTCATGTACATTATCTTTTGGATCATGCAACAGCTCTGCCAGGCAGGGGTGTTATTTTCCTCCATTTAAACATGAAAAACTTCAGCCTTCGAAAGGTTAAGGAACCCACCCAAGGCCACTTAGCTGGTAAGCAGGGGAGCTGGAACTTGGGTGTGCAAAACCCACACCTTTTTTCTATAACACAAGTTAATTTCCAAACAGAATCCTCTATCTCATTGGTCTATCTGTAACTAATAGTTTACTTTCTATTATACTATCTGGTTAAAGGGACTTTGGGGTTGTTTATTAAAGCAATTACTTATATGAGATTGAGTAATCTTTATGACTCTGTTCATACCTGGGTCTCTACTGCCAAATAGCTTGGAGGGGTTAGGCTTAGCAGGTGGCCAGGGAAGGGGATTTTTCCACAGGCAGCTCAGCAGTAGATGTGTCATTACTACACCTGCTGCTGTGTGGGCTGACGCATGGAGCTGTCAGGTTCCCACTGCAGCTATTCGTGTGGCTGGAAAATCTCTATTTCTCAGGATCCATTCCTTCATATGATGCACTGGGCACCCGGGCTGAGACAGCAGGGCCTAGACTGCTCACTGCAGGAATTTTGGGCAGAAAGAGCTGTGCACCTGAGCTGATTGCAGATGGTTTTAACCAATAGTGTTATCCTCACTTCAAAGTCTCACTCCATGGTAAGGAACCTGGAAGAGGAGCAGTAATCCTTCTTAGGGTCCATGGACATGTCCTGGTCATCCAGCTCAATGAACATTTAGAGCAAGAGGCAAGCTGGTCTCCAAGCATTTGTGATTAGGAACCCAGGACAGAGATTGACTGACAGGGATGAGGACGATGGTTTCTCCCCACCACCCCATCTTCTTCCCTTCTTTGGTTCGCCTACCTCCCAGTTTCTCTTGCACTGCTGATATCTTCTGTCCTGGTCTTTGGTCATCTGAAGTTTGGGACAGTTGCCAGATTGCTGGGAGGTGTGGGCAGGGAGAGAACAGGAGGTTGTTGCAAAACTGGTTGTAGTATCAGCAGAAGCTCTTAGGCCTCTAAGAATTTTGGGAAATCATCTCTATATTGTTCATGGTGGCTGCTAAGCCTGGATAGGGACATTGGTGAGAGACTAGGATGAGCCACTTAACTGCCTGTTTGATATAAGGGGCGGGGATAGAACCTCAGTCACCAATTCAGTTATTGACTGTCCTGAACTTGGGACACGTGTGAGGGTCTGTGAGAGGGCATCCTCGACATGGTGTTGGCAGCAGCTGGATAGTCCTGGGTTTTGAAGAGGTCTGTAAGAGTGATCAGAGCACCAGTATGGAGGAGGGGTGGACATAGCAACCTGCAAATTCCAACATGTCCCCTCTCCCAGGCAAATCTTGCATCTTCAGAAAGAGCGCACAGTCAAGGTTAAATGAAGTTTCTGGTAGCAGAGGGTTCAACCATCTATATTATCATGATTGGGCATTTTCCAAGCAGAAACAAGGATAATGAGGGCAAGAAAGACTATCCTTTGTAAGGCACACACTCTAATATCAGGTATCGATCCACCAAAGTTCATAAACATAATGTTAAATCCTAATATTACTGCCAATTTTTAGCACTGTCTGAAGACTCTACCTAACTTTGCCTCCTCTGCTTAGGGAAAGCTTCATGGTTAATATGAGTTGGTTTTAAAGGCTAGGCAGGAGATTGCCAGAAAGATAAGCAGAAGGACCGGAATCGTGGGCAAGAATAACGTGTGCAAAGTCATACTAGAGCAAATGTGAGACTTCAGTGTGGCTGGAACCCAGAGGGTGGGGACAGGTGGAGGAGAGGCAAGGGGAGGGACTTTGTTCTGTGCCAGCCCTTCTGCCCCACCCCCTACACACTACGGATGCTTCTTTAACCTTTGTGGCTTGGCTGATCAGAGTACAATGAGATGGGCTGTGAACTTGGTTCTTGTTCTTATGTCCCTCTTTGTTTTCTCTTCTCATTCCTTCTCTGTCTCTTCCTTCTCTGTGATTGCTCTAGCCAGTGCTGCTTTATAAATGCCTAATTTTGCCAATGTACAGCTCTTTCTAGAATATTCACTTTTTTTTTTTGGTACAGGGGATTGAACTCAGGGGCGCTCAACCACTGACCCACATCCCCTGCCCTATTTTGTGTTTTATGTAGAGACAGGGTCTCACTGAGTTGCTTAGCGCCTTGCTGTTGCTGAGGCTGGCTTTGAACTCGCGATTCTCCTGTCTCAGACTCCCTAAGTGCTGGGATCACAGGCGTGCGCCACTGTGCCTGACTTAGAAGACTCACTTTTAAGACACCACTTTTTCTGGAGTGGCAGAATATGAGTTCAGCAAACTAATCTTAGTCCTCAACCAGGAGTAAGGATTTCCCTTCTGATTTAAATCTATTCCCCTTTTTTCCCCAGCAAGTCTTCTTGCCTGTGTCAGGGAAATGCTGGTCTGACTCTCCATCTTCCCAGGGCTGTAGTCCAACTCTTAGCAAACCTGATGGGTTCTGTATTAGTCCTTTTTCTGCTGTTATAACAAAATACCCAAAGCTGGGTAATGTGTAACAAAAAGAGAGTATTTAGCTCACAGTGTTGGAGGCCGAACATCCTAGATTGGGTGACCTCATTCGTTCAGTCTCTGGTAGGGTCCCCCTGTCTGCATCGCAGCCTGGTGGATGGCATCATAGTTGGAGCATGTGTAAGAAGGAGGTCACATGGCAAGACAAGAAGCCAGAGTTTTAAGGGGCAGGCTCACTCATTTTATAGTAATTCATTGTCCTGGGGACTAACTATACGATCAACGTTAATCTCTTTGGGGTACCCCGTAGGCCCCACTCTTAAAGCTCCTACTATCTACCAATATGGCTGTAATGGGGACCAGTTTTTTGAGCACTTGAACCCTTGAACACTTGAACCATATCCAAACCATAGCAGCTGCATGAGAGCTGCCCAGCCAGGGCTTCTCCACCAGGGCCCTCAGCTGCAGCTAGCTGGGGACTGGCTTGAGTGAGAGAGAAAAAGCCTTGGGCACTGACATCTCCTATGAACCTGCTACCTGTAGCAGACCTTGACTCCTTGGGGCTGGCCAAAACCCTGTGAAGAGCCCCTGGAACTTTCCAGAACCAAGTGAAACCCTGAGAGTCCATCCGGACTGAACTGGTTTTCTGGTGAGGGGGTTGCCACGTGAGGCTGCACGTTTAGCTCCCTGTGACAGAGCCATTTACTCTGTCAACAGGTCCTTCAGCCCACAGCCCTCTCCAGCAGCTCTTCCCGCATTCACTCGTGTTAAAGGGATGACGCATGTGACAGCGTTGAGTGCGGATTCATTTGGTCTGTCACCTAGCAACGGCCTAATGGCTCCCCTGGCTCCCTGAGCAGGCCGAGAACACAAAGGCTGCTTTTCAGTCCCAGCCTTCTCCCACCCACGCAGGACTTTGGGGCCTCTTCTCCTGCCTCTGCTGCGGAAGCTAAATAATGTATATGAAATAAATGCAGGACAAATGACAAAGGGGGCTGAGCCTTGCGGGCCCCTTCTAGGCCCTCTCCAGCCCAGTGGGCAGCAGTGAATCTCAAGGTCAGCCTCACACCTTGGGCTATACTCAGTTTCCATTATAATGCGCGTTTGTGCTGGACTCTGGGACTGAAGGGATGGCCGAGCACCCAGCCTCTCCCCTCTTCTCTAAGAGGACAGCAGCCTGGCCTCCCAGGATGGAGGGTCTGCGCCCTCATCCAGCTCTTCCTGGATGGAGGTTCCTCCAGGGTTTCAGCCCTCACCCTGACAGTGAAGAAGTGCTTCTTTATGTCTTGAGTTAGCTTTGCATGTAACTCAGGAACATTCCTTTCTGTAAAAATATATATGTTTTTCATTATAAAGTAATATGACCACATTACAGAAAACAGATACAAGGGGAAAAAAAGTAAGTCATCTATAATCCCACGACCCGAACTTGAGCGCTGTCAGCATTTGGGATATTTCCGTTGTCTGTTTTTCTTCCAGTGCATCTGCTTTTTCCATACTTATAATCATGGCATACATACAATTTTGTGTCGTGCTCTTTCACTTAATGTTTCCCTTAAAGTTATACCATAAGCACTTTTTTATATCTGCCACGTAGTCTTATTTTTAATGGCTATACATTATAACCAAAGACTAGACCATTTCCTCTCGTTTGGCCCAGTTCTGTCTGGGATAGTGGGCTTGGGGTTTATTTGCCAGCTGAAAGCTCCCCATTATCTTTTGCTTTTTTTTTTTCCCCTTCTCTAGGGACCAAGTTTTTAGGATTAATGTCAGAAATGGAGACGAGGTCAGCAAACTGACTAGGCTAGTGAATTCGGACAACTTTAAGGTATGTGCTGCTTCTTGGTCCTCTTGAGTGTTTTGACTTTGGTGGGAGAGGAATGTTGTACTATTGGCAAGGTTATTCGTATTCTGGAAGATTCTCTGTTTTTTATTCTGAACATTCTTGTGTTAGTAACCAGGCCATTTAGACAGTCAAGAAGGCCGATGGGGAAGAAGAGCTATAGATGAGAGCTGTGTGGTCTGGGGAGATAGGAGGCCTGAGTTGTGGGCTCTCTCCTTCTAGCTGCCCTTGACTTACTATTTCTTGGACTCTGCCAGGTACTATTCGCTGAGTGGTCTGACCTGTCACAGTTGTGACGTGGGTGATGTTTGCCCTTGGGCAGAACTTTGCCCCTCGTGGATTACTTTCCACTGGTTCTAGAAGAATGGACTCATTGTGTGTTTTACTTGAACTGTCCTTGAATCTGGTTTTATTTCTGTTCTCTTCAGCTCAACTTCTGGAGATCTCCCTCTACCTTGGGCCAGCCTGTGGATGTCCTGGTTCCATCTATCAGTCTGCAGCCAGTCAAATCCTTCCTGAAGTCTCAGGGCTTGGAGTACTCAGTGACAATCGATGATCTACAGGTGGGTAAGCCATGACTTCCTACTGGTCTTGCATAGGACCAAGTGGCCAGTCCAGAATGGACCTGAGATATTTTCAAGGTCTTGTGTTGTCCTTTATCATTTCAAAGATGAAGAAACTAAGGTAAATGAAAGTAAATTGCAGTAATTTGTTAGTGGAACAGCATTGAAGCAGAGAGGGAAACAGAGATCTGGCCCCAGATTCCCATCTTGCTAACTACTAGTGCTGGGTCTTTGGACAAGTTTTTATGCTCTCAAGCCTCCATTTCCTCATCATTAAAATGGTAATAATGATGCTTAACTTCATGTAGTTTATTGGGAAGATTCTTTAGTTAAACGTATGCAACTGTATCCGGCATACCATAGTAAGTAATAAGTCCCTCTCCGTTTTCTTATTTGAAGTTAGTAGCCAAGGGTGGGGTGTGGGGGATATTGGAGATCAGTCATAAGAAGCGCCCTTTTGAAAAAGCAAGAATGTCCCCAGTAGTCCCCAATGGAGGGAACATCACCATCCAGCCCTACGACCTGTATTGAACAGCAGGACGGTGTCTGGCTCATGCTCTCTCCTTCACCGAGGTGGGTTAAGGACTAATTGGTGATTTGGCCCGGGAGTTTCCTGATGGCGTGAGCAGCTGTGAGCTTATTAATCATCCTCACATGTCACAGACATCTGCCAGGAACCTTCAAAGTATGAGTGGTTATAAGAATTTCTTTGTTTCTGAATGGTTTCCCAAGCTGTGCATTTCAGAGGCACTGGATACCAGATGCAGACTGATGTCTAGAGATTTCATAGTAGAGAATAACCCAGTAGCACATATGTTGCTTCCAGGGAGTAAGTGGGTTTTCAATCGGGTGGCTTAAATTGGACACCGAGAAGTAAAGTTTTATAGGTATTTGAAAGCAATCTGACCCTCCCTTTTTTTACTTTCGGTGCAAAGGGCATGATAGTTCATTTTTCAAAATTGTGCTACACTCATCATGACGACCAGCATACACATGTTGATGGCTTTTCTCCTGGCATGGATGGTGCAGTATTTTTGTATACTGAAATGTTTCAAGTGAACGGAGAACCCAAGAGAAAGATCTTAGATGAAAATGAACGCTGGTCATTCTGTTGTCCTACCTTCGCGGAATTCATTTCAACTCCTTAGAAATATGGCATTACCATGTTATGCCATGATGAAGAATGCAAGTTCTTTAAGAAGTAGGCAGTTTGAACCTACATTTCCCTGTGCTTTAATCTTTACTTTGTTTAATGTAAGCTATGTGATCCCCTTTTAAACTCTGACATTTGGGCTCCTCGGTGTGCGGGAGGAGCCATCCTCTTGGCTAGCCCGTGTACCCAGATATGGCAGGAAAAACATGATCCAGCTCCAGTGGATCACTTCACCATTTTGCTGTGTCTGTTTTCAGGCCCTTTTAGATAATGAAGATGAGGAAATGCAACACAATGAAGGGCAAGAGCGGAGCAATAACACCTTCAACTATGGGGCTTACCATACTCTGGAAGCCGTAAGTGTTTGAGAGCAGGTTTAAGGCCAAGGTCTTCTGTCTCCTGAATTCTATAACTTCTCTTCTTATTTCTTCATCACAATATCACTTCACCGAGGGGCTTTCATTTCCAGTCCTTGTATACTTTAATTCCTTTCCAATGCTTGGGCTGTTTAACTCCTACCAGCACCTAAGAACCTAGTGAAACACAAAGTAGACCTTACATCCTTCTTTTCTTAAGCAATCTCTTATAGAAAACCATGAAATAACTGCAATCATTTCCAGTCCTTGTAATTCAACCTCCTATTCCCGTACCATAATCCCTCACTCAGAGTAAAATGTTACTTATTCCAGGCAAGTAGACAAGTGGCTATTTCCAAGGTTAACCAAATATTTCCACTCATTTATCATGACTACTTATAATGTATATTTGTTCCATAGTGCATTTTGGTGCTGTGTTTAGTTAGAAACCACTTTATATAGATGTCTGACTTTCAAGGTAAGCCAAACTTTCAAATGAAAAATTTGGAGCAGAATAATTTCATATGATACTGGAACTTGAGAAATCAAGTGGGACTATGGAATGGAACTGAATGAACGGTGTAGTTCTTTTATGTCCCTTGGTATCTCCTTCATTAGTGTGCAAACTGCTAGCTCAGGAACACACCCCAAAGCTAAATTGATATTCTCCCTCAGCCACCCTAATAAGTGTCATTCTTTATGGGTCAACGTGGCGTTCCATGAGACAAATACTTTAAGTTGTTTTTCTTCTAGATGAGGGATTATTTCAAAGGTTGACCAGCCATTTCCACATCTTTCCCATGATTGTCAGTAGCTTTGTTTATTGTGTACACTTCCAACCACACTGGCCCTTGATCCCTCTTGTGACCAATGACATACATCTGCAAAACAGCTGGATAAAGTTAGGAGTTCAGTCTCAGGCCATGGACAAAAGTGGAGCTCAGGGCCCACACAGGGATCAAACCCATGACGTTAGCCTCATTAACGTGAGGCCCTCTCTAGCCCCGCTAACCAGTTGCAAATGTCGTCCAGGGATCCAGAGGGGCCATCCCCTCACCTGCTAGTGACCCAGGCTCCACTTTCTCAACCACTTGCCTCTGGTTTCTCTAGCTTTAGGTGCCCTGCAGCCTGGTTTCCAGCTCTCTTGCTCCCTGGGAAGCCTTTTGCTGTGGATAGCTTTGCCATAGCCTTCTTGTTCCAATTCTTTCAAAAAACCTCTTTGAAAAGCTCATATCCTACAACCACTTAGGCTTTCATAGGTCTCTGGTGGGAATGTCACTTTTGTCTCTATCAGGCTTTTTGGTTCCAGATCCTGTGTGTATGTTGTGGTGGTTGGCAGTGTTGATTTGGACCCCACATCTGGACACATCTTATTGTCTTAACTTTTCCTGGGTGAATCTCTTTCCTCTCATGCCCAGGGTAGCCACTCTGCTTTTCATCTGCTCTTTAGGGGAAGTTTCCAAGCCCTTTTAGTGACCAGCTATGCCAGTCTCCAGCTTCAAGTTCCAGCTCCTTGCTCCATGCAGGGTCCTAAGCCCTCTGCATCTCTTCCTCCTTGGCTGTGAACCCCTAGCACCTGAAGCTTCCTCCCCTCTCCTCCACCCTGGTAGTTAATTCCCTCTTTATTTCTGCCACCTACAATTTCCCCTTTGTGAGCTTTTAAACTGGCTGTGAATCCCCTTCACTGTACTTTCTCTGGCTTGCCTGTGTATTTGGAGGGTGGTTTCTTGCTTCTGCACAATTTACCATATTGACTGCCAGTCCATAAACCCTGTAAGCTTGTTTTTATTCAATGCCGATTAAACATTTTCCCCCTATGTATAGCTCCTTCTTCCAATCTTATGGATTAAACAAATTTGTTTATTTTCTTCTTTTGGCCTTCAAATGATTTGAGAAACTAAAATGGATCAACTCTATTTAAAACAAACATTTTTCACCCCCCTGAAAGCAATTGGGAGTATTCTTGGCCACTATTTACAGCTCTGTATCACTTGCTCTGGTGAAATCTTTAGAGAAATCATTTCCAAAGTGGGGTGTCTATACCACAGTAAGCAAGATGGCCCACTGGGATAAAGGAGAAATTATTACAACTTCTGTGTCTTTTTTTTAAAAATAATGTATATATTTCTGGGGCTAGGGTTGTGGCTCAGTGTTAGAGTGCTTGCCTAGCATGTGTGAGGTACTGGGTTTGATCCTTAGCAACACATAAAAATAAGAAATAAAGGTATTGTGTCCAACTACAACTAAAAAAATTTTTTAAAAATAATATATTTCTGTGGTGGTACATATATGGTATAGTACCTGCTAAATTGATTTTTTAAAATATTTTTTAGTTATACATGGACACAGCATCTTTATTTTATTTATTTATTTTTATGTGGTGCTGAGAATCGAATCCAGTGCCTCACACGTGCAAGGCAAGCGCTCTGCCACTGAGCCACAACCTCAGCCCCTAAATTGATTTATTTGTTGTTGGAGAAAGTGATTGTGAGTTTGGGGAGAACCTTGACCAGGCAGGGCTGCTCTGATGTTCCAATCCAGGATGGCACAGAGTACCATACTTTGCAGCAAAGGCTATTAATATCAGCCTCTCCACTCTAATTGGGTAGACTACAATTTTGTGGACAAATGAAATGTGTTATTCTCTAGAAAACTGTAGAAAGGGATTCTTCAGGCAGTTTCCTATATGAGCATTCCCGTTGATAATATGGTCAACCCCAAGGTTAGGGGCCCAGAAGAAATTATGAAGACTGACAAGGTAAAGTTCACAGATTTGTTTTCTGATAGCTGAACAAATTCTAAAAAATGCCCTTGAGTGTACTTTTTCTACACTTCAGATTTACCACGAGATGGACAACATTGCCACAGATTTTCCTGACCTGGCAAGTAGGGTGAAGATTGGACAGTCATTTGAAAACCGGCCTATGTATGTCTTGAAGGTGAGGCCCCTATGCCCTTCCAAGTGTCCTGACTGGCTCCTCATGTCCTCATGTCCAGGACTCTGCCCTTAGGTCACTGAGAGAGGCAGCTTTTTAGACCTTGACTTCAGGTAGATGAGAGAGACCGGGAGACTTCTGGAGCTGGAATTTGATCTGACAGTCACATGCTTTTTTCTAATGTGGGGCAGATAGAAGGAGCACATCCTTTCCCAAGTTTTGACTGAAAGAGAGGGGAGAAGTTAGCATTCCAGAAAGCTCTTTTTTTTTTTAAAGAAATATTTTTTTAGCTGTAGATGGACATATGTCTTTATTTTATTGCTTTGTATGTGGTGCTGAGGATCGAACCCAGGGCCTCACGCATGCGAGGCAAGCGCTCTACCGCTGAGCTACAATCCCAGCCCTCCAGAAAGCTTTTAGAAGGGCCAAAGCCTTGCCTTCGAACCCACCTTCTGTAAACAGCAAGATAAGTTGGATTGGGCCTACGAATTCTAGTCTGCTTTTAGGGCTACTTATTGGAAAAGCAACCTAGGAAGCTAATTTTAGGGTTGATGTAATTTTAAGTCTGGGCTCTGATCCTTGGCTGCACGAAATCTAGTTTCCAGATATTTCTAACAGATTCAGGTCTGATTTGGCGAAGGAGGGAGAGAACCATGATAATGACATAAATGACATAAATAATCCAGTTGAATGAACAAAAAGGAATTTGGGCATATAAGCCATGGACATCTGATGGTGTTGAGAATTTGTCAAACCCTTAGCTTCAGATAAGCCCCAAAGAACCCAGGGTTTTTAGCAAGTTATCTATCAGTGGGAAGGGAGACCTGCCACTGGGCTGGTTTCTTTAAAATAATTACAATCAGATTATTTGCCTGGTCTGATGGAGACCCTGGCTTCGTTAGTACCAAGCTCCAACCCACAGGGCCCCAACACTATGGCAAAGGCAGGAGCCAGAATTCATTACTGTCATTTACAAAGAGCCATAGTGAAGCCCTCTTCTTTCTAATTTAAAACCGAATTCATTTATTGCATCAGCAAAACAGCCTGGTTCATGCACCCTTGTGTCTCTCTCTGTTGGGATACCATTTGAGGTCTTTCAAGAGACATACTATTATCTCTAATCGCACCAGCATTCTAATCCACAATAACAATTGTTTCTCTTTCCCATTTGCTCCCAATGCTGGAGAGGTTCAGTCTGCCCAGAGCTGCAGCCAACCAATTAAGCTCCCTGGTCACGGATAAGCCCAATAAATAGACGGTGCCCTCAGGAACATTTGGTCTCTGAATTATCTTAAATGAATTAAATGAATAGGAGCGAGCTGGGGAGAGGAGAGGTGAGTGGAGACGCGGGCAGGCGGGTCATTTTCTGGCCTCTTTTCCTTTCTGCAGTTCAGTACAGGAGGCGAGCAGCGGCCGGCCATTTGGCTCAATGCAGGCATCCATTCCCGCGAGTGGATCTCACAGGCCACCGCCATCTGGACGGCGAGGAAGGTCATGTCGCCTGGTATTAGCCAAGGATTCTGGTGGGCTCCCGGGGCCCCTGCAGCATCCCACATGGCTGGGCCCAGGGGATGAAGTGGGAAGGCGTTCTATACACCCCAGTAGGCTGGGGCCTTTTCAGATTGGAAAAGTAAATGGTCAAACCCCTTTATCAGCCCAGTGTGGCTAAGTGACAAAATGATGGGGAGCAAGCTGACAAGCCACAGAGGTGGGCCTGGGACACTGACCCTCAGTGGGCCTGCGAGGGGAGCAAAGAGACACTCAGCACCAGTCAGATGAACTTTGCCTTTGGCCCCTTCCAAGTCCCACAGCCCTTAGGAGGGACCTCGAGCTGCCTCCAGATTCTTCCAGGAAGTCTGTTATTTAAAAATTTTTTTTAGTTGTTGATGGACCTTTATTTTATTTATTTATATGCGGTGCTGAGGATCGAACCCAGTGCCTCATACATACTAGGCAAGTGCTGTACTCCTGAACCACAACCCCAGCCCCAGGAAGTCTGTTTTAAGCCTGTGTTGGTAGGGAACAGTGTTTTAAGCCTGTATGTGGAGGTTATATCTTCCCTACTCCTTCTTTGGGGGCTCAAATTCTTAAAAGATATGTGTAACCCTCCAACTCTCAGAGGCAATGAACAAAGCAAACACCCCAGGATTCACTGTAGTTGATGTTGTCATGCAGCCATGTCCCCAGGTCTTGAGAACTTGGAGGGATTTTTACAGACAGCCGTGCCCGTGGGGACACCAAGGAAGCTTCGAGGGTGGACACTGTTCTAGAAGCATCCATTCTTGGTAGGCGCTGGGCATCTCAGGAACATACTCAGTTGGATGTAGCAACCCAGCTTGCTGGGGTTTAGCTAACAAACATCTTGTCTCTGCTTAGATTGTGTCTGATTATGGGAAGGATCCAGCTGTCACCTCCATCTTGGAGCAAGTGGATATTTTCTTGTTGCCTGTGGCCAACCCTGATGGATATGTGTACACACACACGAAAGTGAGTAATCCCGAATGGGCTGAACTTGGAGTGAAACTTGCCTGTGGAGTTCCTAGCTTTGCCAGTGCCCTTGGAGAGAACTTCCACTAATGTGTGTGTTATGAGCTTCCTTGGGATTTCATTTTCTAGTCATTCTCGGAGCCGAGAATCACCAGGGAATATTATTTTTTATAGAGAGAAGAGTTTAAGGAACTCCCTATTATGAGCTTTGATCAATTATCAACATTTTCTCAATCTTTTATTCATCTTTTTCTCCCCCACACAATTTTTTCCTGATGTAATTTAAAGCAAATTCCAGACATTATGTTATTTTACCCACAACTACCTTAGTGTGCATCTCTAGGTGATGATGATAATAATAATAAAAAACCCCAAACCCACTACACCACTGTCACCTTTAAAAAAATTAATGGAAGTTCTTTAATATCATCTAACACCCCCAATTATCTTTAAAGTGTCTCTTAGGAGTCAATTTGTTGAAGTCAGGATCCAACAAGGTCTGCACATTGCATCTACATGTCGCTGCAGTTTCTTTTATTCTACATCAGCACCCCCACTCATCCTTTTAAAATGTCATTCATTTGTTGGAGAAACCAAGTAATTTCCTGTATAATGTCTCACATTCTGAATTGGCTGATGGCTTCTTTGTTGTGCCATTTAATTTATTCCCTTATTCTCCAACCCAGAGCTTGACTAAATTCAGGTGGATTTTTAAAACAAGAATAAAATAGGCACAGGCGACGGTCAAGGCACGTAACAGCCACGAGTCCAATTTTTACTGAAGCCAGTAATTATTCAGTGCACTCAGATGGCATCAACTTGGTTCTGGCATATAAAATTCTTATCAGGAGATTTTGGGGGCCTTCCTTTCTTAAAGCCAGAAGTACAAACTCTTCCCTCTCTGAGGGGATGAAAGTGAACAGCCCCATCAGCGAGGACTAGAGCTCAGATGACCCCCAGGCATAGCTGCAAGCAGCTCATCCCATTTACAGTGGTCATCTCCCTGTTAGTCCCCCAGAAGCCTTTCACTGCTTCTGCAGACTGTCCTACCTCTGGATGTTTGGTGGCTTTTTCAGAACCGATTATGGAGGAAGACACGGTCCCTGAATCCTGGAAGCCGCTGTATTGGCACTGATCCAAATAGAAACTGGAATGCAAGTTTTGCAGGTAGGTGGGAAAGACAGTTTCAAATCCCACTGCCACTGGAAGAGCCAGTTTACTGGTGTCCTGAGCTGGTGGCGGGTGAGGGAGCCCATTTCCACTCTGGTTTCATTGCTCCATTCACTGAGAGACTTAGGGGTGTCTTTGGGGGTCTCTAGGTAGATATGTTCTATTTGTTTTGTTTTAAAATTTTATTATAATTTTGAAAGAGAATGATTGAATAAATTTTGTCTTCCTAGGAGGACAGTGGGACAGAGTATCTTTGCATTGTTATTACAATTATGCTATTTTTTTTTTGGTGCTGGGGATGAACCCAGGGCCTCGGTATGGTAGGCAGTGCTTTACCACTGAGCTACACCTCCAGGTCCCACACTGACATTCTGCTACTTTAAAACTACTCTCATCTTAGACGTATGAATCCAAGGGAGCAATTAGCACTGTTACCCTAATAGGCAAGATCATATTGTGAAAATTAAACTCCAGCAGTTATTTTATTTTATTTTATTTTTTTGGTCCCGGGGATTGAACTCAGGGGCACTCGACCCCTGAGCCACATCCCCAGCCCTATTTTGTGTTTTATGTAGAGACAGGGTCTCACTGAGTTGCTCAGCGCTTCGCCCTTGCTGAGGCTGGCTTTGAACTTGCGATTCTCCTGTCTCAGCCTCTCAAAGTGCTGGGATTACAGGCGTGTGCCACCGTGCCTGGCTCCAGCAGTTATTTTTAACGTGTAAACATGGACCTCATCAGCTCGCTGTCGTGGAGAGACAATGAGAATTAGGTGACCTGGGTTCTGAGTTCCAGCTCTTTAAAAACCATCCTCTACAAAATACCAACTATGTGCTGAGTACTTTTGCATATATCTTTTTAACCTAGGGGGTGGACTTTATTATCTGAAATAAGACAATTGAAGCTCAGAGACAATCTCAAGATTGTATGGCTGATAAGAATTAGGATCTAAGGGGCGGAGGCTGTGGCTCAGTGGCAGAGCACTTGCCTAGCACGTGTGAGGTACTGGGTTTGATCTTTATAGTACCACATAACAAAATAATAAGCTCACCTTCCAATTCCAAACCCAGTTGTCTTTTACTACTCCACAGCTATACTGATTTTTTAAAATTTTTTTTTTAGTTGTAGATGGACACAATACCTTTATTTTATTTATTTATTTTTATGTGGTGCTGAGGATTAAACCCAGTGCCTCACACATGCTAGCAAAGTGCTCTGCCACTGAGCTACAACTACAGCCCTGATATTTTGTTTTTAATGGATTTCATTTACATGCATAGAAATAACCACAAAAATCACTGGGGAAAAGTGAAAAGAGCTGACACCAATGTGGGAACTGAGGGCATCAAAGTTAAGCCAGGTATTTCCATAACTGGGGTGGTTACACACACACACACACACACACGCACACGATACCGCAGGGAGCTGTGTTGTGAAGCAATACAGAAGGCAATATTTCTAAGTATCTGTCAAATAACCAAGAGATTTTAGCCACCACAATAGATTATTTTTGGCAGCAGTTGGCTATTAAGATCTGAACCAAGAGAATAAGTTGACACCAGAATAAATGGAGTCATTTTCATTATTTATTGGTATTCATATTAATTATCTAGAACTTATTAATTACAACTCATTCCTAAGCATGATATTAATTATTTATGACAACTGCTATTGGCACAATATAAGGTCAACTCTATCCATTTAAAGAAGTCCCAACAATTTTCCTCAGTTGTGGGAAATCTAATACCCACCACCACCCTCCCTACCCTGCTCCTTGAAGTCTGTACATACTATGTACTGGTTCTTTGGGGCATCTGGCAGTGGCCTACCCATTGCCAATAGCCCCCACACCTTTTTGGGGTTTAGTGCCCTCTTTACTATCTTTGTGGCCTGTGGGTTACTATTTCTGGTTGGCTGTCCCCAACAGGAGAGGGAGCCAGTGATAACCCTTGCTCTGAAGTGTACCACGGCCCCCATGCCAATTCTGAAGTGGAGGTGAAATCAGTGGTAAATTTCATTCAAAAACATGGAAATTTCAGATGCTTCATCGACCTGCACAGCTACTCACAGCTGCTGATGTATCCTTATGGATACACTGTCAAGAAGGCCCCAGATGCTGAGGAGCTGGTGAGTGACAGCTGGCTTCCACCCAGCCCTGGGCCTGCTTGACACTTTGGGTGCTGCCAAGGTGACTGATCTACAGCTTTAGAAAGTCCAGGAGCCTGGGTGGCTTCATTAAGAGCTTAGACTTCTCTTCCTGCCCTTTGGGATGTACCATCAGACCCACTGGAGACAGGAGAAAGTGCCTGTTACTTCTTGGCCTTCTGCGAGCTCCAAGAACTGTGCCTGACTCTGCCTTGCCTTCTCACTTGTTTTTCTGACTGGAGGGTGTCATGCCCACTGTCTGCCATGGACTGTGGTTGCCACCATGGTGTGTAAGGGGGAGATGCCCCTTACTCTCACTCTGGTTCCTGAAGAAGTGAAGGAGGGAAGAGATCACACACAGAGCTAGTGCTGCTCTGTGCTGCCCTCAGTGACTCATCCTAGAATGGGGGAGGACACTTTGGGATGGACTGGCAGGAGCAGCGCTGGCATCTACACACCACTGCCTCTGTGCTGGTCTGATTGAGCACACTCTTCTGCCCAAGTCACAGCCAGCCCACAAGCCTCTAGGCTGAGAACCCAGGCTCATGACTGGGTGTGGATTAGACTCTGATCCTCTTTATATATGGCAGCCCTGTCTCCATAGAGCACCTAGTTCTTCAAGGGTTTTCTCTTGAAACACACTTGGCATTCTCATGCCTCAGGGTATGGCAAGATGGCAGTACCTTTCCTGGGTTTCTAACCAGGGGCTGAGCAGCTTGCCAGGCCTTTGGAGGGCTTGAATGCGGCTTTCCAGTATTCCATGCTTTCAGAGAGACTGTCGATCTTCTTCCATCTTTCTTTACCTCCTTTCCCAGACTGGATGGAAGAACCGGGGATGTGGTGGAGGACTGGGGGAATCAGGTCTTTTCCTTCAGTTGATAGTCCAACCTGGGGTCTAGTTGGGTAACAAAGAAGAGACCACAAGGGGGAATTGGGGGAGAGCTGAGATTCTTCCAAACCATCCAGTATAGGACAGCTGGGCAACCCTGGGCCTCAGGATCCATTCTTCCTCACTTTGCTGATTCCTTTCCCAGGATGATGTGGCAAGGCGTGCAGCCAAAGCTCTGGCTTCCCTTTCGGGCACGGAGTACCAAGTGGGCCCAACCTGCACCACCGTGTGTGAGTACTGGCTGTGTGGATGAGTTGTTCAGAAAGTGCTCTGAGAGGAACTGGGGATGGAATGGAAGGAGCTGCCGGCTAGCCTGCCTGTGTTGCTGACTGTTTTTGTGGTTAGAGATAGAATGACTTTCTGTCAAGCCCATGTGACAGCCGTTGTGGGCAGTTGCCTTCAACATGCTCTGCTATTTATCATGTGCCCTTGATGAGTTTAGGTCCTGTGGGCTGATGGAGTCTGCCTTCCTCATCTTGACACAGTTTATCAAAAAATTCCTCAAGCCCATCTTTCCATTTTCAAAGGAAACCCACCTTTGTGTTTTGTAGACTGATGGTGGTCCTGATAGTGGTGTGGGAAGATTCCCTCACCTTATTAGAAATGAACCATAGGTGGTCCTCTCAACAATGCTTAGCATCTAGCCAAAAACAAAACAAAACAAACAACAACAAAAAAAACCCATCAAGTCCCCAGACCTGGTGTTGAGTCTCATTACGTACAGCCTTGTTCTGGTTTCTCTTGAAATGTTTCATGTAAGCAATGCACTCGATTCCTGCTGAGAATCTACCAGTTGCCTTTTTCTGTGAGTGTGTTTTCAAATGTTCCTGTTAGAAAAAAATATCATAGTTCAAGACCCCAGCTGTAAATGGAAAATGTAAATGTGAACATAAATAGTGGAAGCGTAACTCTGATTCCTTTTAAGGTAGTGTCCCTTTTGTCCCCTCTAGTGCCTTCTCTGTATATAGTGTTCCAACCGTTGGTCCCCTTCAGAGCCCTTACACACTTGCTGGTATATTTGTTTTCCTCTTTGGGTGTGGAACTCACTGTCCCACCTTACCTGATTCACTCTCCTGGTTTCCCTTCAGGCATCCTTTTCTGCGAAATGCTCCATCCTGTTCCCAGGCCCTCCTCTGGACTGCGATCTAAGCACCCTAGTCTCTATTTCATATGCCATGAGCAGAATGAAGCAGTTAGCAGGAGGCTGGTATTTATGTTGCTAATTGCAGCAACAATCCATTAATTATTCATGGTTTATTGTTATTAGTGTTGTTAAATGGGAACTCTTCAGAGTACACATCTGGGAGACTTTCTTCACCCTCTGCTTAATTAGTCAGAACTGAGCCAGGGACTAAAGAGACTTACAGGAGATTTGCTAGCAGCCTGATGAAGAGGTCTTCTCAAAAGAGCTCCGTAGGTCAACAGGGTTCTGGTTTTTGAGTCAGACACCCGTTTAAATTATGGCCTTGTCCTCCCACATCAAACACATTCCCCAGCCTGAGCACTGCCCAAACCTAGGGAGATTCACCAGATGCCTCCAATAGAAGAGGAGGAAGGTTCTTCTGAGCACGTCCAGGAGCTGGAACATTTCCTACCCCTTTCAAGGGCCCATCGTCTGTGTTGTTCATGAGCCTTCTCTGTCCTCCTTGGTTTCTAAAAAGCAATCAAGTTTTGTATAATAACACTCTAACCCCAAGGGTCTGGCATGTACTACATAAATAGTTGGCATTAATTTCTTCAAGTGCTGGACCTTTTCTTAGATTAACCATTTTACATGAAAATAGTTCTACTGAGACAGGAGAATCACGAGTTCAAAGCCAGCCTCAGCAACAGTGAGGCGCTAAGTAACTCAGTGAGACCCTGTCTCTACATAAAACACAAAATAGGGCTGAGGATGTAGCTCCGTGGTCGAGTGCCCCTGATGTCAATCCCCAGTACCAAAAGAAAAAGAAAAAGAAAAGAAATAGTTCTAAAATCAACTTCACACTTTCCTGCCTTCTTAAACTGAGCATGTGGAAGAGACCTGAGCCCCTTTCTTCGTGATTGAATGGTTTCCTGAACATTAGTTCTTATGTCCTGTAGACCTACTATGCCATACTGGAATGCAGGATCCTTCTGATAGTTTGCCCCTGCCTGTTTGGCTGGTCTCATTCTCGCATCTGCTTTTTAGAGTTTTTAAAGTCTCCTTCCTCCCGTCTGGCTTGCACTGGTTTCAGGCCAGTTGCCTCCAGCAGTCCTTCTCTTCATTTATTCTGACCTACTAAGGAGTTGGAAACAAGTTCTTTGGGCTCATCTGATTCATGGGTAACTCTTAAGTGTTAAGGATGTTCATGACCACATTATTTATCATCACAAATTACTAGTAAACATCTCAAATGTCCATCAGGAACATGCTGGATAAAAACACAGTTGGTATATTCATATGATGATATACTATGCTGGCCCCAAATGAATGGCATGGATCTAAGTGTGCTAATCGGGAATAATCTTTAACTATTAATTGAAAAATACAGCGTGCAGAACAATGTTAGTACTATGTTCTTCTGTGCATCAGAAAAAATGAGAGTAGGTGAATGTTGAGCAGGGAATAAAGTGAAGCTCATGAACTTGATCACTTTGGCCTCTGAGCAGATGCTTTTTTGCCTCCTTCCAAAGTCATAAATGTGTTCTGAAATACTTGAGCTTTCCATATAAAGAAATCTAGAAGCTTCTGGTACCATTATCTATTTTTGCTGAAGCATTTTCTCAGGGTAGAAAATCTGTGGGAACCACGGAAGGATTTCTGAGAGCAGAGCGGAGCCTGTTTGTACCCTTAGGGAACACGTCATGTCAGTACGGGCAGTGTCTCTAGAAATATTGCACATGCCACCGTGAGAAACAACTCACAGAAATAATAGGAAGGCAAAAGAACCATAATTTCATTTAGCAGACATGTTAATAAAGCAGATGAACCTCAAGTAGGTTGAAGAAAGCATGGGCTTTATCATCAGATGGACCTGGGCCTAAATTCCAGAGCTGCCATTTTCCACCTGTACTTTCTTAGATGAGTTACCCTGTCTGAGCGCCTGGATTCCCTCATCTGTAAAACAAGGACAGTAATACCTACCTCACTGGTTTTTAAAGATTGCAAGATCATAAATGTCAAGTTTCCAACATAATGACTCGCTCATGCTGCATAAATAATAGCTGCTATTGACATCATTATTTTATTATTCAAGATCACCTACCTTTTGCACTTTTAGCTGATTTCTACTCTGGTAGAGTTTGAGAAGAAGCAGAAAAACAGGCCTCTTGACTCTCTCAAGCCTTTTGGCAAAGGAAAGTCCCAAGGAATGTGCTTCCTCTCTGTCAGTTATCTCTTGCTGTATTAAAAAACATCATAAAACTTAGCAGCTTAATACAATAAACATTTATTTTCTTACACTGTTTCTGTGGGTCAGGAATTCAAGAACAGTTTATCTGGGTGGTTCTGGCTCAGGGTCTTGCATGGGTCAAGATATCTCCCAGGGTGGCAGTAAACTAAAGTCTTGATAGAGCTGGAGGATCTGTTTGTAGGGTGACTCACTTGGGTGCCTGGTGAGTTAGCGCTGAGTATTGCTAGGAGTTTGCAGTTCTTTATCACATTAACCTCTTGACTGGGCTTCTTACATTATGGCAGCTGGCTTTCCCCAGAGCAAGGGACCCAAGAGAGGGCAAGGACAAGCTGCTGTGTCTTTCAGGACAGCTTCGTTTTTGTATTATTCTATTAGTGACACAAGTGAAGCCATCCCTATTCCCTGTAGGAGAGAGGACACAATTCCAGGAGACCAGGGTTATTAGGACTACCTTGGACGCTGCTGACTCCATCCCATCTCTGTAAAGACTGGTTTTGAGTGACCTGCAGTACTGAGACACAGTAGGTTAGTGACAGGGTGGGTGTAAGGATTTCCTGTCTCTTCATTTGAGACTATTGTAGAACCTCATGATACAGGACATCCTAAGATCTATGGATGGAGGCAGAGTTTATGTGTCAGAGGCCTGATGACTTACAGAATGAACTCTGGATTCCTAAAGAACTCGAGGCAGGCAGAACTCCTGGCCTTCTCCTGTGGAATCCTGAAGGAAACTGGGTTTCACCCATGTTTGTTCTTTTGACTTACAGATCCAGCTAGTGGGAGCAGCATCGACTGGGCATATGACAGTGGCATCAAATATGCATTCACATTTGAGTTGAGAGATACAGGACATTATGGCTTCCTCCTGCCGGCCAACCAGATCATCCCCACTGCAGAGGAGACCTGGCTGGGGCTGAAGATCATCATGGAGCACGTGCGGGACAACCTCTACTAGACAAGGGGCCCCCTCTGTCTACATTTATTTGTCCCCATAAGCACACCAACTGAGGCCACTATTAAAGGAGCCCATTCCTTCATGTGTGAGTCAGTGCTATGGCTTCATAGAGAACACAGGCCAGCCCTCTGCAGCCCAGCTCCCTGGAGTGCACGCCTCCTGGTTATGTACCTGTGAGAAGCACTTTGCTAACCTGTTGTGCGTGGGCCTGCTGTTTGGCTGAGCCTTTGGTGTACCTTCCTTAGGCCACACACAGGGGAGCCTATCTCTATCTCATTTTTAGAACCAAAGAACATCGCTAATGTTTCTCTAGTCTTCTTCACATCTAGCTAAACCAGGGGACCTGACTCCGGTGGCTGTCCCATGGGAGTGCTACAGGTGACAATGCTTGTTTTTAGTTGGGTGTCAAAGATGACATAGAGCTTCCTTGAATTTCTCTCACTCTTTCTAGAACATTCTTTTCTTCTTCTTTTTTTGAGATAAAATCTTGCTATGTTGCCGTAAGCTGGCCTTAAGCTCCTGGGCTCAAATGATCGTCCCGCCTTAGTCTCCTGAGTAACTGGGACTATAGCCACACACTACCATGCCCAGCTTAGGAACATATCTTTCTTTGAGCAACAAATCCTGTAAGGCCCCCCAACCCCCACCCTTATTTGGCCTGAATACAAAGCAGAGGCTCTCTTCCAGTCACTAGGCTAAGAATTTCCAGATACCACAGTTCTTATCACTTTCTTCCCTTTATTATTCAATGTCACTGGGATCCCAGAAGGGGATCAGTGTCACTGTAGGTGCCACACACCCAGGATCATGGATGAAGTGGTGGACTAAATTGCAGGATTGCTCAATTATCCCATCTGTCCTAATGGACTCATCTCCACTTTGCCTTTTGAACTTACTTCAAAGATCTTGCCCTCAGCCCTCACGTCCTAAATCATTCCTCTGGCCTGGATAATCTCACAGCCTCACCGCATTCCCGTTTGTGCTCTGGTGTACCCTGTGTTTCCTCATCCTGTTTTCTTTCACTTTGGGTCTTTCAAGTTGCCTTCTTCTGTTGTGTATCCTAGACCACAAGTACCTACGTGGAACAAGAATTTATCAGTCAGCTGCCTCTTGTTCCATCTTCTCAGCACGTACCATCTGTCCTTTTTTTTTGTTTTGTTTTGTTTATGTTTTTGCTATTTTCAAACATGTCTGTAAATCTCAACCTTCTGCCTAGGATTTGTGCAGCATCTGGTGTGTGCTCATAAGCCAATAAATATTCAATATGAGTTTCATGATCATCCCCTATTCTTCACCTTCACCTGAATGGAACCGAGCCACAGTTTTGAATATGCAGCCCTTTATAATGTCAAACGTCAATTTTAATCCCTGTCGGATCGCATGACATGTAGGAAAGCCTCCTTCATCAGGCCGAGGGGCCTCCAGGGCAATGTTACCTTGGTGATTTCACTCGGGTCTGGGGCTAGTTCTTAGTTTTTCAGCCCAGAAGCTTGATATTCTCGGTGTCTGTGTTGATTAGACCCGGGGATGCTGACTCACGCCTTCGGAGCCCAGATGAGGCAGATGATAAAATCGGAATACGAATTTATTAATTTACATCATGGCATGTAACTGTTTAATGGATTGGATCCTCACGTCGGCCTGAACAGTACATTCTCAGTACATTCTCTCCCTGTAGGCAAGATACATGGGAAGCCAAATGATAATCAGAAGGTTGCTTAGTGAGCGGGCGTCAGAGCAAGGAAAGTTAATTACAGTCTATGATTAGAATTTTTAATGGCATCCAGCTCTAATAGCATGATATATCTAATTCTATAACCAGAACACACCTGCCAGCCAGCCAGCTGGTCACTTGTGCTTGCTAGTCAGGGCTCTCTCAAATGGGACGGCATCCTGGAAGGCACAACAATGCTGGCTTCTGTGATCTGCCTGTAACCTGGTTGCATCTGTGACCTCGGCCCTCAGACTAAGAGTGTCCTTTAGAATCTTTAAGGGAAAGATTTCTTAAGTAAGATGTAAAAAGCAAAGGAATGATACTTGAGGCTATAATATAATCAAGACCAGTAAAAGACACCAAACACAAGGTGAGAAAACAAGTTAAAATGTATGAGAAAATAGCCACAATGTTCACAATACACAGAGCAAAGCATGTATGACAAACTAAAAAAACCAATAAGAAAAGCACAAAGAACCCAGTAGAAAAGTGGGTAAAATATATGAGTAAACATTTCAAATAAGAGGAAACAGAAGCCGGGCGTGGTGGCGCACACCTGTAATCCCAGCACTTTGAGACAGGAGAATCGCGAGTTCAAAGCCAGCCTCAGCAATGGCGAGGTGCTAAGCAACTCAGTGAGACCCTGTCTCTACATAAAACACAAAATAGGGCTGGGGATGTGGCTCAGTGGTTTGAGTGCCCCTGAGTTCAATCTTCAGTACCAAAAAAAAAAAAAAAAGGAAGCAGAATCATCTGATGAACACAGGAAAGGATGATTAGTGATTGAAAACATGAAGAACGAGACCGCAATAAGATGCCATTTTATGCTCATTTAATTTACAAAAATCAAAAAGTTGGAAAGGATGCAGATGGCAGGGTCTCATGCATTACTAGTGGGCAGGATAATTAGTATAACACCATCTTCTAAAGTTTATACCTTATGATCTGGCTATTTCCACCCCAGAAATAAACCCAAGAAATTCTTGCATTTATCCAACAGGAGACATAAGAATAATCGTAGCAACACTGTTTATAATACTGAAAATGTAGAAATAATTCAGAAGACTATCTGTGAGAGAATGGGTGAATAAAGAATTCACCTACTAAAATATTATATGCCAATCAAACCAAAATGTAATGTGAGGGCTGTGGCTCAGTGGTGAAGCACTTGCCTACCATGTGTGAGGCACTGGGTTCGATCCTCAGTACCACATAAAAATAAATAAATAAAATAAAGGTTTTGTGTCCATCTACAACTAAAAATATATTAAAACAAACAAACAAACAAAACCTAAATGTAATATGATTTCCTTTCTAGAAAGTTCCAAACAACAATTGAAAACACACACACACACACACACACACACACACACACACACACACACGGAGTTTTAAGGACTACATAAATATTTTCATTAAACTATATAAAATGGTGAGCAAGACATCATGGACATGCCCAGACCACCTCTTCCGGGTCCAGTGCACTGATCCTCATGTACTGTGAGTGTCGGCTGCCAACAGTCCAAGGTTCCATCCCTTTCTGGAGAACTGCCCTTGGCCAAATGGAGGCTGTCTCACTCAAGAGACAGGTACCTGTTTTCCCTTATCCTACCTCTCTAATGTCAGCCTCCGACTGACTGACTCAAGAGTACAGATGGCTAGTTCTCTGCCCTGAGGTGGGGTCAGCACTTGGGTACCAGTGGCTCCAGTGCTCCCAAGGGGTCACACTGAGACCTGTCTCCAGCTGATCCAGGCAAATTGTCCTTGCTTGACGTTTTCTTCCTCTCTCACCCTGTTTCCCTGCCTCTCCTCTCCTGAGATGACCCTCTCAGCATATCACTTGCACAGGAATCTCACCTGAGGCTCTGCTTCTGGGGAGAAGACTACAAACAACAGGGAATAAAGCACCTGGGATTCCCAAGATGATTACCTCAGAAGGGGAGAAGCTGGAGGATGAGGAGGGGGACAGGGCCCTGTGATCTAATGAAGGACCCTAGATTTTGTTTTAGGTTCTGTTTTTTCAGATGTTTATTATATAATTTTTGAAGAAAACTAAGTAGCTAAGCAAATCATTAAAAGAGGGCCATATGATGAGTGTGCCACAAACCAAAGGTAACGATTAATCGATTAATTGATTAATGAATTTCTTTGGACCTGAATCCAATTTTCAAAATTTGTACAAAGATACATAATCTAACACAAAAGTTTTACTATTCGACATACATTTATTGAGTACTCATTATGTGCTGGGGACAGTTTGAGATGCTGGCATTGCAATGGCAAAAAAGACAAAAACTGCTGAGCGCGGTGGCGCATCCCTGCAATCCCAGTGAGTCAGGAGGCAGAGGCAGGAGGATCGCAAGTTCAAAGCCAGCCTCAGCAAGTTAGTGAAGCACTTAGCAACTCAGCGAGATCCTGTCTCTAGATAAAATATTAAAAAGGGCTGAGGATGTGTTTCAGTGGTTAAGCACCCCTGGGTTCAACCTCAGGTACCCACCCCCCGGCCAAAAAAAAAACGAAAAAAAGAAAAAAGAAAAAAATCCCTTCTTTTATGAATCTCATTGTGGTTGAAAAGACAGGAAGCATTCAAGTAAACAACCAAATGAAAAACTTAATTTGAGTAAATGAGTACTGCTAGAAATAAGAGAAGATAGGGTTCTATAAGGAGACCAATGCAGGTGGTGATCCTTTTTAGACTGAAAAAACTAGAGGAGATGGCATTTGTGGATGTATTATAAATTATTCTCAACTTTATTCTTTGTATTCTTTGTATAATTCCCCAAACCATGTGAACAAGGTGGAAGAGCTTTTAATATCCACATTTTATGGATGGAAAAATCTCTAGAGCAACATGATTTTTTTCCCTCAAATGAATAATTAATGTGTTCTATTCTGTACACGAAGACCCCACTGACAAAGAGAAAATCCGAGCTATAAACCTTCATGGACACAGCTTACATTTCTGAAACACATTTAAGTCTGAAAGGCTTCTCTGTATCTGAACAAATCAGTCTCCATGGGATTTTCCACCAATGCGACTAGAAAAGGGATAATTCATCAATAATAGGGAAAAAGAGCTTTTCTTGTAGCACTGGGGAGGAGTTTCTCTGAGCCATCTCCAGGTTTTATACCTGGTCCTGTTGGGGATCAAAAGAAGCCCTTTGTGAAGACTTTGACAAGGGGAGGAAACGGTCTGTAGTGTGGATGGGATTAGCTGCCATTCATGCGAGGTCCACTTGAAATCAGAGGTATTTACTGAACTGCAGCCACCCGGGCACCAACGAGCAGACCCATTCGATTTCCTTGGGCACACCCACTTCTGTCCTCGGGTTCACACTTGGTGGGGAGCAGAAGAATGGCTCAACCCTTTCATTTAGCTGTGTGGACTTTACACCATGATGTAACCTTCGGAGCCTCAGTTTCCTCTGTGTGTGTGTGTGTGTGTGTGTGTGTGTGTGTGTGTGTGTGTGGTGCTGAGGATGGAATTCAGGGCTAAGCACATTACCCCTGAGTTATAACCCCAACTCCTCCCATGTTTATAATGAGAATAATTCTGTCATGGTTTATCAAGAGAACTAATTGAGCTACTACATAAAAGTACTCAGTATAGAAGTGCTGAGAGGGCTGGGGTTGTGGCTCAGTGGTAGAGCACTTGCCTAGCATGTGTGAGGCACTGGGTTTGATCCTCAGCACCACATATACATGAATGAATAAAATAAATGTATCATGTCCATCTACAACTAAAAAGAATATTTTTAAAAAAGAAAGTGCTGAAGATATTAGCATTTTTCTTCCCCCTGAGTGGTGCATATCCATTTATAAATTAGGTTACTGGCATTTTTACTAAGTGAGAGACTTATAACAAAGATCTCAATAGTTTATAGAAAAACTCTGGTTGGAAGTTAAGTCCTTTTTAGTGTGATTTGCATTTTGAAATATTAGGTTCTTTGGAAGCTTTCCTATGTTACATGCCCCTATTAGATTAAAACAAAGGACACTGCTTAAAACCTTCATAGGTCCTTCCAAGCAGAGCCTGTCAAGCATATGGGGTCATCTCTGAGTTTTGCAGGTCCTGGGAAGGCCTTGCTATAAATCTATTTTGGGTGAGGTTGAGGGTATATTCCAACTCTGGAATGTCCTATGTAGATTGCACTTCTTTTATGTTCTATATAAAGACCAACTATGCAGAATCACTTTTATCATTATCATCATCATCCTTATCTTGCTGTTTGATGAATTCTGGAATTTTGCCAAACCAGGCAGCTTGTAAAATAAATTCTCTCTGCTATTTGTATTGAGCCTTAAATCATGAACACCAGCTGTTTCTTGTATTTGGAGTAAAGCTTCAGGTGTATTGGGGGCATCTAGGGAGCACAGGCTGTTTTTCTCTCCTTTAGAATATATGGGTACTGTGGTGCAGCTGGGCAATTTGCTCTTTTAATGCAGAAAGTGAATCTTATGCTTTTTTTTTTTTGTATCTCCTACAAGGCCAAGCTCAACAGCTAGTAAATATTTGTAGATTTGATTTGCCGTGGGCAGCCAGTTAACAATCACGTAAGCCATACTCTCAACAAGTTAGGGCAACAGGAAAAGAATACTTTTCCCAACAAATATGATAAGTGGAAGTCTGGAAAATGGATTGGAATGCATGTCCCTGAGTTCTAAGAGAGCAGAACATAAATTAAACAATCAGAGATAAGGGAGGCTTGATATCGGTTAAGTGGCTTGCAATTTTGTCATGATTTATAGTTTTAAAATGCTTTATAGATATTGGATAATTAAATTATCACAACCACCTGGTGCACTATGCAAGCTGGGCATTATTATGCCTATTTAACTATTGAGGAAGAGGCATCATGATGTGCCCAACTGACATGGATGTGAAGGATGCAGCCCTGTCTTAAGATCAATTCCATGTTATTGCTGAGAAAGCAGAGAGCAGTGTGTCCTCAGTTGTTTTTGAGTTTGAATACTTTTACAGTGCATGTGGTTCCTGCAGTCTCTTTCATCTCACAGTCCTATATCATCTGCCTGGCTCTTAAAATCTTTGGATTTTCAGTTGTGTAATCTTTTTTTTTAATTTAATTTTTATTATTTTTAGTTGTAGATGGACACAATACCTTTATTTTATGTATTTATTTTTATGTGGTGCTGAGGATGGAACCCAGTGCCTCACACATGCTAGGCAAGTGCTCTACCACTGAGCCACAACTCCAGCCCTTAGTTTTGCAATCTTGGGAAGGAATCTTGGGAGGAAAGAGGAGCCAGGTCTCCCTTGCTGGCTGCCACTGCTGGCTGAAGAAATACCACCAATCAATGGGTATCGTGTTTTTCCTTTAGGTCCTTCGCCTACCTTGGGCCATGGTTTAGGATTGCCATCAGGGGAGAATTATGGGTAATGTTTTAATATGAAACATCTGGAAGGGGCTAATGACTCTTCCCATGCTTTATGGATGTCATGCCTTTCCATAGAGATTGGACAGCCTATAGAACCACTTAGTCCCATCTTTAACTATTAGCCTCTCCCAACCTTGGATGACAAAATGGCCACTTCTCTCAAAAGCAAATACATGTATTCTGTTTAAATATTTAAACAATTTGGCCTAGACTTAGAAAACCATTAACCCAGGTTTGGGGCTTATAAGCCCTCCATGACAGAGCCAAGGCTTTATTTGATTTGGATCTCCAGCACCTAAGCACATAATGGCACATCATAAGGAGCACCTGCAGCAGTGTTCATGTCGCATCTGATGCAAAAGAGGCCCCGTGTCTTCTCTGCACCTCGCTAACTGGCTGTGGCAATCTTCCTCCCTCAGCTCTGAGTACTTCACCATGGCATTGATCTTTTCTGATGGATGTGAGAAAAACAGAGGTCAGGGAAAGCAAAGACCTTATGTCTCCATTCCAGCATGCCTGTATTAGAAAACTCAGAACCAGGCTCGTTGGGAAATGATGACCTATCTCATCGTTGTGAAGTGTTATTTCCAAAATGCTCCCAGAGGCAACTGATGGGTGGACAGGTATTAACTTGGTTAAGGAGGCTTGTCAAAGAAGAAGACACCACATCTTCCCTCTCTCCTGCTCCAGGGACATTGACAGGATCAATATTTAACAGGCGTGTCTCTGTATGTCCTTGGGGCTCCCTGGCACCTGGCTCCTGTCTAGGAGTCTTCAGTTTACTCTGGAAAACAAACGAAGGACTTGTGTAGCCAGAAAGATGTTTGTTCAAGCTGGAAAGGAGACAGATTGCTAGGCTGGGGAAAGCCTGGTAATGAGCGGCACAGGTCCTGGAAGTTGGGGTTTTCTCCTGACTCACAGCTTCCGTTGAAGGGTCCAGGTGCCAGCTCTGCTGTCGAGTCTAGTGGTATCATGACCTTTGGAAATTAAACCTGGAGATCAGGTGAAGGAGTTTCAGAGATGATTTCCCCTAGTCCCAATAGGAGAAATAAAAACAAATTGATCAATATTCTTTTTTTAAAAATATATTTTAGTTGTCAACGGACCCTTATTTTATTTATTTATATGCTGTGCTGAGAATCAAACCCAGTGCCTCACACACGCGAGGCAAGGGCTCTACCACTGAGCCACAACCCCAGCCCCTTGATCAATATTCTTTTGAGGGGTTGTTCATGCCTGATGGAGTTTTGACTCCAGCAATACCAAGATTTTCCTTTTTATTTCTTTAACACTTGAATCCAAATTTGTAGATCCTTCCCCAGGTACTACCATCAATATTGAAGCAATGTAAGGTTCAGAATAGTGGTTGCTTAGGATTTAATGGCCCTGTATTCCAAATCTTCATTTTTCAACATTCTGAAGTATATTTCAAACTTCTCATATCTCAATGTCCAGAGTATTTCTGTGGTCCTGGGAAAGGATAAACCTCACTTTTATTGCAAGGACCATCTTCTAGAGTCAGGCTCCTTCTCCTCTTACACCCAATATATTCCTAAACATGTATATAAAGCCAAAAGTATGGAAGTCCAGAAGTAGACACAGATTATAATGGGAAGTGTTCCCAGTGAGCCCAAACCTGTGCTCAGAGTGGGATCACCTCATCAAGCAACGTCAGGAAGCTTGTCAGAAACAATCTCTAGCTCCACTCCAGATCCATGGAATCAAAATCTGTCCTTCACAATTCCCAGGTAATTTAAATGCATGATAAAGCTGGCACAGTGGCACACACCTATAATCCTAGTGCCTCAGGAGGCTGAGGCAGGAGGATCGAGAGTTCAAAGCCAGCCCTAAGCAATTTAGAAAGATACTGTCTCAAAATAAAATATTAAAAGGGCTGGGGATGTTGTTCAGTGGTTAAGCACCCCTGGGTTCAATCCCTGGTACAAAAAAAAAAAAAAAAAAAGCATAGTTAAGTTTGGGAAGCACTGAGCTAAAAAATGTATTGCTGATTTTGTCTCACCTCTATATTTTAGACAGGTGGTCTCCATTCAGGCTTTACATTAGAATCACCTGGGTGTTTTTTGAACTACTAATGCTTGGGGCTCCATCTACCCCATGAAAACAGAAACTCTGGACATTAGTTTTGTAAAAATCTGTCCAGGTGATGCTACTGGACAGTCAAAGTAGAGGACTACTGCTTTAAATCCAATTTCCAGTGCATTTTCCCCAACATCCTATGCATCAGACAAGAGACAGTTCTCCATGGGTTTTTTACATTTCTGCACATCAGATTGTCTTTTCAAGGATGTTACAACAATAAACAGCCTTGGAAGATGTAGATAATGTTTCCCTCTGGAGTGAAAGGCAGATTTATTTACTGTCCAGTATAATAAAAATAATGTCTCCTCTGGAGCAGAGGGCAGTTAGGTTCACTGCCTATTATAAAAGTTCAGGGACTTCTGGTTTCAGCTCTGACATGTAAAGAGCTTGGAAACTCTTGGAAACTTGTCACTCCTGCTTTTTCAACAAGCAAAAAGCTGAACCAACTGAAAATCAATGACTTTCCTTGGACTTACCAGAAAATTGAGGTCACAGGGCAAACTGGTGCCCTAAAATCTAGAGAGACAACAAATACAGAGAGTCACAGCTGTGATCTATTTACCTGGAGTAGAAGCTGCTGGAGCCATAAGCTGATAGGAAGCCTTACATAATGGTTTTGATAAAATTGGAGACTGAGTATGAACTTGCATGAGGTGAGAGATTCCAGGGGGCCCACGGCCTTAGCCCTCTCCCTCCTACTACTGTGAGTCTTAGCTCTGGGAATCCCACCAGATTTTTCTGGTGAAGAACCAAGAAAATTTTCCAGTGTCTCTGGCAGAGAGAGGAGAAAGGTAATCATTTTGAAATATGCCCAGTGTTCTCCACAACAAAGGCCTACTCTGCAGAAGAGGAATTTGAATGCTTCCAACACAAAGAAATGATAAATGTTTGAGTGATGGACATGCTAATTCCCAGATTTGATCACTGCATATTGTATACATAGAACCAAATATCCAACTGTATGCTCTGAATGTATACAGTGATTGTGTGTCAGTTTTTTTTAAAAAGGCCTACTCTGCTGGGAGAAGAATACCAGAGCCTTATCTGACTTGGGAGCAGGAAAGTTATCCAAATCCAATTCCTTTTAGTCCTTTGCACTCCCTCTAAGGAAGGGGATCAAGCTAAGAAACATTTGTGACGTTTACAGTCCCAGGAACCATCAACAGACTGATATGTAATCATTGTATTTCTCCCATCCCTTACCATGATCACTGTGGATTAAAGCTGAAAGAGCTGCAAGATCCTGACTTTCTCAAGAGGCTGATACTTAGGGAAGCTCAAAGACAACCGGGAAGATCAAAGCAAGGACAGCTAAGGAATTTGAAGCCTCTGGCACCCATACTTACAATAAACATTAAACAACCCAGCTCCTGGCAAGATTAATATAAAGCCTCATACCAAAGACCTATTTACTTCAGTTCCTACTACTCAAACATCACGTCCATCTTTCAACAAAAAGTTGCAAGGCATGCTAAAAGGAAAGAAAAACCCTCAAGAGACAAAGTGAGCATCTGCACCAAAATGAGATATAATGGCGATTTGGCAATTATCACTCAAGGAATTTATTTTTATTTATTTTATTTGTTGCTTTTAGATACACATGACAGTAGAATGTATTTTGACATATTATACATACAGGAGTATAACTTATTCTAATTGGGATCCCATTCATGTGGTTGTACATGGTGTGGAGTTTCACTGATCACGCAACACACAAGGAATTTAGAATAACAATTCTCATGTTAAGGGCCATCATGGAAGAAGTAGACAACATGTAAGAGCAAATGAGTAATATAAGTAACAGAAAGATGGAAACTAAGAAAGAATCAATAGACAGTGCTAGGAATCAGAAACAGAATAAAAATGCCTTTATTGGGCTCATTATTAGTGATCTGGACATGACTAGGAAAAGAATTAGTGAGATTGAAATTATGTTCAATAGAAAATACTCCAACTGAAATGCAAAAGAGACAAAAGAATGTGGAAAAAAAAAAACCAGAACTGTGGGACAACTTCAAAAGGTATAATATACACGTAACTGAAATACCAAAATGAGAAGAAAGAACAAAACAGAAGAAATATTGGAAATAATATCACTGAGATTTTTCCAAAATGAATTGACACAGAACTACATATCTAGGAATCTCAGAGAACACCAAGTAGAATAGATACCAAAAATCATACCTAGGCATATCATAACCAGACCACAGAAAAACAGTCTTGAAAGCAGCCTGAGAGGGGAAATCCCACCTTACCCATACAGAAACGAGAATAAGAATTTCCAGGGACTTCTTGTCAGAAACTATGCAAGCAAGAAGAGAGTGGAGTGAAATATTTATGGTGTTAGAAGAAAAATCCACCACCTAGAATTCTAAATTCAGTGAGATTATCCCTTAAGAGTAAAGGTCAAGGGCTGGGATTGCAGCTCAGCGGTAGAGCGCTTGCCTTGCATGCGTGAGGCCCTGGGTTCGATCCTCAGCACCACGTACAAAGCAATAAAATAAAGACATTGTGTCCATCTACAACTAAAAAAAAAAATATTTAAAAAAAAAAAAAAAAAAAAAAAAAAAAGAGTAAAGGTCAAGTGGTGAACGCTTATAATACCAGTGGCTCGGGAGGCTGAGGCAAAAGAATCGTGAGTTCAAAGCCAGCCTCAGCTATGGTGAGGCGCTAAGCAACTCAGTGAGACCCTGTCTCTACATAAAACACAAAATAGGGCTGGGGATGTGGCTCAGTGGTCGAGTACCCCTGAGTTCAGTCCCCAGTACCAGAAAAAAAAAAAAAAAGAATTCCTGCAGCTGGGTGCGGTGGCACACGCCTGTAATCCCAGCACTTTGGGAGGCTGAGACAGGAGCACTGCAAGTTCAAAGCCAGCCTCAGCAATGGCGAGGCACTAAGCATCTCAGTGAGACCCTGTCTCTATACAAAACACAAAATAGGGCTGGGGATGTGGCTCAGTGGTCGAGTGCCCCTGAGTTCAATCCCCGGTACCAAGGGGAAAAAAAGACTAAATGTCAGTACTTTGTTAGACAAGCAAAACCTGAAACAGCAGACTTGCTCTGGAAGCCATTTTAAAACAAGTACTTCAGAGAGCAGGAAAATGATAGGTTACAAATTCAGAAAGAGAAAGGGGAAGGAATAAATTAAAGTAAAATAAAATATCTTATTTTTCTTATTCTTAATTGATCTGAAAGATAACTATTTGTTTTTAGTAATAATAGTGGCAACGTGTTATAATGATTATAGTATATGAACAAGTAAAATAAATTTCAGCAATGTCATAAGGGACAGGAAAGAGGAATTAAGAATACTCTGTAACATTGTATACAACAAGAAAAATGAAAAATTTTGCTCCATGTGTACTATGAATTGAAATGCATTCTGGAGGCTGGGACTGTAGCTCAGTGGTAGAGCGCTTGCCCCGCATGTGTGAGGCCCTGGGTTCGATCCTCAGCACCACATACAAAGAAAGAAAACAAAGAGACTGTGTCCATTTACAACTAAAAAAAATTTAAAAAAAAAAGAAATTCATTCTGCTGTCATGTGTAACAAATTAGAACAACAACAACAAAAGAATACTTTGTAACAACCTATACTACCTGTGAAGACGTGTAGTGTTATTTGAAGGTGGACTTAGATTAGTTGAAAGTGTATTTCAAACTCTAGGACAACTACTAGGTTAAGAGTGTCATGGTACATGAAGTAAAAAACCCAATAGAACTGCAAAGAGGAAAAAACAAATTCACTATTATAGTTGGAGATTTCCAAACTCTTCCTTCAGTAATTTATAGGTGAAGCAGGTGGAAAATGAGTAAGAATATGGTTGACCAGAACAGCACCATCACTCAGCTTTATCTAATTGACATTTACGGAATAATCCATCCAACCACATAGAAGACGCATTCCTCTCAAGCTCCCATGGAACACTCACTTGAGATGGGCCACATTTTGCACCATAAAAATATTAACAAATTTAAAAGAGTAGAAATCAAGAAAGATTTTAGGTTCTCTCTGTTTAAGATCCCTCTACTGTAATTCAATCCACTGCATTTGCAGATGTCATCTGATCCTCTTTGTGTTGTTTGGTGAAAAAGGAGCTCAGAAAACAGGCACAAATGCTGATATTGCCATGAATGATAAAGTTCTTTGTCTCTGATCCTAGATTTTGTGCGTCTTTTGCTGGCATCCATGAAACTGGCATCCGAACTCTTTAGCTTATAAGTAGGGTAAAATCTGCAACCCTTCACAGTTCTTGACTACATTTTTTATACTTTTTTTGGCCCCTATCCAAATCAATACCCAGATATCGAGGTTAATACGATGAACATCCAAGTGATGTTACTAATTTGCCTCTAGTATGTTCATTTCTGTCTTTATCTCAGTTTATCTCAACTAATCACTGGCACTAATAATTTCAGTTTTTCCATTTTCCAGTCCCTTTTACAAACCATGTACAGACACTGCTGTTTAGATGAAGAGGAGGAAGATGAGCTGCACGGGCAGGCTGCTCTTCCAGTCCCATTTACTATCTTTTTACTTCTGTGCTCAAGTGGCTTTGTACAAGAGATTGAATTCAGCATTTATAGGAAGTATCGCTATGTAATTTATGAAAGTCAAGCCCAGCCTGAAGTCAACATGGCCCCAGCAGTAGCTTCAAAATTATTGATCCCAAAGGCATGCCTTGGGGGGAGATGGCTCTGATTTTATGTGACAACAAAGAGCAGCAAAGATTCAGAACAAGATACCAGGTCCCAGAGGCAAAACCTTGCTTATAGCAGTGCTCTATAATGTTTAAAAATATTTTTTATTGGAGTGTTATAATTATATGTAACAGTGAGATTCATTATACCACATTCATACATGCACATAATTTGATCAATCTCATTATAATGTTTTTAAAATATATTGACTTCAAGGATTGTGAAATTCTCCAATGTATATCAACATTAATTTAAATAAACTGAGCTAAAAAATCAGATTTTGCCACCCAAACTGCTATGTGAGATAAGAGATGTTTATAGAAACAAAACCTCGACAGTGTGAAGCTTTTCAGAATTAATGGATGTGAGATTGGGTTAGGATTCTTCAGATTTTTTTCATCCTGTGCCCCTATAATTAAAAAATTAGCATGTCACTTCCAACCTATGTAATTATGTTACTTACAAATTCTGCACAAATACCATTGTACTCATATTTTGTAAAACATAAACAAAAATTAAAATAAAATAGGATGAGATAAAAAAAATATAGCATAGCAGTCTTAATCATTTTTTGCTTTATCTCCAGTAGGAATGAATGCCTCACTTTGGAGATCACCAGGTTGAAGAGTGCTTCTAACTCATGTCTCTGATTCACTTTGAGCTCTATGATGATTTCACATAATCTCATAAATGAATGCCTGTTCTCCATCTCCACAAGGGGTAGGTATGCTACATTTAGCCTCTACTTGCTTTTGTATAGCCTGAAAGCTAAGAATGGTTTTCAATTTTATTAATTTTTTCCTTTTATAGTACTGGAAATTGAACCCAGGACCTCACACATGCTGGGCAAGTGCTCTACCACTGAGCTATTCGCCTCACCTTAAGTTTTCTTTGAGACATGGTCTCACTAAGTTGCTGAGGCTGTCCTCAAATTTGCAATCCTCCTGCTTCAGCCTCCTGAGTGGCTGGGATTATAGGCATGTGCCCAGCCTGTTTTTACATCTTTAAATGTAAAAAAGGCTCTTTGGTGACAATGGTTTTTCAAACCTTACATCATAGCTATACAAGGCCTAAAATGTTAACTTTTGGGCCCTTTCCACAAAAAGTTTGCTGATCCCTGGACAAGGAAAGTGTATGGGTCCCCTTTGCCTAGTTTTCACACAGCAGGAACTCTGCAAGGCCCTCACAGGGCTGCACAGGTGGTTCTGAGCTCCGGGGCCTGGCCCTGGCTACTGTTGCACCCCTTGGCCTATGTCATCCTTCCTCCTCAGAACAGAAAGTGGTTACTCCGAGAGGGCTGTCTTGCTGGGAGCGTGCTCTTGGCCTGTGGTCTTAGGTACCTCATGGTGATCCTTAGCTAAATCCTGTGTAGACAGATCCCCAGCCACAGAGTGGGAGAGTTGTGAGGCTGGGGGCCAGGGCATGCACTGGGAAATCCCGCTGCCCAAAGACTGGGTGAAGGCAGGCTGGAACTGGAGAATCAATTTGTCCGTGACTGAACCAGCAGGAAGTGGGGTGGGTGTAGTTACAGTTGAGAGAGGCCAGCTGGTGGCCAGGTGGAGGCTGCCATGTGGCAGAGGGTGGCCCAAGAGCCTGTCATCAACTGCTGGGCCTAGGTGTGGGGAGGGACCCCTTTCCCAGGGAGGGGAAGGCAAGACTGTGGAGCTAGACTGCTGGACTGCTCTTAAGGATGACCACGGGTGAGGGCTCTGGCTGTAGGGGCTGGGAGTGGGGTCCAGGAACTGAAAATGAGGAGCAGGACAGAACAAAGATTTGGGAACTCCGAGCCAAAGGATGGATGCAGATATGAGTGGAACAGGCCAGGGTAAAAGCCTAGAAGTGACAGTTTTCCCCTGAGCTTTGGGATTATTTGAATGAGTAAATTGACAGATCAAGCAACGGGCCCCGGGCAGTGGCCTGGGCCATATACAAGCTTCCTGGGGAATCCTTCCATGAGGAATTTACTTTGTGTCACATTAGCAGATACCTGGAAAGAATGGGTCTATGGTACAGTGATGATGTTAGGCCCAAGTCATGAATAACTGAACTGGAGAGTGACCGTGGTTTCCCCCAGGGGGTGGGAAATCATGTGGGGCTTTTGAAATGAGGAGTCCTTAATCTGGAGTAACATTACCCACCTTTTGATGGATCATTGTTTTCTTGGGTTTTCAATACTCAATTTTCTCTAAAAGCACTTCTTTGGCGTATTTCTGAAAGGTGGGCTAAGCCTGTTTTTTAGTTAATTAAATCACATTTCGAGTGTCCTGGGGGAACTGCTATTTTCTAAACCAGTGGTAAATCCTCTTGTTAATCAAAGAATCCAATGTGAACGACGATGCTCCTGTTTTTCTGTTGTTTTAAAGATTACATTTGATATATTTATTTCCATAAAGCATCCAAAGGGGACTTTCAGAGATTAAACATAATTTAGTTTGGGAGTTTTATTTGTGAATGTTGGAGCACCTCATGGATCTCTGGAGACCCTCAGGGTGGTCTGTGCCAGAAGTGGGAATTAATATCTCTAATGAGAAAGGGATTCAGGGCAGAATCAGGTTTCCCACCACCTCCCCACACTGCCTTGGTTAGTTAACTCCTTCCATCTTACCCAATAGCTCAAATGTCACTGTTTATTTCTGGGGGGTTTTAGCTGTATTTTCTGTGTGTGGTAAAATATACACAACATGAAGTTTGCCATTTTAATCGTAAGTGTGCAGCTTTGTGACATTAAATACGTTCACAATATCATGCAACTGTCACCGCCAGCCATCTCCAGGACTTTTTCATCTTCTCAGACTGAAACTCTACCCATTAAACAACAACTCCCCAGGCCCCACTTCCTCCCCTCCTGGTATTCTGCTTTCTGTCTGTATGAATGTGCCCACTGAAGGTATCCAATGCCACTTTTTAAACGTCGCTTTTATTTTGATCAGTTACATAGTCTGTTGTTTGAAGAGTCAAATTGTTTTACAAGATTTGCTATGAAAGACTGCAGAGTCCCATTCCCCGTGTCTTGCTCTCTAGCAGCAATCACGCCGACTCCTCTCAGCCTTGGTGTGCACGTTCATAAACCTAGATCAAGTGCTTACACTGCTACAGCTTGATTTTTCAGCTTTAGGCATTTTCTATTGATTTTTTCACTACAGACAAATAAGAATTTAATTTTCCCATAGTTCCTTTAAACTGTCTTATTTTGAAGTATGTCACATACTCAAAAGCCTGCCTAAAACTTCCATGCTGTGTCAAAAACGAAATTAACACTCTTATCCACCACCCAACTTAAGAACAAAAATACATTACCTGAGTGACTGTTAAATGCCAATGTGCACCCTTTCCTTCCCCAGACAGAACTACTAATCTAAGCTATTAATTTCCTTATAATTATCACATATGTACATATTCCTAAACAGTATATTGTTTTGTGGGTGTACATAAATGGAGCATTACAATATGCCTTCTGACTTGGCTTCTGTGACTCAACATTACACTTCTGAGATGTGTTCACATGGGTGTATGGACCTGTAGTTGATGCATTTCCTTGGCTCTGCTGTATCCTGTTGTATGACTACATCTCCACTTACTTATGTAATCTTTCACATTTTGCAGATTTGCTTAGGTGCAGATTTGATGTGCATTATTGCAAGAGTTTCTTTAATCATGTGCATGGGGTGGAATTGTTAGGGTGCAGGATGTGCAGTCGGACATCTTCAGCTCTACTCAATTTTCTGAATTCCACCAATTCCTCTACCAGGAGTAGATGAGAGATCCCACTGCCCCACATTCTTGCTAACTTAGTATTGACTGATTTTTCAACTTCTGCCAATTTGGTGATGTGATTTGTTCATTTCATTGTGGCTTTAATTTGCTTTTCCCTGATTATGAATTTTGGTACATGATAGATCATTTGTGAGGCCTCTTCTTTGAAATAGCCCTTCATTTTTTTATGCATTAAAAAATTGATTCACAGATGGTCTTTATATAGCCTGGACATTAATTTTTTACCAGTTTTGTATGTTGCAAATATATTCCAGGTAAATGGAATATGAGAACTCTCATAATAAGGCCTCTCAACTTGAGGTCTGCTTTCTACTCCCAGTCAAGAAATTCTTAATCTAATTTAATTTTTTTTTTAAAACAGACAGGGTCTCACTAGGCTGACCTCAAATTCCTAGGCTCAATTTCTTTTCTCAAATTCCTCAGTCTCTCAAGTCCTGGGATTACAGACATGACCAGCTAAAAATTCTTAATTCTAATAGACTTGATTTTTATCCATCTTTTTCTTTGTGGGAGTTTTTATCATTTTTATTTTTTGCTTATTTTTTCCTTTTGTGTCTTGTTTATAAAACTATTCTCACTCAATGTCATAAAAACATCCTCTAGGTTGTCTTCTTTGCCTTTTACATTTTTTTTTAAAGAGGATGTAAGATATGGGTTTTTAAAAAATGTTTATTTTTTAGTTGTAGGTGACAGAATATCTTTATTTTTTTATTTTTATGTGGTGCTGAGGATTGAACCCAGTGCCTTATGCGCGCTAGGCGAGCACGCTACCACTGCGCCATAATCCCAGCCCCTTTGCCTTTTACATTTAAGAATTTTACTGGGCACGGTGCCGCATACCTGTAATCTCAGTGGCTCAGGAGACTGAGGCAGGAGGGTCACTAGTTCAAAGCCAGCCTCAGCAACTTAGTGAGGCCCTAAGCAACTAAGTGAGAGCCTGTCTCTAAATAAAATACAAAAAAGGACTGGGAATGTGCCTCAGTGGTTAAGCACTCCTGAGTTCAATCTCTGGTACCAAAAAAAAAAAAGAATTTTGGTTTACCTGGAATAGGCTTTTATTTATGGTGTGAAAGGAATTTAATTTAATTTTCCCATACAGATCTATAATTGTCACAGCAACATGTATTATGTAGCCTAACTCTATTTGTTCCATTGATCTGTTGAGCCAAGTCTGAAAAGATGAAATTTCCAAATATGTTTGGGTTTGTTTCTGTGCTGTGATCTATTTGTCTCTATACACTACCCCATAGTTTTAGCTTTATAATACCTTTTAATGTTTGTACAAAAAAGTTCTTTCACCTTTTTTTCAGCATTGCCTTGACTCCTGGAATTTTGGGGGTTTTTCCATTACATTTTTATCAGCTTACGAAGTTTTGTGGAACTGTTGGGTTTTTGGTTGGAATTCCATTCAGTGTTTGGATCTATTTGAGGGAATAAATAATTTTATGACATTGGCTTTTCTTATCTACAAATACAGAACATCTTTGGATTTGTTTAGCACTTTAGTGTTTCTCAATAATATTTTATAATTGTCTCCAGGAAAGACTGCACATTATTTGTTAGAATTATTCCTGGGTATTTTTTTTTAAATTTTTTTTAGTTGTAGATGGACACAATATCTTTATTTTATTTATTTATTTTTATGTGGTGCTGAGCATCGAACGTAGTGCCTCACGCATGTGAGGCAAGCACTCTACCGCTGAGCCACAATCTCAGCCCCCATCCCTGGGTATTTTTATATGTTAAATATTCTTAGGAAATTGGTCCTCTTGTTTCCAATAATGCCCTAAAGTTTATCTGTTAGTAACACTACATGTGTTTTCTTTTATTAGCATTTACCTGGAACATATTTTTTTCCATCCTTCCAGTTTCTCTTTGTCTTTATGTTTTAAGAGTGTCTTTTGTGAATACACATAATTAGGTTTAACAAAAAAACTATTCTGATTATTTTTTTTCTTTTCTTGGACAGTTAAATTCACTTAAATTTAGTATTATTGCAAACATGTATCTACATAAATTTCTTCTTTTTTTTTTAATTTTTTTTTTTTTTAGTTATAGATGGACACAATGTCTTTATTTTATTACTTTGTATGTGGTGCTGAGGATCGAACCCAAGGCCTCACGCATGCGAGGTAAGCGCTCTACTGCTGAGCTACAATCCCAGCCCCAAATTTCTTCTTTTTATATCCTTCCAATTTGTTCCACCTTTTGAAATTCCTTTTTTTGCTGGGAGTGTGGCTCAGTGGTAGAGTGTGTGCTTAGCATGAAACAGGTCGTGGGCTTAATCCCCAGCACCAAAAAGAAAACAAAAAACAAAAAACAAAAACCAGGGCTGGGGTTGTGGCTCAGTGGTAGAGTGCTTGCCTAGCATGTTTGAGGCACTGGGTTCAATTCTCAGCACCGCATATAAATAAATGAAAAAAATAAAGGTCCATCAACAACTAAAAAAAAAACTAAAAACAAAAACCACTTTTTAAAAAAAACCTTTCTTCTTAACATCTTTTGGTTTATTTTTTCCCCTTCGTATCATCTCATCTTTATCCTTTCCACCTGTTTAGATGCTATGTGCTCTGTGTCTATTTTTTTAGTTTTTTGTTACTCTACGTATTTGAACACACATGTTTACCAAAGTCTAAAAATTATCAATACCTGTCTTCTCTCCCAACATCTCCAGGAACTTAAAACACTTTAACTCTGATTACCTACTTGCAAATGATATGCTACTGTTGTCCGGGACTTCAAATATTGTTGTTATATAATTCTGGGGAGAATATTCCCCAAGAATTCATAATCACAAGTGAGACCCACATGAGTTTAAGAGCTAAATTTATGCTAACTATGCAGTACGAGAAGATTAAACAAATAATTTAATTTGGAGCGGTCCCAGGTTGGCAGTGACCCTTAGGCAACTCAGAGAAATAAATACAAGTCATCTCTGGAGGAACTCAACTCAACCCAGGTCTCAAAGGATTTCCACACATAAATATTCAAAGGAAACGACACGCTCACAGATAAATGGCACAAAGGAAGAAAAATGTACCACGTGAGAGAACAAGCAGAAACAATACACAGAAAAAAAAAAAGTCTCAAAGTCTTGAGGTATTGTAATTACCTGACATGGAATATAAAATAACTTTTATAAGTTGAAAGAAATAAAAAAAGAATTCCAAGATGGATAAGAAATTTAGGTATGTTGGACTTGAACAAGAATCAAAGAGAATGTCTAACAATGAAAAAATAAACACCATATTGTATTGACTGGAAAACAGGATTGAGTATAAGGAGGACCATAATTTTGTGTCACCCTTATCAGAAGATGTCACCGCTTGTCTGATAAGTCCTGGTTTCAGAGATGTTAAAGTGCAAAAAGAAAAACAAATGCTTCAGAATCAATGAACTGTAGCAATTGAAATTTTTAAATTAGCAGATCGATTAAATTTCAGATTAAATTCAGCCAATGAGAAAATCAGTTAACCAGAATAAAGAAACAAATATTTGATACAAATAAATTATCTAGAATGCGGCCCAGAGAGAGTGAAATAGAAATAAAACAGGGTGGTTCAAAGTCATGAAGGACAACATGAGAAGGCCAGATATCTATCTAATCAAAAGTTTCAGAGGAAGGTAATGGAGAGTGGTAAGGGAGGCAGTGTTTTCAAATATAATGGTTGAGAAATTTTGGAAATAGGCAAAAGAGAGCAATACCTAAATACATGAAACTAAATGATCCCGAAGCAGGAGAGAACAAAAGAAATCTGTACCTAGACATTATGCTGCATCTGAAGAATACATGATAATAAAACTTCAGAACATCAAAGGCAAAGAGATCTTCAAAGCAACTGGAAATGGAAAAAGATCCTCTCCTAAAAAAATCCAAAGTAGATTAACTGATTAAATAGCAAAAATGGAAGCCAGAAGACTGTGGAATAATATTTTCAACGTGTTGAGAGAAAAACAATAATCAACCTAGAAATTATACCGAGTGAAACTCTTCCAAGAATAAGAGCAAAATAAAGAATTTTCAAATAAATAAAGACGAGACTTTTGCTCAAGGAAAGTTTTCAAAGAGAGACTTGAAGCAGAAGGGAAGATGATCCTAGATGTGAGGTACACGTTGTAGGAGGCGGGTCAAGAATGCCAGCGTTCTCAGGAATCCTCAGGGCAAGCTTTGCTTACCTCTCAGGTGTTGGCCTGGCTTTTAGGACTTTCTGAAATATAAGTCTTCTGACAAAATTTCTTTAGTGAGACTCTGTCTCAAAAAAAAAAAAGGGCTTGGGATGTAGCTCAGTGGTTATGTGCCCATGGGTCCATTCCCTAGTACCAAAAGAAAAAAAAAATTTTTTTCTTTAGCATAAACCAGTCCATCTTTCCCATCCTCAGGGTACAATGTAACTTCCCCTCATAAGCACATATCCCAGCTCCATTTTTACCTTTGCCTGTATGCTCTTTAAATTAATTGTCTACTTACCCCATTAGAAATATAAGGGCCAAAGCTGTGTTACTCTGTTTTACTCCTAGACCTCAGCAAGTGTCTGGCATATAGTTAGGTGTTCAGCAGACATTTATTGCATAAATGATTAATGGGTAATTATGAGCTAGAAACCAATATGAGGTACTAGGTCAAACACAGCAGGGGGTCTCTGCTTCAAATTCAGCCATTGAAGGTGGTGCTTTTAGGGTTGGTGAGTTTCCGTTGAACTCTGTTGTCCAATATGGTAGCCATTCACCAAACATGGCTATTTAAATTTTACCAAAATTAATTAAAATTAAAAATTTATTTCCTCAGTCACACTAGCCACATGTCAAGCAGTGAGTGGCTATGCTATAAGACACCGTGGTGTAGAACATTTCCATTGTCACAGAAAGTTCCATTGCAAGTGTTGCCATAGAATTCTCAAGAATTCTTAACTGCTTCTCTCTCTTTCTCTCTCTCTCTCTTGCTCTCCCTCTCACTCTTTCTCTTTTTCTCTCCCCATCCCTAAACCAAGTACAGAGATAGTTGTTTCATTGTAGTGACTTAAAATGATGCTTTTGAACAAGAAGATGCTGGGTGCTTTTGGTGACTAGTACCATACCCACTCTTCTTTTAAATCCCTGAGCTATTCTTTACCAGTACATTCTTTTTTTTCCCATTGCCACTAAAGCTGCATGTTACTTGGGTGGGAAGAATAATTGCTTTCTCTTCTAGGTCCTTAAACCTTTTGCTAATGTTACTGTCTGGAGAGTTCCCAAAGCCAGGGTTCTAGAAGAGTTTGGCTCGTCTCAACAGCTGACCCATGAAATAATGGAGTAGGGCAGGAGGGGTGGGGAGCAAGGCCTTCTATCTATAGAAAAGCTCCCCTCTCTGCACACATGGCCAGTTAATTGGCCATTCTGGGAAAGTATGGATGGGGAGGGGGGGCTTCTGAGAATCTCCGGTGACAGTTAAGTGGCCTTTTGTCTGCCCTCTGTGGAACAACTCTCTGTCTCTGTCTCTCCTGTGGATTTTCTGTTAGATTCATCATTTGCCATTCAGGCAGAATCTTTTGCTTTATCCTCCCAATATGACTGCCTTATGTGCCGGCCTCTGCTTTATCCCTTCAACTCCCAGACCATAAAGGGGATCGTGTGGAGCTTTGGCAGGACTGAGAAATAGACTCTACTATACGTGGAGAACTATAATAATGACTGCAGTGGACCTCACGTTCAGCTCGAAAAGCTCTACTTGTCCTAGCAGGATGGTGACTACCTGAAGATAGAGACGAGGGATCTTGACTGAATTTCTTCTCACGCAGTACATATATTTCCTTTGCTCCCCTCTCCATTCTCTTCTCTTTCCCTCTCCCTGTTGCAACCAGAGTACGGATCCAAAACAGAGCTGCGACTAAGAGTTAATGCCTTCGAAATAATACACCGCACAGCGCAGGCTTCGCCAGGCTACTTCACCCAGGTTGTCTCATCTAATATTCCCCAAAGCCCCGTGAGTAGGTAGGGGACATATCATTAACCTCATCTGATTGAGGAGGTAGTTAACTGAGATTGGAGAGACTAGGTTAGTAACCCCCCCAGGTCTTTTAGAAGAGACCTGAGCCCCTGGTTCTCTGTTCTCTTTCCCTGGAGATGATGCTCACTAGGAGGCTGGCCCCAAACTCCCCTCTCCCCCAGAGGAAAGAAAAGCTAAGGGCCTTGTCTTCTTCCTTCTTTCTCTTCCCTTCCTAGGAGATGATTTGCCTAGGGAGAGGAGGCTGGGGAGTTGGCCTGGCTCCCCCCATGTGGGCTCTCCCCATGCTGGGTCCCCAGAGTCTAACGCCCATTCTCAGGCCGGGGCTGCCGGCCTTAGGTGCTGCGCTCTTCTGAGGCCTGGGCCATGCCTGGGTGCAGAGAAAGTCCTTGAAGCTTCCTGGAGGAAGAAGCATGCTGGGTGTCCCCAAAGGAGGGACTGGCAGGCGGATACTCCTGGTCTTCAGCTTTATCCTGGCAGCAGCTTGGGCCCAAATGAATTTCACAGGGTAAGTGGCTGCTCCTCTGGCAGGAGGAAGGGCTGACTGTGCGCCAGGGCACCCAGGTGTCAATCCCAGTGTGTGTTTGTGTGGTGGTGGAGGGGCTGTCCTGCTGGGACTGGATTAAGGCAGAGACATCAGGACTTCCGTTTCCATCCAGAATATCTGTGGGGCTTCCTAGCCTCCCTGTCTCCTGCTCCAGGGCAGGCCACTCTATCCTTCTCCACTCCTCTGTGTCTTCCAGAGACCAGGTTCTTCGAGTTCTGGCCAAAGATGAGGAGCAGCTTTCACTCCTCAGGGATCTGGAGGGCCTGAAGCCCCAGAAGGTGAGGACTGCTCGGGACTCAGGGACACCCTGAGCAGCTCGCATCTAGGTTCCCTATCCTCCTCCCCCTGTCCCAAACCTGCCCTCCTGAGGTCTCTGCCGGTGATCACAAAACTGGGAAAATCAAATGTGGCTTCTCTTTAGGAAAGGTTGGGGACACTTGCCCACAGTTTGGGTGGCCTTTTTAGACGATAGCTTCCTTTAGCTTTTCCCTCTGTCCTGGATGGGGAGACTGCTGAGCAGACTCCCAAAGAGAGCCAAAATATCCTAAAGGCACATGGAAGGCACAGCTGTCCCTGGTGAGATGCCATGTAGCATCAAGTGTGGACACATCTGCTTCTCGACTGAAATGGCTTAGCTTAACAAACCTGATTTTATTTGGGTTCATCCTTGTCAGTCCGAGCATTTGTTTCTGAGAACATTTGTCCTCCACAAGTTTTCAAGATGGGAAACATTTTCTTTGTCAATTATAATAGAAGGGTTTTTGTTGAGGGCTGTTGAAGCAATCATAGTTCTGGAAGTGGCCCAAAGCCCTTGCTCTTATATTTGTATGAGTATCCCCATCAATGAGGACTTATAACACTTTATAAGTCTCTACATTTTACAAATTGAAAACCAGACATAGGACATGGGTCTCCAGATTAAACCTTTCCTGCTTCTCCAGGGATTGGGAGCAATGAGGCTCCCTCTTCTGACCTGGGTTCTTGTCGGTGTTAACATCCCAGATGATAAATGGTCTCATGCTTAGGAACTCTTTGGGGCTTTGTGAATCCAAAGTTGCAATGGGTGAGTGAGGCCAGGAAACAGAGGTGCTTGGAAGTAGGGAAAGAAACTTGGCAATGTGGGGATTTTATTTGTTCTGGTCTTTCTGGTCACCTTAGGATTTTCATTAGGAAACTGGAGCCCTTTTAAATATTAGAGAAAACCATTTGGCTTTCAGGGCGCCTACAGGATTGTGTAAGGACAGGCAACAAACACACCTATTTTCATTTCCATTGTGAATAAGGTGGACTTCTGGCGGGGCCCCGCCAGACCCAGCCTCCCCGTGGATATGAGAATTCCTTTCTCTGAACTGGACGACATCAAAGCTTATCTGGAGTCTCACGGCCTTGCTTACAGCGTCATGATAAAGGACATCCAGGTGAGGTCCCACCCTGGCACTGTGGTAAGGGTCTCACCTTCCCCATGGGTACCTGGTTGGGGCCTATCACAGAGGAAAAACGTTCAGGTTGAAAGCTGACATTGTGCTTCTGGATCTCTGCCTTCGTGTTTGTGAACTTGCCATGGAAGGAATTAAATTGCACATTTCTCAGGGAAAATTTAAACCTCAGACAGAGTTCCCTGGGCAGGGAGTTCCTATAGTGGGTAAGGATGCCGTGGATGAGTCCTCTTAGGGAGAAATTGGCAGCTAACAGCAAAGCAAGAGAGAGAAAGAATAGAGACCGGAGGAAATAGCTGAGGTCTTTTCTTAAGCGCCTCTGATGGCTTCCTTTGCTTTTCTGACTGTCCCCCCCTGTCCTCATTGTGTCTCAGCCATGCAATACCAGGGGGGATTCCTTTACTCCAGAGAAGCACTGATGTGAGCCCTGCCATTCATCCCTTCCCGCTGCCTCCCTTTGTGCAGGGCTGTCTGTGTGGGCTTCTCCCTTAGGCAGGATTCTCCCAAAGGAACAGCTCTGGGCGAACAGATGCAGGCCAGACCCAGGACAGGGCAAAAGGAGCCCTCATCCTCCCCAACCCTACTTGGTGCTACACCTTCAGCTGCTCTTCTGAACTTTTGGATATTCTATTTTGACTGCTCTGTCTTCAGGGCTATCCCCGAGCCTCCTGGCTGCACCCTTCTGCTTGTGCTTAACTGACTGTGTACCTGGGGAATTGTATCCACAGATTCATTCTAAGCCATGTTGCTCTGCACTGATCTCCTTGAGGACTCCGAGTGTGGGAACACGGAGCCTCCCAGAGCGCACACACTTGACACCGCATGCCAAGGGATAAACGCATTAAGCAGCATTCCTTTCCCATGCGAGCACAGGGCTGGGGCACTTGGGTCCATTCAAAGTCCTTTATCCCTCCTCAGGCACATCTGTTTCCCGCTCAACATGTGGGGGTGGGATGTTTCTCTAATTAAATCCCCCACAAACAAAAATGGGGAAACTCGCACAGACAAAAGAGGCTACCACATCAAAAGAAATAGAACTTAATTCCCATTTTTAGCCCATGCCTCTATTTTGAAGTTCCTATTTCCCTGCTTCTGCCTCGCCCTGGGAACCCCGCGGCATTTGGCAAACAGATACGCAGAGGCTTGAAAAATTTTTTGTTGATTTCTGTACATCCGCGACAGTTCCAGAGTCACCTCTGAGTCTCCCCCATTGGCCCCTCTGAAGCTGGTCCTCTGCATTCTTCTCTGCACCGGTCTTTATCCCCCCCTGGGCCTTTGCACTCCCAGAAAAATGTCCCCAACTCTCTACCCTAACCCATCCGGGCAGGATTTTCACCAACTGGCTGTCTGCAAAGCATCACTCTCTGAATGCCATCCTTGAGGTCACTCTGTGGCTTAGAGGGTGCTGGGGATGGGGAAAGGGTATTGTTCCCTGTCGACTTGTGGTGATGATGGTGATTTGTGGGGAGGGATCCAGGAGACGGTGGCTCAGAGGTGCTGACAGGACCGCAAGGGCTTTGCACCATTCAGGTTGTTGGCCACCAGATTTGTTTCAGATAGTGACACAAAGGCCTGATTTTTCTCTCTGTTCTCTGGATCATCTCAGCCCCAGTGCTTGGCATAGTGTTCCCTACATAGTGAGCCCTTGGTAATTGTCTGCGGAACGAATGACTTTGTTGGCAGGTTCAGGACCAGCTTGGGCAGAAGGTCCTTATTGACACATTGTCTTTTGTTTCCCTGGTCCCCCTTCCTGTCCTGCCCCTCAAGGTTCAGTCACATTCCCCGCATGCATCTTTACACCCCTGCCACTTAGTTGGGGCTTAAATAAATATTAGTTGAATTAATGGATGTGAGGAGGAAAGGAAAAAGGAGAAGGTGTGCTGGGTGGTCAGGGCCAGGCTGAGAGGGAGCCACAAAGTCCTTGCTGCAGGCTTAGGCCGGAGGCTCAGGGAGATTTTTTTAAAAAATTTTTTAGTTGTAGATGGACATAATACCTTTATTTTATTTATTTATGTGGTGCTGAGGATTGAACCCAGTGCCTCATGCATGCAAGACAAGCACTCTACCACTGAGCTACATTCCCAGCCCCTCAGGGAGATTTTTGAAGAAGGGAAATTCTCCCCTTCCCCTGGCTCTGCGATCAGCCAGTGCTTGGGGAAGATGAAGTGGGCCTGTTCACTCCACCCGGAGATACAGAGATGCCTACTATGTGCTGAGTATTGGGCAAGGTGCTGGAAAGACTGAGATTTAAAAATCCAGCGCTGTATCCAGGGGAGCTGGAGGGTGTGGGGGATGGGAGGGAGGGAGTAAATCGGTGATTACAATGGAGTGGCTGGGAGCGCTGGAGTGAGAGCAGGTTGCCATGGGAGCAAATACAAGAGGCACTGCACGTCGCGGTACTGAGAAGGCGGTAATTACTGTGTGGCTGAAGAGAAGGGAAGGGGGGTTGGGGAGAAGGGAGCCCCCACCCTGATTGCGGCTGAGGTTGGACCCCATCCTCCGCCCTGTGCAGAGGTCGGGATTTTATCCCGAAAAACGGTGGGGGAGACTTCGGAGGGGCTTTGACACCATCAGATTTGCATTTCAGAAAAACCACTCTGACAGTGACAGTGTTGAGTCGGGGACAAGGCCAGGGAGAGACTGACAGGCAGGAAGGAGGGTGGTGAGGAAATTGCAGAGGGCCAGGCAAGAAATTATCTGATTCTGAGAGAGCTCTATTTGCATTTAATTTTTCTTCACCTCCTCGTTCTTTTCAGCCCTTGGTGGGTTTTTTTTTTTTCCTTAGGATGAGTCACCATGGAAAAGCTTCACTTGAGCAATCAGCTCTGTGGATTTTAATGGCTTTTTTCTGATTACAAAATTAATAAATATTCATGTTAGATAATTTGAAAAATAGGGGAAAAGCATAAGAAGAAAACAAAAATCACCCATGCTCTGACCATCTAGATGGGAATACAATTTAGTGTAAATATTGCCTCACCAATTTCCTCTTCTCTCCTGGATCATTTTCATTAGCATACAAATAGAGAGTTATTTATCCCATCTTTAAAAATCCTCTCTTGATCCCATCCCTTGCCCCTCCAGCCATCACCCCAATTCTTGGCTTCCCTATAGAGTAAAACTCTCAGAAACGTTGACTTTTTATACTCGTCAGGGCTACCCATCGCCACCTAGATTGTGCCCCCTCATACACCAAAGCTGCCTCCGACAGTGGCACACTAGGTTGAGCCCAGTTGTCAGCTCTCAGTATTCATCTGTAGGCACATCTGATCCAGCTGCTCCCTGTGTCTGGTCTCTTCTCTGGGCTTTCAGGACACCACACTGTCCTGGCTCCCTGGTTGTTCCTTTGTTCATAGTTTTCCTGTTTCCATCTCTGTCCTTGGACTTCTCCATACCCTCATCCAGGAACATGGCATTAAACCCCTTCTACCTTCTCAGGGACTGCTTTATTACGTGCCAGCTAATGCCAGTTCCTGAACTCTGGGCTCCTATATTTGGCCACCTGCTCACTGTGTCCACTGAGTGCCTGATGGGCATCTCAAACTTTGCAAGTCCAAACCAAGCACCCTCAGCCCCATCTGCTCCTCCAGAGCTGTCCTCAGCTCAGGAAACAACAATGTCATTCTTCCAGTCTCTCAGGCAAGAAACTTGAAGTCACTTTTAACTGTGGTGGATTGGATATGGGGTGTGAGAAAAGAATTATGTCTTATTTTAAACGGGACCCTTCTTCTCACCCCCTTTCCCAACTCCCTCTCTCCTTCCCCTGCTCCACTCTTTTTTTTTTTTTTTGGTACTGAGGGTTGAACTCAGGGGTACTCGACCACTGAGCCACATCCCCAACCCTATTTTGTGTTTTATGTACAGACAGAGTCTCACTGAGTTGCTTAGCAAGCACCATGCCATTGCTGAGGCTGGCTTTGAACTCACGATTCTCCTGTCTCAGCCTCCCAAAGTGCTGGGATTACAAGCGTGAGTCACCTATCCCGTCCTGTATAATTGACTTCTTTATCTTGTTGGTGTTCTGCATTCCTTGCTAGATTGGAAGCTTTATGAGGCAGATGGTTTTGCTTTGTTGGCTGCCTCGTTCTTAGTGCCTAGAACTACTGTGTGGTCAACAAAAACATGTTTGCTGAGTGGAAGGGTTTTTAAAGTGAAACTGCTGCTGGTTGATGTTGGAGTAGGTGGCACTCTAAAAAGGAAAGGGAACCTGTAGGGGGGATTACAGAAGTCAGGGAAGAAGGGACAGTCATGGGCAAGACCCAGAGGGAGAATCAGAGTCTGACTATGTCAAAGGGGCAGGGACAGAAGAGGACTCAGGCTCCTTTTTTTTGGCCACATGAAGGGTAGGTACTAACCCACCCAAGTGACCAATAGTGGGACCATGTGCCATCCAAGTCTGACAAATGCCATGTTTCCTCTGGAATCCAGATTTCCTAGTCTTTTTTTTTTTTTTTTTTTTTGATACTAAGGATGACTCAGGGGTGCTCTACTAATTAGCTACATCCCTAGCATTTATTTTTATTTTGAGACAGGGTCTTGCTAAGTTTCTGAGGCTGGCCTCAAACTTGTGATCCTCCTGCCTCAGTCTCCTGAGTAGCTGGGATTACAGGTATGCGCCAGTCTAGCCATACTTCATAGTGATCCACGACCCAGGAGTTATTATTGCCTTTGTTATCATCGTCAGTATCTCCATCAGAGCCAGCATTTGCTGGCATTTACTACATGCCTAGGCACATGTATTAATCTTTCTAATCCTCATGAGAACACTTTAAAGCATAGGCTAAAGTATGTGATAACATGATCCTCAGTTCATGAGGGGAAACTGAGGCACAGAAAAGTTAATAATTTGTCCAAGTTAGCTATAATGTCAGGGTCTAATCTGAGGCAGCCTGGCTCTGGGACCTGCACTCCGCTCCTGCAGTTGGCTTCGTCAGCAGTAATGTGATATTTTCACTTTGCTCTGTGAGCAATAAAGTCGTGGGGTCTCTTTTAATGCCATCAGATCAGGAGCCCCTCCTCATGCATAGTGCCTGTGGACTCTTGTGGACATTGGCCATGTAACAAATATAGGCCTAATTGAGAAAGCCAGGAACAGCCAGGAAAAGAAACTGCTGTCAACACAGAGCTCCCCACCATGTCCCATGAGCTGCCACCATTTATGTATAGGGTTGGAGCTCTGTGACCATGGTCTGCCTCAATCTCCTCCTCTCCCCAATCCTGGTGCTGTTCTTTCCTAGTGCCCCCTCCTCCCTCACCCTAAGTTTTCACACCAAGATATTACTGCCCCTGTCTGGTTACGGTGTCCAGGGAGGCAAATGGCTTACATCTGAGTTTCTTCTTCTTCTTTTTTTTCTTTTGCTTTTTCCTGAGGAGCCTAACAGTGTTGTAACGAGGCATCCTGAGCCTGTGGTCAGGCCACATTCTTAGCTCTCCTCTCTTTCATCCCCTTCCCTGGGCCCTAGGAAGGGAGCAAACATCTGTGCAGTTTTCAGGCCAGGGTAGATTAATGTTCCTGGAATTGGGGCCCAGCTGTGAGGCCCTGAACATTCCCAACTTGTAAGAGGGTGACATATCCATTCACAAGGCTGGGAGGGTGTTTGGAAAGTTATTTGCAGTTTGGTGCCGACTTCCATTTGCCGCCAAGCTGTTTTATGGAACAAAGGATAACCTCCTGGGAGCTGTCTTCCTGTGTGTGTCCCTGGCTCCAATCTGGGCCCTCTGGTCCTTTCCTCCCAGTTTCTTCTCTTGTCTTCCTCCCTCGCCCCCACTACCCCCTCATGCACTCCACCAGGCCCTTGGAGATTAGATCTGCAGACCCCACAGCTTCATTCTCATGAGGCCAGAGTGGGGACCAGGCCTGCCCTGGCCCAGCTGCTGTCCTCCTTCAGCTGCTCACCCAGCTGGTTGCACCAGTCCATAATGGTGGGCACACATTTGTCACGGTGGGCCTACCCAGAGCTGGGTGGATTTCCTGGGAAGAAGACATAGTGCTTTTGTTAGAGCTTCCAGGGTGGTGCTTCTGAGTAGCCCTCAGAGGCCAGAGCTCCTCCAGCCATGTCTAATTTAACCAGTAATCCCAGTTTTGCCCAACTGGGAACCCCAGACAAGCCAGCTCAGCTATAGAAAACTGCAATTACAATTACCTAGCATGTGGTCAGTGGTCAAACACAAAATAAAATGATCCCCAGGTATTGATTCCCAGGTCCTTTTGAAATCTCTGAACTTGAGAGTCATGAGAAAGTGGACAGGACCCTCAGGGCTGAGTGGGTCACTGGATAGCAGCTCATCTGTAGCAAGGGATGAGGGGACCCTCTCTCTCAGCCCAGTGAAGACTTTGCTGCTGTTACCTCATATTGACCATTAGAGCTTTGGATTTTAGTATTATTTATTCATTTAATAATCCTTACTTATTCACATAATATAAGCACATGGCCAGATGTAAAAAAAAGTAGAGAAAGAAAAAAAATTGCTTAAAAGCCTAATTTTCTTATTCTAACAGACATTGTTGGCATTCTGATGGATTTTTTTTTTAGTGTCTTATTTTCCTGTACTTGGGGTTACTTCATTTTTCATCATTAATAAAACAAACACCTTCTAATTGTAAGCATAGTATGATGCAATTTTCAGCTGTTATTAACAATTTGCTCATCTGTGTTCTCTCTCCTTCTCTCTTTGTATTCATATATGTACAAGTACACACAGAGATATACATACCTATGTATGTATGTTATTGTTGCCCTTAAGTTTGGATAGCTAGCCTTAAGGAACCCAAGGCTAGGAACTAGAATATCTCATTCTTTTCTCACCTCTGCCACTTGTTAGCTTTGCCACGAAGTCCTGTCACCTCTCTAATCTGCTTTATCTCTGAAACATGCACAGTTAATTCCTGTCCTGGCATCTGGTCAAGTGAGATCATGAGAATAAAGATGCTTAGTAAACCAAAAGGCTCTGGTCCAAATCTAGGCATTGTCAAGACTTATTTGTGATCCAGAGCTGCAAACGAGGGGCACCTTTGATGAGGATGTGATCAATACGCTCTGTGGGAGACACTTCCCAGAGGCACTTTAGTCAGTTCTGAATCCTGGGGCGCTTTAGTCTCTGGGTACCAAGATAAGGATATGAGCTTGGGTGAAGGGCACCTGCCGATCTCACTGTGACCCAAGGTGGAAAAGTGTCCCATGATGATATGGATGGTCTGAGCAGTGAATTAGTCAACTCAACCCAGGGACCTGACTGCCCTCCCTGTGGTCAGTGGGAAGTACCACATGAGGGTTGGGCGCCACCTCCATACTGGTATGCAGGATGTTGCTTGTGTTTATTCAGGAGGGAGTCAACATGGTGAATGAAAGACCATTGGCACATTAGCCATGATTGGGACTGGCCTTGTCACTCCTGACTTTCCAAATGGTTTGATTAACAGTCATCCACACTACTTCCTGGGGGTAGAGTCACTATTGGGGTCAGAGAATCTCTCTGCTCCCCCCAGGGGTTCCCCATGGTTCAGCTTGGATTCTGACTCAACAGAATGTCTATAAAAGGCAAGAGTAGACTATGAGCATCTTTTTAAAAACTCCTTCCTATGCATTATTACATTTTATTCTGTGAGGTAGCAAGGCAGACATTGCTGTCCCAATTCTCAAGATGAGAAAATTAAGGCCAGCAAGTTCCACAGTGAGCTGGTGGCAGAGGTGGACTTAAAACCCAGCTCCCCAGACACCTTGCTCTGTAACTCATTTGGGAAATAGCAGTGTAGATGCCGGTAGAGGAGACCTTCCCTGGCCTTCAGCGATTGCTCTCATCTCATAGGTGCTGCTGAACGAGGAGAGAGAAGCCATGGCGAGATCGCGCCGGCTGGAGCGCAGCACCAGCAGCTTCAGCTACTCCTCTTATCACACCCTGGAGGAGGTAGGCCTGTCTGCTCCAGTTCTAGGCTCTCTCTTACCTCTGGGCCTCTTGGATTCTCCAGACTCAGGCAGAGACCAATGAAGGTGCTGGAATCTATGAAAAACGTGAACTTGGGGAGTGAAGAGTAGATATTAGGTGAAAATCTGTTGGGCAGTCAGCTTAATGGGGTCCAGAAGCCAGTTAGAAGAGGAGACTACAGTTCAACTGATGATCCTAGGCAGGCACAGAGCAGAGTAAAGGGTGGAACGCTAAGACTGGCAGAGGCTGCCTCCAGATCCTTTTCTCTGGCTAGAGATCCAGGGATCTCCACTTTTCCATGACCAGTCCTGATGTTTCAGGTGCACTGTGGGTACTTGGGTGTATAAGGCGCAGGAATCCAGGCACATTGGAGAGTCATACTTGTAGAATCAAACAGATTTGCCTTGGAGAAAATTCATGATCACAGTGACAGCCAGCTAGGGCAAGTGTGACTGGTGGTGACTCGTTTGTAAAGGAGAATCTGCAAGGAGGACACAGGGATGCCCACTCCAGAAAGAAATGCAAAGCATACTTCTCATTTTGCACATCAAAGACATGACATTATTGATAGTGTCCACTCTGTTACTGTTATCACTTCTCCCATTTCACAAGGCCTGTAATAGAGGAGCCGTTTGATTTTCTTATATTTCTCACTCATATTTATCGGAGGATAAGAGAATGAATTAATAGAGCCTATAACCATTTATTGATGCCAAAGAGAGATAAACTCTGCCTTCAAGGAACTTAGAATGTAAAAATAGTAATAAGCTTTAAAGAACAATACTGCAAGGTCTTTGGATCCCTTAAATGGAGAATGGGCCAAGGATGAAAGCATGAGGCAAGCTCCAGCGTAGAGAGCCATGTGGGGATTTGAGTAGGCTCAGCACATGCTATCCTCCCAGGCAAAGACCTAGCTCTGCACAGGGATGAGGAGCCTGCCAATCCAGCTAGACTTCAACTCACTGTCCTAATTCTTAGAGCATCTTTAATTCCAGTTTTTTTAAAAAAATATTTTCTTGGTTGTCAATGGACCTTTATTTTATTTATTTATATGTGGTGCTGAGAATCGAACCCAGTGCCTCACACATGCTAGGCAAGCGCTCTACCACTGAGCCACAACCCCAGCCCTAATTCCAATTTTTAATCTGGGTCCTTTTAGACTCTCATAGGAAGTGGGAAAACGATGGAAAAGGGTCAGATGGGAGCGGGGAGGAGAATATTCAGAGACGTCTTGGGGTTTACTCTTTTCTCACGTGAACTTCCAGTCTGAGATTTCATTCCTTTCAGATATATAGCTGGATTGACAACTTTGTAGCTGAGAATTCAAATATCGTCTCCAAAATTCACATTGGCAACAGTTTTGAAAATCGGTCCATTCTTGTCCTGAAGGTAAAAGCTCAGTGTATCAATGAGTGGACTTCACCGTGACAGCCTCTAGCATAAGACTGAGCTTAATATTGAGACAGTCACTAGAGGGGAGTTTTGGGGAGAGAAAAGATATGCATGCTCCTGTCTTTGGGTGACTCATAAGCTTTGAGATGTGGTATTTAGGGACCCACCCTTGTAGCTATGGGCAGGTGACAGTGCAGTGACTTTGTCAGGAAGTAGTGGGAGGGTTGCTAAGGAGACGAAGCTGCAGAATGGCCCTTGTCACCTGGACTTGGAGTGTGAGTGTGAGTGAGTCAGTGTACTTCCTGTTGCTTCAGTTGCTTTATCTGTTAAGTGGGAAGAGAGAGAGACACTGAGGGCTCATCTGATCAAAGTCATGTGGCTCAGAGAGCCCCATGGACAGGCCTGAGTCTCTGGGGAAACCTCCCAGCCCTTCACAGGGGCCACTGGAACAGTGCTTGACCAAATTTGGCAACTGCCATGCCCTTGATCATGAAGGAGGCAGCATAGGTGAGTGCAGAGCCCATTGGAAAACTGTTCTTAGGGCCTGTCCCCAAGGGCACCAGAGGCATATGCCACGCGGGGCATTTGATGTCAGCAGTCAGGAAGGACAAGAGCTGCAGCTCTCAACAAGATTCTGCTGAACATTTCTGAACAGCAATGTGGCCTTGCCTAACTTGGTCCTAGACTCACCTGTGTCTGCTTCCATCCCCCACCTGGCACTGTCCCAGTCTCTGTCATGCTGAGACCTTGCTTTTCAAAGTGTGGCCTTTGCACTGCAGCATCCACATTACCTGAGAGAGTGCATTTTGGAAGTGCTGACTCTCAGACCCTTCCCCAGACCTAATGAATCAGAATCTGCCTTGTAGTTAGCCCTGTCTCTAACATGGCTTCCTGCTTTTTCTGCTGGCGTGCTGCCTAGGCAAGCTCACCCTTGCCCATAGACCAACCACTACCACACCTCAACTCTGGCTCCTCTCCCAATCATAGAGACTCCTACAGACAGGGTCACTGGACACACCCCTCAGGTATCCCGTAGACACCATGGATACAAATATGTATCTAAAAATTAAGCGTCTCATGTCCCCTTCTTTCCCTTACCCATTTTATCTGTCATCTCCTCACCACCCACCCACCCCCCAAACACATAGACGGTGGCTTCCACTGACATGGCTGCTATCAGTTTCTGGTACCACCCTGGGGGATACATGTGCCCATTAAAGTTTGAGAAGCATTAGTCTTAAGGTACCCTCGATCTTGGGAAATTCTGCGCTTCTGGATCACTTTGCCTTCCAAGAGTACCACTATGTAGCCAAAGACCCCCATACATGTGCACTTCATAGGCTATGGGCTTCATGGGCGTACCCCTCTACCCCTGCCCAGGTTGACATATGGAGCCATCCCAGGCAGCGAGATTACATCTAGCCCCCTTCCAGGAAGCCCTGGGATGATATCATAGTTGTCTCTGGTCAAACCTCCTTAATCCTTGTTTGGGGTCTGGTTCTTTATCCCAGTTCAGCACTGGAGGTTCTCAGCGCCCTGCCATCTGGATTGACACTGGGATTCACTCCAGGGAGTGGATCACCCATGCCACAGGCATCTGGACTGCCAAGAAGGTCAGCGGGGACCTGCAGCCAAGGTGGAGCTGGAGCTGGGGTGGAGATGGAGCAAGGTGGAGATGGGGGTTGGAGCTAGGGGAACTTTGAGGGCACCTCTAGTTGAAAAATAAGACTCAGTCACTTTAAATTCAAGTGCTCTATCCCCTTCCCCTTTGAAACAGCTAATGTGTGCTCTGGCCTCTTGCAACACACAGCCCATATCTACTCCGACTTCCAGTTGTTTAAAATTTAAGACTGGTTCTGCATGAGGATGTGCTTGATGGCTTGATGCCACCTCTTCCTGCAGCTGCTAGCTGTGCAGATGTCCTGTTCTACCTCTGAGGAGAGCCCAGCAGGGCCTCCCATCCCGCACCCTTTCTTGCAGATTGTCAGTGAATTCGGCAAAGACCGCGTCCTGACAAACGTACTGAAAACCATGGACATCTTCATGGAGCTTGTCACCAACCCCGATGGGTTTGCTTTTACTCACAGCATGGTGAGGGCACCTGGGGAGTGTGAAGGCAGGGGTCAGTCCTGAGGGAACCAGGGAAAGGCCACTGCAGCCTCTGGAGGTAGCCCCTTCAGGGTGCCGCAGCGCTGGCTTCTTGCCCTTCAACCTACTGACCAGGGAAGGTCACCACTGGTAGCCTGGGATCAGGCCTCTCCCCAAACCTGACTTGAACTGCACATACTGATCTGCAGCCTTGGCCCATCTCCAGGCCAGCCCCACCTTGTCCTGGTGTTTCTTCCCTTTGCTGCTTCCTGCCTGACCAGACTGCCCTTCATGGGCCAGATTGTCAGCACACCCATCCCTGGGAGTGGGCCCAGTGAATGGGATCACCTGACCTGGGCTTTCTCAGAACCGCTTGTGGCGGAAGAACAAGTCCAGCAGACCTGGCATCTTCTGCATTGGCGTGGACCTCAACAGGAACTGGAAGTCAGGCTTTGGAGGTATGGAGATCTGTGGTCCTGGGCAGGGCTGGAGGAAGAAGTTGTTGTCTCCCACACAGTCAGATTGTGTTGACTCATAACTTGAGAGTCGGGGCTAATGGAATTTGCTGATATGCATGAGTCATGGCCAAGGACAGGCGAGCACGTACCTAGGATTGACCATGGGATGTGGGAGAAGTTGCGCCTATATGTCAAATGAATACCTAGGCTAAGCTTTCGTGGGGAAATTGAAAAGGGCCTCAAGCTCCTTCCTGAAGGAGGATGAACTGCAAGGGTCAAGTCCTGAACATGACAGAGAATGGCCTACGGAAATATAAACGGTTTCACCCATTGTTCAAAACCCAGAGTTTACAGTATCCCCCAAGTGTCCTTGGCTTCTCTCCAGAGGGAGCACAACACAAGGACATGCTTCTGAACCCATTGTCCAAGAGCTGTGACCTGAGACTCACCCCTTGGGGATGCCAGAGAAGTAGTTCAATATAGAATGAACCAAGTCCTTACTGTCACCACTGACACAAGCCTAGTTTTTATTCTTTTTTTTTTTTTTTGCTATCAAGGGTTGAACTCAGGGGCACCGACCACTGAGCCACATCCCCAGCCCTATTTTGTGTTTTATGTAGGGACAGGGTCTCACTGAGTTGCTTAGCACCTCGCCATTGCTGAGGCTGGCTTTGAACTCGCGATTCTCCTGTCTCAGCCTCCCCAAGTGCTGGGATTACAGGCGTGTACCACCGCACTTGGCTAGTTTTTATTCTTGAGCCATTATTTTGTGACCTTGTGCTGGTGACCTGGGGTGTACCTGAAGGCTGTAGGGTCCCTCTGCTGGGTGGGCAACTTTCTCCTAAGTTCATAGTGACTTCCCTGATTGTGTGGCTCCCTCACCATGTCATGGGCACAGAGACTAGATGAGGAAACTGAGTCTTCCAGAAAGCCAAGAGACAGTATGTGGACCATGGACATGCAGGAGTATGATGGGCAGGGTGCTGGGTCCAACCAGGACGGCCTCTAGAACACACACAGTCCTGTGTCCCCATATGTGGTGTCCACACTCCACTATGGTGCAGGGTTTGGCTCCAAGGGAATAGTGCTATTGCTGTTGACAAGCAGATCTCTAGACTGATGGTCAAACCAATGATATAGAACATTCTAGATCTGGATGCCCATTGTCCTGAAAATCTAGCTTCTTGGGGTCTGTTCTCATTGAAAAATAAGATAGTTCTGAAGCACTGGGAATGAAGCCTCTAACTCTCCTGGTAGATGTTGCCTGGGGGGGTCTGAGCTCTGCACATAACTGCTGCTGTAAAGGAACACAACTGTGTACAATTAGATGTTACCATCTCCAAATGACCAGATGTTTGTCCTGGGTGGGCATCCATGTGGACCCCTCTGAACTAACTGCAGTCAATGCCCACAGATCCTGAGGTAGCCCAGCTAGCAGAAAGAAAAATTACCTCTTAAAGAAAATAACTTTTATGGATTTCTCTTATAGGAAAAAAAAAAAATCTGTATATGTACAATGTAAAAAACAATTAGGGAGAAAAAAGCCCGGAGGGGCCAAAAAGCTCCCATAATCCTATACCCAAAGATTACTGCTTTTAATAATTTACCATGTCCTTCCAGAGATTTCCCCTTGCTACAAATTACATTTTTAGAGAAGGAAAAATAAATAGCTAATGAATCCATTAGCAGGTACTTGTGAAACAGGAAGGCTCAGAGGACCTTGACTGTGAACGTCAGAGAGGCAGGCAGCTAATTCCCATTTGGTCAGGGGAAGATTAGTTTATTCTGTTTAGCTCGAACCAGAACTAATGGCCTGAAGTGTTTCTCCATATTTGGGCAAAGCCACCTGGCCGTTGGCAGGGGAACCGCTTTCCCTGCGTGGGATGCAAACGCAGACAAAGCTCTCAGCCTGTCCCGCTCTGCTCATCTGTTGGTATTTGTCATTCGTCAAGTGGAGCAGGTGCGGAAGCTGCAGGCAGACACAACAAACAGGGCCACTGTTAGCCAGCCTGGGGGACTGCCTCGCACCCCCTTGCTCTCTTCTGCAGACCTGTCCCTATCTAACAGAGGTCCCCTACCCCAGGACAGGACCAGCCAACCATGAGGTGATGGGCTCCCCAGTGACAGAATGATCTCTGGGCTGCCTGTGGCCAGAATAGCGAGTTTCTAAGTTGGTGACTCAGGTGGGAAGATTCTGTTTATGACTTTATTATTGCCTTAATTTAGTTGCTGTGTCATGGGTTGCCTGGAGACCGTGCCTGCCCTAACTTGCACTTTTGGGGAGGATCAATTTGCTGCATTCCTAGAGCCTCATTTGAACTGGTCCTTGGGCCACCGTGCTGGCCCTGGGGGCAAAAGAGGTGCTCTGGCATCCTCACGAGGCTTCAGAAGTTGAGTGGATCCCTGGTCTCTGAACCACGCTTGGGGGCAGCCATTTCAGTGAAAAGGAAGGAGAGGGGAACTGGGATGGCTTCTTATCCGTGTGTCTGTAACCCACACATTTTAGCCAGCCTGGCTCAACCTTCTGCAACGTGGCTTTTGAGAAAGAACACAAAAGGAGTGGAAGAAGAAGAAAAGAGATGAGGGAGCAAAGAATCTAGGAGGAGATGGGAACAAATTAAACCTGTCAAAAATTAAAATAAAATAAAATAGAAGTACAGCTCTTCTTTGTCCTCTCCCCTAAGTAGATCCCCAAGAAGAATTCCCAAAGACTTCTTGCATCTGTGATTCCCAGGTCAGCTTTAGTCAAATATGGGAATTTGCTCTCTTTTCCTGGCCCTCAAGTCCATGGAGCTCCTGGGGCCATGACTGGGGCAAAGCTTGAGCAGACACTATGTCTGAGCCCTCAACATCAGTGGAACCAAGAAAGGTCAGCTGAAGGGGAAGCTGAGATTGGGGCAGAAACCCAGAGTTTCTCCTAGATGCACCTTCTGAGGCAGGCCTGCCTTTCCAGTGGAACCACAGTCAGGTCTTACCCACAGGATAAGCCAAGGGGGTTCCTTGAAAGTTTAGAGAGTTGCTGAGTCATGGTGTGGCTACAGTTCTCTGATGTATGAGACCAGGGTATGCAGCAATAACAAACACCCCTTCAAATCTCAGTGGCTTACTGCAATAAGAGTTTGTTTTGCATGCACACAAAGTCTAATGTAGGCAGATTACTCTTGTTGGCAGTTCTTGTTCAGTGGTGACAGAGGGACCTAGGATGCTGCTGCTTTCTAGAATGTTTTGTTTCCAACCAGAAGTAACTCATCACTTTTGCTCATATTTTCATTGTTCAGAAGAGGTCACATGACTTCAACCAAACTGCAGCGGAAGTGGAAGATATGAGGGAACATATGGGTATTTTGTGAGCACTGTCTCTGCCACAACTGGGAATTCCAACCCTTTGAGTGATTTCATTTTACTTCCAGGAAATGGTTCTAACAGCAACCCCTGCTCAGAGACTTATCATGGGCCCTCACCTCAGTCAGAGCCAGAAGTGGCCGCCATTGTGAACTTTATCACACACCATGGGAACTTCAAAGTTCTGATCTCCATCCACAGTTACTCTCAGATGCTCATGTACCCTTATGGCCACTCTATGGAGTCTGTTTCAAATGAGAAGGAGCTGGTAAGATTGGCTGTTTAGAGTTTGGGGGAGGAAGAGGCCCCTCCTCCAGGAAAATCCATATCTGGCATATTCCCAGGGGTGCTGGCTCTCCCGAAACAACAGTCTGGACCAATATAGCCTGTGGTAGGGAGGAGGGGGAGCTTGCTCTCATGCGTGATCAAGTTCAAAGCTGGAGGTGCTGTGCTACCTTCTCACAAGAGCCATCTGCACGATCAACTTCCGGGACTCCTCAATCCATGCTTCTCACCAGCAGCTGAGGGTGCTAGGGTGTGTGGGGAGCCATCTGAGCCCTAGCCTCTCACCCTCTGGCTGCCGTCTTGCAGCACAGTCTTGCACAGGATGCAGTGAAGGCCCTATATGAAGTGCACGGGATCCAGTACATTTTTGGCAGCATCAGCACCACCCTCTGTGAGTGAGCCTCCCTGGCTACTGGCCTAGATGCCACATCTACCTGGGATCAGGCAGGTGCAGGCCCTGGGCTACCTGGCAGATCTGGTCAGCCAAGGGAAGTACTGTTAGAGCTAGCGGGGCTGCTAGCGCTGCCTCCCACATCTGGATAGAGGGTGGACAGTGGTGACCAGGAAGCTGTTTCTTTGCAGCAGCTATGCACAACTCCCAAATGCCTGGCTTACTGCAAAGTTCTCCCAGGAGAAAGATAGTCTCCTGGCCTCTGGGAGCTTTCCTTTTGCAGGGGGAGAGATGGGCTGCGTGGGCAGGGTGTGGCCCAGGAGGAGGCCTGGGCCTGGAAGCTTAGTGTGGTTAGGACCGGCTGGGGATTTGGTTCCCAGGGCCCACTTTCAGCTCAAGATTCCTCTGTCCCCTGTGACCACACTGTCTCCTTCCTTTCGGGGGCACTTTTTGGCCCTTTGGTTTGTAGATGTGGCCAGCGGGATCACCGTGGACTGGGCCTACGACAACGGCATTAAGTACGCCTTCAGTTTTGAGCTCCGGGACACAGGACGCTATGGTTTTCTGCTGCCGGCCACACAGATCGTCCCCACAGCCCAGGAGACGTGGATGGCATTGCTGACCATCATGAAGCACGCCCTGAATCACCCCTACTAGTAGTACTACTGGGGCCAGAGCAGGTGGGCTTCGCCCTCCTCCTCAGAGCCCGGGACTCCTGAAACCCAAGTTATACATTCCCTGCCCGCACCCTCTCCCAGATCCCTAGGAAATAAATGCAAGTTTAAACAGACTTCCTGCCTCTAGTATTGGTTGCTACCCTTTTGGGTTCAGCATGGAGTAGGGGACAGGGGGTGGCTCATGCCTGGGGACACATCTTCATGCTACTGCTCCCTTCAGGAACATGAGGAACCTTCAGGGTGCATCGTGTCTTCGTTTGCAATGTTCTCAGAGCCAAAAATTGAGACCTCACCCCTGGGAAGCTGCTCACATACACGTTTGTCCCAGCATTATTCACATTTTAATGTGATCTGGAGGGGAGATGTTTGATCTAAAGGAGAGGATCTCTAATGGCGGCATTTCTGGGCCCTGGAGGAAGATGTGGGTCCAGCCAGGCAGCCTCCACCTGCTTCCCCATAAAGAAGAGGAGGCAGGTGCATATTTCAGAGGTGCCCACTCAGAGGATCCGCCTAACCACATAGCCCAGTATGAACAAGTCACTGGTTTGTGACCATGGAACAATTGCTCCAGGCCAGGTCATGTGTGAAGCAAGCACATTTCTCCAAGAAAATTAAAAGGATGTTGTTGTGAGATCCTGATGGGGTGCCTCCTCCTCCCCCGCCTTCCTTCTACCTTAACCTTCCCTCATCATGGGGGAGCTGGGATAAGGGGTCTACCAGCTCTGCTCCTAGGGGAGGTGGAGACTCCCCAGAAGCAAGAAAATGACTGAAGAGCCGAATGGGGGGGGGTGTGAGTCTGAGACAGAAACGCCGGTCTTGAGAGCAAGACTCCTATTTGCAAGAACGAGGCTCTGTGTGTGTGTGTGTGCGCGCGCGCACATGAGAGAGAATTGTGGATGGCCATGAGCCAGTCCCTGGAGGACAGGGACAAGAAAGAGTTAAGAAGAGCTCCCCTTTCCTTGGTTTGTAAAAGGAGAAGCAGTCGGGCTGGTTGGCGGAAGGAGGCAGTCTGAGATGATCAAACCTAGGCAAGGCCCATATCCACTATGGCGTCTAAGCAGCAAATTAATAAGTGACCGAGAAAGGGGATGGACAAATGTTAGAGGCAGTCATGTGGGCTGAGCATACCACAGTGGTGCAGCTGTTAAGAGATCTGAGCAAAGAACAAGGGGGTTGTCAGGTGGGGAGGCCTAGGGTAGAGGCAAGAAGGCCAAGTCCAAGGGCCATGCAGCCAGCAGCCATGGTCACACAATAGACATTGGCTGGACCTGTGAATGCCCAGGACCAGCTGTGCTGTGGGGAAGCCCTGAGGAAGTCAGGGTACTCAGTCTCTGAAGAACCTGGACTATCTGCAGGGGAAGAGCCAGCAACAGAGGAGGGAAAAATCCTGATTCTGGTTAAAATCTTCCACAAGTCTGAGGGAGACTGAGGGGTTTGTTTTTGTTTTCTTTTTAAAGCTGGAAGTGAGATGGATTTTCCAACCTGAAGTTTTCTGCTGTTAGTGGAAATACAAGGTCATGGGACAAATCAATATAAGCTATAGATAAATAAAGTTGAGTTCTACCTTTACACACTGGATTGTGAGATTATAACTTCATGTCCTCTACAGAAATTATACACACACACACACACACACACACACACACACATACACATATATGTATGTAGGTATATACATACACATATATGTATGTAGGTATATACATGTATGTGTATATATGTGTGTGTGTGTGTGTGTGTGTGTGTATCAAGGATTGATTGAACCTAGGGGCGTTTTACCACGGAGGCACATCCCCAGCCCGTTTTTATATTTTTATTTAGAGACAGTATCTCGCTGAGTTGCTTAGGGCCTCACTAAGTTGCTGAGGCTGGCTTTAAACTCACAATCCTCCAGCCTTAGCCTCCTGAGCCACTGGGATTACAGGCATGCACCACCATGCCTGGCTTACACTATTTTTTTTTTTTCTGTACTGAGGATTGAACTGAGGGGTACTCGACCACTGAGCCACATCCTCAGCCCTATTTTGTGTTTTATGTAGAGACAGGGTCTCACTGAGTTGCTTAGCGCCTCGCCATTGCTGAGGTTGGCTTTGAACTCACGATTCTCCTGTCTCAGCCTCCCTAAGTGCTGGGATTACACGCATGTGCCACCGCGCCCGGCCCAAATATTTTTATTTCATCCTCATGGCAAGGGTATTACTGGTACTAATAAGCTCATTCTTTAAGATAAGAAAAGCAAGATGTGGAGAAGTTTTAAAGGCCACACAGAAAGTTGAGGACAATTTGAACTTGGATTTTTCTAACTCCAAAACTACAATGTCACCATTTGTCTACATGTGGCCTGTGGTCCGCCTGCAGCAGAGCGCATGGGGAGTTGTTTAACGTGGTGGTATTTGGGTTCTATCTCCCAAATGATGCAGATTGTCTAATGGGCGGGGGCCCAGGTGACTCTCATACCACATTGGAGAGGCACTGGCTAGAGGCAGGAATATTTGGGCTCTGATGGACTTCCTTATAACCATGAACATAATAATTTCTTTTCCAGCACCTACTATGTCCCAAGCATGGTTCTCAGGACATTATGGGAGTCAACACAGGGTCTCCTCTTAGCTGTAAGAGGTACGACTATAAATGTCCTTGTTTTCTAAGCAGAGGCGTAAGCTTGGAGAGCACGGGAGCTGAAAGGCACAGCTGCTGAGCGGCAGGGCTTGGGACTGGCCCTCAGTCCCATGGTTTACCACCTGCCTCCTGACCCTGAGGCTGACTTTTGCCCAAGGTCCCTTAGGACCAGGGACTGGAAACCGGGTTTTGCAACTCAGTTGGCTAGATCTCTGTGCAGACAATACGCACACAAAAGTTGGAGTTTAAACTGCTTTTCAGATGGAGTTATTTTTTTTTTAAATTTTTTTTTAGTTGTAAATGAACACAATATCTTTATTTTATTTTATGTGGTGCTGAGGATCGAACCCAGTGCCTCATGCATGCGAGGCAAGCGCTCTACCACTGAGCTACAACCCCAGCCCTGGAGGTCTTTTTTATAAGGCAACAGTCTCTTCGAAATCCCTTCTATGGCTTAAAATAAAACCCCTCTGAGGAGCTGCAGGACCCCCTGTCTTCCTCTCCCTCCTTGTCTCAATACCTCTGAGGCCCTTGCTCACCAGCTTCAACCCCAGCAGATTCCTCCCATTTCCTTCAGCACCAAAGCTACTTCCCAGCCCCAGGCCTTGGCATGTGCTGCTCCTTCTCGTCTGGAACATTCTTTCTCCCACTCTTCCCCTTCAACATTGTTTCTCACAAGTCCTAGGACCACCTACTGACCTATAGACATCTCCCATGGTTCTCCTTTCCAAGGCCTCATTTACTTCTTTCAGAGCAATGAGAATTAGTAATCAACTGACTTCTTCGTTTATTTGTTGTTTGTACCTGGACTGGTCTCTGAGCCCTTTGAGGGCAGGCGCCATGTCTGGATTGCTCACTCTCACCCAGTTCCTGGTAGCACCAGGCACACAGAAGAGACTCAATGTTTGTTGAAAGACTATTTCTCCTAAGTCTTTCTCTACGTGACAGAAAACCACCTTACTGTGGCTTAACCTGATAAGGGTTTTATTTTTATCATGTAGCAAGAAGTCCTCTGAAATGGTCAGTGGACTGGCTTGGTGATTCCTTCATGCATGGGGACCTAAACCTTTCCGACTTATTCCATTTTGCCATTCTGCTAGATACCTGTATAGCAATGTCACACGAACATTAACAATGGGGTCCTGTCCTGAGAAAGGTGTCATTAAGTGATTTCATCATGTGCAAACATCCTAGAGTGTATTTATACAAACCTAGGTGCCATTTACACCACACATAGGCTACTCTGTGTGTGTGTGTGTGTGTGTGTGTGTGTGTGTGTTATGTGTTGTAGCCTATCGGCTCCTAGGGCAGTGATGAACACAACAAGAGATTAAGTCAAGCACAAGAGAAAATGATACAAACCAGAGATTTGGGAGCAGCTGCTCCTGGTGCAAAAGGCACACTGTTTTAAGCTTTTTTTTTTTTTTTTTTTTTTTTTAAAGTAGGAGTACATTCTAAAATAACAATAAGAAGTGGAGTGTAATAAATAGAGAAACCAGTAGCATAGTCATTGACGGCCTTTATTAGTGTTATGGACTCTACATAATTGTCTGGGCTCTACTTTTATATGTCTGGCAGCCAGTTTGTTACATCATTGCAAACCTAGGAGCAATGTGGTATACCACAGCAACCTTGCAATGGCTACATGTCACTAGGCAAAAGGAAAATTTTTAGCTCCATTATAATCTTTTGGGACCACTGACATTGGCAGTTGGCCTTCATGTCACTGTGCAGCACATTTCTTGTATTTTGACAAGTTGTAAGATGGCTGCTCTACTGTCATCATAGAACTAAATTCCAGGCAGGAAGAGCAAGGGAGAGAACATGAGCCAGCTAAGTTGGCTGGTCCACAGACTTAAATGTATGTTATTGGTTGGAACTGTGTCATGTGGCCACACCCAGCTGCAAAGGAGGCTGGGAAACTGTTCTACAGCTGGGCAAATTGCTGCCCCTACATAAAAGTAGAGTTTTGTTGTTAAGGAGGAAGGGAAGAATGGATGTTGGGAAGGCAGTCAACAGAGCCTGTGACATCTCTTCTGAGGAGGAGGGAGGATTTGAAGGGACTCTTGCTGTAGGTAATCATAAAGCCATAGAACTTTCCAGATGTTGTAGACCAACCCTCTAATTTTGCAGTTATGAAGATTGGGGCTTCTGGATAATGAAATTTGCATAAGGCCCGTGTGACTGTAATGGCTCAGAGAAGACTAGAGCCAGGGTTTATGCCTAGTTCCTGCTCACTCTGCTTCCCCCAGGACTGAGCGGCCACTGCCAGATCTCCTCTGAAAGCCAAAGGAGATAACGCCTGGGAGTTTAAGTGTATCAAACTAAAGCTCAAGACTTAGACATGTAAGTGTTAGAGAAATTATAGAAGAATTTTCTCTTTTTCATAAAACCTGAAGTTTTGTTTTTTTATTTTCTTAAGTATATAATGCTAAATAGGAGCTCAGTTTTTCTACATTCTGCATGGTGTTGTTTTTTTTTTTTTTTCCTCCCCAACAAACCACTCTTTTTAGGTATGTTTTTTCATCCTTTTCACCAGTAAAATTTATGAGCATTTATTTAAAAGAAAAAAAACATTGGAAAAACTGAAGAGAGAAAGAGCGATTATACATATGGAAAGCCATAAAGAACCACAGCGAATGTGCTGCGGTTATTGCTTTCTTAAGAAAACAAACCAACCAGGCAGCTTGGAATGTGAGAGTCCTGTGTGAGGCCAGCCAGCGGCAGAGGCCTAGGGTGATAGGCCAATGGCCACCATCCAAGAGGCCAGTGAGGTGCCATCCACTTCCCCCATCCTCCTCCATCTCCCCTCTGACCACTTCAGTAAGACGCAGAGCCTCAAAGAAAATGACTTTACCAAAAAAATAAATAAATAAATAAATGTAAAATGCTTCTTTAGAAAAACAAGAAGGCCCAGGCCGTCCGCTGGTACAGGCTGTGAGAGACTCTAGCGAACGTGGGTGCATAAGAACTGGTCAGCCAGACCAGCACAATGCGTAGGAGGGAGTGAGAGGCTGCTGCAGACCGGGGCAGGAGGTCAGCCAGGGGCAGGCCCAGCGGGATGGGTCTGTGGAACATGTTACTGTTCCCAAGGATTGTCCCATCTGAGAACCTCGAAGGTGGGTCTGGCTGCCTGGATTTGTCCTTCCAACCTCCTCAGAGGAACACTGCTTGTCACTTTGTTGATGTCTGAGAGACAGGCCTGGCTGCTGCCCCTTCCAGACACAGTTGGGTGTGTTGGGACAGAGGCTGGGGTGGGCTCTGCTGAATGTTCCCTGGCAACAAGTCCATTTCCTGGGCTTCAGCCATGGGTTCTATTGATTGTCCCCACTTGATGTGGGTCACTGATGTGGCAGCTATGCTGCCAGCCTCCTCTGCCTCGTCCTCAGAGTGGGACATGACTGCCCTCCATTTCAAGCTTGGGGGCAAATAATGTTCTTCTTGGTGTCTTGAAGGACAACTCCAGCCTGTTTGGTCTTCCAAGTTTCTTCCCTGAGTATTTGGAACAATCCCTGAAAATAAGAACATGCTTGCAAATCCATTGCGTTTGGCTCGCCACTGGATAGCCTCTTGCTCTGGGTGCACTTGGCCTCTTGCTCTCTCCTAACCAGCTTCACCAAGCTCTGTGGCCCTCCTTCCACTTCCCTACCCACCTCAGCACTCCTCCCCCAACCCCCAAAGCATAGCTAAGATACCATGGGGGAGCATTTTATAAACTTGTACTTGGGATGCAGAAGGAAAATACATTACAGGAAAAAAACAAAAACAAAAAAACTTAAGTTGGACATTGGATATCTCTGGTGTTAGAGTTGGTGTTTCGTGTCCTTTCATGGGTTAATTCCAATAGGTTTTTATCCTCCTTGACCTTCTGTGGGCTCCCACATTGCCCATTGCCCCTCCCTGCAGGATGCTCCCAACTGTCCTCTCACGCTCAATGGAAATACTCTCCCCATTTGAACTCCAAGGTGGCTCGTCCCCACTTAACTCCTGTCTGCTGCGGGCCTCCATTCTGAGATTTGGGCTTTGTCTTGACATTTACTGAAGGCCTGTCCAGCTGTGACACTCATGATTCTAGGCTATTTTTTTTTTTTTTTTCCGCAAAACAAATCAAATTGCATCCAGCACTTGCCAGTGACTTCCTCTTGAGTATAGATCCTAGCCTGGTGGTTTCTTTCTGGGTCATAAGCCTTGATGTTCTGCCTGTCCCCAGAGCCTATGATGCTTTGGGCCTAATGGTCCCTAAATTTGCCCTTGCTTTGGACCAACATGAACTAATCCCATGGCATGGGCAGGCAGAGCCGTGGCCTCCTGTGTCAGCTACATTCTAGAAATTAGTCTTTAGCAAGAAATAACTTTTAGTTTCCTGATGTGCTCTGGAGGGACCCAGAGGATTAGGCTTAACTTTGCCCTCAGTCTGTCCTCCACCACTATGCTGCCAGCTTCCTGTCAGTAATGTCAGCTTGTAGCATTGAACTCATCTTTTCCCACCTCATATACATTATATGACTTTTGGGCATCTTCAATTGCCGGTTGGAGGCAGAATAAGGCGCTCTACTTTTGTGTGTGATATTAGGGATGGACCCCAGGGGCACTGTACCACTGAGCCACATCCCCAACCCCTTTTATTTTGAGACAAGGTCTCACTAATTGCCCAGGCTGGCCTTGAACTTGAGATCCTCCTGCCTTAGCCTCTTGAATCGCTGGGATTCTGGTAGTGCACCATTGTGCTTGGCAAGGCACGCTTGGTAAGTTGTGCTCGTCCCCAGACTTACCCCTTTTTCAGAGGGCTTGGCTTTTCCAGAAGGCATTCACCGAAAGCCCAAGAAGTAGCCAGTATCACCCAACATGTGCAGTGTGATCAAGAGAAATTCAGAATTGTAAGACAGATTTATATTTGGAAACAGAGAAAGAAATATTGTTTCCATAATGCAGACTGGAGACACCTCCAAAACCTTCATTTCTAGTGTGAAACAGGAGAAATGCTTGAGGACACAGTACTGAGAGATGAGGGACATCCCTGAGTAGTGGGTAGGACGGGGCTCCTGGCCTGAGGAAGTTTACAGTCTCCTTAGGGAGACAAGAATAACACCTCAGGAACAATGAAGGAGAAATAACTGCACATTCTGTGTTCAGGTATCAGATGGTACATAAATGCCCTTTTCCCTCCCTCCCACTTGAACCCAGGTCAAAGGCCACCCCTTGGTGAATGCTCTCCTTGAGCAGTGCCCACAGCCTATGTCCGAGCCCTTGTGAAACTTCTCATATAGCATCACGGAAAATGTGCAGTCAGGGTCTCTGGTAGTGAGGACAGCAGCCTCAGCAAGTCCCTAGCAGTTTAGGCCTGTGTCACTGCCAGCTTCTCAGAGACCTAATGGAGAACCCAGTTAGCTCATTGCTTCTGTCTGCCCTCCTAGACCATGAGCTCCCCAAGGTCAAGACAGTCTGTCTGGGCATTGTGGCAGTGTGGAGCACAGTGGCTGGGCCAGAGGGTGAACGAACAAAGGGGTGGACATTCCAAGAAGGAGCCGGCTGGGGAGAAAGAGGCAGCAGAGGACGCCTCAGGGGGCAGTGAGCCCTGCCTGGGGCTGAAGCTTGGGCGAGGGAATGCAGCAGGGGACTTCGTGTTTGCTGAGGAGATATTCCAGGTTTATGGTCTCTCCAGGCTCCAGACAGAATTGCGTGCATATACGATGGGTCATGGGGCCTTGGCCTAGGAGGGCTGATCTGGAAGCGGGTGTGGTGAGGAGGCAGAGGGAACAGATTGAAACCAGAAAGGACCTCCTGGGCTGTCATTAGTGGCCAAGCTCCTGACACAGAGCAGGGCTCCCAGGTGGTGCTGGTGAACCCCTGGGGGCCCCTGTGGATTAGGATGGATTTGGGTTACACGTCTCTGCGATGAGATCAGCAACCAGAGCCAAGCAAATTCCCTTTGGTGAGTTCCCGACCTCCTGTACACTGTGCAGTCCCAACATGGGTTTGGCCCTGGCTCCCACAGCGCTTTCTATTCAGATAACATCTGGTTCTAGTTTCTGCCAAGTGTACCACAGACCCTGAGGATCCATGGTAGTGGGTTGGGGGGCAATGCTGGCTAGAACTGGGTTCCTGATTTAGTTGCTGCTGCTACAGCCTGATTCCTACAAGAACACTGTGGCCAGGAGTGGGGCTGGGAAATGCCTTTCAATGGCCTAGACCCCCGAGGGGATGTGCCCTGTGTAGGGCTGGACAAAGCCAGGACAGTGAGGAGCCGAGCAGACGCAGGAGCTGGATGAGGCAGTGGACCCAGCTCTATTCTAGGAACAGAGCTGGTGCTCAGGATCATGGGAGAAGGGGACATTTCACACAAGGTCCCAGTTAGTGTGGCCTCTGGGAGTCCCTGCCCCTTTTCCACTGTCCGGTAAGCAAACTGGACCACAGCCCAGCTGTAGGTACCTGGGCCTGTGGGCCACAAGTGAATCCCAGCTGGGAGACCTCAGGCCCAGCTGATCCTCATGGCCAAGGGGAGGTCTGGCTTATTTTTCCAGCTGCCCCATTCCCTGCCACTTTATCATATCAGGGAGGGTGAGAAGGTGCCAGAGCTCGGCACCCCCACCCCGCCTTCCTGTGAGACTGGGTCCAGGTGCAAGAGGAGCATAGCCCTCAGGCACAGCCAGGAGAATGCTGCCTGGGTTTAAAAGGCCCAGATCTCAGTGTCAGCCTCAGTCTGACCTTTTCGGCGGCAGCATGAGGGGGCTGTTGGTTTTGAGTGTGCTGCTGGGAACTGTCTTTGGCTATAAGGACTTTGTGGGGTAGGGGTATGGAGAGGAGGAGGAGAGCCCAGAGGGGAGATGGGGAGGACTCACCCTAGCTAGTGTCTGGAGGAGACAGACATGCAGGAACCAGCCAGAGCGCATGGCTGGCACCACCCTGGGGCGGCAGGCTGGCGGAGGTCCAGGTCTCTCAGGACAGTCTGAGCCTTGGAGATGAGGAGGAATTTTCAGGAGAGGAAGAGAGAGGAGGCCTGGCCAGCTTGGGAGAGAGAAAAATAGTCTAAACAGATGGAGACAGCAATAAGTCTAGAATTTTCCAAGATGGGGAGAGCCTGGCTTCCTGTGGCAGAGACTCTTGGTGCCTCTTCCTGCTCCAGCCCAGAGGACTCAGGCCCAGACTGAGGATTCCAGGCTGCCTCTTGCCTGCTCTGGGGTGTGTTGGCAGCCAGGGCAGGAACTGGCTCAGGTGCTCAGTTTCCCTCCCACTTTGCCCAGGCACCAGGTGCTCCGAATCTTTGCAGCCGATGAAGCCCAGGTGCAGAAGGTGAAGGAGCTGGAGGACCTGGAGCACCTGCAGGTCAGAGGCAAGAGACCCTAAGACCTCATGGTACCTCCCAGGCCAGCTGGGCTCCTCGCTCCTCGTTCCCCTGCTTGAGTCACTGGACTGAGCGGGCCCTGTTAGAAAGTTTCAAATCTTGCAGCCCTGGAGCATCTAACAAAGTGCCAGAATGCCATTTTCATTTCCTTTCTCTGGCTTGCTATCTTGAAGCCTCTCTGCTTCCTGGTCATTTCTGTGACCATGCTGGACTTTGTCAAGTCCCCAGGTTTTTCCCTTCTTTCTCTGCCCCTAATATCCATGCTCTAGCCCTATCTATATTGAGGCTTCTGGCACCAACACCCCCTCCCAGGCTGATCCTGTCCCAGTCTTCTCTCCTGGATGATATCTCTAGACCACTAAAATAGCACTGGCTTCTGTCCTCCCCAGCTGGACTTCTGGAAAGGCCCTACCTGGCCTGGCTCCTCCATCGACATCCGAGTGCCCTTTCACAGTATCCAGGCTGTCAAAATCTTCCTGGAGGCCCACGACATCAGGTATGAGATCATGATCAAGGACCTGCAGTCACTGCTGGATGAGGAACTGGAGCAGATGTTTGCCTTCCGGACCCAGGTCCATTCTACTGACACGTTTAACTATGCCACCTACCATACCCTGGAGGAGGTAAGGGCAGCCCTTTGGCCACTCCCTACAGGTACCACTCTCTTCCTTGCTGCTGGCAGAGTGCTGGAGTCAGGGCCAACCTGGGTGTGGGAGGCACCTGCTTGTTTTCATGTGGCTGGTATGAACCAGGTCATGGCTCCATCACATTGCAGGACTGTTGAGGGTGCTGTCTGGGTACTCATAAGCCACCAAGGCCCTTCTTCCCTTCTCTCCCATCTCAGATCTATGACTTCTTGGACCTGCTGGTGGCTGAGCACCCACAGCTTGTCAGCAAGATACAGATTGGTAAATCCTATGAAGGTCGGCCCATTTATGTGCTGAAGGTAAAGGGTGCCCACATGTAGATGTTCATGAGCACACAGATAAAGAGTGGTTCCCACATGGGCATCCATGTATGGGCATGGGTCACTGTGGCTCTCAGTGTCTCAAACTGTTATACAGATTCCTTGTGCAGACATTTGGGAAGGTCTGAGCTTCTTGGCTGGGCTAGGTGTGTTAGGTATGTACACACAGGTACACATACAATTTAAACTTTTCGATGACCCAAGTGTTTCCAACCAAGTGTCACAATATGGAAAGTATTCTGGGTAACACAGACAAAAATTGTGTCGGTGACCTCCCACAGAAAACTGAACAGGGCAGGGGCCTGGAAATCAGGTCAAGCCATATTGGCCCCAAGCTGGGCTTGTGGGCAGGAGGTCAAGCTCTGTGGGGTCTCTGTCCAGACTACCTGAGGGGTGGTCCCACAAACAAAGCCTCAACATGAGATACCCAGAGAACAGGTGGCCTCTGGCCTGGGTGGATTTCCCTTTGGAGAATCTGCCTGCCCCTTGCGTATTTCCCTGCCTTTTCTTTAGTTCAGCACTGGAGGGAACAACCGTCCCGCCATCTGGATTGACACGGGCATCCATTCCCGAGAGTGGGTCACTCAGGCCAGTGGGGTCTGGTTTGCAAAGAAGGTAAGGCTGGGGAGGTGAGGAGAGCTCTCACCTGGTAGGGGACTGGTATCAAGGCCCACAGAAGCCCTGACCTCCCCTTTCGCTTCCAGAAGCAGTGACCCCAGAGGTGTCCATTGCTCAGCATGGCAGATGCCTGATTAGAGCACTCTGCCCTCTCCCTCTCTCACCTCCCCCACCAGATCACCCAAGACTATGGCCAGGACCCCACTTTCACCACAATTCTTAATAACATGGACATCTTCCTGGAGATTGTCACCAACCCCGATGGTTTTGCTTTCACTCACAGCAAGGTACAAGCTTTCTGTTCTCAAGGAAAGTGGGATGCACTCTGGTTTCAGTCCCACAAGTGACTCGCCCTCTCACAGCCCCCTAAATTGAGAGAGGAGTGAGCAAAACTGTCCTCCTGGACAGGATTCTCAACCTGACATGATGGACATTTTGAGCGGGTGGTTCTTTGTGTGTGTGTGGGGGGGAGTCCTGTGCATCTATTTTCTACCCACTAGATGCAGTAGCACCCCTACTCTCCTCCAGTGGTGAAAACCAAGAGCATCTTCAGACACTGCAAAGTGACAGACAAAATTGTCCCCAGTTGAGACACACCACCCCAGACTTTGCTTCCTGGTCCTACTTTTATTTTTACCACAAATACAGTGTCTGATGCATGCACAGCGGGTGGGCTGATCCCTTTTCTTTCCTCAGGATCGCATGTGGCGCAAAACTCGATCCCTCACATCAGGCTCCTCCTGTGTTGGGGTGGACCCCAACAGGAACTGGGACACTGGCTTTGGGAGTAAGGCCCAGTGTGATTTGGGGGGCAGGCATGGGACCCCCCCAGAATGGCTTCTTAGCTTCCTTTGTCTAGTTGCACCAGCAGTGAGGAGAAGGTAGTGAGTGGGGTGTTGGTTTCGTCCCTGGGCTTTCAGAGTTGGAGGTCCTTGTCTGTAAAAGGAAGTTCCTTCTAGATGGAACTAGGGTCTGAAAGCCCATCTCAGGGTTTTCTATCCTAACCTCAACTCCTTCCTGTCTTGGCCACAGCACTGGAAGACCCAGTCTCAGCTCAGGCCAAACCTGGCTGGGAAGGGAGGCAGGTCCCCAGATTATAAGAAGGCTTTGACCTTTCCTTAATCAGGGCCTGGACCCAACCTCTCCCAACTCCCTATAAAGAGCTGGGAAGTGTGGAAGCCCCAGAGGCCATACCACTTGGGTTAGGAAATTCCAGCTCTGCCCTCTGCCCTCCCACAGAGCCTGGCTCCAGCAGCAACCCCTGTTCCGATATGTACCATGGCAAGTTCCCCAACTCGGAAGCGGAGGTCAAGTCCATTGTGGACTTTGTGAACAAACACAGGAACATCAAGGCATTCATCTCCATCCACAGCTACTCTCAGCTTCTCCTTTACCCCTATGGCTACACAAAAGAACCAGCCCCTGACAAGGAAGAGCTGGTAGGTGCTGCCTGTTTGCCCTTCATCCCATGAGCAGCTTTGGGCAGACCTGGGTTTCCACCCATTAGAGCTACCTGACAGCTGAGAGCCTACAGTGTGCCCAGCAGCCCCTTCTTCCTTTGTACCTCTGATGATTTGGGAAGACCAGCTACTGGCCTAGCCTTCCTTTCTAGGAAACTGAGGTACAGAGTGGTTGAGTCACTTCTGTTATGTGACAGAGCAAAGGGCAGGGCTGGACTTTAAACTCGCAGCGCTATACTCGGAGCTGCATTGTGACTATCAGGCAGCGAAGGGACAGCCAGCCATATTACAGAAACAGAGGACCACAGTGTGGCTGATGACCTGCAGGGCAGAACAGCCTGTATGTTCTTTACCAGAGGCCTCCTTCTGCAGGAGCTTGCTCTAGGACCACCCTGCCAGCTGGGCTACTCTGTCCATGACAGTGGCCTTGTTTGTGTGTTCTGCAGGATAAAGTGGCCAAGTCTGCTGTGGAAGCTCTGTCCTCTCTGTACAGGACCAAGTACAAGTATGGCAGCATCATCACAACAATTTGTAAGTGGCTGTGCAATCTCTGCAGATACTCCCTAGACCAACATTAGCTGGCTTTTCCTGCCCAAAGGAGAATCCCTCATGGAAGGGAGTAGCCAAGGGCACCCAGACCTGGGAGCATGGGTGTGTACACAGGTCCCTTATGCCTGAGAGCCGCTGGCTTACCTGTTTGGGGAAGTGGGCCCAGCCTTTTCCTGACATGAACCCCATCTTCTCTGACGCTTTCAATTGTGGGTTCCTCTGAGCACGCTTGTCACTTTATCTTGTCAGGTCTCATGCATGGCTGGGGTTGAGAGCCCTGCTGGAACTCACAGATCCCCAGGAAATTCAATTAAAGAAAACACTTCTCCATCACCCTTTAATTAGGGAATATACTCGATCTTTTTCCCCAGTTGCTTATACTGTCCATGCGATGCCTGTGGGAGAAGCATTACTACATGGAAATGGAATTCAGTTTATTGAGCACCCATTCTGTGCCAGGCCTTATTTTGTGTGCTTGGGATATAACTATGAATAAAATAAGCAAAGATCAGAAAACTTATGCTCTAGGAGGGGAGACTGACAACTGTCTTAAGTAAACAATTCAGTAGGTTAGGTTAAAAAATGCTGGGGAGAAAAACTGGCACCAGAGCAAGGTGAGGAGAATCCGGAACCACAGTACGGAGGTTAAAAACGGAGGGTAAGAGGTACGTGGCAGGAGGCAGGTGACAAAGTGGAATTTGGGCCAGTGTTGAAGGAAATGAGCAGGAAGCCAAGAGGATATCTATCTAGGAGAGGGCTTTCCAGGCAGAGGAACTTTCTGGGTAAAGGCCTTTACTGTGTGTTCTGGCCTCCGTTATTTTGGGAATAGCTAGGAAACTGCACTGGAGAACTGGAAGTCAGAAGTCGGGTACAGGGAACAGAGTGGGTAGGCTGCACCCCTACCTCATGTACTTCCTGGCCCATGCGCCCAGGTTTTAGAGAGTGAATGAGTCACAATCTTACCCAAGGATGACTTCATTCTTGATCCCAGGACTTCTTCAATCCAATCTCAAAGGTTTTTGTTGCACTTGACATCTTCAAGTTAAATTCTTTTTTATTTTTTTAAACTGGGGATCAATCCAGGACCACTTAACCAATGAGCCACATCCCCAGCCCTTTTGTATACTTTATTTATTTATTTATAATTTTTTTGGTACTGGAGATTGAACTCAGGGGTACTCGACCACTGAGCCACATCCCCAGCCCTTTTTTTTTATTTTTTATTTTTATTTTACTTACAGACAGGGTCTCACTGTGTTGCTTAGCACCTCACCATTGCTGAGGCTGGCTTTGAACTTGTGATTCTCCTATCTCAGCCTCCCAATGTGCTGGGATTACAGGTGTGCACTACCGTGCCCTGCTTTGTATATTTTATTTAGAGTCAAGGTCTTGCTAAGTTGCTGAGGGCCTCAGTAATTTGCTGAGGCTGGCTTTGGAATTGTGATCTTCCTGCTTCAACCTCCCAAGCCACTGGGATGATAGGCGTGCGCCGCTGTGCCCAGCAATCAAGTTAAATTCTAATATGGAGCCTGCCTCTGTCTCTTCAGCTTAATCTGCAATTGGCTTCATTACCCACAGTCCACTGCAAACCTGGAAAACTTTCTTCCTAAAAGACAGACCCAGGGCTTTCATAGGCTCTAAATCTTTGCACTTTGACCTGCAGACCAGAGCCCCCAGGGAATTAAATCATCTTCTCCAAACAGGGAATTCTGGTGTATTTAGAGGTGTCCTTGAGGTGACTATTGGATGGAGACAGTTTTCAGATAAACTTTTGCAACTGCATTCCCCGATGAATAGGGCAACCATTGCTGGCCGCCTCTTTGGGCTTCTTGGCCTTAGGCCCAGCAGGAATTTCTTAGAAGCCAGGCTGCTTGGTCAACAGTAGACCTTGTCAGACACGGACTCTGCTTGGCATTGGCATGAAGCTTGAGGCTTCGGGCTGCTAACCTGGCCTGTGTAGATATTTCCAAAGTGACTGACCTTTCCTCTGTTTCTCCCTTGCCCCAGATCAAGCCAGTGGAAGCACTATTGACTGGACCTACAGCCAGGGCATCAAGTACTCCTTTACTTTCGAGCTCCGGGACACTGGGCGCTATGGCTTCATGCTGCCAGCCTCTCAGATCATCCCCACGGCTCAGGAAACATGGCTGGCACTTCTGACCATCATGGAGTACACCCTGAATCACCCCTACTGAACTGGCTGTTTGGCACCCTTCTTCCTCCTCTCTGGCCCCATCCAAATAAAGTTTGAGCATACAAAGAGCAGAATCTTGGGCTCCTAAGTGGAGTGCATGCAGCACATCCACCTCTGAAAGTTGGGGCAGAAGTGATTTAGTTCCTGCAGACCTCACTGGAAACGTGGGTGGTTGGACTAGCGGATCACTAAGTCCCCTGCATTCCAGGGTCCTGTATCCAAGTGGTGTCTGTTTTAATTAGACCACCCTCAGCTTAGCTCATCATGGGCGATTTGTGCATATCTTAGAAACAGGAAGCTGCCACAGCTGCTAACCAAATGCCCAGAACCCCATGGTGATAAGGAATTCAGCTGGTTATATCCATCGTCTATAAAAGCAATAACCTGGAATGTGAGAGAGAACAATACTGGTGACCACAGATGTTGCAGTCAAGTAAAACAGATTACCATAAAGCAAGATATGGCCTCCCACTCCTTAATTGCATTGAAAGAAAATAATTGGGTGAAATGAAATCATTTGCTGAAGGTAAAGAATGAATGGCAACCCAGGGACATTTTTATTAATTGCAGTATAGCAGGAAGGTTCTGCCTTTAAGGATAGAGGTGGTTTACTTTTTATTTGCCACATCCTTTCCAGCATCCCCCATACATCACCTGTGATCCCTCCAGTCCCCATCCTCTGCCTTTCTGTTCTCCTGCTCATATTCTCTACATGGCTTGAAGTCGGCGTCCCTCCTTGGGCTTGGGAATTACTAAGGATTGTGGTAGTATACAAGTGACTAGCACCACAGTACAGGGAGTACCCTAGCTTTTTAAAAAACAAGAATCTACTGTTTTGCTTCTTCCTCCATATTTCTTAAGATGTGAATGTGGAGCTGGGATCACTACCACAAAAGTCACTGGGATGCTAGCAGGCATGGACTGGGGGTCTAGGTGAGGATGGGCCAGCTCAGATCTCAAGCTGGCTCCAGCTCCATTGATTTGAATCTCGTCTTTTTCACAGAAGATGATTGAAAGTCAATGTGGTTTTTCTTTTTGTTTTTTCTCATTTTAGGGATATGAAGGAGTTTTCATCTTGGAGTTCTATTTTAATAGTGCTTTTGCTACTAAACATTCTGCAAAATAAGAACAAGGCTGACTGTACATACAGTATACATAAACTGCATACATAAGTTTATGAGACATGGTGGGAAGATGTTTGGGTATCTACAGAAGGATAACCTAAAGATTTGAAAACATTCCCTTCGTGTTATCTTTTTTTTTTTTTTTGGTACTGGGGATGGAATTCAGGGGCACTCAACCACTAAGCCACATCCCCAGCCCTATTTTGTGTTTTATGTAGAGGCAGGGTCTCACTGAGTTGCTTAGTGCCTCACTGTTGCTGAGGCTGGCTTTGAACTCATGATTCTCCTGTCTCAGCCTCCCTAAGTGCCGGGATTACAGGTGTGCGCCACCACACCCAGCCCCGTTGTGTTATCTTTTGAAAAACATTCCCCCTCCATCCATACAATAAGATTGTAGATCAGCCAAAATCCATTTTTACTGCTTAGTTTGGCCAAGTAGGAAGACAATCACCTTTTATTTAATAAAGCCTGGTAAGAAAAAAATTTAGTATGCTTACTTTAGTAATAATACTATTAATATCAATAATAAAAAAAATTATGAATAAAAACATAAAACAACAAATTTAGAAAATATTGTAACTTACATGAAAATATTAATAATCTTGGGGGGTTAAAAGTACAAGTAAGTAAGGGGGGATTTAAGGAAAAGACTAACATTTCAAAAGATAAATAGGCAATTCCCAAAAGAAAAAATAGAAAAAGTCAGTAAATTTAAGAAAGATACTGATCCTCAGTGATTTCTTGCACATCAAAGAAAAACAAAGATGCCATTTTTCTCTCATTGGCTTGGCTTAGAATAAAAGACTGATGATTCAGTGTTATCAACAGCAGGAAGGAGTAAGGACAGTCACACATTGTTGGTGGGAAGATAAATTTGTGCCACCTTTCTGGAGGGCAAAGACATTTAAATATATTGCTTCTTTGACCCAGAAAATCCACATGGAAGAATTTATTTTATAAAAACATTTGGACAAGTTAAAAAATATGTATGCACAAGACTGGAATAGTAAAAATTCAAATAAAAAGGAAAAAGAACCTAAAGAACAATCAGTATTGATACTAATGACACACGTCCCCAGTGGAAGATCATGAAGCAAAAAGATCCGTGTTGACATGGACAAAATGTTCACAGCTCATTAAGTGAAAGAAGCTGCTACAGGTGGAAGTGCTCCAAAACTGGATTGTGGCGACGGCTGTTCAATTCTGTAAATGTATTAAAAATCCTGTGTACTTAAAATGAGTGAATCTGATGGCATATGATTTAGACTTTGAAGGAATGGATTTAAAAAAAAATTTGGTCGAATTAGGAATACAAACAATAATAAATGGAAAGGGTGTGGAAAAAAGGAACACTTTTACACTCTTGACGTGTAAATCTTGGGATTATAAATTAGTACAACCACTATGGAAATCAGTATAGAGGTTCCTCAACAGACTAGGCATGGAACCAGGCATTCATCACAGCTATACCACTCCTAGGTATTTATCCTAAAGAATTAAAGTCATCATACTACATGTTTATAGATGCACAATTCACAATAGCTTAGCTATTGAACCAGTGTCTGTCAATGGATGAATGGATTAAAAAAATGTGGTATATATACACAATGGAGTTTTATTCAGCCATAAAGAAAATATGCCATTTGCAGGAAAATGGATGGAACTTGATAGAATTATGTTAAGTGAATAAGCCAAACTCAGGAGGTCTAGGGTCATATATTTTCTCTCATGTGTAGAGGCTAGAAAGGAAAAAGGTAAAGAAAGTTGTGGGGAGCAAGGAATCACATGAAAATCAAAGAGAGATCCATAAAGTTAAGGGACCAGGGGGAAGGAGGATGGGAGGCAAAGGGGAAATACTGGGGAATATTGCCCAAATTATAGTGTGTTTATGTATGAATATGTAACAAATCTCGCCATTATGTACAATTATAACACACTAAAAAGTATGGAAAAGATAATTCAGTTGCATAGGTAGTGTGTTATATGAATCCCATTTTTGTTTAAAACACACACACAGGCAATGCCCGGGATATATCCCCCAATTATAACTGTCTAACTTGGGTAGTGCTAGATTTGCTCTTTATAATTTTCAGAATTTCTTGCAATGAGCTTTTATAATCAACATTTGGGGATGTTTAATCAAAACACACCAGATAATGTATGCACAAAGTTACCAAACATCAACTTCTTGTCATTATCAAACATCTAAATGGCCATCTTAGTCTTTGCTCAGATTCCTTTTTAGAATTTGTCTAATCTCACTTCTTCTGTTCTGGCATCTTATTTCACCATCTTTCCCGGAACACTGCAGTTTATCTTATCTTCAGAAAAATTTACACTCCAGATATAGTGGGAAGCATCAGTGTTACTATCAGGACAGGGATTACTGAGGTCCCTAAGCACTCTGCTATAGCCCCATCGGAAATTCCTGAGGGCCCTTTCTGCTCACATACAGTTCCCACCACAATCTTGGGAATTGATTATGCTAATGCCTATTCTCCAGGGCTCCTCAAAGATCTTTAAGTGAAGTCATTTCACTTCTTCCTTACACCATTACAGATGGTTCTCTAATGTGGCCCTGGGGCCATTGGTGGTCCATGAGAATCTTTCAGGTAGTCTCTGAATTAACTCTCAGATATGCATGTCTAGCTCTCTGGCCATGGCCTGAAGTTAAAAATTGAAAAGTCATTGAATAAGATCCAGATATGACCTCACTGATCCCTCATCGAGTGCAGAGCTATTCATCATCCTGGCGATTGTTCTGCAAGGGCAAGTGGGACTAGGTGGATCTGAGGATACACAGGGGCTCTTGCTGGAAGGACTATGGGAACATCATTCCCTGAACACACTAAGACCCAGATGCTACTTAGAGGAAACTGATATGACCAACCATAACATTCAGAGTGGTCAGGCCAAGGAAGTTCTCTGAGAAAAGTACAGAGCACATGTTATATCTGAAAAACTGTCAAAGGGTAATGAATTCTTCCCCAAAGCTTTCAGGATCTGCATTAATTTGGCAACTCAAACTGTGAGCATCATCTAACAACCCCAGAGACCAAGACTGCCAAGTGTTTGTTGCCAAAGTAAAAAGAGAAAATTAAAAGTCTCTGCTTAACCACAGCTGTGGTGTCAGCTACATTTTTAAGAATAATACAGTGGAATAAGGGCTCTGCTGACACGGGCTGCAGGTTTGCCTCTGTTTCCCCAGGAAACCCAGGCCTGGTCATGGGTCAGTTCTCACAATTTATATTTCAGCCTGAATTAGAAACATCATCACCAAGGAAAAGAGGAGATCAGACACAAAACACACCAATATGGTTTATTAAACGAATAGTTCAATCTATCCCCCAAATGGCCTAATCACCCCCCCAATCTAGTTAAAAGCTTGTAACTCTAGTTCTTTAAGGAGAAGTTCATGGGTGTCCACTGACACAATAAACCTGAGCAACCCTGGAGCAATTTTCTTCAACATAGGATCCTGGGCTGGGGCTGGGGCTCAGTGGTAGAGCGCTTGCCTAGCATGCGTGAGGCACTGGGTTCGATCCTCAGCACCACATAAAAATAAATAAATAAAAGTATATATATATATATATATAAAGATAGGGTCCTGGTCATTGACAGTGGAAATGTGGGAAAAAAAACCATATTCCAGGGCACAGGTGTTTTCAGTTCCTGGATTTCCATTGCCTTCTACACAGGTAGCAGAAGGAAGCCTTCCCGTGGAATCTCAGTGATAAGGAAAGAAGAGAAGCCAAGGGTGAGCTACATTTTCACTGGAAAACAGAGGCAATGCCAAGGGAGACCAATTATGGCTAAGTCTACCCAGAGTGGGAAGCTCAGAGCAGAGACCCTATAAGAACATGTTCCGCCATTCTCAGGCTGGGTCCTAGCTTCCCATCATTGACCCAGTGATTCAGGGTGAGCTGCTTCATTCCACCCAACTTCAGCCTCCTCATTTGAAAAGGTAGATGCCTACCGCATAGGACTGTTGTGAAATTTAAACGAGTCAAAAAACAATGGAGGGCTGGGTTGTGGTTCAGTGGTTGAGTGCTCCCTTAGCATGCATAAGGCACTAAGTTTGACCCTTAGAACCATATAAAAATAAATAAATAAAATAAAGGTATTGTGTTGGGGCTGTGGCTATGGCTCAGTGGCAGAGCGCTTGTCTAGCACGTGTGAGGCACTGGGTTTGATCCTTAGCACCACATAAAAATAAACAAATAAAATAAAGGCATACTGACCATCTACAACTACAAAAAAATAATTTAAAAAAGGTATTGTGTCAATCTACAACTAAAAAACAAAAACAAAAAACAAAACAATGATGTATCTAGGAGTGCTGCCTAACACATGGTAGGGGCTCTATAAGTGCCTGATAGTATCTGGAAACTTGAAGATTTGGGGGGAAAAAAACCTCTCTGACAGGAAGGGTAGCAACTCCAAAGGCTACTGAGAAGATTGAAGAAAGGCCTGGCAGGTGTAGGAGTGACTATCCAACCAACCCTCTGAGCACCTTCCACAGAGGGAGATCCAAAAGCTAGATATACAAGAGGGCAAAACAAGTTTCCTAAGCCTCCAGAATGCACAGTGGCATCGAGTAGCCACCATGATGGGCAACACATCTGGACTTGTCTTGACAGGTTTGACTTATTTATTAAGGAACATTTACTTAAGGGCCACTGTCACAGAGTTGGTGATTTGTACCCTCTAGGAGATTCAGATCTAAGTGATTTCAAAGGGAAGACATAGTGATATCCTTTAACAGAATGTAGTTCATCAGTCAACAGCATTTAATAATTGATCTCTGTGTGCCACACATTTTACTAGGTGCTTCAGGATGTTACACAAAGAGAGTTTGCTTTCGCATTCAGAACAGTGCTGATCAGCACCAGAAAGTGACACCATGAGGGGATCACAGTGTGACAAATACAGTTTTGTCAAGAGAACAAAATCATGCACCCTGTTCTGTCAGAACTTTGAGATGGGCAAATTTCTACCATTACATTTTTTTATGTGATAACCGACCCAGATACCAATTTAAGGATGCCATCATAATAATTCCAATAATCACAGCAAGCCTAGGAAAGTATTGCTACTCAAATGTATTCTGAACACTTTTTAATCAGTGTGTCTTATATTTTGCTTTTATATGAAAAATATATTTGTTAATCAAAAAATCGGACTGCGTGTAAGTATTTAACATGCCCAATGTAATTAAACTGATGAATTATAATCCACATTCTTCTTAGGTTTTGGAAAAGGAAAGTATTATGAGACATCTTTGAAAGAAATGTGAAAAAAAATAAACTTACATCAAAGATAGTGAAAACATTTTGGAACTGGAGAAAGAAAGGATCTTAATTATTATTGTCAGAGTAGAGCCAGAAGGTAATCATGGATTTGAATCCAGGTAGACAGAAATTAGTTATCCCCCTAAAAAAGTCAAATAAAATAAAAGACAGACTCTACAACCAATAAACAACATGACAGAAACTAAAACCAACACAAGAAAAATCACCTACATATTTCTTCCAGCCTAGGACTCTGGCTTCACTTATATTCCACGAGGGAATTACAGAAGAAAAGGTTTCTGTTTTGTTCTGTTCTCCTGGTGAGTAGCTTAAAGTCTTAAGAATTTTTGTAGAATCTAAACCACTATAGGAAAAGTCCCTGAGTGACTAATGAATATTATGTGTTCTTTTAATCCTGATTTATACCAGGTCCAATACAGTTGTGTTGGTTCTGGCTTCCTACCCCAGGTAAAAAATGAAAATTACTTTTAGGTCATTTGAATCATTCTATAGTTTTCAATAGACTGAACCTGACATTATTATAGCTCAGGATGTTTTCAGTTTTTTAATGAGCCCTGCAGCTTTCTCCCCCCTCCTTCTCTGCCTCTCCTCTCCCTTCCCTCCTTGTTCCTTCCTTCCTCTACTCCTTTCATTCTGACGTACACATCCCTTTGAGGCATCTAACATATTATTAAACTTTGACCATCACTGACGCACGGCAGAGCTATCATTGCACGTTGGTAAAGAATCTTCCTTCTCAGGGGTCCCAGGCAAGGGCAGGCAGTGAATCCCCGAAACACTGACAAGGAAGCTGTGATACAATCTGGCCATCGGTCCCTGCCCGAGCATGACAAGAAACCCAGGCCTTCTGACCAGAGAGTGTGTCTCTGACTCTAATTGGAATGATTTCCTGATTCATTTATACAAAGAATATATGCCTTTCTGGGAGATGCAGAGGGGAAAAAAAATAAAACGTACTCTTCCCAATCACTACAGTCTCCTGGGGCTCCCCCAAATCATCCTGACAGGGAGGAAGACAGAAGTTGGCAGGTTTCAGCACATTAATAGCAAACGACAAATTAGTAACTATGTAACTATGTTCTTTAATCTTCAACATTCATAATTGCACAAAGTATCACTGATCATTTAAATAATACATGTCAAACAATCTAATGAAGAAAGGAATAAGGTAGAACGTTTTAAAAAGCAATAGCTTGAGCTTATAAAAAATGTCTGGTAGTAACATTTAACACTCAAAGTGCAGAATCACGACAGGTCTTTTGAAATTTTTAAGTCCTTATCAATAGGGCAAAGCACTGTGGATAAACACACATAAATATATTCAACCTGCTCCATCTCTCTGGTAAACACACAGCAATTCTGACTTCCAATATATACACAGTGTTTCTAACATATGAAGCAGCAATTGCAGAACAGCAACAGGGGAAACTATCCTTTATTTTCAAAATAGAATTGGGTGGGGAAGTCTAGTCTCCTGACTAGCCAACTTTAAAATGGCATAACCAGAACTTTGTTACAGAGAAAAATATTTTTCCTTAAAATTGTATATGTGTCAAAGATGGCTGAAAATCTTGTCCACGCTAGGGGAAAGTTGAGTGTGGAAAAATTTGCATTTTTCTATCTATGCCATAAAGAAAATAAAAAGCCAGAGCATTTTGGCATTAGCAAAAGGCTGAACTAAGTTCTCAGGCAATAAATTTATGGGGAAACATGACGGGCTTCTCATTAAAGCTATGTGTACATTGGCTGAATTTTATACAAGATTCTTGAATCTTGTGGAAAATTGGGCACGGCTTGACATCTGAACAATGTCCCTGGTTTGTTTGATTTCTAAAGCATCGGAAAATGTTGCACTTTGGAAATCAAGTAGAGAAGAATAAACACACTCTAAAACAGAACTGGGCTGCATCTGACTTATTTTTCCATATGTGTGCATGAGATATTTATTACGTTTACTTCTCTTACAAACACAGCCCCCACGCTAGAAATACTGTGGAGGTTTTTTTTTTTTTTTTTTTTTTTTTTTTGGTTTGAGAAATAGTACTTTTAAGGCAAATCTTACCCAGCAGCAGTAACCACCTAAGGATAGGCAATTTTCAGTTGGCTTTCAGAAGCTGGTTGCCATGACAAAGAACACAATTTATTCCTTAGTCCCTTATCACAGCTAAGATCACAGACCATAAAAATTAACAAGGCTCTTTTCCTTTTCTGTATGATTTCAGAGTTCCTCATCCTTACCTGAGGTCTTTTGTTCCCCCAATTAAATAGAATGAATGTCAGTCATCTAGCAATTCAATTAATGCTGATTCAAAATTCCGGCCAAAACCAGAATCTATAATCACAACCTCCTAATCACAGCTCAGTCATGAGAATGAAAAGTAAGCAGGAAATTGCACTAATTACTCAATTAGACTAATACTGTCTTTTAAAGTAAGGGCTTAAGGGCTGTCAGCCTGACAAAGGACTTCAGAGTCCTCCTCACCTTGTGTGTTCCCGTTGCCTGAGTAAAACTCGTGTTTTCAAGTGGTCATAATTTCTACTCATCTAACACAGATGGACTCCATCAGGCAATGGAAATTTACAACTGATATACCGACCACAAGTGAGGGACAGTTCTGGTGGCTTCCAGGGGCTCCCAACACAGGCCTATACAATGGCCAGGGCGTTCCCTCTGTCCAGTGTGAAGATAGCAGAGTGCACACCTTTCTGGCCCCAGGAAACCATTTAATGGGAGACGGGTGTTGAAGAAATGTAGAGCTTCTCTACAAAACCGTAAAATTAAGCCATGCTCACAGGTCCCAGACTCTGAACTCCCAACAGAGCCACAGCATGTTGGGCAGAGCTCCTCAGAGAGCCACTCATGCCTGGTGTGGGCCTGTGGGTGGCTAGAACCAAGGTTTATATGCATCCCTGGGGACAGCTGCCCATGCCAAGCCTACCTGGAGAATCCTTCATGAAATCAATAATGAACAAGAAAAAAAAACTGGTTAGGAAAAACATACCAGCCAACGTGACTAAAGTATTTACAGAATGACACTGGATACAGACCAAACAAGCTGGACCTTATTTTGAAGAGAGAGAGGTCTTTTTTTTCCTATTCAGTTTCAAAAGACTTAAATATTCTGTAAACAACAGAGAGGACACTAGAGCCTGTCATGCCTCTGGTTTTTGTGGTCATCTGTCAAAATCCTTCCCGGCTGGCTGAAAGGAGAGGAGGGGGAAACAGGGAGAGGGAAGATGACCTATCCCACATGGCATGGGATTTTTTCTACAGTGTTTCTGAAAATGACCAACTTGGGAACTGCTCAGGGGTTCCAAAAGGAGGGGAAACATTTATTTGACTAAGCGAAACAAAGTTTTTACTTCCAGGGTTTGCCTTGCAGGTGGCCGCTGCCAAGTGCTCGGGGATTCGAGTGGCCGGCAGGGACCCCAGTGGGCAGGTTCTGACTGCTGCGGGCACTAGGCACCTTGGCGTCTCTTCCAGAGGGGTTAGTTTGGTTCAGCCGGCCTGGAGGGAACAAGAAAGAAGAGCTGAGCAACAAGAATGATTCCAGGAACAATCCGCCAAGTATACTTTTAAGCTAATGAAGTTCTAGTCTACAACCACTTTTAAGCTAATGAAGCCTGGTGCAGCATGTACTTTGGGCCAATGATGACCTACTCCTCATCCTTGAGATCAACGTGCAGTTGGGGAAGGGGGCAGGGATGGAGAGAAGCCCAGAGAGCTTTTTTGCTTTCTCACTGTTATCCCCAACAAACCTAGTCTCTCATTTTTTCCTTGGTGGAGAGGGGTGTAGGATGAGGAGATTAGATTAGAAGGAGGAGGAGAGAAAGCAGGGGGGCAAAGGTAAAACAGGAAAACAAACCAGGAAGGCTCTGAGTGGTGGCTTAAATGTATCCAGAAACAATGAAAGGAAAAGAAAACTTCCTGAGAAGGAATCTGAATGCCTTATGCTGTGCTCATCCCTGCCTGAGATGCACCTTCCACTGATAAACTCTTCTCTGTGTCCAATTCTTACCACTATCAGGGGTCACCCTTACCACTGTCAGGGATCCCCATACCTGGATCACCCATAGTCCAAATAGTTTAAGAATCTGAATAGGAAAGTGACGTTTTTCACATGATGAGGGAATATTTCAAGCTGCAAATCTCAAGCTCCACAGAAAACAAAGGTCAAAATATCTTACTAGGATTGTCTGTGGGACCCTGATCCTCTTCCAGATAATATTCTATCTTTTTTAAGTCTTCTGGGGTAAATCTCCATTTGTTCTCAGCTGCTGGGGGTGGCACTTTCGGGCTGGATCGTTTCCGGGCAGAACTAGGAGGAAGGGCCTGCTGGCAAGATGCTGGCAGGGAACCAGTAATCAATCCTTCTGGGAATTTCTGAGCTAAGACTTTTAGACCTAGACATAGAAAAGCATCAAAACAAATAAACAGAAAACAAACAAACAAAACAAAAACAGGATTATCACAAGTAAGGTCACATCAAACCCTGAGGAAAAAAGCCTGCATGTCTCCTAATCTTTGGTCACCGAGTTGAGGCCAACACAAGGACACGAAATCTTTCTTAATAGTTTCACCATTAAGCAAATTACACCAGAAAATGTTACATGGGATTCTGAGAATTCCACAAGAAATCCTTTTGCTCAAATCTTCAGTATTCTTCCAGAGCCCTGAAGCAACACTGTTATTTTAAGAATTAAAAACATGTGCAATAGAGCTAAAGGACAATTCACAAAACTCCTGGTTCCTTTGAGAACATTAAATTCCAAACACTGAGAAGAAAAAGTGATGAGGTGGGTTGAAGGACTGTGAGCCCACAGATCTCTCTCTTATCCTAAGCAGAAGGCAGCCTTGCTCACCTCCAGAAAGCATGAAGAGGTTTTCAAACCCTCGTTCACACATGGTGGTGGCCGCCTGGCTGGCCAGTCTTTCATCATCGTCATACAGAATGATTATCTTGCCATGAGCATTTTTCTAAGAGATAAGTTAAGGATCCAAGCACTGAGCTAATGCTCCTAGATTATAAGAAACCCTCCAAAAACAAAAAGCAGCCAAGGTTCTTCCTTCTGAGTTCAAGGAATGTCAGAGGAGCCCATTTTTACCCATTACACCAGGAATTACAGGATTTTTCTTGTCATGGAAACCACATGAGCTAGTTTTCTTTTCTTTTGTGAACTAGTATTCCCATAGTCTGAGACAGCACTAGTTACATACTTTACATCCTTTTGTTTTTTTTCATCCTGGGAAGTAAATACTAGAATATCCACTTTACAAACAAGGAAACTGAAAAACTTCTATATCCAACGTATACACTGAAGTCTTCCTTATAATAGTAAAATGGTGGAACCACCTAAAAGTCCAAAATAAAGGAATGGTTTGGTAAATTATAGTAAATCTGAAGATGAGATAATATACAGTATCAAACAAGGAGTTTACAAGAGCTTGTGTTAGCATGTGGAGATACACTATAATAAGAAGTGGAAAAAAGCAAGACACTATACATACAGTATGGTTTCAACTTTGTAACACACACACACAGGCACACAGAAGAAACTCTGGGAAAAAATATGTCAATAATATAACAGGAGCCGATGCTCAACTGTGTGATTATGGGAGATTTCCATTTTCTTTTTTGTATTTTTCAGTATTTTAATTATTTTCCATTCATAATTTTTATGAATGGAAAAAATTAAAAATTTTAAAGGAGAAAAAATTAAAGTAGAAAAATATTTACTTCTTAAGTTCTATTTGGGTAAGCTTTCTTGGGGGAGAATGTCTTAGGACTAACTTTCAACAGATCATAACCTTTAACCTAATGTTTTTTGGCCCAGTGCAGCATGGTTTGGAAGCATCTGCCTTCACAGTCAGGATTCTCAGCAACAGCTAGGAATCCAAAGTCTCAAATTCGCTAACCTGACAGCCTTCTCACCCGGAGCACGATTCATGGTGTTTGATTCTTGTAATCCTCACCCCATCCAACTCCTTAAAATACAACAAAGGATACATATTCAAGAATATCATTTGAATAAGGGTTCATCGTTCTAGACAGAGTTGCAATTGGGTAACTGTAAGCTGTGAAGAGAAGAAAATGTTTAGAAGTCTGTAGCTATCTTAGTACAACTTGGCCCCAGTTCCCAGCTGATTTAAAATTTAAGAGGTAAATACATTTTCAAAATCATGAGCCATAAACCTAAATACATTGGTGAATGAAAAGAAACAGGACATTATGAACATTTAGTACTGGCGGGCCCTGAGCCATCTGAGAACCATCAGCAACCTCTCTCAGAGCACATGGTGGAGCCAACTTGAGAGGCTTCCATAATGGATCTAGCACACATACGGACTCCCTGACTGTCAATGCTGGGTTGTGGTTCAACCTGCCTGGACTCAAGAACAGGCTCTGTTCCTGGGAGTGAGGTACTATAAAGCCCTCTCTCTCTTACCTCCAACAATGTGGCACTGCTGGTAAGAATCTCTATCACGAACATCTAGCAGCAGGAAGGGGCAGTCAGAATAAGGTTTGTCTTTGGTGTTAGGCTCTGTTTTCTTCACTAGCCCTTTGTCTAGATCCAGTTCCCCGACACCACTGATGACGCTATAAGCGGAAAAAATAGGTCAGTAGAAAACAGTCAGGGCTTGGTGGCTTAAAGGTCAAATGCGTCTAGAACAGTGAAATGAGTGCTCAATGTCTTTTCAAAAGGCACTTCAAAGGAAAAGGTAAATGAGTACAGTGCCTCAGTTCTGCCTCTGAATGCAGGATCCTCTGGATTCCAACTATATCCTCCTGGACCCCAATGGGGGATCCATGTATCTATGATTACCTCCAGACAATGCCTGGTAGGTCACGACATGGCCAAGGGGTAGAAACCATAGGGCAGCATACAGAGAAAGAAAGAGGGAAATGGTTAATCCAATAGGATTTTGAGGAGTATAAGAAAGCAGAACAAAGGGAGACAGACTAAGGTTGATAAGGACAGGAAAAAGTAAAGGTGTTTCTATGCATATTATATATAATACAGAGTGGCAATAATGTTTTATATATTTCATATATAGTCATACACCAAATAATGACATTCTGGTCAACAAAGGATGGCATATGCAATGGTATTCCCACAAGATTATATTGCCTAGTCATACTGTAGCCATCTTAGTTTGGTCACTGGGTAAATACACTCTATGATGTTCCCACCATGACAAAATCACCTAATGATATGTCTGTCATAATGTTCCATCATTAAGTGACACGTGAATGTACTTACACAGGGACCTATTGATATGGATACTGAACCTTAAGACTTTGAACAGTTAGTTATCTGCACTTACTTCCATTTTACACATTACAATGTTGAAGTTGAAGAGGTTTTTATATTTAGTGGCATTCATATAAATGAGACCAAGGGAGAGCTGGGATTAAAATGAGGGGTTCATTAATGACAGTTCTGTTTCTAAGGTCATTAAACTACTAAAATTAGTTGCCATCTTAATATTATAGGGGAAACGTGGTGAAAACATGACTCAAAGGACTAAGAAGATGAGGTGTTATCAACAAAATGGCAAGTAGTGAGTGTACCTGCAGTGGAATGAGAAGATGGTTACCTTCCTAGGACTATTAAGACACATACGCTAAGCCACAGATTAGTATGTGGTGTATTTCCTCTCCCACCACAGCACATCAAATTATGCATTTAAATCTAATAAACACTACAACTGTATTCTATATAGTGTATATTTTGTTGAACCAAAGATGAAGAAACTCTCTTCCATGTGAAACTGCATCGTCAGTAGAAGTCCTTTAGGCCTATCTCTTCTTGAATGAATTTTTGTAGTCTTTTCACAGTAGAGATACTGGTGACGGCAATTCTTCCTCTAGTAGAACCTGGTTTCTCCAGTAGAACTGTTTTACCAGTAGGAGGGATAGATATGTGCTAAAAATCACCAGTTCTATAATGAGTGGTTAATATTTGTGAGAAAGCACTACATGGAATAAGAAAAATTGTCACATGTCACTTAATGATGGGACATTATGACAGACATATCATTAGGTGATTTTGTCATGGTGGGAACATCATCGAGTGTACTTACCCAGTGACCATGGAAAAAGAAAAAGCAGTCATGTGCAGTTTAAGAATCAACACCAATTGCTGCTTTCACTCTCCTTTGCTACACTTTGTGCTTTATTTTTCTGATTTTAGACAGGGAAATTATAAGCAGAAAGGGGGGTAAAAATCCTACTCTGAATGAAAAAACAGTACTTGTAAAATTAAGTATTAATAATAAATTTACACACAGGAGGGCTGAGAAGAATGGAACTTAGGGGAGAAAATGAATACTCGTGTATTAATATATTCATTTTTCTGGCGGTACTCGGGATTGAACCCAGAGGTGTTCTACCACTGAACTACATCCCCAGTACTTATTTATCTTTTATTTTGAGATGGGATCTTGCTAAATTGCCTCCAACTTGCCATACTCCTGCTTCAGCCTCCTAAGTAACTGGGATTATAGGTGTACGCCATTGTGCTTGGATAATATATTCTTATATTAATTCAGTAAGACTGCTATGAAAAAGGTTTAGGAGATGGCATTTAAATAAAGAGAAAGTAGAAGGGCTAGAATTAAAATGTAGGACCTCACTACTGCCAGTTTTGCTTCTAAGGTAATTAAATCACATAAATTGGTGTTTAGATTAATCTGAAGGTAAAATGCACTGAAAATGTGACTTGGATGAGAGTACCTCTGAAGCGTGGAGCGACTAGAGTCCCCTGCTCCCGCACTATTGATGAACTGGACTGGGCTGGGTGACTGCTCACTTGGGCTCCCTTTTCCATTGGTCTTGGCAGCAATTTCAGCATCGGGGTCTGAAGTTGCAGAATCATCGTCTAAAATTTGCAAATAAAATAATTAAACTTAACCTCAGGATTTGCACTTACTTATTAGGTAGCTCCACAGAAATGAAGTCAAGAAGGGAAAATCTTATCACCATCATTAAATTTTTCTAGAAGTTATAATGCACTGGTTCTCAAAATGCAACAGATCCCAGGAGTCCTCAAAACCCTTTTTTTTGGGGGGGGTCTGCAAGGTGAAAACTATTTTTATAAGATGCTATTTATCTTTTTTACTAGGTTGATATTTGCACTAATGGTGCAAAAGAATTGGTGGATAAAATGCTAGCACCCTAGCAAGAATCAAAGGCAATGGCACCAAACTTTATTAGCAATCTGATTTTTCACTGTCATGTGCACCCTCACAGAGAGTAAGTATGGCAGTCACATAAAAAATGTCCCTGGTAAACAATAATTAATAATTTTATTAAATATCACTTTGAAGTAAGTACATGTCTTTTTAATGTTCTGTGTGATGAAATGGGGAGTCCACATAAGTCAAGTTTGCTACTATGTCATTGCCATGGTTATCTCAAGAAAAAGTCTCAATGTAACTGCTGAGCAGCAGCTGAGCCAGCTGCTTTTGCCGTGGACACCTTTTTACTTGGAAGCAAAACTGACCAGAAAGCTATAGTTACTTACACTTACGTATTTGGTAGACATTTCCTCAAAAATGAATTAAGTGAGCCTGTCAGTTCAAGGAAAACAATGGATGGTATTTTTTGTCAATGATAAAATTTTGAGCAAAATCCATGATTTTTGAAACTGTATTTTCCATTGGGCACAGAAGTATGAGGAGCTGCTTCCTCATACTTATAGATGTTTCTGGGAAGATAAATGGTGAGATTTAAAAATGTGATTTTTTGATAGTGTGTAAAGAAATATGTCAACATAAGATCTCCATAACTGGGGCTGGGATTATGGCGCAGTGGTAGCGTGCTTGCCTAGCATGCATAAGGCACTGGGTTCGATCCTCAGCACCACATAAAAATAAAATAAAGATATTCTGTCACCTACAACTAAAAAATAGACATTTAAAAAAAAAAGATCTCCATAACTCAGTGAAATGATATTTTCCAAATGACCACTGCAAGATATAAAATCATGCATGGGTAAAAGATTCATTGAAAGTTCAAGACAGACCAATGGATTTCAATGTAACCAAGTGTGAATGGTTCATTGATTTAGATTCCACTTTACAGCTAGCCTTTAAGAAATGACAAGTTGTCAAGTTTTAGTGTAGTATAAATGAAAAATATCCAGAATTATCTGAAAGGGCTATTAAAATACTCTTCCTCTTCCAACTACAGATCCATGTGAGGCTAGATATTTTCTTCATATACTTCAACCCAAACAGCACATTACAACAGACCGAATGCACAATCAGATGTTAGAATCAGCTGCCTTCTATTAAAACCAGACATGAAAGAGATTTACAAAATATATAAAACGATGCCACCCTCTCTGTAAAATTTTGTTTTAGAAAAATAGTTATTTTTCATTAAAATATGTTTTTATGGGCTCGAGATGTGGCTCAGTGGAAGAACATATGCTTAGCACACATGAGGCCCTGGGTTCAAACCCCAGTACCATACACAAACACACAAACACACACATACACACACACACACAATTTTTATGTTTGTAATGGGTTTAATATTGTTATTTTTAACTGAAATAATAAATAGTGTTTGTCAGTTTAAAAAATTAATACATTGGGCTGGGATTGTGGCTCAGTGGTAGAGCGCTTGCCTCGCATGCGTGAGGCCCTGGGTTCGATCCTCAGCACCACATAAAAATAAATAAAGATATTGTGTGTCCATCTACAACTAAAAAAAAATTTAAAAAAAAATTAATACATTGAATATTAATAGGTATAATCTATATAAACCAGGGTTCTTTGAGATCCTCAATAATTTTTAATAGTAAAGAAGACACTGAGATCAAAATGTTTGGGAATTTGCAGTTCTAACCAATACAACAAGAAAAGAAATAGAAAAAAGAGGTCTCATTAAAGGATATAAAAATTTAATTTGCCTATGATTATGATCATATACCTAGAAATTTCAAGAGAACACAGGCAATAAATATGTGGTTAAGATTTTTAAATGCTAATAAATATTTTTCCTAGACATTTATTAAAACATGAACAAATCTCACAGTAACTGCAGCTATTAAGCAAACTCTCATAGAAATAAACTCAAAACAACTGTAAAGGATCTATAAAACTTATAAGACTTAGAAAAATTTTACTTAGGGACCCTAAAGAAGACCTCAATAAAGAGAAAGCCACATCTTGCATATTTCTGAGTGGTTGTCTAAAGGTGAAACGGTGTTAATCCTTTCTAAACTTAATTTTCATCTTGTAATACAAATCACAACAGATTTTGTGTGTGGTGCTAGGGATTGAAACTGGGGTTCAATCTAGACAAGTGCTTTACCACTAAGCCACATCCCCAGCCCAAAAAATAGTAATTTTATTTTTTATTTTTTTTTATATATTTTTTATTTTTATGTGGTACTGAGGATCAAACCCAGTGCCTTATGCATGCTAGGCGAGCACGCTACCACTGTGCCACAATCCCAGCCCCAAAAATAGTAATTTTAAAGATGAACACACACACATATATAAATAAAATTAAGGATAATTTCGACAAATTGCTTTATCATCTAGTAACATATAAATGATCAAAAGAGAACAGAACTACAATCTGAACAATGGAATATAAAAGAGAACATGGAAACAAATCCTAGAACATACATAAAGAGTTAAAGATGCACAGCACAAATCAGTGGGTAAAGCAAGAACTACTAAATGGTGCTGGAACTATTTCTCAACTATCTGAAAATATTCTAATTTAGATCATCACCTTACATCATATACCAAAATATATAACAGATAGTTTAAATATAGAAAAACAAATACACACACCATTGGAAGAAGATATAGGCAAACACTTTATCTTATTTTGGAGCTTATTAGTCTTAAGCAATAAAACACAAAAATAAAGGCTAATAGGTTTGATTATATAAAAATGCAAATTTCTATATTTCAAAACCAACACAAAGAATATTAAAAGGTGAATAAAAAATTAGGAAAAGTATCTGTAATAAAGATGAATATGTTTAATTTACAGTTTTAAAAAACTAGCTCTTTAACTGAATAAAGACCATATGCACAGGGTGAAACTGTAAACCAGGTGAAACTATTGCTGTGGATAGGAAGCCCTCCCACTCCAGACCCATAGGCCCTCTGGCCTCCTCCCCAAGGGACCTGCCTTCTAAATTTCTGTCTCCTTCCAGAAATAAAACAACTACAAACCTGTGCATATATTTTACTTCTTCTCCCTTATACATAGCCAAGATAATTTCATTCATACTGTTTTTATACTTTGGGTTTTTGTTTTGGTGTTTATTTTTACTTAATAATATAGCTTAGAAATTGTTCTAAATAATCAAGTAAAGATTTTTCTCATTTATTTTCAAAGTTGTATTGGTTTCTATTATATAAAGATATCAATTATTCAGAGCTCTTACAAATCAGTAAGAAAAAATGAAGAGCATCCTATTTAAAAAAAAAAAAAGGAAACAGCTCATAGAGTCCTTAAAAAAAGAAATACGTATAACTAACTAGTAAATGGATGTGTGCACGCATACACACATACAGCCCTCAAAGTCATTATCAAAGAAATTAAAAATAAAACTATTTTTCATACATTGAATTGGCAAATATATTTTAAAATGATAATTATTCAGCACTGGATAGGATGGGACAGACAGGTCTTCCCATCACTCCCAATGGAGTGCATCCAGGCATAGCTGGGCTAGAGAGTGGCAGACAGCATTGAGTCATCATGGTTCTACCTTTTGACCATCTGTAGCAATTTATCTTCAGGGGATAAGAAGAGTCATATAGCATTTATGTATATACACTGCAGCAGTATTTTATTAAAGTGAAAAATCAGAAAAGACCGCAATGCTCAACAATAGGAAGATAATTAAATTATGGTATATCCCAAGGACAGACATACGACAACACAACCTTTACAATCGTGCTTTTGAAGTCTATTTAACAACATAGGAAAATATGCATGAGAAATGTTAATTAAAAGCAGCATAATACAAAACTATACATAAAGAATATGGATTTGATTGGGGTGAGGTGTTAGATGGAGGAGGAAATGAACCAAAATATTAACAAGGATTATTGTTTTTCTTCTTTATATATTTTTTCTAGTTTTCTAACTTACTAGAAATATACCTTTAAGTTAGAAAAAAAGCAATAAACATTGTAAAAGGAGATTTCAGCATTCTTCAAAGATGACCAGTACGCATACAGATATGATCTGTTCTACAGGCACTCCTGAGTGAGTTATTATCTGTGTAGAGCACTAGAAAAACACTAATATTACTCACACATTATGGTGTCCCACTTTACAAGAGCCTATTTTGCTGCGCAAATTTATCTCAGAAGAGAAAATTGCATGTGCCCATATGTTCTGGTGCTGCAATCTCAACAATGAATTAAAGGACCAAATCTAGGTGCTTATATAACCCAGTTAAAATTGGGAGTACTTGTACGAGGAGACTCAATTATCTCTGTTACAAAGAGCCCTTATTTCTCTGCTGTGTGAGAGGCATCTGTCAAAGATAAATTCCTGTCGTTTTCTGATTCTCTTTATTCTCCCTAACAAAAACCAGCCCAGGGAAATGACAGTTGAGTTGCACAAAACCAGTGTTCAGACTTCCTGAGAAACTTGTCTTGAATTCAGAAGTCAAATTCCTGACCTACACCAACCTTAACAAACACATTCCCCTTCAGTAAACAGCCACACATTGATTGCGGGGTACTTCAGGATGAAATCAAGACCTGAAGTCTGTATATTCTTTTCATGAGCGTACAACTACAGAGGTTTTATTTTCCACTGTGAATTTAAGAAAGGAAATCTGGAGCCTGCTTATCTTTCTAGCCTTATCTCCTATCCAGTGTCTACTCCTCTCTTAGTCCACAGTGGGGCTGGATTACTTGATTCCCTGAACATGCCTGGTGTCCCTTCCTCTCTCTGCCTTTCTTAGGCTGCTCCTCAACTTGTAAAGTCCTTATCCTCAACTTGCACTCCCACAAGGCCCCCTTGGAATGCCTTGAGGAATCCTGCTTCAGTCTTCCAAGTGGAAAGAACTTTTCCTTCCTTGTATCTCCCCTCGCATCCTGCATCTTTCTCAAGAAACTTTCCAGAATCCTTTCATGAAGTAGTGAGAAGACACTGGTTACATGGGAGACACTTGGATTAGTGTCCCAGGTCCATTCCTTACTAGCTGTATCACCTTGAGCGAGAGATTTAACTTCTGAGACTTGGTCTTCTTATTTATAAAATGTACCTTCCTTCTAGAGTTCTTGAGAAGATTAAGAAAAGTAACATGAAGTACCTAGCAACATATATACTCAACAAATGACGGTTGCCTTTCATTTTTCCATTATTAGATTCTGCTGCATTAGTAATTCTATTGAACTGTTATTCTCTTCACCCAAGACACATACTGGTATGCACATGTGCATGTGACTACAAATTTCACATAAGCAGAACTGGTTTGTTCCTCTCTGTGGTCTCATAGCTAAATTTTGTGATCTGTATGTGTAAAGAGAACATTAAAAATATTTGTGGAAAAAAAGTAGTAGTATATGAAACAAATCTAAAACATTAAAAACTACATGTGTTAGGCCCAGAAAACCAGATGGCACTTTTTTTTTAAAGAAATAAGAAATTAATAATTAAAGCCTGGGGCAGCATTTCTCTGAGTAAAAATTGGATTACAATAGATATATCAAAGTCCTGAGTCCCTGTGAACACACGAGAAAATGTAGAATGAGTACGTCAGTCAAGTGGTCAGTCTGCTATTTTCCCACATCCTCGATTCTCATTACCTTCTAGCCTTTGGATTTCTTTAGTTGTTACTTCCAGTGTTTGATCAGATAGGGAAGCAACTTGGATGACCTAAGAGAAAAAGAGCAAAATGTGTAAATGTGTGTATATTTGTTTTTAAGCAGAGACAATTCTGTCTTTTACAAAAGACCAGGAAACATCAAAGATCAAAGATCTCTTGTTTTAAGAAGCTGTCAGGGTCTTGAACTATAGACTAAGTCTCGGTCTCTTTAACTTCCAGGGTGGTAATTATACTGCAGATGATCATTCCAAAAGAAAAAAGATTCATGTAAAATATTACATGATAAACTTAAAAGACCAAAGGGATAACTTAGGACAAGAAACATAAATAAGAGCTGAAAACTACATCTGGTCTCAACATATTGTGGTCTCAACACAGTATTTCTTGAAAATGCAATATTGACTTACAAAAACATGTACAGTATTGACAATGCTCATGTAATGAGGAACTAAATGTAATTATGAATATATTTGTTACATAATAAATTACAGTATTTTGTACATAAATACAGTACTCATTTTTCAAGCACTTCTCATAACAGCTCATAAGACCCAAAATCCAACTTGAGTTATGCCAGTGGAACTCTGGTTTGGGGGCTGGAGAGATAGCTTATCCATATGTTTAAAATGAAAGAAGAAAATGACTTGCCCAAAGAAACAAAATAAATTACAACAGAATGTAAAAGACCTCAGTCATAGAGGAAGGAAAATCACTTAGGATCCATAGGGAACGATGTTCAAATGATCCTGAATCTGGAATTCTAGATTCTAAATATTAAGTTAAATGTAGAAGGTAAAATAAAAGCTAAGCCATAAACTTGACAAATTAAAAGTAGAATGCACATTTACTTACTTTACAGAATTCTTATTGAAGAAAAGAGAAATATTTCACACCACCTTTATGTAAACATTCAGACCGCATACCAATTAATCCTCCCACAGGTGAAATTTGAAGCATCATAAGCAACTCTTCTGCACAATCCCTAGAGCTGAATTTAGAAATGCTCACATAAAGCAGCATGAGTTGGTTTTAACTCCAATAGAAAGATCATTATACTTACCAGCTGGGCAAAAGTGGTAACTTTTAGTCTCTTGAAAAGCTCATCTTTTTTGTATCTATAATCTGAAAAGCAGGATAAGACATATTTATGGGGGTCTATTTTGCTTTCTTAGAGATTAAGTCTTTCTAGTCATATGTTATATCTTTCTAGTCGTTTATATGCGTTTACATATATTATTTCATTTGATCTTCATGATATGCTCAGAACCAGGCAAGCAGGTAGTGTTACATCTCTTCACTTCCCCCTTAGTTTTGGTCATCAGGAAGCATAGGGTGCCATTTTCCTTTTATTAAACTGTCTCTACTGTGGTCATATTGTATGTTGTGTACTTTTGTAAGATGCCTCAAATCCTTTTCAGGGCAAAACAGGGAATAAAGGTCTACATTTTACAAATGAGGACAGAGATCCAGAGAAGCTGAGTTACCCCAGGCCAAACGGCTGGTAAGATGTTTACACCCTACTATTCTGACTCTGGCTTCAAAAGAGAGCAATCATGTTCCTGTGGTTACAAACTATGCCAGAGACATTAGGACAATGTGTGTGCGTGTGAGAATGCATGCTGGGCATGAAGTTGTGACTGGTTCTGACAATGTCAGTTTCTCTTAAAAAATCAGTTTTGCAAGACAAAAAAAAGTTCTGTTCCACAACAATGAGAATATACTTAACACTATTAAACTGTACACTTAAAATGGTTCAGATGGCAAATTTGACATTTTGTGTTTTTACCACAATTGAACAAAAAAGTAAAAACCAACATAAAACACTGACATTTATTTAGTGCTATCTTTACAGTTTTTAATTATAACTTAAATGGGGGGTACTTTACACTTGTGTTAATAATTCTTCATATCACATAAACAGTTACTAAAAACTGAGCCAATGTCACTTAATCAAGTATCTAACCTGTAGATATCTGTTAGAAGTTAGCTTCCTTAAACTTCTGAAGATGACTGTCAATTCTGAAGAGTTTTCAGTGTTGAACTCTGACCACCCTTCTCTTTCCCTCCTCTTCTACGTTTTTTGTGTTTGTGCCCAAGACTCCTTAAATACTGCCTTATTATTTCAGAATTACTGAAGGTTAGCTGGATAATTGCTATGGCCTTCACAGCATAAATGTCTCATAAACCAAGACTCCTAGCAACAAGGGAAAGGATTAAAGGTATTTAAGATTATTTACTTGGTGTTACTAATCAGTTCCATGAATTCTCAAAAAATCCAGCATAGACCAGATGGTTACTTTGGAGGATAATGTAAGCTTGGTTTAACAAATACCTTGATATTCTGAGTCAGGAGATGACACTACCTTAAAAACTAGTCTTCTGTAAATATTTCAAGACTCTTTTTTGCAGGGAATTAAAACTTCTGTTCTAAAAAGTCTTGAGAAAAATTTGGCAAATAGACTATCATGTCTAGAAAATTCTTAGAGCAGTTTCTTCAGTACATAGCAAGGTAATAAGACTAGAGGCAACAGAGCTTCCAAAGTCTGCCAGGATGAGCATCTGAACAGGCTGAACAGAAGCTTCAAAAAGTGCAGTGAATAACTACAGCATTCCCCTCCATTGCCACCAACTTGCACACCAGAAATCACCTACGTAAATCAAAACAGCAATAAATCAGCCATGGAAAGAGTCAATAACTTTCAAGTCATTTGTACTTTGATATGTATCCACTGAAATTCTTTTAGTATGGTTACATAGCTTCAAAGACTTTTAAGCATAAAGCATTACACATTAAAATCCTATTTAACTAAACAGAGATTACATTAGACAAACACCAGGCTTTGCTGCATCCTAAGGACTGGCATTCCTAGTGTCCTCTGTATAAGCACTCAAAGCCCCCTGCACTGCATCCTGGAGCCTGAATACCACGTACCTGGTTCTGGTTTAGAAGGACAGCCATCAGTAGGACTTTCTGACATTATTACTCAAAAGATAAAAGATCAAATTAGACGTCTTATACTAAGTTTTAAACTCTATTAAAAAGATGGCTTGGAAGGCTCTGTCGGCCTGTCCTCGCAAAAGCAAACAGCTTTAAGAATGGAGCTTCTGCTACTGAGGCTTCTCTCAGATGCTGGTAGGAGACTAGAAAATTCCAGCTCAGATGTGCTATCAAGGTTTGCTTCTCCAGTGAGCCTAGGATCTGAGTCTGCTTCTCTCGAGTTACTGGAAGGACAGAGACCTGACTATCTAGGATGTTTCACACTGGGTCCAACTAGTGTCATTTAACTACCAGGCACCAAGAATAGGCTTTGTAAAAAGTCAATAGTCACAGTGTCTATTTTCCCCAGGTAGAGCTGAAAGAATGTTCAGATTACAAAGGATTTCTGCGTTTTCAAGCTTCAGTTAAAATAAGTTATTAGCAAATAAAAGGGAAGTTGGGCTCACAGTGGAAGTCAAATCAAAGGAAGTACCAGGGCAAGGTCTGATTTCACAGACAGACATGGCATCTGAGGTAATGCGGGCAGTGATGGGTCTAGCTAGAGTATCGTGCAACTACCTCCTTTTCCACCAAAGAACCCTTACAATAGAACAGGGAGGAGAGAAGGAAATAGCTTCCAAAATGCAGATACCAAACCAGAACTAAAGCAATTCTGTTGAAATGAGCACAAAGCATGTGATCAAGGTGAGAGGAAACTCCTGCCTTACTAAGAGGAACCCTCTAGCTTCTAAGGGAGGAAGGTGAGCAAGCATTTTCAAAGATGCCACTGCAAGAGTGTTTCTTTTGGGAGAATCTACATTAAAGGTTTAGATATTCAAGATATCACACTGTACTTTTAAGAAATATTTTAAGCAAGGTTCTACCAATCTGAGTAGAATGGGACATTTTTATGGGACAATTTCTGGTGAGGATATATGAGCTTACACTCGGCTACAAATGGAAAGGAGGCAAAAGAGACCACAAACCCCAATAGAAGTAGGCTGGCTGGATGTCACCAGCCTTGGCTGAATTAAGGATGACAACAATGAAGTAAGTGTAGGTGAGTAAACAAGATTTTTTTCATGGTTTGGAAATTCAACATACTTCATACATTTTATGTATACATATATGTGTATACTTAGTTAATAACACAAAATGCATAAGAAGGAAAGAGAAAGATCTTGTGATATTACATATTTTTAAAAAGTGTTTATAGCATCATCTCTTCTAACTGAACATGGCACATTAAGACAGTCAGTAGAAAGCTGCTCCCAAGTCCACATCTACTGTACAGTTTCCCTGCACTGCAGCAATTCAAAAGGAACATTATCATTTTAAATTAAAAGGTCTGTTGTATAAAAAAATTTCTCATGCATGCTAGATTTGTAATTTTCTCTTCCAAGAAGATATATGCTACCAGACTCAAGGGCTGGACTGTGATCAGAGGACCCTTCACTACCATTAGCTAAATACTCCCTTAGCACTGGGTTCTCCTACTTAAGACATAAGCAGATCCATCTTAGGAAACAGATGTTTCTAGTTCCTTACTTCTGGCTAAGGCATGTATATTTTACATCAGTTTTGAACACAGATTGAAAAATCATGATTTTGGGCAAGGGCAATATACTCTGTGACTAGTAAGATATCTATGAAGTAGATTAGTTTTTTTTTTTAAAGGATGTGCATGAAATATGATTTTTAATTAAGAGAAAACAGACTGCAATGAATGGATAATGCAGAACACTGTGAATAAGCTCTTTCTCACACCTCTAAGTCTTCCATGAATACTCTTTAATTTATACTCATAAGAATGTTATGAAGAGAGATATTATTATCCTGTCTAAGGTACAGATCAAGTAAGAGGAGCAAAAAGATTAAATACTTTGAAAAAAGCCATGAAGGCTGCAGCACAATGCACCTAGAAACTCGGGTTTGAACTACTTCAGCAGAGCTCACTCTACCAGACTCCACTCTGCATTCCAGCATTAATATCCCCTAAAGGATGCAAGTTGGGCAGAACTGAGATCCACAGGCCACCATCTTAGCAGCTGGCCAGGAGGGTACCCAGTGATTCCCACATACTTCTAGGCAGCTGCCAGGCTCACCTGACTCCCACAGCTCTCCACACATGTCAGCTGTAGAGTATGGTGGTTAGCTGATAACCAGCTTATAGAACATTATGGAGCTCCATTTTTCGAAGTCATCAATAGTGTTACTCACTTTTTTTGATCTCTTCTAGCTTCTCAATGTATTTCGTCATACTGTTACCTAAAAAGGAGGAGGAATTTTAGATATGCTTTAAATGGAAGAAAATGAGTACCACTATGAAAATAGAATGGAAAACAAGTACTTCCTGAGCGTCCTTGGCCCGTTCCTATGGGATTCTGGACAGTAGGCCAATGGGCCACACACAGTAAACAGCCTTTTGGATTACACAGCATCATTAAAACATCTGGAACTGAGGGAAATGTTTTGGTTAAATGCATTTAAGCTAGGATGCATCCCCCCAAAATATTTAGCAGTCTCAGACAATACTGATCATCCTTTATATTCATTTTTTCCCCCTTTTTGAGTCAAAGATCTCTAACTCCCTATACCGCCCTTGTCTTTTTGTGGGGAAGATGCATAGAGGAGGATAAAAAAAGAAGCAAATTTCTTTGAATGTCTGAAGTGTGCCCTTGTGGCTACCCAAGCAACCCTTTCCTCTCTGCTTTGTCTTTGTGTTTTCCTCCTCTTTCCTGAACTTGGTCTTCACTATTCATGCTGATGTTGCAGACCACACAGTTTGGATGCTAGTATTCACCATGGGTTTGATTTGCTGAGAAATAACAGCAGGTTCCCACTACTGTGGAGAGTCCCCAGCCCTCATGTTTTATGGTCTGGTTCTATAATACTAGGTTCTAGCCAAGGTGGTTTGGAGAGTTTTCATACTTTAAAACTGGGCCAGAATCATTCTGGTTTTCAAATGAATTAAATTCTAACTCTCAAGCCAGGGACTATTATTTTTTACTGGGCATGCTACAATTTGATTCAATTCAGCACAGCAACCTCTATCTGGCACCTACAAGTATGGCAAAAGAAAAACATTCAAAATAATTTTGCATTTCTAAAATTGTGCTCCTAACATTAAGCCTTAAGAGGATCTAGTTAGATTAGCCCAAGTTCGGATCAAAGAAATGCTTCCAATTAATGACATGAATTGATGTTTTCAAGGACTATTCTAACTTTTCTTCATGTTTGGGTCAGAGCAGGGAGAGAAAATTCTTGCTCTGAAACCCCAAATACATTGTCAAAACACAACTTACTTCATTTGTTGTTATAAATTTTCTACCACAAATTCATTATGGAATAAAAATCTTCTGGTTTGTTGTGTTTTGTTGTTCATTTTAAGACATACTCTCTTTATCAGGGCTAGAAACAAAGATTCAGTGTAATCCTAAACTCACACTGCGTCCTTCCAGAAGCTGAGAGAGACATGAAGTCAGTCAGGGCTGCTAAGGACTAAGGCTTCTCAAAAGAGATAGTGAGGGCTGGGGTTGTGGCTCAGTGGTACAGCGCTTGCCAAGCATGTGTGAGGCACCGGGTTTGATCCTTAGCACCACATATAAATAAACAAAAATAAAAGCCCATCAACAACTAGAAAAAAAAATTTTAAAAAAGAGATAGTATGTGTCAGAAGAGGTACCATAACCACCGAATAACTGATTAAAACCAAATATGATCTTTTCTTAGGTTCTTCAGCCTACAATTGACCATTCAGAACTCCAGAGAAGAAACCACAATTTCTTCCTGGACACACACATCCCTCCTCTCTACTGCAACTCTAAACTCGGCATGGACTTGCCTGGCCAATGTAATGAGAGAAGACAGCAAATCAGTATGCTGTTCAGCTTCCCACCACCTTATTCTTAAAATATTTTAGAGGAGCTTTTGTTTATGTCTCTGAGTTCCCCACAGCTGCATATTGTTGATGTGGTGGTTGGCACCTTTTGGCTAGGGAAGCTTCAGGCAGTCCAGCCAGAAAACGGAGAAACAAAAAGGATTGTTGATTTCTCCAATGACACAGCAAGATAGTAACTAAGTCAGGTCCATTTCCAATCTCTTGGTTTCTAATATGGCCCACAGAGCACCTGGCTTTTCTATTTGTGTTGTTTTATTAGTATTTATTCATTTTTGCAGTATTACAAATTGAACCCCCCCACACACACACAAAAAGAAAAGAAATTGAATCCTACCATGGAGCCATATCCCCAGCCCTTGTGTTTTAAAAACATGATTCATTGTGAGGTAAACTTGTAGGAAGTGCTACTTCCTTGACCAAAAGAGATGAGGATCGTCTGATGTTAATTCCTTGAGGGATGGAAAACAGCAGCCAACCTCATTTATATTGTCTTTATTATTAAAAGATTGCATTTCCAAGTGACAGTGTTTCTACTAACCAAGTGTCTAAAATTAATTTCCTTATTAATTGTCAACATTTTCAGTGTATTTACACAGCACTCCATCTTGCATGGGCAGACACTCCTGCAAGGCTCTGAGGTAAGCTATGCTGCCTACCTTTCGTTTTCCTACCGAAGGAGATGACAGACAAGATCTTTTGCAGTTATGCAGATATTTGGCAAAATTATGAACAAATCCAAGAGGGCCATTAATAAGAAGTTCTTTTCATTACAGACATTCATTCTATCCAAGTACAGAAGAGAAAAGAGAAGGGAGAATTTCCATATTGCTTCTACTAGAAAAATGAGATGGTAGGATGACTGACCACAAATCAACACAAAACCCCAAATGTGATTTTAGAAAGTAGAAACAGAGGCATTTTATCCTACTGTATACACTTATATGTTAACTAAGTGCCTTATCCAACTGTATCTAATTGCATCAGAAAATAGTTTTTGACTACCTTTTAAAAAGACTGGAAGAGAACTGACTTCATAATTCACTTCTTTATAAACAGACCTTTTTAATATATAAAAGGAGTCTTAAAAACTATCATAGAACTTATTTTTTAAAATATTTGAAATTACACATTGCCACCAAATTTTTCTAGATAAGACTGATTTAAAAGAAAAAAGTCGGCTGGGCATGGTGATGCATGCCTGTAATCCCAGGGGCTCGGGAGGCTGAGGCAGGAGGATTGCAAGTTCAAAGCCAGCCTCAGCAAAAGCAAGGCATTAAACAACTCAGTGAGACTCTGTCTCTAAATGAAATAGAAAATAGGGCTGGGGATGTGGCTCAATGGTCAAGAGCCCCTGAATTCAATCCCAGGTACCTGCTCCCCACCCCCACAAAAAAAAAAAGAAAAAAATCAGTGGCTCTCCATTACTCACCATCTAAACTTCTTACTCTAGTACTGAAGACGCCAACTTGCCCACCTCCTTCAGTGTTGCCTTAATTACTAAACTTGACAAACTTCCTGTCAGCCTTAGGTACTCTAACATAATACCTTGTTAGCTCACCCAGCAGGAAGCGGCCAGCTCCCTCCTCTGAACTCCTACAGCACTGGCTTACCACTCACAAAAGCATCTGTCACTAAACTGGATTATTTTATGTACTTTATTCAATGCAAAGTCCAAGATTATTTATCTGTGCACATGTACATTTGCACACACACTCACAATCTTTATACCTCCCATTGTCTGGTGTAGGAGATTCTCAAAAATATTTGCTGAATGGAATATACTGTGAGGACCTACCCTTTGAAAAATCCTTATAGTATGTTATTTAATAATGTACATAATCAGGTTCTAATTTGGCTTGAGTTTTTGCACAACTGATTTTATTTAAACTATGCACAATTTGATATATATACAACTATGTTTTGTTTGGACTTCATATAACCGATACTGAATCAGGCAACCGAGAAGTGTATAAGGTAGTACTTGGCTTCTACCTTGTTACAACTTAAGTTGCAATGAAAAATGTGTAATAAAAGTTTTACAATTAGAATCAAGAGAAAGGAACAATTCAACTCTATCAATAGTCCTGTGCAAAGATAGAGTACAATTGATTAACCAAGTGACTCATTCATTAGATTTTTTTCCCATTGTGGCTCTATAATTTAATAACATTATTTGTACTAAGCCTGTAAGAAAAGCCAGTGATTCTGAGCAGCAATAATCTAAGGTGGGTAAGATTTATAAGGCATGAACTCAGTTGCTAAGAGACAACTCTAAGGCTTTATTTTTCTTCAATATTTCCCTCCTCTGCGGAGAAGTTCTTTGGCTCAGAAGCAGCAGAAAGCGTGAAAAGAGGCACAGTGGCCCTTTGCTAACCTCAGTGAGTTCTACGTGTGTATAGTGCACATGGTTTGTAAAAGCCTTTCACATGCATTTCTTCCTTTGACGTAAGAGACAGAATTAAATACCAAATAAAAATGAAGAGCACCTAGTCTATAGTGAGTTTGAATGCTTAAGATCAAGGCTGTCAGCAAATATTCAGGGAAAGTAAAAACTAAAGAAGAAAAAAGGAAATGAAATATTCTAGTTTGTACAGAAATAACTAAAGGAAGGTGAATTTTATAAAAATAAAAATAAGCAAAGATTGAGTGGAGAAAGTTTGCAGGATGTGGAAAGTGTAAAGAAATGTGAAATGAGATTGAATACAGACTGAAGTAAAAGGTAATGCGTCTGGCAGAAGAGTGTCAGGGACTAATAAAGGGAGAGAGAGCCCTGTGGCTTGGAAAGTGTCCCTTAATCAGTCGGCAGCACTGCAGAACAGAAACCCAGAGAGGGTGCTTGAAAACACACAAGAACCCTGCCGAGCTGGCTGAACAAAACGCAGGCAGGGGTTTCGTCAGGAGCATAATCCACTCATGGCATGGTTTGGCAGTGCTGGGGAGCTGGGAAGATACACTCAGGCACCTATGGAACAAAAGAAATGTTGGAAGTTCAAAATAATTCCGAGATTTCTAGCCATGGCTCTACATCAGTGTTCAGGTTTCTATGAGGAGTCAGAAGTATAGAAACAAAAAATAATCTTTATGCAGGAGGAAGATACCAGTCTTTGAAGAACTCACAGAAGGTGATTTGGGTGAAGACCAGAGATATTTGGTGAATATTTGATCAAGAATTTGATCAAATTCTTGATTTGTGATTGACTCTAAATTGCTCACTGGTAAGAAAAGATTAAACACCCATCCATTTAGCCTTGAAACAGGAAATGCTCATTCATTCCTATGCCTATTTCCTCTGACCGCAGAGCTTAAAAACATTCTGTAGATGAGAACTCCTAATTCTTACTTGGGCTCTAAAGTCCATCTTGTGTTTTCTTACCCCAGACTCATCTTTTTTACCTCATACCACACATAGCAATGATAATATTTGGACAGAATGCTGAGTTTGGGCTGTCCCAGGCCCTGCTGGCTTCAAAGGATGATGGGTTCTGGGTCTTGGTAAATAACCCACAGGTGCTGCACACCAGGTAGAAGACCTCTTCTGAACACAGAGAAGTCAGTCACAAAAACGCACAGAAGCACTAATGTTAAAATAAGATCTCTCCCCTAAGTAGACTTTAAAATAGATTGTAAATTTGAAACACACACACACACACACACACACACACACACACACACATTCAAATCCTAGAATAAGATTTCTCTCCCACACTAACTTTAAAATATTTTGAGCATTAAAGCACTGAGGCATGCTTTGGCCCTTCCAAAAGCTATTATGAACTAGTTTGGGAGACTCTTGTTTCCAGGAAGATGGATAGATTTCCTTTTCTCTACTCCTCCAGCTAAGTACAACAAAAATGCTGGAAAACTCATAGATTGAGAGAAAATATCCACAATGATTATATTTCTGTAAAGAAAAATAAAATGAAAATAATAATAATAATAGTAATAATGGGAGAAAAGACAATGATTATATTTTGTAAATGAAAATAATCAGCATAACCAATTTTAATTATCCAACTTACCGTGTAAACATAGTAATCAAGACTGAGTGGTAATGGTAGAGGGACAGACACACTGATCAAGGGAATAGAACAGAGTAAGAGTCTGATATCCAGAATAAATAAAAGAACTCTTATAATACCAAGAAAAATAACCCAATTTATAAAACAAGCAAATGATATGAATAGACGTTTCTCCACAGGAGATATAAAAATTCCAATAAGCACATAAAAAGGTGCTCAACATCATTAGTCATTAGGAACACACAAATCAAAACCATAATGAGATACTACTTCACACCCACAACGATGGCTATAATCAACATGATGGGCAATAACAAGCATTAGTGAGAATGTGGAAAAAACAGAGCCCTCCTGCATTGCTGATGGGAATGTAAAGTGTGGCTGCTTTGAAAAACAGTTTGGCAGTTTCTCCAAAAATTAAACATAGAGTACCATGTGACCAACAATTCAGCATCTAGGGATATACTCACAAGAACTGAAAACACATGTTCACACAAAAACTTGTATACATTGGTGTTCAAAGCAGCACTCTGGACAGAAAATGTAAACAATCCAAATGTCCATCAACTAATAAGTAGATAAACAAGCACAGAATAGATGTACAACCGAATATTATTTGGCAATAAAAAGGAATGAAGTACTGACACCTGCTACAACATGGATAAATTTTGATGACGCTACACTAAGTGAGAGAAGACAGACACAAAAAATGATTTCATTTATATGAAATGTTCAGAATAAGCAAGTCCATGGATATAGAAAATAGGTTGATGGTTACTCAATAAAGATGTCAATTCTCTCCAAATTGATGAACAACTTCTATCAAAAGCACAGCAAATTTTAAATAAGGTTATCATAAAATTTATATGGAAAGATAAAGAAATTAGAATAGCTAATTTTATAAAGAAAAATAATCACCATAACCAGTTTTAATTATCCATTTGCCATGTAGCTACAGTGATTAAGACTGGGTGGTAATGGTAGAAGGATAGATACAATGATCAAGGGAACAGAACAGAAACCCAGAAATAGAACCACACATTTATGTCCAACCAACTGAACATGTAATTCAGTGGAGGAAATGTAACTGTTTACATAGACAAGGCTGAACCAATCGTACACCCATGAGCAAAAAAAGTTAATCTTGATTAAGTGACACACCTTATATAAATCACCTCAAAATGTATCATGGACTTAAATGTAAAATTTAAAACTAGAGCGTTTTTAGAAAAAAATCACTGGGTTAGGCAAAGAGTTCTTAGAGTTGACAACAGAATCACGATCCATAAAAGGAAAAACCTGAAAAAACTGACCTCATCAAAACTTAAAACTTATGCTGGATGCAGCGGCTCACATCTGCAATTCCAGTTACTTCAGAAGCAGGGATAGGAACAATGTAAGTTTGAAGCTAGGCTTGTCAACCTAGAGACCTTGTCTGAAAAAATAAAAAGGGTTACTTACACTGCTCCTATCCCAGCCTCCTAAGCAACTGGCATATATAAGAAACTCAAAATTCAACAGTAAAAAGCCAAACAATTCAATTAGTACAGGCAAAAGACATGAACAGAGACCTTTTACCAAAGATATACAAAAAGCAAATAAGCAAATGCAAAGATATTCATCATTAGCAAGAAAGTAAAATTTAGGGAAAGTAAAATTGCAATACATTACTACACACCTATCAGAATGGCTAAAATAAAAAATGGTGACATTTTGGTGGAGAAAATGAACCACTTAACCACTGTGGTGGGAATGTCAAATGGTGCAGTGACTTTGGAAAACAGTTCAGCAGTTTCTTATACCACACAAGCAAACTACCATATAACTCAGCAATTGCATTCCTGGGCAATTATGAAGACTTATGCTCACCCAAAAATATGTACATGAGCCAGGCAGGGTGGTGCACACCTGGAATCCCAGCTACTAGAGAGGCTGAGGCAAGAGGATCACAAGTTCAAGGCCAGCCTCAGCAACTTTGCAAGACTCTATGCCAAAACAAAAAATAAAAAGGGCTGGGAATGTAGCTCAGCAGTAGAGCGCCCTGGATCCAATCTCTGCTATCATAAATCCGTATGAATGTTTATAGTACTTTTGTCTGTAACAGCCCTAACGTGAGAACAATGCACATGGTCTTCAAAAGGTAAATGGTTAAACTGTAATAGAGCCACACTACACAATACCAGCCAGTAATACAAAGGAACAAACAATCAACACATTCAATAACCTGGACGAATCTTAAGAATTATACTGAGGAAAAAAATGCCAATCCAAAGGTTACATACTATAGGATTCTATTTATATATTATTTGTGAAACAAAATGACAGAAACAGAGAAAGATTAGTGCCTGTCAGGGGTTAAAGATTTGAGTGGGAGTGGAAAGGACAACATAAGGAGCCTTGGGGTGATGGAAATGTTCTGTACCTTGACTGACATATCAATGTCAATAGCATGGTTGTGACAGTATAGTATAGTTTTTTAAGATGTTACCATTATAGGAAACTGGGAAAAGGGTATATGAAATCTCTCTACCATTTCTTATAAAATGCATGTGATTCCACAATTATCTCAGAATAAAAAGCTAATTTTAAAAAGTAGTTTAAAACTCTCAAGATATAATAGGATATAGGTATTTCATATGTATTATAAAAACCAATGTAAGTATCTCAACATTACAAAAACTGAAATTAATTTCAGGCACTATTATTGAATCAAATTTTGGTTATGAATTAAGAAACTGAAAAGAAAGAAGGGGGTGGCACAAACCTCAGTTTGATTTTCAAGAGAAAAAAATTATGAAGGCTTAGACAAATCTAAGTATCTTAGATAAATCTCAGCTTTTACAAATTCTGATTTCAAAGCTGTAAAGATTTCAAAGATTTCCTGTACAGTAATCTTTAACATCACTTCTGGACTCTCCCTTATCTGGTGCTTACTTCCAGATCCTTACTTCAGAAAAGTGGGCCACCATTGCAATTATGGGGGAGGTGGGTCCAAATGGAGGAGCTGAGAGTACAAACTGCAGAAGAAACAAGGCTGGGGGAAACAAGGGTGGTACAGACAGTACACTAGATTTGGCACCCACTCTTCAGTATTGACTTTCTCACTCTGCAGACAATCCTAGCTTTAGCTTCTTTATTGGACTCCAAGTAAATCTCAAAATCTCCAGGCTACAATTTCCGTCTCCTCTAAAACAGTGATAATATTTTCACTTGCCCATTAAACAGGATATTTGCAAGGATAAATATCTGTATGACATGGAAATGTTTGAAAGAAAGGTAGAAAGAAATAGTATCTGCATTCAAAACATTTAATTGAAGTCTGTGTTATTTGAGGAAGCATGCGTAATGGAAGATATTGATTTTTAAGGAGATGGCAGAAAGAGAAAGACAAAATAAATGAGATGATTTAAACAAGGACAGCAACCCCCTTTGCTTTCCTCAGTTGTCTTGAGGTACTGGTGGAAAATTCAGTTTTGCTAAAAGTAGACAGTCCCCAATCCACTAGCAAAGCCATCTTAATCAGGTAGATTTTCCACAACAGGCTTTAAAGGGTAGAAAAAAGAAATAAACAACCCTAACCTCACAAGACTGCAAATCCTCCAGGATCTGGACAGCAGTCCTCATCACGACACTGAAGGATGTGAATAGCAAGGAAAGAAGTAGGAAGGTACTCATAAACCATATTTCACCTGAACGGCAGCACTAATTAAATTTTGTCTGGTATTTTAGTTACTCATTCAAGTCTGTCTGCCTCCACTTGAATCTAAGCTCTTTGACTGCAAAAACCACAGTCCGCACTCATCTTTCTATCACCCATAGTCCACAGCGTCACTTATACTCAGCCTTCTGTGCGAACACTGAACAGAACAAACATGCACATGGATATTACCACCAGCTCGAAGCAATACATTTAAGGCGCTTCAAAACAGAAGATAGCCTCCAGGTATTTCCTTAGCTTCACAACTTACTGAACAATGGTTTCCATTTCGGGGATTTCATTTTCTCAATTTATATTATTTCTTCTGTGGTAATGAAAAAATGAATTGAATTATGTAAATGCAAATTTTTACTGACAATCTGAAAAATAGTTTTCAAAGATAAGTCCTGAGCCCAGAAAAACATCAGGCAAGATAGTGAGAAACTTTTAGCTGTGATTTATACCAGTTTATTTATTTATTTTTTGTACCAGGGATTGAACTCAGGGGTACTCGACCACTGAGCCACATCCCCAGCCCTGTTTTGGGTTTTATTTAGAGACAGGGTCTCACTGAGTTGCTTAGCGCCTTGCCATTGCTGAGGCCGGATTTGAACTCGCGATTCTCCTGTCTCAGCCTCCCAAAGCGCTGGGATTACAGGCGTGTCCCACTGCACCCAGCTGATTTATACTAGTTTTGATGGGCTGCTTTCTGTCAAAAATTAGCTATTAGGTTAAAAATAAAAAGTTCTAACTTTCTAATCTTTACTCACCAGTGTCCAGTCTTGACTTGACATGCTGATATCTTGGGTTTTGTGGTATCCTTTTAGTCAGATACTATAAAATAAGAAAATTCATAATCAATTGGGTTAATGTGAAAATAAAGGTGGCAAAGCCAGGAAAGAATCACATACTTAAAAATGAGGAAAAATAATAAAATTTCATAAGACTCTAAGGATGGAAGGTACTCTAGCGATCTAACCATTGCTTCCATATAGAACTCTTTGCTATGGCATTTCCTTGGGTGATGAGAGTTGTCTTGTTTCTGTCAAAACACTTCCACACTTTGTCAAAATAATCTCAGAGCACTATGTGATAAGAAAAAAAAAAACTCTTAGAAATTACCTTGGAATTAAAGCCATCACACTATGTGCACATACCCATGTTTATAGCTGCATAATTCCCAATAGCTAAACTACAGAACCAGCCTAGGTGTCCATCAATGGATGAATGAATAAGGAAAATGTGGTATATATACACAATGGAGTTCTGTTCAGCCAGAAATAAGAATGAAATTATGTCATTTGCAGGAAAATAGATGGAACTTGAGAATATTGTTAAGTGAAATTAACCAAACTCAGAAGGTCAAGAATTGTAATGTTTTCTCTCATATGTGGAAGCTAGAGAGGAAAAAGAAAAAAGGTAGGAGGGCTCTCATGAAAATCAAAGGGAGATCAGCAGAGTAGAGGAAAAGGGCCTAAGAGGGACAAAAGAGGGGAGTGAAAGGGGAAATACTGGGAAATTATTGTGTGCCTGTATAAATAAGTAACAACAAATCCCACCCTTATGTACAACTATAATGTACCAATAAAGAAGTATGGAAAAAGAAAAAGAGAAATTTTCTTGGGCTGGGGATATAGCTCAGTAGTACAGTGCTTGCCTAGCATGTGGGAAACCCTGGGTTTAATCCACAGTACTACAAGAAAAGAAAGAAAGAAAAAATCTCTTGCATTGAGCCCAAATTGATATCCCTCCAATTTCTTTTTAGTCCACTGTTGTAACAGAGTAAGTCACCTGCCCCTGCCTCAAGAAACCTGTTGAGATAATGAATGGCAGTTATCCTGCCACTCTTTTTAATGTTATTCTTTCTATGAAGGCTTTGGGCCATCTCCTCTAGACACCCTCTAGATTATATCCATAGATCATCTAAAATATGGCAGGTGGGATCCAGACTTGACCAGATGCTGTCTGGCCAGGGCCTGTGCTGGCAAACTGGCACTGCTTCGCCAAGTCTGGGGCTCCACATGTGTCACTGCCAATGCATGGCTCTTGTGGCAGCTGAGGCTCATCTCAGGCTCAGGATAAGTTTATGGTTAGCAAAAATGCCTGCCAGGTCTCCCTTGTGCTGGGTTTTGATAGTTAACACTTTGAATCCAAGCACAAGACATTAACCCATATTAAATTCCTGTGGTGAGTGCAAAAGCCATTAAGGAAGGGAAGGATAAAGAAAAAGGACATTACAAAATATGGCTTTCTTTTGTAGGTCTTTTTCTAGCCTACGAGTATGAAATCCATATGTTCAGTATAGGTAGCTGTGGAATATGAAATTAAAACTGGATAATATCTTTCCAACTTCATCTTTTGCACATGCACCCATGTTGAAGTGGACAGGAATGTCCCTGTAATATCTCCAGTCTTGGCAGATATCTGCCTAGAATGCCTTTCCTCAACTTATCCTTGGGAAAAATTTATTTCCTCTGTAAAGCTGTCCAAAGTAGAATTAGGCACTTTCTTCCCCTGTCCCCCAGAGTACCACTACCTTCCTGTTGTCTACAACTAGATCTTCTTCCCTACTCTAGGATTTCCTTGAAGGTTTGTATTTGCCCAGGACCCGGTACATGCTAAGTACATTAACTGATATTCAGTCAGTAAATGCATATCTGAATAAAGACTGAATTACAGCCAATTATCTGGTTCCTTAGGAGAGAACATCAAAACTGAAAAAAAAAATTACATTACTTGCCTTTGAAAACAATTTATAGCATGTCCTATTAGGAGGATTGCAAAATAAATTGCACACCAAGATACCTTTTCAAATGACCTACAAAGCATAAAAACAAGGTAGGATACTTCTATGCCTGAACAAAATATCTGTTGGTCAAAGTTTTGGAGTTCAGAGACCAAGAAGAATTTTTAAAAACTTGGGGGAGGGGGCACTTACAGAGAGTTATCAACTTTTAATTTTGCCAAGTAAGAACATAAAAAACAAAACCAAAGCAAAACCTTACAACTACCATCTGTTCTTTTATTTTTTAGCATTGTTTATTTTTATTTTTTATTTATTTATTTATTTTAAATATTTTTTTTAGTTGTTGATAGATCTTTATTTTCTTCATTTATTATTCATATGTGGTGCTGAGGATTGAACCCAGTGCTTCACCCATGCTAGGCAAGTGCTCTACCACTGAGCTACAGCCCCAGCCCAGCACTGTTTATTTTTAAATTTTTTATTTAATTTTTATCTGATACATAAAAACACAAGCCATCTGCTATTTTTTCCCCCAGCGCAAGGGATCGAACCCAGGGCCTTGCACATGCTAGGCAAGCACTGTACCACAGAGCTACAACCAGACCTGCCATCTGCTATTTTAATGCCTAAAAGGTAAAAAAGAAAAAAAAAAATCCTAGAGTAAAAAGTTCAGTTCTTAAGTAATTTATAAAACTCATATGCCATGGTGTGCGTTTTTGCTTCACGCCTGGCAAGTAAAATCTTTATTATGAACAGTTAGCACTGGTCCTCAGGTTGTGTTTGCAAGCATTGATCTGTTTCATCCTTAGGAAAAGGTTACTGATCACTTCTCATTATGATCAGTAACCTGCTGTCTATAGGAGAAAGTGACTGTAACGCCAGTTCCAATTCCTTCTCTAGATGAAAATTGAGATGATTCTTAAGTAATAGAAGGGAAATAAACAAAAAACTGAAAAGGGAGATTTAGGACAAGTTCCCCAAAGCGAGACAATTTCATGGTGAAATGAAACAAACAGTACAGAGTCAAGGAAAGCAAATACTAGATTTCAGTTACCTGAAGTTAAGAGGTTTTTTGTTTTGTTTTGTTTTGTGCATTGTATTTTTATCATTTCTATACTTTATTTCCTGTTTTTACTTTTGTTTTGTTTTTCCCACCAGTTTCCTAGCAAAGCTTCTTTTGAAAAATTCCAGACCAGTCTCTGCTGAACCAGGGGGATTTGTCCATACCTAAGCCAAAATAGCTAAGAAGTGAGGGTATCTCTGGGGACCAGGTGTGGTGGCGTCAGAATGATGAGGGGAGAGTGTGGACAGCTGCAGCCACTGAGCCCTTCCCGCCCCCGGTTTTCCCTTACATGGACTAATGAGAAATCCATATGCTGCAGAAGAAAAATGTAGTGTTTCTTTTCCATGTTCCCATTTCAGTCCAACTATTTTTATTGCTGATCTTCTAGTACCAACCACAACGTAGAGCTATTTGTTGTGCCAGCACAGTGCTGTGGAGTTTATGTTATAGCCATACTTTCTTCTTTAAAATTCTTGCTTTTGGGGTGACTGCTTCTTGACCTACTGACCAACTGGCTTTCTTTCGATGACATAAACAGGCTGGAATGGTGGAAAGTGAAAGCTGTGAAAAGCAGCTGTTTCAAGAAAGACTATTCATTCGTTCAACAAAGACTTATTGAGCACCAACCATTCATTTACCGAGTGCCCACCAGGCGTAGACCCCTATACTGTAGACAGAGAGGTAAAAAACAGTCCTTGCCATTCAGTTCTCACTGACTGCTGGATATACAGATGTCAGGGGTGAACAAGGACAGGGAGGCAGTAGTGTGACAGGAGCACAAAAATGGTGCCTAATCCAGATTAAGGGTCAAGAATCATTTCCTAAAAAGGGTACCCTCTGAGCTGAAATCTGAGGACCCAAGAGGTTTTCAAGCACACAGAGTAGTGGGTGGGAGATAGGGCCTGGCAGAGAGAAAAGCCTGGGCAAAGCAAAGAGATAGAGAAGGTATGAATAGCTTTAAGAAATTTAATGGCAACCGACAGACCTGGAACACTGGGGGTAATATGAGGATGAATGACGCTAGACAGGCAGGCAGAAGCACATCACAAAGGGCCCTGTATACAGGCTAACAAATTTGGATTTTTATCCTGTGGATCAGTGAGTCTTAAACAGGTGCAGTTTTGCCCAGGAACATTTGCTAATGTCTAGAGACACTTTGGGTTTGACACAACTGGGTGTTTGGGGTTGCTGCTAGTATCTTGTGGGTAAAAGTCAAGGATACTGCTGAATATTCAATAATGGACAAAACAGCTCTCACAACAAAGAAACAGCCTAAATGTCAGTAATGTCAAAGTTAAGAAATCTAAGAGCCGGGTGCGGTGGTGCAAGCCTGTAATCCCAGCACGTACGGAGGCTGAGACAGGAGAATCGAGAGTTCAAAGCCAGCCTCAGCAATGGCGAGGTGCTAAGCAACTCAGTGAGACCCTGTCTCTACATAAAACACAAAATAGGAATGGGGATGTGGCTCAGTGGTCGAGTGCCCCTGAGTTCAATTTCCAGTACCAAAAAAAAAAAAAAAAAGAAATCCAAGAGAACATGATGAATCACTGCAGGTTTAGGGAGCAGTGATGAGATTATATTTCCATTTTTTAACAAGCTCACTCTGGTAGCAATATGGAGAATTTGCTTATAGTCAAGAATGGAGGTAGTCAAGAAAATCAGCTGAGAGGGTGCTGTTCTAAGAGGATCTCTGGTCCTGAGAAAGTGGCAGTAGAGATGAAGAGAAACCATTTCAAGAAACCTTTAAAATGTACAATCAAAACAATGGTAAAAGCCAGGCATGGTGGCGCATGCCTGTAATCTCAACACTCTAGGAGGCTGAGACAGGAGAATCATGAGTTGAAAGCCAACCTCAACAACGGCGAGGCACTAAGCAACTCAGTGAGAACACATCTCTACATAAAACACAAAATAGGGCTGGGGATGTGGCTCAGTGGTCAAACAGTCCTGAATTCAATCCCTGGTACATACAAAACAAAACAAAACAAAAAAAATGGTAAATAGCCTGTTGTAACAAGAGGACAGTGGTACCATGCCCCCAACACGGGAGTTGAGGAAGCAGATATGGAAAAACATGATATGTGCAGTTTAGGCTATGTATAGTATAAGATATCTGCATGTTATTTAAAATGGAAGTGTCTAGTTGGCTATACAGATCTGGAAATCAGGAGAGAGATGTAGTCTATGAAAAAAAAGATATGGGAGTTCTCAGCATATAGGCAGCTGATGAAGCCATGATAATGGCCAAAACCACTTTAGAAAAAGTATAAACTGAGAAGAAAAACCTCAACATTCAAGGTTAGGTGGAGAAGAGACACCTTAGTTGAGACTCAGAAGAGGCCATAAGAAAGTGGGTCATGAAAATTTAAGAAGAGCTGCAGGAAGAGGGGAGGGGTCAACAGGGAACAAAGCTGTCAAGTCAGAGAACAAGAGGTCAAGCATGAACAGGCGAACACAAATGCGGGTCAAGTAAAGAAAAACAGAAAAGTGAATTTGGATTTAGCAAAACAGGACATTGTAGATGGCCCTGGTGGAAGTAGTTATGGTAAATTGACAAGGGCAGATGCAAAAACAGCAGGTCTCCTGTATGAGAGGGAAAGAAGGAGAGAAAAGGATAGTAAGTAGACAGATGGTCTTTTTGATTTTCCCCCAGCCCAAGAGTTGCTAAGGAATAATCTTGGTTGTTGTTGTTGTTGTTTTAAGAGAAGACAGAGAAATTAATTTGAGAATGTTTATAGGCTAATGGGCAGAGGTTCAGGTAGAAGAGGAAGCTTTGGATATATTTAAAAGAAAGATATAAGATAGGTAGTCATCCTGAAGTTCATCAAGAAGAAGCAGGAAGTTAAGTTGATGTCTGTGGTATTATTACAGGCTCTTTGAGAACAACTGAAAATGTCAAAGACCCTTTGAGGGCTACATCTCTAGGGAGGGTCAAATGATATGTAATATCCTCCCAGTAGTAGACCTTCCTTACCCCAGCTTTTCTACTTCTACCGACTCTTGAGACCCAGCACAAATATGTCTCCTAGGAATTCTCTTCCCTGCCTAGATTTTACTGCTCTTTGTGCCATTCACACATCTCACTCTTTGCATTTGTGACAGAGGCTCCACCTTGTACATCTTGCTATAAAACCTTGTACTAGTGAAAGAACGGTAAGTACCTGCCAAATGAAGACCTGAGCAACATCAGTGTGCATGCTGGTGCCTACGTAGGCAGCACAGACATCAAGGGCTCTGGGAATCTGAAAGGAGATGGCTCATACATTGGGGGTGAGAAGAGACTTCACAGAAGAGTGGGCACTGGAGCTGTGTTTAAGGGTTGAACTTCTGGGGATAAAAAGATGGGGAAAAGGGATGGGAAAAGCACTCCAAGTGCATTTCTCAAGATAGCCACTAGAAAATTTCCCATCCTAGTGTGATGTTACCTTCCTCCTATTGAGTAGTGAAACCTATGTTCCCTTTGCAGAATTTGTGTGGGTCTGGGACTGTGATGGAAGTGATATCATGTGACTTTTGAGGCCAGATCATAAAAGGAAGTATAGCTTCTACCTGGTTCTCTCAGGATACTTGCTCTTGGAACTCAGTGATCATGTGATATGAAAAGCCATGCACACAGAAAAGCCCATCTATGTGGCCAATAGACACCAATAATATTACACTTGTGAATGAAGAAGTTTTCAAGGTAACTTAGGTCCAGTTCCCATCTGTCTGCAAAACCACATGAGAGATTCCAAGTGAGAACCACCTAGCTGAACCCAGGGAATCTTCAGAAACATGATGGATAAAGTAAAATGATGATTTCTTTTTTAAAATAGAGGAATGGTTCATAACAAGTCAATACATAATTAGAACATCACCCCACCCTTATTATTTTCTAGCTAAGCTCCTTAGGAAGAATAATCTACATTGCATACCTGCCCTTCTCTTCAGTCCATTACAGTGCTGCTCACCATTTCCACTCAGGGTCCTATGACAGCTACCCAACATCTGAGATCCCCTACTTGATGAATATAATGGATATTCTTCAGATTGTAACTTACTTGACTTTTCTATACCATGTGACACTGCCACTTTCTTCAGTTTCCACTGCCTTGGCTTCAGTGGTATCTCTCTTCTCTGACTCTCCAATGACACACAGATCATTTCTCTGTCAGCCACTTAATTATTGTGGTCCCCAGGACTCCACCTTCTCAATCAATAGGTTCTCTGTGAGCCAACACTTAGGCTTATTTCTATTTATAGGTTTCTAATTGCTGATTTGTGAACTTTCAGCCTTGTCCTCTCTCAGCTTCAGAGATAGATAGATAAGAGACAGATGGATGGATGGATCACAGTCATATATATATTCATCTACTCATTTGAAAAATATTTGTTAAATACTGTTGTGTGCCAGGTAATAAAACAATGCAGTAGATGAGGTCCCTACCTTATGTTCTTGAAAGTATGCCAGAAAGCGAACAAGTAAATTAAATAATTACAGATGAACTACTGGGCAAAGAGAGCAGATTGAATTAATGCATTTTATTTCACTTCCTCCCAAAACCTCAATAAAACTTCACTGAAAGGATGCTATTTTAAGTACACCCCCCCCCCCAATCAAACAGAGTGGGAGAAGTGACAGCAGTAGAGCACTAGATTCTTGAAGTCTAGAAAGCCGATCAACAAGTGAAAGTGCCTGATGTACTCAAGATAACTGAAGACTAAGGAGGAACAGGGAAAGAAGCCAAGAACAAGTCTTAAAAGGCTGAGGAGTTGACAGACTCAGGCACCTCCAAAAGTGGGGAGTAAAAGAAGTGGCTGAGAGAGCTGGTGGAAGGCTCTTTGAGAAGCAGTTGAATCTCTAAATCCCTCTCCCCTCTGTGCTACTGAGTGACTGCCCCATGCCCATCCTAGCAGATGTCTATAGATTTATTTCCTGGAAAGGATTTCTGGAGTGGGAGGTATTTACACAGCAGAAGGTAGAGATATCATTATTAAAAATGAGAGTAATAAATGAATGATGCACATTAGTGTTGAGATTTAGCCTCTAGCTATAATCCCACCAGGCATCCATCTAGGCTTTTACTCTCAAGAGACCTGAGGAATTTTCTGGAGAATTTGACCAGGCAGAGAGGAAAGAGTTGAAGGTGCAGAGTTGAAAGAAGAAGTCCCTAAATCATGGCTTAGTGAGATCATTCTATAATAAAGCTCATCATCAGCAAGCCTCTCCCCAATATACAAAGACCTCAACTACCTTTTAAAATCCATTCAAAGAGCAAGCAGATTGGGGAACTAGAAACAGAAAGGATGGGAAGATATTAGGAAATAAGAACGATCAAATTATGTCATGGAGCTGGGGCTGTAGCTCAGTGGTAGAGCGTTTGCCTCGCATGTGTGAGTCACTGGGTTCGATCCTCAGCACCACGTATAAATAAATAAATAAAATAAAAATATTTTAAAAAAAAATTATGTCATGTCCATGTATAAACAGGACATAATGAATTCCACTATTATGTATAAGAATAATGCACCAATTAAATAAAAACAAATCTTCTACTCAAAAACACAAATAAATACCTGAGAACTAAAAGAAGCCTGAAATCATTATCTCTTATCCAGTAGAATAAATAAGATTAGGGTCCGCAGAAGAAGAGTTAACAACGAGCTTCCTCTCCCCTCACCTTCACTGTGAGCACATTTACAAGCCAGGAAGAGAGTCTTCATTAGAAACTGACTCATCTGGCACTTTGATCTTCAACTTTCAGACTCCAGAACTATGAAAAATAAATTTCTGCAGGGCACAGTGGCACACACCTGTAATCCCAGAAGCTCGGGAGGCTGAGACAGGAGGATCACAAGTTCAAAGCCAGCCTCAGCAATAGTGAGGTGCTAAGTGAGTACCTCAGTGAGACTCTGTTTCTAAATAAAATACAAAATTGGGCTGGGGATGTAGCTCAGTGGTTGAGTGTCCCTGAGTTTAATCCCTGGTACCTACTCCCAAAATTAAAATTTAAAAAGTAAAAAAGAAAAATATTAAAACTTTTTTCTCTAAAAAAGGCCCTGCTAACAGGATTTTAAAAACTATAGCCAGGGGCTGGAGTTGTGGCTGGGGCTGGGGTTGTGGCTCAGTGGTAGAGCACTTGTCTAGCATGTGTAAGGAACTGGGTTCAATTCTCAGCACCGCATGTAAAAAAATGAATAAGGTCCATCAACATCTAATATATATATATATATATATATATATATATAAAACTATAGCCAAGTACAGTGATGCATGCTTATTATTTCAGTGACTCATGAGGTTGAAGCAGAAGAACTGCAAGGTAGAGACCAGCCTGGGCAACTTAGTGAGATCCCATCTCAAATAAAAATTTTAAAAATGCTCAGGATATAGCTCAATGGTAGAGCAACCCTGGGTTCAATCCCCAACATCAAAAAAGAAAGAAAGAAAGAGACAACATAAGCTACAGACCAGAAGGAATTATTTGCAAAGCACATACCCAGCAAAGAACTAGTATCTCAAATATAAAAAGAGCTCACAAAACTAACAGTAAAAATGTTCACTGTGGGGGGTAAGAATAGAGGTAATTTTGACTAGACAAAGGAGAATGAAGGGAGGGGAGGGGGCATGATACTAGAATGAATTGGACATTATTACCCTATGTTTATATATGATTACATGACCTGTGTAACTCTACATCATGTAGAACCAGAAGAATGAGAAGTTTTACTCCATTTATGTATGATGAGTAGATAATGCATTCTACTGTCATATATAACTAATTAGAATAAATATATATATATTAAAAAATGTTTATTACATGAGTGTTTATAAAAGCAAAGACCACCAGGAAAAACAAAAATCATAACAAAGGACATGTAATCTCAATGATTACTTCTGAAATTATATTTACAGTTACCACCACCAGCAATACTGACAATATCAAATGTTGCCAAGACTTTACAAAACCTGAATATCTCATATGCTGTCAGTAGGAACAGTATAGTACAGTCTCTCTGAAAAATAGTTTGGCAATTTCTAATAAAACTGAACATATGTTTACCATACAACCTAGCAATGATACTCCTGGGTGTCTGCCCCGGACAAAGAGCTACATCCAAACATTGGTATATTTATTTGTAAAAGCCCCAAACTGAAAACAACTAAAATGTCCTAAAATAGAACTCCAAAAAATTAAAAACATATTGGCAGAAATTAAAAATAATAAAAGGATTAGTAGATAAAGTTAATCTCTCAAAGAAAGCAAAAAAGAGAAATTTAAGAATAGGAAATAAAAGTGAAGAAAATTAGAGAACCAGCCATATAGGTACAACATCAGAAAAATAAATTTAAGAAAAAGGATGGAGAAAATGGAGTTCCTCATTTAGACGGTCATCCATGAAACTCCCAAAGCTAATCATGGAATCTGCATGATTTCATCGTTAGGAGGCTTTTCATTGCTATAATCAACACTTTTGACAGAAAGAACTTAAAGGTTTTCTTTTGCCTCATGGTTGCAGGGGTTTCAGTCCATAGTCAGCTGGCGCCAAGGCTGAAATATGGTGGAAGGGTGTGGTGGAAGAAAGTTGCTAAGCTCCTAGTAGTCAACAAGCAGGGAGAAGGGGCTTGGGACAAGCTCCCAACCATGCCACCTGTCTGTAGTTTTTACCACCTTCCACTAGTCCACTCAGCTATCAGTGGGTTAATCCACCAATGAAGTCAGAGCCTTCATAATTCAATTGATTCCCAAAACACTTGACTCTGAACATGGCTGCACTGCGAACAGTCTTCGACACATGAGACTTTGGGGACATTCCAGATACAAACTATAATATGCCCCTTAAATACCGCTCCTCAATTTTGTCTCTCGTTTCAGTGGCCTCAGTTTAGATCTGTATCAAATTACCTCTCTCACCAATCTCCCTATCTCTCTAGTCCTGGCCTCTTCATGTCCATCCTCCATCATGTGGTTAGTCAACTGACCATATAAATACCCATGTCACTCCTTACTAAAACTTTTCCAAAGCTTCTCAACTTCTGACCACCAGGTAAGGGAATTATGCAGCACACTATTCTCTAGTAGTCTAGTAATCTACCTCCTTACTCCCCACAGAAATTTCTTATTATTTTTTGACAAACCACAATTGTATATATTTATAGGGTACAATGTGATGTACGGGCAACACACACACACAGTGGAATGATTAAATCAAGCTAATTAACCTATCCATTACCTCACTTAAATTTTTTGTGGTGAGACATTAAAATTTATCTTGGCTTTTTTGAAATATATACAATATATTAACTGTAGACATTCTGTGGTGCAATAGATCTCAAAAATTTAGTCCTCCTGTCTAACCGAAATTTTGTACCCTTTACCAACATCTCTCCACTCAACCCCCATCCTCAGCTGCTGGTGACACCATTCAACTCTACTTCTGAGTTGGATTTTTTTAGATTTCACAGGTGAGATTATCCAGTATTTAGACATTAGTAATTGATTGTGGTGTTCTGCACAGCCTGAACTCAGCCTTTCTCAACACTGCATCAAGGATTCACCGAGATGAAACAACTGCAACTCGTGTTTGGGATAAAGGCTAAGAACCTTAGCAAGACACAGAAGGCCCCTCCCAACGTTACGTCTGTCTCTCTACAGACTCCTGCAGGGGACTTTTAAGAGCTGGAACCCTCCTTCATGCTCAACTGTTTGCTCATACTCTTCAGGGATGCTTTTTCACGTAATGAATGGCCTTGAAATGCCCAGGACCCTTCTCTCATTTCCCTTTGGGTCTTATGTACTCAAATCTTGTTTACAAGTCTCCTTCCCGAGACTGAACTTCCTAAAGGGCAGAGGGCAGAGGCCTCGTTTTGTTCTCTAGGTCTAGCTTCTACCGCATGGTAGGCATCTAATATTTGTTGACCTTAGATGGATACATATGCAGCAAAGCACTAAGGGTGAGATAGATAAGAAGTTAAAGGTCCTAGGGAAGGGACTCATCACCTATTTTGTCTCCTTTTCCAATGGGTTGGTCTGCTTGCTCCTGCTCTTCCGGTACCCACACCATTAAAAAGGACGGCTCCCTTTCCTCTGCTTCCACTAGTGTTCGGAGCTCCCTTTGTATTTCACTAGTTTTGCAACTGTCACGCCTAGACTGTAAGCCCTTTGAAGGTAGGGGCTGTGACTTTATGTACTTCGCTCCTCGCGGAGACAAGCTGTATTTGGATGTCCAGTCCGTACTTGCGGACTGTCACCACCCGCCGCTAAACTTGGCACGGAGCCCCAGGCCCTCCCCGCCCCTGGCCGGGAGCACCGACCCCTCCTCACGCCGGCCGCTTCCCGCCTTCCGGGCGGCGGAAGTAGCTGTCGGGTCGTCCCTGCCCACGTGGCGCCTTTTCCGGTGCGCCCGCCCCGTCCGGCTCTGAGGTCCGGACCTGGCCCTCACCTCAGGATTCCCAATGTGCCTCCGGACAGACATATTTGCTCCAACCGACCACGCTCGGGGTTATAGCCTCACGGGTTGCCTCTAACCCTAGCTTCCCACCCCCCCACCCCCTCGTTCAGCCGCCTCCCTACAATCTCTTCTCCGATTGGCCTGTCTTCTCAGGCCAGCCAATGGCTGCCCCGTTTACTGTCTCAGTACAGGGTCGTGGGAGAGCGAGACTCTGATCAATGGTTGCTAAGGACTACGCGGGACGCCAGCTAGAGCGGCCTTTTGTGCTGGGGTGCTGGACCGCGAGCTCCAGCCTAGGCGCGGGAAGTCGGGTTCCCGGCGGTGGCGGGAGGGAGGGGCCTGGCGCCTGCGCAGTGCCCAAAGTGGGAAAGGGTTTCGAGAGTGGGGACCAAAGGGGTCGTTTTAGCTGATAGGGGAGCAGGAATTCAACATGGGACACATCTCCTCGGAGCCCACTCCCCGCTCTTAAGGCCACTCTAATCAAACATCTGGGCTACTTCTCCTCAGTAGGGAATACGATGTGGAACAGGAATGAGAGTATATAGTTTATTGTTTTCAGGTTAAGTTATTATGCAAATTATGCAAAATATCATGAGTAAATACAGTAATTATTGTTGCTTTAAAAGCTTTTACGCTAGCAAAAGAACGGCAGCTTTAATTGCAAAGCACACACACCATTGAGTGGCTCATCATTCATTTAACAAGTATTTAATAAGCACCTTATGAGAAAAGCTGCAGTAGGTTTTGTGGAGGATGGGAAGATGACTAAAACCCAATCCCGTCGTCATGGAAACCATTGTGACTCCTGCCACCAGCCACCACCTGTTCTCATTCCAGATCTGAAAATTAAGTCCTAGCACCTTTACAAAACAATTACGCACACAGTTTGACTTGGCTCTTAAATGTCCCACCAAATCCATCAAAATTATTATTTCCTTTTACATGGAAGGAACAACACAGTAACCCTTTGTCCTTTGCTCTAAGTTGTTTTTCCAGGAATGGAGAAAGATTACTCTGAGCTGTTCATATTCACTGGCCCTGTGAATAATAGCATACATGTGAGCCACTTCAGGGTCTGTGCAGATGACAGATTCAACAATGTGGTCTCTCATGTCTGTCCTCGCAGATCCTTCAGCAACCCATCCTTAGGGCCTTACCTTGGATGGAGTTGTCATTCAGAGCTGTTTGACCTCCAGGGTCTTGAACTATGGTCACAGCTGCTTCTTGAACTGCATTTACTCTTTCATACTTAATCGAGTTTTATCTTAACTTCCCTAATGTTCTCCAGTCCTTTAGCCCCTCTAAAAGTTCCAGTCTCTCATTCTTCCGCTAGAGTAAGGAAGGACTTGGGGATGCAAAAAATTGGAAAGGTGAGTGGTGGGGAGGATATTCATCTACATGCATAGCAAGCAGAAGCTTCTAGACACGTTACTACTTAGAACATATTGCTCACCTAGGATGGCTTGGGGGTGCTTGGAGATTATGAGTAGAATATACAGGAAAAAGCAGAGAGGGAGATAATAAGTAACTAAGAGGTGGTGAGAAAGAGAAAAGGAGAGACTTAAAAGATATTTGTAGGCAAATTAACAGTTACATAAGAAAACAAAGCGGGCAAAGAATAAGGTTTCAGGGATGGCTGTAATTTTTTAACTTGGAGAAATGAGTAAATGGATGGTAATGCATTAATCAAGTAAAAAAGAACAATGGTTGAGAGGCTTAAAAGCCCATGTAGCTTCTTTACACTGTTCGGTTCAATTCTTTGTACAAGTGTCTGGGTTTGTCTTTGGTTCCAAGGGTTTGGGAATATCAGATTTTGGGAATATCAGTGACCTTAACAGTCACTGTGGTTGTCAAACTGGGGCTGCATATGAAGCATATAGAGAGATAATGGGAATGTAGGTTCTTGAATCTGATGCTATGTGTTGGGGTGTAGTAATTTACATTCATGTTCCTTGTTCCGCACCCTTGAATCTGATGCAGAAGGACTCAACAGCCACCCTTTTAAATACTCTGCTCCAGAAGAGCCACCCATTTCCTTCATGTAATGTCTCAGAGGAATCTTTGGAAAGTTTAAAGCTAAAAACCTAAAGGCTTTTAACATCATGATTCCTTTTGGATCTTGTCTTGCCAAAACTGGATCAGAGTTAAAGTCTTTGCCCACAATAGGGAAAAATAGGTAAATGATGAAAATTACAATCCACAGAAGAAAAAACATTTAATAAACATATGAAAAAGTGTCTATTAAAGACATACAAAGCAAAATAGCTACATCTATTTTCCAACTAACAAATGAACAAAGGGTATTTTTCTCTTTTCTTTTTGATGGTAATGCTCAGTGTTCACTGATGATTTATGAAACAAACACACTTGAACACTATTAGTGTAAATATAAAGAAGTATGAACATTTTGAAAAGCAATCTGAGAGTGGGTATTGAAAAGTCCTCAAAACTTAATATTCCAAGAATTTCTCCTAAGGAAATAATCAGACTGATGTTCAGAGATCATACCCATAAATGTTCATTGGAATCTGATTTGAAATGATGAAAAATTGAATCAACCTAATTGATCATCTAGTAAAAATGGTTAAAATGGCATACAAATATGGCATATAAATAAAAAGCAATCTTATGGAACCATGAAAAAGTTACATCTCAAGGAATAATTAAGGAAATGGAAAACTGTTCCTGGTATAGTAACTGAAAAGAACATGGGGCAACTTTCTTTTTTTTTATTTAATATGACCCTGATTTGCATGCAGGAAATAGTACAGGTATGCACAGAGAAAAAACTGAAAACTTTTTAAATGTAAACCATCTCTGAGTTATGGAATATGGATATTTATTTTATTTTTTTATACTTTTATGCATTTCACAGATTTTTTACAGTGACTGTGAATGCATTCTATACTTTAAAAATCACATTCTCCCTCTAAGAAACAAAAAAACCTGATGCCGGCTTCAGCCTGGAAACTGTCTATGGCTTTTGTCTGGGCTGATTTAGACCAGAGCTGAATTCCGAGTAATTCCTCCATGTGAAGTGCTGCAGTTCTTGGCAGTAAAAGACTCTCCAGGCACTTGAACGAGATCCTTGCAATCAGAGTCGTGATTGCTAAGAGGTTCAAGCTTTGTTTGTAAGAGAAGAAGTTCTGATTCTTTTCTTTAAAAGTTCCTACTTCCACTGATTAATCTTATTTTTCCTGAAGTTAGAAGTGCTCTTGTGAACTTCCATTTGTTTGATGTCTTCTTTTTAACCCTGTATGGGTTCCTGAAAGCTTTTAGATTCTGTAGAACTGAGGGGAGCCCCAGGTATGTCCTTGTGGTCGGTATAACGCTAGTTTGTGTTTTAGGTGCTCCTTGTAACTGGTCAGTCTCTACTCTCCCCTACTAGAACTAAAGAGCACTTTGGTGTCAAGCACGCTAGACCTTTCCCATGCCTCAAATCCTCTGGACCATCCATCTTGGATCCTTCTGCTTGTCCAGTCTCATCATCTCCACCCAATTAGCTCTCCATCCCTCCACCCTGGGCTGTCAAGCCTGGTTTCCTGACTAAGCCCAGCACCCTCCCCTCAGGCCTGTCTCATGATGTTACTTGTTGGATATGAGCCTTGGCTCCTTTTCTTGGCTTCATTTACCCTCATTTCCTAAGTGACATGTACTTCCAGATGCTTAAGGAGACAATTCCGCCCAATCCAGTCTAATCCTGGGGTCATTCCTTTGGCCCCCCAAAAGGAAACTGCAGCTGAGGCAGGCCCAAAAGTGAACACAAAGATCTGCAGGCTCACCTTGTCTTGAAGTCCCTCCAATGGTGATAAGTTGATACCATTCTACTGGTAGTGGGATGTGTTCAAGGGATGAGCATACCCACCTCTGAGTGGGGGACCGGAACTTTCCTGCCTCTGGCTTAGGCTTGAAGTGCTGGGTCTGGACCCAAAGGCCTCAACCATCTCTGCATCCCCTCACAGGGGAGTATTATGCACCTCTCAGATGGTATTACTTTCTAATGAAACAAAGAAATTGAAATAATTGACATTATGGATGCTTTCTTTATGGGGTCAGCACTCCTACTTGTGCAGTTTCTACAGCCACTTCTACGGGTACCTTAATCCATTTCTGTTGCTATAACAAAATACCTGAGACCAGGTAGTTTATTGAGGCAGATTTAAGTCAGAATTCTGGAGGCTGGGAAGTCCCGGAGCATAGTGCCAACATCTGCTTAGCTCCTGGTGAGGGCCTTCTTGCTACATTGTAACATGACAGAGGGCATTACATGGCAAGATAGAGCAAGCTTGCCAAGAGAACTCACTTTTATAATAAAGTCACTTCCTTAATAACCCACTAATCTATCAACCCATTAATCTATGAATGGGTTAATACACTCATAAGGACAGAGTCTTTATCACCTTATCACCTCCCAAAGGTTCCTCCTCCAAATAATTTTAGCATATGAATTTGGGGATTACATTGACAACACACAAAATTTGGGGGATGCATTCGAACCATGGCGCTGGGCTACATGGAATGCCTAGATATGGCAGAAGGGATACCTGGTGTCCTCTCCCAAGAGATCCAAGACCTCCTGGGCCACCTGTGATGGAGCCCAGGGCATTTGGTTGTCACATATCATATTCCGGCTTTTGGCCTGGGCTTTGCAAGATTAATGTTTTGCCTTAGATTCAGTTTCAGCTCTGAGGAACTGACCTGGATCTCAGGATGGTCTTCCTTGAAGACATGAAGGAAGAATCACATTGGGAGGTAACTGTCACACTCTGGACACAGTGGACAGAGTGGACACAGTAGAGAGCCTGTGCCCTATGAAAAGGTCAGAAAATATGAATTAAGTGTGTCAGATGTCAGATCATCAGTTTTTCAAAATAATTTAGAAACTTAGGTTTTTATGTGAAATCTACAGGCCAGTAACTTAACAACCACTGTGCTAAACTCTGCAAATATAATTTCTGTTCTTTATTATTTTTAAATAATCAAGATCACACCCAGGTTAAAAACAGAGCAAAAGCCACATTAATGGTATTTCTGCTTTCATTTGGAATATAAAAAGCTACATGAGTACATCACTCCCATCTTAACTATAGGAAAAATGAATAATTTGCAAAATCAAAAGTTTCCTCTAATACTTCAGAGAGCTGAGGTCACAAGACAGTCACATAACTGACTCAAAAAAGCGACAAGACCCACTGAGGATAGAAGAGACCCCCACACAACTTTGACATTTGGTAGAGCACTGGAGAGAAAGAAGTAGAGAGAAGAAATCAACTAAAATGTTCACCAACACCTGGAGGCTGAGTTTGGGTTAGAAGATCACTATAGAATAACAAGGACTATAATGGTTAATTTCATGTATTAACTTCACTAGGCTATAGCACCCAGAAAAAAAAAAAAACTATTGCAGATGTTTCTGTGTAGGGGCCCTTTAAAATGAAATTAACATTTAAGTCAGTTGACTTTGAGCAAAGCAGATTAACCTTTACAATATGAGTGGACTTCATTCAATTATTTGAAGACTTTAGGGAAAAAAAAACTGACCACTCCCAGGGTGACAGAATTCTACCAGCAGGCTGCCTTTGGATGCTTTTCCCTTGGTCTCTAGCCTGCCCACCTACCCTGTAGATTTTGGAATTGCCAGCCTCCATAGTTGTGTTCCTTAAGATAGATATTTATTTAGACACACACACACACACACCCTAGAACTTTGACCAATACAGAGCCCTAGACACAGGAGGAGTTTATGTTCACTTGTAATGTCTTCTCCATTAGTGTCGGGGAATCCTCAAAGAAAGATTAGGGGCAGGGCAGGAGGTCAGAGGCTCCCTTAGTGGTATAGATTTGCAGGAAGTGATTGCTGTTTGGGACAAGCTCAAACCACCACCCATATCCTATGACACTCTCATTATTAAATTGATAAAACTTTAGGCCATTAGGGGAGGTGACCCCAGGGAGGGATAGAAACAAAATCCTTCTGCATCTGAGGAAAGGAAGAAAAGCATCAAGAATGTAGAAGCAAAGGCTGGGGGTTGGTGGTCAAGAAAACCTCTGTTTTTGGTGGGTGGGGAGGGTACCAGGGATTGAACTCAGGGGCACTCAACCACTGAGCCACATCCTCAGCCCTATTTTGAATTTTATTTAGAGACAGAATCTTACTGAGTTGCTTAACACCTCGCTTTTGCTGGGGCTGGCTTTGAACTCACGATCCTCCTGCCTCAGCCTCCCTAGCTACTGGGATTACAGGCATGCACCACCACACCCAGCAAGAAAACCTCTTAATTCCAAGAACCTGTACCAATGTGCAGGTGAGAAAGACTAACAACCAGGAGAGAGACAGGTAATTCTCTTCTATCAAGTCCCACCAAAGATACGAGGCAGTGTTTAGCTGCCATGGAAGAGGGAAGGGGAAGAGGGGGACACTCTGAGAAGATCTCAGCCTCCAGTTCCAGGAGCACAGTCTTGACTAAGATTGAGGCTGGACCAGGAGAATTGAGAATTACTACCAGCTGCCACCACAGTTTAGCAACCAGCAGCAAGTTGCGACAGCCTGTCACAATGGGAAAGGCAGGACTGTGGAGAGAACTCCCAACAGGGTGGGTGTGTAGGCCCTGCTGAAAGTGGGAAGTCAAGCAGGCATATTGGGGAAAACCCTGCAGTGACCCACTCCCTACACTAAGCACGAGATCACAGCCCCGTCCGGTGCTCTGAGGGTGATAATAGCAAAACCCACATTCAAACCAGCTCAGCTTCTGAGTAGATTAATTCAACCCCTCAACAATAATAGCCTAGCAGAAGACAGGGCATGACCATTTCCAAGCATAATACACTTCTTTTCAGTTTCTACTAGCTTATTACACATAATGTTCAGCATTCAATATCAAATTATGACATTAAAAAGAGAAAAGAAAAATGAGAGAGAAGCTTATTGTCAGAAGATAAAGCAACAAAGAGAATTAGCAATTAGGATCCATCAGACAGGGATTTTTAAAATAACTATGACTAATGGTAAAAGTTCTAATAAAAAAGTTAGAAACACGCATATGAATATATGGAGACTTTTGGCAAATAGAATTTATTAAAAAAATAACACAGTAATCAAAGATGAAGGATTCCTTTTATTTTTGGTGCTGGGGATTGAACTTGGGGTGTTAACCACTGAGCTACTCCCCAAGCCCCCTTTATTATTTTTTGTTTTGAGACAAGGTCTTGCTGAGTTTCTTAGAGCCTCACTGTATTGCTGAGGCTGGTCTCAAACTTGCAATCCTCCTGCCTCAGCCTCCTGAGTTGCTAGGATTGTAGGCTTGTGCCACTGCACCCAGCAAAAATTCTTGTAATAGGATCAGCACAGACTGGACACAGCTGATGAGATAATCTATGACTTTGAAGAAGAAACAATAGAAATCATCATCATCATCATCATCATCATCATCATCATCTGAATCCAGGGGTGTTTAACCACTGAGTCACATCTCCAGACCTTTTATTTTTTATTTTGAGACAAGGTCTCACTAAGTTGCTTAGGACCTCGCTAAGTTGCTGAGGCTGACTTTGAATTTGTGATCCTCCTGCCTGAACCTCTGGAGTCGCTGGCATTAGAGGCATACTCCTCTGTGCTTGGCAAAACAGTAGAAGTTATCTAAAATGAAACACAAAGAGAAAAAAAGTCAGGGAAGAGCATACAGAGCATTAAAAAATTGTGGGATAATATCAAGGAGATGCTAAAGAGGGAATTGGGTAGAAGAAATAAAGACATAGGGCTGGGGTTGTAGCTCAGTGGTAGAGTGCTTGCTAGCATGTGTGAAGCACTGGGTTCAGCACTGCATATAAATAAATAAAATAAAGGTCCATCGACAACTAAAAACTATTTTTTAAAAAAGAAATAAAGATATACTGGTGAAGAATTTTCCAAATTTAATGAAAGACAACACACTAAAAATCCAAGAAGCTCTAGAGAATAAATGCAACCAAACCAAATCAAAGCCAAAACAAAATCTTCATATATACTTATCATAGTCTTTGGCACGAAGCCAAAGATAGGAAATCTTAAACATACCCAGAGAAAATAGAAATATTACATACAAAAGAACAAAGATAAGATTAGAGCAAACTTCTTGTCAACAATTATATAATACAGAAGACAAGGGAGGGACATCATTTAAGTACAGGATGTTTAAAAAAACCAACCCCAAATTCTATATTTAGGACAAGTATCTTTTAAAAATAAAGATGAAATAGATATTTTTCAGACAAAAGTGAGAGAATTCATCATCAATAGACTTTTATTACACAAATGGTTAAGGAAGTTCTTTGAAATAAAATGTATGATACTAGTGGAAATTTTGGTATACGCCAAGAATACCAAAATTGAAATTTGGTATTGATGGCAAATGAAAGAGATGTTTTCTTGTTAATTTTTAATCTTTTTAAAAAAAATTTACCAAGTACAATATTATGCTAGTATGATATTTATAACATGTAGACTTAGAATGTATGACAGAATTAGCTCAGAGGTTAGGAGAAGTGGCAATGTACTCTCATGAGGTCCTTCAGTTGTACATGAAGTGATATGTTATTTTAAGGTTAGATGGTAAAAAGTTTAATATGAATAGCAAAGCATGTTGGTGCATGCCTGTCATCCCAGCTACTTGAGAGACTGAGGCAGGAGAATCACAAGTTAAGGCCAGCCTCAGCAAATTAGCAAGACTGTCTCAAAATAAAAATTTTTTAAAAGGGCTAGGGGTATAGTTAAATTGTAGAGCACTTGCCTATTGTATATGAGGCCCTAGGTTAATTCCCAGTACCATTCAACACGAAAAGTTTAACATACATATTGTAAATCTTAGAGCAACCGGCAACCAGTTTAAAAAAGAGAGAGAGAGAGAGAGAGAAATAACTAATCAGGCAGCAGTGAAGATAACATAAATTAATTAAAAAGCACTCCATTTTTTCTGAAAATAGCAGAAGAGAAAAATTAAAAATCCAGAGACTAATGGGACAAGTAGAAAACAAATAACAAGATGTTAAGTTTAAATCCAACCATATCAAGAATTAGAACAAATACAAATTGTCTAAACCAGGGGTCAGTAAACAATGACCCTTGTCTCCAATCTAGCCTGCTGTCTGCTGTAAGAAAAGTCTTGGCAGAATACAGTTTCACCCTTGAATTTATGTATTGTGTATGGCTTCTTTCTCATGATGGCAGAATTCAGAACTTACAACAGGGACTGAATGAGTTGCAAAACCTAAAACATTTGCTATCTGGCTCTTTACAGAGAAAGCTTGCCAATCCCTGGTACAAACACTCCAATTAAAAGGCAAAGATTGTCCAATTAGATAAAGAAAACCAAGTATTGCTATCTGCAAGAAATACACTTTTTTTCTTTTAATATTTTTTTAGTTGCCAATGGACCTTTATTTTTTATTTATATGTGGTGCTAAGAATCGAACCCAGTGCCTCACACATGCTAGGCAAGCGCTCTACCACTGCTCCACACCCCAGCCCAAGAAATACACTTTAAAAAAAATAAATGAATAAAATAAAGGTCCATCAACATCTACAAAAATAGTCATGTTTAAAAAAAAGAAGTATAATTAGAGAATGGTTAAAATGAATAGAAAATATTATCTATGCAAATAGTAATCAAAAGAAAGTTGTACAGGGAAAAAGACTATTCAGAAACTGGATACCTACATGTAAAAGAATGAAGCTGGACCCTTACCTTATACTAAATATAAAAATTAACCCAAATGGACCAAAGACCTTGTCTTAGTCTGTTTTCTGTTGCTATCACAAATACCTGAGACTAGGTAAGTTACAAAGAATGGAAGTTTATTTGGCTCCAAGTTCCTGAAAAGTTCAAGAATATAGAGTCAATGTCTGTGCAGTATCTGGTGAGGGCCTCCTTGCTGCACACACCGAGGTGAACGGCATTGCCTGGCGAGACAGAGCCATGTGCTGACTCTGTCTTCTTGTAAAGCCACTGATGCCATCATAGGATCCCTACCTTGATGGCCTCATCTAATCCTAATTACCTCCTACAGGCCCCATCTCCAAATTCCATTAACATATAAATTTGGGAATTAAGTTTCTAACACCTGAGCTTTGGGGGAACAGATTCTCCATGATGAGGCCTTTGAGATCCTATTCACTGCCCACTGTTTCAGCACAATTCCTTGCCTTCCTGAGGGCACTAGCCATTTTGAAGTGCAGCTCTTCAAACATGCTGTGTGGTCTCTTGAGTCGTTGTGCTTGTTTGTTCCTTCTATTTGGGAAGTTCTCCCACTCTTCATCGGGCTACCTTCTACTCATCCTTTAGGATAAAGATGAAATCCCCTCTTTCTGGGAACCCTGGCTATCCTCTACCTTCGTACCAGGTTTGGGGAGGTGCTCTATTTCAATGCCTTCAATACAGTCATTTTAAAAGTCCTGTCGCCGGGTGTGGTGTCACATGCCTGTAATCCCAGTGGTTTGGGAGGCTCAGGCAGGAGGATCGTGAGTTCAAAGCCAGGCTCAGCAACTTAGCAAGCCCTCTCAAAATAAAAAGTATAAAAAAGGACTGGGGATGTGGCTCAGTGGTCAAGCACCCCTGGGTTCAATCCTTGGTATAAATAAACAAATAAATAAATAAATAAATAAATAAATAAATAAATGCCTGTGCTGTGATAGATGATTTCCTCACCTGTCTCCTTCACTACCCCATCAGCCCCTTGAAGGAAGGGATACCAGTTCTTATTCCTTATAACCCAGTGCCTAGTAGGGCATCTGGCAACTCAATAAATATTTGTCAAGAATGAAATTCTGTGGTAGTGCCCAGAAAGGAGACCCAAACATGAGAAGTCTCCCCCCTTAATCACTCTGGTAATTTTTGACCTTTTTTTCTGCTGTCTAGTGTATCAGTACATCAGGCATGGAGGGGAAGTATCTCCCCAATCGATAAGTAATATTATCTTTTGCTTGTTAAAATAATGAGATCTGCACACAATGGATGTGAAGAAACGTCTGCAAATGTCATCTTAGGAAACAGGATGCAGCAGCGCCTGGAAATTTAATCAAGGCATGACGGAATGTGAAGGCAAGCTGTAACCTAATCAATGGCCTTAACAGCTGAAGAAAGAATATGGGAGCAGAAGGGGGGTGGTCTGTAGGGAGTGCTGGAAAGTGAAGCCAAGGAACAAACATTTGTCATCATGTCTCCAGCCCTGTCAAGGGAAAGAGCTGTTCTTTGACCATTAGACACAAATATGCAGTCCACCCTACATCCCTATGGATGCCACAGAGCTCATCCAATTCCCTCCCTTTGTTCTGATTTCATGCTCACAAACAACCTCCTGATTATAATTTGGCTTCCCATGTAGATTTTCCAATTGGAGAGAATGCGCTGACCAGTCAACATGAACATCTGGTCCATTTGGCAAGGAGCATTCCCTTTGTATATGAATGCATTGCTGTTCTGGTTTATACATCAGTCAGTCTGTACACCCCAGGGGCTACAGAGGTGTTCATTCTCCCAGCTCTTGCTAAGACAGCCTGCAGTCCTTTTCCTCTTTGTCTGCACCCTCACTCAGCATGGGTGGAGGACAAAGCATCACCAAAGAGCCACAGCTCCCTTGGGGTCAAGCCCATTTTGCTTCACGCTTACCTCTTCCCCACAGAGAAAGGGCTTTGGACCCACCATCAGTGGTGATGGGCAAAGTCTGTCCTCAGGACTTTCTCTCCTCTTCAGAAATCTGGTCTCTGCTCATGGTACATTTCTCACCTTTCCCTACCATGGTTCTTTGCCAATATGTTCCTTCACCATAGCAATCATATCTGAAGGTTAGGAATCAGGAGAAATACTCCCAGAGAGCATGTTAAGAGTTTTAAGAGTTGAGATGGTTCTGGTGTCAAGGGCTCACATACAATTGGAATGGAGGAAGAACAAGGAAATCAGCCTCTGCCTGGTTGAGTTAGTCATATTGGGATGGATGCTTAGACAATTTCTGTAGGGACCGAGGCCTCCATTAATAACATGGGTAGTTCAATGGCTGTTCTGGGGTGCTTTGTGTCAATGAGCTGCTTTGAATTCTGAGAAAGTGTAGGAGAGAATTTAATGGGATCCCTGAGAGGAAATGCCAAATGGATCAACAGCTGGTCAGGAGAGAGACGTTGTATACATTTTCAGACTGAAAAGATAACACAGAACAGAGAGAAGGAAGATGGGAGTTAGTATCGAAGAAAAAACGTGCAAATTTTAATTAAATGAAAGAGAGTGTGCATTTATACTTCCTTTCTTATAGGGATTGATTTGGGGGTAGGCAAATAGTCCATCTGTCTTAGTCCTTTTTTTGATGATGTGACAAAATGTCTGAGTTGAGGTCAATTGTAAAGTAAAAAAGGTTTATTTTGGCTCATAATTCTAGAGACTGGGAAATCCAAGACCGGGCACAAACATCATTCCTGTGAGGGCCACGTGCTGCTTCAACTCATGGTGGAAAAGGCAAGTGGGCTTGTGCAAAAGACAGAAAAGGGGCCTTCACTCTCATGATAGCTACCCTATTGTCTTTAAGAAAGCTCTGCCCCCGTTACCCAAACACCTCCCTCTAGGATCCACTTCCCAACACTGCTACATTGAGGAATTAAGTTTCGAATACAAGAACTTAGGGCCCTATTGAAACCATGGCTTCAAATAGTTGATGAGGAAAGCTGTATCAGAAGAGTGTTAGCAATCAAAAGCATAAGCAATTACACAATAAGAAAAACAATATTTTGCAAGCCCTCACGAAATTGTGGATTCAGGCAAAGAGTTTCATTCAGTTAGTTTTAATAAAACTGGTGAACAGTTGTTGGGGAGCTAGATACTTGTGTAGTGCCAAAACACAACACTTTTTGTAGTGGCAAGGGGAACAATCCATACAATCAAGGAATAAGCTTCCCCTCATATCTGAGTGTCAATCTTGCCTTTTTTTTTTTTTTTTTTTTTTTTGGTGTTGCTGGGGATTGAATCCAAGGCCTTGTGCATGCTAGGCAAGCACTCTACCAACTGAGCCATATCCCCAGCCCCCTGGGTGCCAATGTTAATGTTACAAATGGCTAGTCAATAAGATATTATGCATCCTCGGACGTGACTATGTGGAAGACACGATATAATCTATGGTGTATTCTAGCTAAATATATTTAACTCAAACAATTTAAATATATTGTTTTGTTTTGTTATTTTTTGGCTAGGCAAGTACTTTATCATTGAGCTACATCTCCAGTCCAAAGTATCACTTTTATTTTATATGCAAAATAAGAGATGAAGGAAAAACCTGGATAATTCCATGAGGAAGCAACCAGACAAGTCCAGAGAACAGGTTATTCTGCAAAAATAAGTGCCCTAGCCTCTTCAACAAGTCAAACTCATAAAAAGGGACTGTGCTATGTTCAAAGAGACTTGGGGCATCAAAGCAAGATGTCAAGGAGTGTCTTTGGATCAGAAGGTGATTTGAGCAAACTAGCTGTAAAGAACATTTTTACAACAAATGAGAAATTCAAATGTGAATTGAGTATTAGAGGAAATGAAAACTTACTAAAATGAAAAGGCAACTGAAAATGATTTCAGAGTAGTAATGTATCATTTAGTTAAAAAATACATATAGGAATAGAGAAAACTTTTAAAAGATATTGATGTGAGTCTTAGGCATGGTATATTGACCTTTGATGTCTGGCATCTATCACTCAGCATGCTTTCAGATTTTATCTATGTTGTTGCATGAATCATTACCTTTATTTTTTTTTAAATATTTTTAAAATTGTAGATGGACACAATGTCTTTATTTTATTGCTTTGTATGTGGTGCTAAGGATCGAACCCAGGGCCTCCCACAGGCGAGGCAAGCGCTCTACCGCTGAGCTACAATCCCAGCCCACCTTTATTCTTTTTTTGACTTCTCCATTCATGGATGTGCCACATTTTGTTTATCTATTCACTAGTTGGACACTTGTATCATTTTGAGTGTTATGATTAATGAACACTGCTATGAATGTTCAGGTATGGGTTTTCGTAGGAACATATTTTCAGTTCTCTTGGATGTATGCCTAGGAGTGGATTTGTTTGTCATATAGTACCCTTATGTCCAACTTGTTGAGGAAATTCTGTTTCTCAAAGCAGCTGTAGTATTTTACATTTCAACCAAGCAATGTATGAGGCTTCCAATTTCTCCACATCCTTGCTAACACTTGTTCTCTCTTTCTTGTCTTTTCAGTGGTAAGGAATTTAACTCAGGAGCTTAGGTATGCTAGGCAAGCACTCTGCCAACTCAGCTACATCCTCAATCCTAAAACTTGTTATTTTCTCTTTTATTTGTTTCTTGATAGTAGCCATCATCCTACTGTGTATGAAATTGTATATGCACAAAAAGTGGTTTGGCTTTTCATTTTCCTTATGGCTGACAATAAGCCCTTTTCATGTGCTTGTTAGCCATTTATATATATATACATTTTTTTTTTTAAATTTTGGGGGGATTGAACCCAGGGGTGCTTAACCACTGAGCCACATCTTCAGCCCTTTTTATTTTTTTATTTTGAGACAGGGGCTCTCTAAATTGCTTAAGGCCTCATTAAATTGCTGAGGCTGGCTTTGAACTCACAATCCTGCCTCAGCCTCCCGAGCCATTGGGATTACAGACATGCACCACAATGCCCAGATATTTTATAGCTTCTTTGAAGAAGTGTTTATTCAAGTGCTTTGCCAATTTTAAAATTAGGGTTTTTTTAAAAAGATTTTTTCAGTTGTAGATGGACACAATACCTTTATTTTATTCATTTATTTTACGTGGCTGAGGATCGAACCCAGTGCACCATACATGTGAGGAGAGCACTCTACCACTGAGCCACAACCCCAGCCCCAGGGTTTTTCTTATAGTTGAGCTATAAGAGTTATTTCATACATTCTAATACAAGATCCTTCTTGGATATATGATTTGCAAATAATTTCTCCTATTCTATATTTTTCACTTTCTTGACTGTCCTTCAAAACACAAATGTTTTTAAATTTAATGAAATTATATTTATTTATTATTTCATAATGATTTTTTTTCAAATATTTTCAGTTGTAGATGGACAAAATAACTTTATTTTACTTATTTTTATGTGGTTCTGAGGATCAAACTCAGTGCCTCACACATGCTAGGTAAGCACTCTACCACTGAGCCACAACCCCAATCCCTTTTTCTTTTTTTTCTTTTTCTTTTTTGGTGTTAAATCTAAAAAGCTATGCTTAACCTATATAAAGATTTACCCTTATGGTTTTTTGCTGAGAGTTTTATATTTTAGATCTTATAGTTCAGTTAGTCTTTGATCCATTTTTATTTAATTTTTGTGTACAGTATGAAGTAGGGGTCCAACTTTATTCTTCTTCATGTTGGTATCCAGTAGCCCCAGAAACATTTGTTGAAAGGATTATTTTCCCCCACTGAACTGTCTTGGCACCCTTGTCAAAAATCAAATGACCATAAATGTATGGATTTGTTTCTTAATCCTCAAACTTCTTCTATTCATCTATATGTTTATTCTTCTGGCAGAACCAGCCAGCCTTCAATACTGTGGTTTTAGTGTTTTGAAATTGGGCAGTAGAAATGTGAGTCCTTCAGTTTTGTTCTTCTTTTTCAAGATTGTTGGCCTCTTCTAGGTCTCTTGCATTTCCATTTCAATTTGAGGATCAGCTTGCCAATCTGTGCAAGAAAATAAAAACCAAAAACCAAAAAAAAAAAAAAAACCCCAAAATCCTCTTTGTGATTTTCATAGGGATTGTGTTGAATCTGTAGATAAATTTGGGGAGTTTTGCCATCTTAACAATAATAAATCAGCATGTCTTTCCATTTCTTTAGGTATTCTTTCACTTATTTAAACAATATTTTATAGTTTTCATTGTGCTAAACTTCTATGCCTTTTATGTCAATACAAGCAAACTAGAAGGGTCTTTGCTGATCACATGCACAGCCCTGGGCATGAGCACTTTGTATGTATACACACTGCTTTCCCAAGAACATACAGATCTTTTTAAAGCCCCTATGGACATTTCATTACCAGATTTTTCTTTTAAGCTTTTTGGTTAGTCTATTATTTGGCCTAACCGTTATTCACTGATTCAAGCCACCATGAAGTTAAACAATTATCTGTAATTGTTTTTGACAAACATCCTAGGAAAAAAATTTTTTGCACTGATGAACTCTAATCAAATAAAGCAAGCCTCACAAGTGGGGTCTCCCAGGGAAACACCGGATAGGTACAATAATGACAATTCTTTGTGAATGAGGCTTTTAACTAGCTCTAACTCCTTCAAAGCGGGGAGAGGGGAGTGCTGCCCTCTCTGTATCTGCTGGGCTGTTGATCTTCATTGCAATCATGGCTTCTTTGTTTTCAAGGCTACTGTGGAACTGGGAAGAGGGGAATAGAAACAGAGCAAGTTAAATTATTAAAAAACTCACTGCTTTGACTGAGATGCAGCAGTTTTTCTTGAATAAATTCTCTCTGAATTGCTATAAGCATTGGCTAATTTCTGGAGCTCTGAAAAAATTGATTCTGGAGGGGTTTTTTCCTAGTTTTTTCATTGCTTTTATGAAGGAGTGGATTTTGAAATTCTTAGGTCACTATTTTTGTTAACATCATCTAGCGATGTTAATCTCTTGGTAATGATAATGTAGTATTTTATTTTGTAGTGTCAGTTTGTCAAAATTTTCTGATTTTTCTGCAATATATATGATGTATATTGCAGTAACAAATGGTAATTTATATATAAAGTAAAAGAAATAAAATCTAAAACTAAAGCTCTTGGAACTTCAGTTGTCATCTCAGAGTGAAATTTGTCTATTTAGACCAGGGACCATGAAGTAGGATCATTCTCTCTCTTTTTTTATTTTTAATTTTTTTTTTAAGTTGTAGGTGGACACAACATCTTTATTTTATTTACTTATTTATTTTTATGTGGTGCTGGGGATTGAACTCCGTGACACACATGCGAGGCAGGTGCTCTACCACTGAGCTACAATCCCAGCCCCAGGATCATTCTTTTAACTTTCCCTTGTTATTTCAGTGATCACTGACATTTTACCTCTATCGACTAGACATAAAGTCTTTAATTAATTCATTAATCAATTAATGTATTTTTTATGGGACTTGGGATTGAATCCAGGGGTGCTCTCCCACTGAGCTATACTCTCAACCCTCTTATTATTTTTCATCTTGAGACAGGGTCTTGCTAAATTGTAAAGGCTGGCTTTGAACTTTGCTTATCTCCTGCCTCAGCCTCCCCAGTTGCTGGAATTAAAGATGTGCACCCAGTGTCCACCTAGCTGAAATAAAACCTTTAAAAGGAAAAGTTTGTTTATATTTTTGTAGGGGGAAGTAAAGAGAGTAATATAGTGACTGTGGCTTTCTGGTTAGATTTGAGAGACAGAACTCCTTGGGGTGGAGAGATAATTATTACAGTGACTATATGCCTGGTTTTCCTGGAATAATTACAGTGTATACCTGATATCACAGTGTAATAATTCATAGTATCCACTTTTTCCTCTCAAACGGGTCCCAGCATTGATGATAAATTTTAATTCTTAACAGCAGCAGATGATGGGAAGCCAACCTATGATTCAGAGACTGCTTCAAGAATGGCACCAGGAGCCGGGCGCGGTGGTGCAAGCCTGTAATCCCAGCACTTAGGGAGGCTGAGACAGGAGAATCGTGAGTTCAAAGCCAGCCTCAGCAATGGCGAGGCGCTAAGCAACTCAGTGAGACCCTGTCTCTACATAAAAAAAACACAAAATAGGACTGGGGATGTGGCTCAGTGGTCAAGTGCCCCTGAGTTCAATCTCCAGTACCAAAAAAAAAAAAAAAAAAAACCAAAAGAATGGCACCAGGAATGGGCCTGGGGATGAACAATTGAAAGGTCTGAGCATGGCTCCCCAGTAAATGCAGAGAGGTGTCCCAGCTGGTTTCTCAGGTATGTTTGGGACCTCCATTTCAGGGGAGTTCTTGCTTCAAACTGATTCCTTCTGAGTAGCTACACAGCAATCACTAGGTCCTCCTACCAGCTGCTCTGTAAGCAGGTGAGTTCCGGCCCACCGACTCGCTTTTGCAGACATTTCCCATTACCATGGGTAAGAACAGCCACGTGATTGTCTTTCTCTGGTCTCCTTGGGCCAGGATACAACTTAGGGTTTGTGGTACTGAGTTCTCTGGTTGAAGGAGATGCTGCTTGGATGGTCTTCTGGCGTCTGCAGTCTGGCTGATGCTCCTTTGGAGGTGTAGCGAGAGACATACTGGCTTCAAGAACTTAGGTAAATGATCAGGGTTGGAGACACAGAGGCCGAATCCTGCTTCCAAGAGTGGAGGGAGAGCAGATTCTCAGGATTCAGGTGGCTGTTAAATGCAAACTCCGGCTACAGTCAAAAGAACTCTTTGGATTCCTCTGGGTTGAGGCAGGCAGCTCATTTCACTATCTTTTTGGTTTTGGTAAAGAGGAACACCTGAAAGGAATTCTCCTGGCCTGGGGCAAATATTCTTCCCTAAATGTTTAATAGAAACTAAAGCACATGAATTCAGACTCCAGTGTCAGTACTATAGCACTGCAAACCCTTTCTATGGAAGAGATCTTTCAAGGAAGCAGTCCAAGCAAGGGGAAGGCTATCCTCTGAATGCTTACACTCACACTCCTGCAGGAGAGAGCCTGGGTGTTGATAAGGCAAAGCTCTTTCAAAATAGAGCTGGTGACGAGGTGTGAGGCGAATCAGCAGGTGGGGTAAAGCCACTCGCATAATTTTAGCCCATATTGAACTAGACTCTGCTGGAGGGAGGCTTGTTTAAAAGGTATTGAGTGTATCTACAAATTCATCTGTCTCATTTACCTTTGTCATCAATGTAGTGAATTCTATCAATTGATTTTCAAATGTCAAGCCAGTCTTTCATTCTTGGGATAAACTTTACTTGGTCATAAAGTATTGTCCTTAAAAGAATTATCCATTCAATGTATTAATATTTTTCTAAGTTTATATAAGTATGTTCATAAGGAATATTGGTTTGGAGTTTTATTTGGTTATAATGTATGTGGGTTTTAGAGTCAAAGTATTGCTGGTCTCATAAAATGAATTCAAAAGTGTTCCTGCCTCTAATTTGTGAAAAAGTTGGTATTTTGTGAAAGATTGGTATTATTTCTTCCCTAAATGTTTAATAGAAACCAGTGAAACCATCTGCGCCTGGAGTTTTTCTTGTAGAAAGATTGTTTACACTCAACTTTATTGAGTATAATTTACAAGCAATAAAATGCACCAACTTCAAGCATGCAATCCAATGAATTTTGACAAATGTATATATCCATGTAGCCACAACTGCAATCAATTCTATCACCCTTAAAAATCTCTCTTCATCCCAGTCTTGGCAACGTACCTTACTGTAGATCTATGCTACCACTGATCTGCTTTTGTTACTATGGATTAGTTTTGCATTTTCTATAATTTCATCTATATAGAACCATTAAGGGTATAATTATTGCTGTTAATCATACGTATTTTTTTTTTTTTTTTTTGGTACCGGGGATTGAACTCAGGGGCACTCGACCCCTGAACCACATCCCCAGCCCTATTTTGTGTTTTATGTAGAGACAGGGTCTCACTGAGTTGCTTAGTGCCTCGCCATTGCTGAGGCTGGCTTTGAACTCGCGATTCTCCTGTCTCAGCCTCCCTAAGTGCTGGGATTACAAGCGTGAGCCACCGCGCCCGGCTAATCATACATATTTTTAAAAATAAGTTTATTTTTATTTTTAAATTGGCACACATTAAGTATACATATTTATAGGGGACAGTGTGACATTTCAATCACATATACAATGTGTATGATCAGATAACTTGCCTGTCACCTCATCTTACTTTTTTTGAAGACTTATCCCTGTTATTGTAGGTTTGAGTACTTAGTTCTTTTTGTTAGTGGGTATAGATATACCACAATTTGTGTATCCATGCATGTGTTAATTGACAATTGGGTTAATTTCAGATTTTAGCTTTTGTAAATAAAGCTAAATAAAAATAAATGTACAAACCTATACATGGACACACATTTTTACTTCTCTCATGTAAGTAGGAATTGAATTGCTAGTTTGTATGGTAAGTGTATGTTTAACTTCATAAGAAACTGCCAAACCATTTTCCAAAGTGACTACACCATTTTGTATTCCCACCTACAATATACAAGAGTTCCAATTTCTCCACAGCTTCTCCAGCACTTAATGTTCTACTCTTTTAAAACTATCATCATTTTAGTGGTTAAATAGTGGTAAATTATTATGGTTTTGGTTCTTATTTCTCTGATAACTAATGATATTGTGGATTTTTTTGTGTGTGTTTATTGGCTAATTGTATATGTTATTTTCACATTGTATATGTGAGGATTTCTTCAAATCCTTTGCCTGTTTTTAAACTGGGTAGTTTGTTTTCTTTTTCACGAGTTTTAAGAGTTCTACATATATTTTGGATACAAGTCTTTTGTCTCATATCTATGTTGTGAATACTGTTTTTTGGTATTAGTTATAACTTATTTTTTAGGACTTTCCTCATTTCATTTCAAATTTGTTGACATAAACTTTTTGATAATATTATTTTATTAATTATTATTATTATTATGTTTTATACCAGGGATTGAACCCAGGGTGCTTAACCATGGAGTCATATCATTGGCCTTTTTATTTTTATTTTGAGACAGAGTCTCGCTAAGTTACATAGGTCCTTGCTAAGTTGCTGAGACTGGCCTCGCACTTGTAATCATCCTGCCTCAGCCTTCTGAGCTGCTGGGATTATAGGCATTCACCAGCACACTCGGCTATTTTATTATCTTTTAGTGTTTACAGATCTGTAGTGATGGCCCCTTCTCATTCCTGATCTTAGTGATATGTATTTATTATTCCTTGATCCATCTAGCTAAGGGTGTATCAGTTTTTTGTTGGTGCTTTTAAAGAAGTACCTTTTTATTTTAATTTTTTTTTTTTTGTACTGGGGATTGAACTCAGGGGCACTCAACCACTGAGCCACATCCCCAGCCCTATTTTGTATTTTATTTAGAGACAGGATCTCACTGAGTTGCTTAGCACCTCACCATTGCGGAGGCTGGCTTTGAACTTTCAATCCTCCTGTCTCAGCCTCCCGACCTGCTGCGATTACAGGTGTGTGCCACCACACCCGGCTACTTTGTTTAATTTTACCTTATTATTTTTCTCTTTGTTAATTTGTGGATTTTACTTTTATGGATTATATCTGCTTTTGCTCTTTTCTTTCTAGTTTCTTAAGGCAGAAGCTGCAGTTATTGATCTCAGGTCTTTTCCCTTTGGATCAGGTCTGTTTCCCTCTGAACACTGCCTTAGCTGCATTCCAGAAATTCTGATATATTGCATTTTCATTGTCATTCAGCTCAACATATTTTCCTATTCTCCTTGTGATTTCCTTCTTGATTCATGAATTTATTATAATTTTTTAAATTTAATTTATTTCTACTTAGTTATGAAGACCATAGGAAAGACGATTGGTATTTTACTTAGTACTATACACCTCTAAGGGTTTTTTTCCTGCCTGTGTTTGTTGCCTTCTGCAGCATCCTGATAAAGTTCCCCTACCCCTAGGTCCCACAGGAACATGTATCTGCTTGTGGCCTTTCTGAAATCTCCTGCGAGGTGAAACCTCTTTCAAATCTCATGCTGGCAGGACTTTCCCTTTATAAAACATCACCCAGCTGGAGGTGGTGAGCACGTCTGTAATCCCAGCACTTTGGGAGGCTGAGACAGGAGAATCGCCAGTTCTAAGCCAGCCTCAGCAACAGGGAGGTGCTAAGCAACTCAGTGAGACCCTGTCTACACAAAACACAAAATAGGGCTGGGGATGTGGCTCAGGGGTTGAGTGCCCCTGAGTTCAATCCCTGGTATCCCCACCAAAAAAAACCCATCACCCACTCACTGTGCATGCTTCTTCTGTGTTCTGAGCTTTCTCCCAGAAAGCCATATTTTCTGCCACTCACTCAAGGACTTCTACTCCTATGTTAGTAATTTGATTATATCAAAGGAATACTGTCATGTTGACATCTAAACATAAAGTTGGTGTGTCTCTATGTCATGGTCAAATTGCTAGAGGTTTTTATTGAATTCTAATTTAATGTCTTTGTTGCCAGAGAATACATTCTGTGCGATTTCCATCCTTTTGCACTGATTGAAAATTTCTATGTTCCAACATACAGTCTTATAGTGGTGAATATACCATGTGAACTTGAAAGGAATGGGCATTCTAAAATAACTGGGAATATGTTCTACAAATATCAGGTCAATTTGGTTAATTGTGTTGTTCAAGTATTCTGTACATTAACCAATTTTCTATTTTTTTAGTTCCATTAATGTTTGCTTTATGTATTTTGAAGCCCTGTTGTTAGGTATAAACACATTTAATTTTGCTGCCGAGATGAATTGATTAGTTTAGCATGTTGAAATGTCTTGTGACAGAGGGAATTCTAAGATGACCCACAAAATTTCCTGCCCCTCTAGTGGACATGACCTGAATAATCTCCAGGACTCTAAAATGGTGGATTTTACTATCAGAATGATAGTAATAAGGTCACTATCAAGCTTAAGAAGGGGAGAATTCTTGTAGTGGGTCTGACCTAATCACTTGAAAGCAGAGAGTTTTCTGCAGCATAACACAGAAAAGAGTCAACAAGTTGAAGCATAAGAAGGATTCAATGTCCTGTCACTGGCTTGCATTTGGAGAGGACCACATGTCAAGAATGGCAGAAACTGGGGCTGGGATTGTGGCGCAGTGGTAGTATGCTCGCCTAGCATGCGTGAGGCACTGGGTTGGATCCTCAGCACCACATAAAAATAAAATAAAGATATTCTGTCCACCTGCAACTAAAAAAATAAATAAATATTAAAAAAAAAAAAAAAAAAAGAATGGCAGAAACTGAGAGCTCTGGCAACCAGCAAAGAAATGGCGAACTCAGTCATAAAGCCACAAGGAATCAAAGTATTCCAACAACAAGAATAAGCTTCTAGATAAAGATAAACTTGACTAATTTCAGTCTTGTAATAACCTGAGTAGAAAATCCAGCCATGTATAGAACTCTGAATTCACACATGCACAGTGAGTGGGTGATGGGTTTTTTTTGGTGGGGATACCAGGGATTGAACTCAGGGGCACTCAACCACTGAGCCACATCCCCAGCCCTATTTTGTGTTTTGTGTAGAGACAACATCTCACTGAATTGCTTAACACCTCCCTGTTGCTGAGGCTGGCTTAGAACTCGCGATTCTCCTGTCTCAGCCTCCCAATACATGGGTATTGTTTTAAACGACTAAGCTTGTAGTAATTTATTTTTTTATTTTTATTTTTTTAAATTTTTTTTAGTTGTAGATGGACAGATATCTTTATTTTATTCATTTTTATGAGGTGCTGAGGATCGAACCCAGTGCCTCACGCATGCGAGGCAGGCGCTCTACCACTGAGCCACAATCCCAGCCCTGTAGTAATTTATTATAGCAATAGAAGGCTATTATCATTCTTTATCTCTGGCAGTATTCCTCATTCTGAAGTCTACTTTCTCTGATATTTGCGTAGTCACTCTAGATTTCTTATGATTAGCATTTGCATGTTATATTTCTTTTCATCTTTTTATTTTAATCTATATGTCAAGTGTGTTTCTTGTAGCTATATATTTGAATCTTGTCATGCACTCTGATAATTTATACTCTGTAATTGAATATTTTAATTTTATTTATTTATTTACTATTTATTTATTTTTCGGTACTGGGCATTAAACTCAGAGGTGCTTACCACTGAGCCACATCCCCGGCCCTTTTTTATATTTTATTTAGAGGCAGGGTCTTGCTGAATTACTTAAGGCCTCACAAAGTTGCTAAGGCTGGCTTTGAACTTGTGATCCTCTTGCTTCAGCCTCCTAAGCCCCTGAGATTACAGGCCTGCACCACTACATCCAGCTATTTTTATTTATTTATATTTAATTTAATTACATGTGTGGTTGGGTTTTTGTTTACTATCTTGGTATTTTGTATTTGTCTCATCAAATTTTTGTTCTTTTCCTCCCTTTCCACCATCTTTTTGCTTTAATTATATATTTTCAGTGTTTTCTCTATTGTGTTACTAGCTGTGGCTCCTTGTTTTCTTTTTCTTTTTTTTCTTTTTTTGGTTCCGGGGACTGAACTCAGTGGTACTCAACTACTGAGCCACATCCCCAAACCTATTTTGTGTTTTATGTAGAGACAGGGTCTCACTGAGCTGTTTAGCACCTCACCGTTGCTGAGGCTGGCTTTGAACTCGCGATTCTCCTGTCTCAGCCTCCCAAAGTGCAGGGATTACAGGCGTGCGCCACCGTGCCCGGCTCTTTGCTTTATTTTCTAGTGGTGGTTCTGTGTCATATAATATCCATACTTAACTTACTACATTACATGTTCAAATAATATCACATTACATTAAGTATGCAATTGTACATTTTGGATACTTTTCTGGTACTTTATGTTCTTATTTTCATACATATTGCTTCTACACATACATCCCACAAAACACTGATATTATTTCAGTTTAAGCAGTTAGTTAATTATACCTTAAAGAAATTCCAAAAATAGAAAAATGTATTTCAACCTACACACTTATCAATTCTTTTTTTGTTGCCGTGTTTTGTTTGGGAATGTGTTGGGGGTAGAGAATTGAGGCTCCTTTCCTTAAGAAATTTCTGAATTTTCCTTCAGGCTGAAAAATTTCATAAACAAATCTTGAGGTATGGTAGTACTGAAGACACACTATTTTAGCTTCATGTTTGTCTGAAAATATCTATTTCATCTTCATTTTTAAAAATTACTTTGAAATAAAAGAGAGTTCTCGTAAGTCCCTGACCATTTCTCCTATTATTAACACTACATTACTCTGGTACATTTGTTAAAACTAAGAAAACAAGATTGGTACATTTCTAATAACTAAACTCCAGACTTTATCGGCATTTCAGCGGTTTTCAATTAATGTCTTCTTTTTCCCTGTACCACATTGCAATTTGTGATCATGTGTCCCTAGTCTTCTCTGGTCTGTGATAATTTCTCAGTCTTTCCTTGTTTGTATTACATTGACAGTGTTGAACAGCAACGGTTAGTTATTTTATAGAATGTGCTTCAATCAGCGTTTTTCTGCATTTTTCTCCTGATTGAATGAGGGTCATGGGTTTTTGGAAGGAAGGTCACAGAGGTCAAGTGCCATTCTTGTCGTATCCTCTCGGAAGGTACATCATTTTCACATGACATCATTGCTGATATTAACCTTGATGCCTTGCTTAAATCAGTATTTTGTAGGTTTCTCTGAGGTAGAGTTAATATTCCTCCCTTTCCATACTTGATTATTTTTTTTTAGAAGTGAGCCACTAAGTCAAAGAAAGAAGGACTTAAATTCTTCCCGCTGAAGTGGGGAGCATCTACATATATTATTACATATATTATTTGGTTCTTTTTTTTTAATCAGCAAAGGATAATTTTTTTGGATGAGATGATGTCATATAAAGTCAAAGTTGGTGAAGGCATAGAGAATGTATACCTTGGGTCTTACTATCATCTCATCTGCTATAATTTTGATGGAATTAAACATTTAATGAATGCCTATGATATTGGTTTAAATGCTTTTGCACAAATTATCAGACTTAATTCTCAACAAATCATGAAATAGGAATTATTTTCCTTGATTCACAAATGCAGAAACAGTGGTTTTGAGAGGTTAAGTTGCTTCCTAAAATTGCACTGCTAGAAAAGCATGGAAATGGAACCCTGGTCTAATTCTCTCTCTTTTTTTCCCCCATAGCTTTATTGAGGTAAAATTGAAGTACATTAAATGCACATATTTGAAGTATGTAATTTGATCAGTTTTGACATGTTTGTAACGGATACAATCAATATAAAAAGAATTTCCATTACTTTTTTAAGAATTTGAAATCATGCAGATTGTTTCCTGCATGATTCATTACATTACAAATCAATCACCTTAAGATATATAGAACCCCACCCCCACATGTCAACTATTTCAAAATTAGATGACACGCTTATAAATATCTTAGAGGTCAAGGAAGAAAGCACAAAAAAAGTAAATAAAAAGTGCTTTGAACTCAATGATAATAAAAGCTTAAAACATCAGGATTTCTGGGATGAAACAGTACTCAGATGAACATTTATAACTTAAAGCACTTGTGTCAGAAAGAAGCTAGAATAACAACCAAATTATTTTCAAATTATGTAGTAAGAAGGAAAAATAAGAATAAGACCAGAAATGTATGAAACAGAGAAGAAATAATACAGCTAATTTTGGTAAAAATCAAACAAATCTAATCAAGAAAAAATCAAAAACACAAAAATTAATATCAATGAAAAGGTGGCTATCAAAATAATCCTATAGATGCTAAAAATATATTAAGGTAATATTACAATTTTATGCCAACATATGTGATAGCTTACATACATGGTCTAAGTTAGAGAAGGATTCATATGCTGCTGAGAAGAAAGTGTATTCAGTCATTGGTGGAGGAAATATTCTATGTATGTCTGTTAATTGTAAATTATCAATTGTATTTTTTACTTCTATAGCTTCTTTATTTAGTTGTTGTTTGGAGGATCTACCCAATGATGAGAAAGGTGAGATAAAGTTACCCAGTATTATTGTGTTGTGGTCTATTTGATTCTTGAAATTGAGAAAGATTTGTTTGATGTAAGTAGATGCTCCATTTATGTTTGGGGCATAAATATTTACAATTATTATGTCTTGTTGATGTATAATTCCCTTAAGCAGTATGAAATGGCCTTCTTCATCCCTTCTGATTAACTTTGGGCTTAAAGTCCACTTTATCTGATATGAGGATAGAGATCCCTGCTTATTTACATGATCCATGTGAGTGATATGTTTTTTCCCATCCTTTCACTTTCCGTGTGTAGATGTCTTTGCCTATGAGGTGATTCTCTTGGAAACAGCATATTGTTATGCTTTGTTTTTTAATCCAATCTGCCAGTCTGTGTCTTTTGATTGATGAGTTTGGGCCATTAATATTCAAGGTTATTATTGAGATATGATTCGTATTCCTGATCATTTGGGTTTACTTCTAGTTTTTAATTTGAATTAGTTTCTTCTTTGATTGACTATTCCTTTAGTGTAGTTCCTCCCTTTGCTGGTTTTCTTTCTTTCTTTTTTTCATTTTCATCTTCATGGAATATTTTGTTGATAAGGTTCTGTACTGCAGGCATTCTAGTTGCAAATTCTTTTTAAAAAATTTTTTTAGTTGTAGATGTACACAATACCTTTGTTTTATTTTTATTTATTTTTATGTGGTGCTGAGGATCGAACCCAGTGCCTTACACATGCCAGGCAAGTGCTCTACCACCTAGCCACAACCCCAGCCCTAGTTGCAAATTCTTTTAACTTTTGTTTATCATGAAAGGTTTTTATTTCATCTTCAAGTCTGAAGTTTAATTTTGCTGAATATAGGATTGTTGGTTGACATCCATTTTCTTTCAGAGCTTGGTATGTTTTATTCCAGGACCTCTTAGCTTTGAGGGTCTGGGTTGAGAAATCAGCTGAGATCCAAACTGGTTTCCCCTCTACATAATCTGATATTTTTCTCTTTCAGCCTTTAAAATTTTATCCTTATGCTATATGTTAGGCATTTTCATTATAATGGGACTTAGTTTGTGTCGGTTGTAATTTTGTACATTTGGGGTCCTGTAAGCCTCTTGTATCTGATGTTCCATTTCATTCTTTAGGTTTGGGAAATTTTCTGATATTATTTCATTGAAAATATTGTGCATTCCTTTGGTTTGTATCTCTGTGCCTTCATCTGTCCTGATAAATATTAAATTTGGCCTTTTCATCTTATCCCACAGTTCTTGAAAGTTCTGTTCATGTTTTCTTAACATTTTCTCTCCATGCTCAATGCTATTTTCAGGGTTATATATTTTGTCTTCATTGCCTGAGGTTCTGTCTTCCAAGTGGTCTAGGCTGTTGGTGATGCTTTCTATTGAATTTTTAATTTGGTTTATTGATTCTTTCATTTTGAGGATTTCTGCTTCTTTTTTTTTTCCAGAATCTCTGCCTTTTTATTGAAATGATCTTTCACTTCCTGTATTTTCATTTCTTATACCATCCTTTACTTTGCAGATCAATTTAACTATATACATTCTTAACTCCTTTCTGACATTTCTTCCACTGTGGTGTTGATGAATTCTGTTATTGGAGTACTTTGGCTTGTTTGGGGTGAATTATTCCCTTGCTTTTTCATGTTGTCTATGTGTCTACCTGTCTAACTGTATGGATCTGAGGCAGTAGAGTTTCTACCCTGTGGACTTATAGTGTTCCTGAAGGTTTCCAGTACTTCACTGCTTAGGGGAAGACAAATAATAACAACAACCAATGCAAACAATATATAGCATTAAACCAAATTGTTAATGACTGTGATGTCTATAATGTTAATTATATTATCACAATAAACAGAAGTGATATGATTGGTTATTGCCTACAATAAAAACATCAAGTTTGCCAAATGGTTTATAATTTTAGTACAGAGAGAGAACAAAAGTGATACAGGATGTGATGATTATGAAGGAGGAAGTGGCTGTGCCACTGGGAATTTCTTCCTTATTTGATCATATCCAATCTCCTGAGTCCTCAATCTGCTTTGAATGTCCAGTTTTAAATTCCAGTAAAGTCCTCCCACTTTTTTTTGTTCACTCACCTTGCTGAGAAGCTGCCTGTCTGTTTTCTTAGTTTTACTCCAACAGGAGAATTTTCTTCTTGGTCAAGAATAAGAAAATCAAGAGACAGACTCACAGATCAACTTCTCAACCCATTTGGGGTCAGAGGGTTACAGATACAGGATAAAAGAAATGAGAGGGAGAGATAAACTAATCAGAGAAGAATATTTATGTCTTTACTGGGAGTGGGTGGAGATTTTCCAGGAATTCAGGTGCTACCACTTTTTCTCCTTTTATAGTTTTTCCCTGTCACTGACATAGCAATTGTTCACTGTCATGGTGCTGAAGGGTGTGTCATTGAGCATGCAGATGGAATTATCTGAAGTCAGAGGCTGGTTACTCTGGCAGCCATCTTGGATCCAAGTTGTTTTGGCCAGCCAACCTGAGGAGGGACTCTCTGCCTAGAGGCATCCTGTCCTCAAAGATATACACATTATTTGTTTCTTATCTAAAGAAGATTGATCTCTTTGCTTTCATTTTATGTTTTTATTTGTATTTTAGTTATGTATATTTTAGTCATTATATTATTAGGGACTCCCGTATGTTTGCCTTGTACTTTAGATTAAAATTCAATACTGATTTGTATTATTGCTCAAATTGTTCCTGATTTTGGGAGTTGGGAGCTCTTTCAGTTTGATTCCCTATGTTCCTTTGGCAGGCCCCTATCCTTTTGGTGTTTTGAGCATTTTCTTAATTTCTAGAAATTAAGAAAATTTCTTACTAGGAGATGTTCCAGGCTTACCTTGGATCCCTGCCCAACCCTTACAATTAGTCTTTTTTTCCAAGATAACTATTTTGTTTTACTTCATTTTAATTATTATTGTTATTTTATAGTGCTGCAGATTGAACCCACAGCTTCATGAATATTAAGTGCTCTACCACTCAGGTATATCCCAGTCCAGTTTTGTTTTAATTTGAAAATGTTACATAGAAACCAAAATCTGGGCACAAGATCTGTTTGTTACTGCTAGGCTATCATTGTTTTTAGACTTTCTCAGTAGACAAAGCCAGGAAATATATGTATGTATGTGAATTCATAAATATAAATATATCTCTAATTGTTTTTCCATCTGTGTGTGTGAATCTATATTGATGCCTGTGACTCCCATCCGGCCCCACAGAATCCACTCTATTTTTCCTGTTTTTACTTTTCTGTCACTTCCTTTCCCAACAGTGAGAAACCTGGTTTCCAGCATCCACCACACATTTACTTAATTTTTTATTTTCCATATACATGTAAAGCAATTTCAGAATTGTTAACCTCTACTTCAGTGGGACATTAATTTACCAAGTAGGATACAGTGTTTATATACAGTTTCTTTTGTCTCTAGCCTTAAAGCTTACAGCTAAAATTTCCAAGGTTACTTTCAACAGTTCTTTTGTTTTTCTCTACACCCTGAAGACTGGTTTTGTCATATATGAGTAGTACAGTTAGATTTATTGTAATAGTTTTCATTCCATTCTGGGATTCCTCCAACAACCTGGCTGATCTCTATCTGTATCTACACCTGATCACTGTCAGGATTTCTGTAGTGTTACAGCAATAGTAAGTCTTGAAACCAGGTAACATGTTCCTCCTTTTCAGAATTGTTTGACAATTCTAATTCTTGTGACTTTCTTTGTGAATTTTAGAAAAACTTATTAAGAGCTACAAAAAAAAGCTGCTGGTATTTTGATTGGGACTTCATTGAATCTATAGAGCATGTTTGGTAGAAAAAAAAAATATATATATATATATTTATATATATATAAATATATATATATATATATATATATATATTTTTTTTTTTTTTTTTTTTGGATACTGAACCCAGGGGCACTTAACCACAGAGCCCCATCCCCAACTCCTTTAATTTTTTATATTTTTGTTTTGAGACAGGGACTTGCTAAGTCACTTAGGGCCTCACTAAATTGCTCAGGCTGGTTCTGAACTTGTGATCCTTCTGCCTCAGCCTCCCCAGTCACTGATATTACAGGAATGCGCCTCTGCACTGGGCTAGAGTTACTATCTTAATATTGTCTTCACTAAATATTAGGAAGTGACAGAAAAGTAAGACAGGAAAGGTAGAGTGGACTCTGTGGCCTCACTAAATTGCTGAGGCTGGCTTTGAACTTGTGATCCTCCTGCCTCACCCTCCCCAGTCGCTGGTATTATAGGCATGCACCTCTGCACTGGGCTAGAATTAATATCTTAATACTGTCTTCCAAACAATGAGCATGGTATATCACTCCATTTATTTAGATCTTCTTTTATTTTCCCCCACAATGGGAGGATGCTATTGTAAATGGTATTGTTTTGCTCTGTTTCATTGTTTCGGGCTCTAATCATTCAATCTCCGACTATAGGAATGCAGTTAACTTTTGTATGTTGACTTGGAATCCTAACAATTTTGCTAAGCTCACTGGTTAGTTTCAAGAGGTATTTAAATGTAGTTTTTTGGGATTTTTACATATACAATCATGTTACATGTGATCAAAGTCAGCTTTACTTATTTCTTTCTAATCTTTATAGCTTTTATTTCTTTTTCTTACTTTATTGTAATAACTGAGACTACACTGTTGAAAAGAAGTGGTAAAGAGGACATCTTTTCCTTGTTCTAGATCCTAGTGGAAAAATATTCAGTCTCTCACCATGAAGTATGATGTTAGCTATAGGCTTTTTTTTCTCTTCTTTTTTAGCTATTAGGTTGAAGAAGTTTTATTCTACTCCTAGTTTGCTAAGAATTTTACCATAAATTAATGTTGAATTCTCCCCAAAAATTTTTCTACATCTACTGATGTGGTTATATCACTTAGTCTATTAGTATAGTGAATTACATTGATTTTTGACTATTGATCCAGACTTGCATTTCTAATATGTATCTCACTTAAATCACATGTATTATCCTTTTTATATGTTGATGGAGTCAATTATTATTATTATTATTTTTGGTGCCTGGGATTGAACTCAGAGGTACTCAACCACTGAGCCACACCTCCAGCCCTATTTTGTGTTTTATGTAGAGACAGGGTCTCACTGAGTTGCTAGTGCCTTGCTGTTGCTAAGGCTGGCTTTGAACTCACGATTCTCCTGTCTCAGCCTCCCTAAGTGCTGGGATTACAGGCATGAGCCACCGCACCCGGCTCCTGTAGAGTTTTTATTCTGGACTAGAATTGGATTTCTTGGCATCAGAAAAGCCAACCTTATTGAGCCTTCTGGGGACTCAGGTATCCAGATAGTAAATTTATATTCAAGCATAATTTCTTAACAACCTGAGTTACTTTAGTTGCACCATTAGGTAAGTCCCTTTAGACACTGGACTTGAATGCTCTTGTGGTAAGGGATTAATGGCCCAGGGTCCTGGAATCTTGCTTAGAAGCTCATTCTTTTCAAGATGGTTATAAAACTGGTTCTTTGGAAACCAATGAAGTTGATAAAGCTGTAGTCATCCTGAACAAGAAGAAAACAGATGACACAAAGTACCAACATAAGGAATGAGTGAGAGGATATCACTATAACACCTACAGACATTGAAAGGAGAATAACAGTTATGAAGACTATATGCCAATAAATTTGACAATGATGTAAACTACCAAAGCACACTCAAGGTGAAATGGGTTACCTGAGTTACTATATACCTCTTAAAATAATTGAATTGCTTTCAATTATTGTACCCAGAATTGAACTCATCAGCACTCCACCACTGAGCTACATCCTCAGCCCTTTTTTATTTTGAGAATGGGTCTGGCTAAGTTGCTGAGGCTGGCCTTCAACTTGTGATCATACTGCCTCAGCCTCCCACATCGCTGGGATTAGAAGTGTGCACCACTGTAATTGAATTTATAAAAAATCTTTCTCCTTCACAAAACAAACTAAACAACAACAACAAACCCTCCAGGCTGAGATGACTTCACTGATAAGTTTTAAGAAATACTTTAAAAATTTCAATTTACTTTTTATTTATTTTGTGGTACCAGGGATTGAACACATGGCATTCTACCACTACACTATACATGCAGCCCTTTTTATTTTTTATTTTGAGTCAGGGTCTCAATAAGCTGCTTAGGTCCTTGCTCAGTTGCTGAGGCTGGCTTCAAACTTGCCATCCTCCTTCCTCAGCCTCCCAAATTGCTGGGATTACAGGCATGCGCCACCATGCCTGGCCAGCTTTATATAATATTTAAAGGAGGAATAATATCAATTCTTTTTTAAATTTTTTTAGTTATTGATGGACCTTCATTTTATTCATTTATTTATATGTGGTGCTGAGAATTGAACCCAGTGCCTCACACATGCTAGGCAAGTGCTCTACCACTGAGCCACAACTCCAGCCCTGAATAATATCAGTTCTACACACAAGTTTCCATAAAGTAGAAGAGGAAGAACCATTTTCCTACTCATCTTGTTAGGTCAGCATCACCCTGGTACTAGAAGTGGACAAAGGTATTATAAGAAAATGAAAATTATATGCCAATATCTGTTAAGAACATAGACACAAAAATTCTTTTTTTAAATTTGTTCTTTTTAGATATACATGACAGCAGAGTGTATTTTGACATATTGTACATATATGGAGTATGACTTCCCATTCTTGTGGTTGTACATGATTAGACACAAAAATTCTTAACAAAGGCTTAACAATTTGGACATAAATTAAACAAAAAATCATCAGTATTTACTTAAGAGAAATATGTCCTCAGTAAGCCTTGCACATGAATGTTGAATAATGTCTTTAGTTATGATATCCTAAAATGGAAACAACCCAAATGTCTATCTATCAGTGGCCAAATAAATGAATAAATGAATAGATTGTTGATGGCTATATAATTGATTCCACATAATGGAATACACTCCAATAAAAAATAATAAACTATATACACAACAGCGTGGATGGATCTCAAAACCATTATGGTGAGTGAAAGAAACCAGTCAAAAAAAAGAGCCCATGATGCATGGTTTCATTTATATATATAATTCTAGAAAAGTCAAACTAATCTATAAAGACAGCAATCGGATTTGGATCACCAATGGCCTGGGGATAGGAATAGTGGATAGGAGGTGGGGGAAATGGAAGAGATGGATTATGAAGGAAACAGGGCAACCTGGGGAGCAGCGGTGGATTTGTTCATTACCTTGAACATGGTAATGATTTCAGGGGTATGCACACATGCGGAAATTCATGAAATGACATAATGTTAAACACTTGCTGTTTTTTTGTTTGTGGTATTAAGCATTGAACCCAGGGCCTTGCACATGGTAGATAAACACTCTGCCACTGAGCTACAACCCCAGCCCAAATATTGGTGGTTTATTGTACCTCAGTTATTTCTTGATATAGCTGTTAACAACTCCAAAAAGAAAAGTGGAGAGAGGGCTGGGGAAAGCTTTAGATGGACTCGGTCTCTGGCTTCCCCGTCTTGCCTAGTTCTCATCCTTGGATTTCCTGGGGCCTTGATCCTCCCTCATTTAGACTCTGTGTCTTAGCTTTTATTTCCTATTGCAGTGTCAGCAGTTTGCAGGGTTGGAACTTGGAGAAAGCTCTCTTCAATCTTTTTTTAAGCCCCCACTATGTCTTTAGTTTGCCTTTTCTCGTTTCCAAAGCTAAGACCCTTTCCAGAGCCAGTGTTTGTTCCCTATATACATCCTGTTTGCAGTCACTGTCCCCACTGGCTGGGCCCTTCAACTGCATCTATGTGAACTCAAAAGTTTAATAGTAACAAGAACAGGCAGTTTGTTTGTTTGTTTTAATGCCCTTGAGTTTTTAGCTGTAAAACTCTATCCTTGGATTGCAGAAGACAGTCTCACTTCTGATGGTCTCTGCCCCCTGGATCCAGGGCTTTGGGCCCCACCTCCAATCCTTCATATGCAATTTTCTTTCTTTTTCCAGGAATCATTTTAACCAATTCCACAGCTTCCAGCTGCTTCATCTTGAGAGCATAGAGTGCTACACTAATAGCAGGCAGTTCTCCCAGCTCAATTTATGGCTTCACAGTTCTGAAAATGACAGTCATTTACAGTCTTCTCCATTAGTGCCCTGACCCCATCCTGTTATGTCTGCATGTTTTTGGTTCCTGATGTCTGAAACTTCTTGTCGCTTTCCTACCTGAACTCTCCGAGCTGAAAATGTTCCTTTTTTCATTTCGAATGGGCCTTCTCATCTGTAGACCTGCTCCATATTAAGATCATGGGGTCACCTTTGTTTGTTTTCTGTTACTGGGCTCACTAATTCTTCCATTACAAACCCCTAGTTTTCCATAATTAGTTCTCCTAAAAGGGAGAGATGACTCTTCGCAGAGTCCTATTACATAAGCTGGTCCTGTCTATTTCTCTTCTATGATTGGGCTAATTGCACTTAAAATCTCTCCCATTATCGGTCCAACGCCTGCGTCAAATCCAGGCTCGGCTTCTTGAGGCTTCCTGTTAGTGAGTCTTGCTACCTATGTAAGCTGACCCAGAGGGTTTTCTTGTTTGTTTGTTTTGTTTTTGTTTTTGTTTTTGTTTTTGCTTTTGTTTTTTTGAGGTACTGGACTTGAACCCAGGGTCCCTGTACCGCTGAGCTTCCTCTCCAGCCCTTTTTATTTTTCATTTAGTCTCACCAAGCTACCCAGGTTGGCCTCAAACTTGAGAACCTCCTGCCTCATCCTCCCAAGTACCTGAGATTACAGGTGTGTGTCACTATGCCTGGCTGATCCGGAGGTTTTGATGGAGTCCTGCTCTTCGGCAAGCTTAAGCCCAGCAGCCATTAAAGGCAAATCAAGGCTGCTATATAGTAGAGTGGTTCTCAAGCTTTGGGTTATATCAGAAACACTTTAAAGGCTTGTGGAGACAGACTGCTGCTGGGCTTTGACCCCAGAATTGCTGACTCAGGGGGGAACTGAATATCTGTGTTTTACCAATCTCCAGATGCTGCTGCTATTATTAGACAGGGGACCACACTTTGAGAACCCCAGCTTTAGTTCATTCTCAACAGTATTCCATGACTTTTATTTTTTTGTTTATACCTTTGGTTTTTATTTATCTCTTTTTATGTGGTGCTGAGGATTGAACCCAGTGCCTCCCGCATGCTAGGCAAGCACTCTCCCACTGAGCCCCAGCTCCAGCCCTTCACGGCCTTTCTTGATGTGCTATCCAACCTCCATGTTGCTCTTCCCTTTGTCACTGGCTACTGTTTTCAGCTTCACATCTGTCCTTTGTGCTCATTCTCAGGCTTCGTGCTCTTGTTTGCTCTTACCTCCAAGCTCTTGGACCTATCTTGCTGGCTCTGCCTTCTCCAGGTCACCCAGGTGGGAGCCCCTTCCCTGGTTTTGGCCTCTCAGGCTCCTAAATTCAATACCAAAACCCTAAGCCACCTTGCAGGGGGTGTTCAAACCAACTCTGACTGAATCCTAACACACAAACTTCCTGACCAAATTTCCCAAGCCATTTCTCCTGAACCATTGCCTTCAAACTGGCCAATGAATAGCAGCGCATTTTGCATTAGCCCTGGACTTCCTCCTTTTGCATCTGCCCCCTCAGATTATCATTGTGGGTACCAGGGACGAGGTGCTGGAATTTATTTTTATTCTTACTTTTCTATCAGTGGTTCTCATAAGCACGTTTTGCTAGTATGCTCTGGGGCAGAGGCAAGGAGGCAGACAAGTATATCCCAATTTGTGGACCTAGCAGATTTCCCTGTTCTCTTCTGTTAAATCACTAGAGTGTCTGATCACTCATCGTAACCACTAAATGGAAACAATGAAAACAGCTTCCTTCTTCCTAACTTCATTTTTCAAAGCAGTTAAATCTGTATGTGTCCTTTTAAGTATTTCTTTCATATAGTCCAGTCTGGTTTCTAAGAATTCAACCATCTTAAGCAGTGCCTTTTTTCTTTTTCTTCTTCTTCTTTCTCCCTCAAGCCCTTGTTATTTTCCTATTTGCCATTTCTAAGCTGAGACTGTCTCCAGGGCAACGGTCCTCTGATCCCCAGTGAGTCCTCAGCCCCTGCCTGCCTTGGCAAAGGCCTTTCCACTATGTGCAAATTGGATTTTCAGAACCTAATGTTCCAGGTAGAGGCTGATTGTCTTTTTTTTCCTCTTCCCCTCTTTTTTTTTTTTTTTTTTTTGCCTTTGGGTTTATAATTATTTAATTTTTTCAACATCTCAAAGAAGCTATATTGCCAATTTAATTCTCCCACTTGACTCCACTTGTTCCTGTTCTCTGCCTTTTAAAATACATGATGATAATCAAGATTTATTGATTGAAATTTCCAGAAGACCCTCCAACCAAGAGAGACAGAAATGGCAGTGTCCTTGGGCATCTTGTGGTCATAGATTTCATGCTGGTTTCCAGGAACTGGTCTTTTGGCCTATCTTTTTTTTTTGTACCAGGGATTGAATCTCAGGGTGCTTAACCACTGAGCTACATCCCCAGCCCTTTTTATATTTTATTTAGAGACAGAGTCTCACTAAGTGCTATATCTCCAACTCTTTTTATATTTTATTTAGAGACAGGGTCTCACTAAGTGCTACATCCTCAGCCCTTTTTATATTTTATTTAGAGACAGGGTCTCACTAAGTTGCTCAGGGCCTCACTAAGTTGCTGAGGCTGGCTTTGAACTTATGATCCTCCTGCCTCAGCCTCCCAGGTTGCTAGGATTACAGGTGTGCACCCCCTACACCCACCTTTTTTTTAAAGCTGAAAATACAATACAGTTCTTTATTTTATGATATGTTTAACTTATAATTCATTTAAATTAATACAATTAATATACAAACTAATTGTAATTGTGTTTAGGTTCAATCAGTACTTCAAATACAGAAATGGTGGTATGGCAAAACTATACTTAAGCAAGTTAATCAGTGAGTCAGCCTGTTTTTGAAGCGTCTTCCCGGGGTAATTTCATATCATCCTGGAGCACATAAAAAGAGAACCCATCCTGTCACTGACGCCCATCTTTCAGCATGATGTGGTCCATAATAGAGTTTTTTTGGTGGCCGTGTAATGAAGAATAAAAAAAAAGAAAGAAAGAAGGAAAGAGAAAAGAAAAGGCCAGGTGCCAGCTAATGGACTTTTTTCTTCTGGGGAAGGACTATCACTTTCTACTTTAAGATTTTTATTTTTATTTTTATTTTTATGAGCCTTTGTGGAGTTCCCATATTTTATTAAACCTGTGAATTCAAAGCCTCTAAGCTCCATCTCTCTTCCACCCATTCTGAAGCTAAGAGCCAGCTCACTAGAGCTTGTTGTTTTGAGATGAACTTTCTCTGACCCCAGAATCGAATCTGCCTCTCCAAGAACACTAGATTCCTACTCTTACCAAGAGACATTCATCCAGACCCTAAGCCAGGGCAGGATCCCATGCTTTCCACATGAGATGTCACCCAGGAATGCAGCTGCTCTGAGGGTTTGTGTGAGCAGCCCCCAAACCTCAGTCCCTCATGCATATGCTTATATTGGTTCTGCCAATGCCGCCAGATGTTAGTCCTGTTCTCAGAATCTCAAACCTTTCCATTCTGAATCCTTGCCTGGCTTCCTCTTCTGGCAAAGTGTCTGGACACTGTTAAAAAAAAAAACAACAAAAAAACCCCACCAAGAACATGCCTGATTCCCAGCCTTTATTCCTTAAAGAGGTACTTCTTAAATGTTTCTCCAAAGTCTTCCTAATGGCAGCAGAGAAACCTCCTGAATTTACATGATGTGTGAAAGGCAATTTGAAGAGGTTATTGAGAGAAAGAAATGCATATTTGATGTTAAAAATCATGCAATATTTGCATTTGCCTTCATAATATGTTCCTATTTGTGTTACCATAAAAGTGTTTCAAATGATTCATCACCAGGCAAAATAGGTATGACCTTCAGAAGTGTACCTCTTGCAAGTCGTGTAAGAAGTGATGGTCCAAGAAGTCCCCCTCAGGTGTTTCAGCCACCCCCACGCCCCAGGGCATCCCTTCAGGCACCTGACCCACTCTCAGCTTGGCTCAGGGATCTTTTATTCTCCTGTACCTAACTTCCTGTGTAATTTCCCTCAAGGGACTGACTCTACTAATGCCCCCCATGCCCAATCATACCTCCACCTCTTCCTACAAATTATCTTCCATTTCGGTAAGAAAAGAGTTTCCCTTGGAGGGCATCTTCTCCAATCCATTTCAGAGAATGTCAGTAAGTGGGCTGAAGAGTGAATCTCTCCCCATCTATGATATGCTGTCATGAGATCACCAAAGGATATTGCCTTGGGCTCAGTAGTCCAAAAATTTACAAAAATAATAATATTCTTTCTTTCTTTTCTTTTCTTTTTTTTCTGATTGCAAAAGTAGTAGATTAGAATGTTTACCTGATGCCTCTATATGCCAAGCTGCCTACTCTGGTATCAGACTCTCCTTTTATCCCCCCCTCGCCACCTCTTTAGGAACCACTCCTCAGTATGGCACTGATTGAACCCTGTTCCTGCTCAGCTCCATGGATGGTCCTGTGACTTGGGCCTGGCCACCGGTCTCAGTGCTCAGGGAAGGGCATGTGTCTAAGCTGGGCCATTAAGAGTTGGTCTAGGACTTACTGTATGTTCCCTTCCAGGCTTTTTGGCTTCTCTGTCATCATCACGGGGAGAAAGGCAGCTGGAGAATAAAGACTGAACAGAAGAAAGAGCTGTCAATAGATGGGGAAAGACTTATTTGCAACAAATTCATCAGGGGCCCTGGATTCAGCTATGTCTGAATCTACCCCCAGACTCTTCAGGCACATGAAGCAATAAATGCCTCCTTTTCTTAAGTTAGTTCAAGTTGGATTTCTGTCATTAGCAACCAAAAGAATCCTAACTAATATAGAAGTCTCTTTATACACGGATTAAACACTGTAGATATACATAATGAAGTGAAACAAAGTGTTTTTAAAAATATTTTTATGTTCTGGTTAAGAAATCTTTGCTTAACCAAAGCCCAGTAAGAATCTTCTTCTGTAACTACTATAGTTATAGTACTTAATAATATTTAGGTGTGTGATTCATTTTGACTATTTTTAATATTGTCTGTGATTCATCTTGAATTAAATTTTGTAATTTAGGGTTTTTTTCATTTGTATGTGTGTGTTGCATATGTATATCCAATGGTTCCATTTTCCAAAAATATTATCACTTTACTACTGAAACGCCCTGGCAACTTTGTTGAAAATCAAATGACCATATCTGTGTGGGGCTGTTTCTCTGCTCTTTATTCTATGACATAGTCCCACCTATTTTCATATCATCACTTTTTCTTAATGACTATAGCTTTATAGTTTTGAAATAAGATACTGTACATTCTTTAACTTTGTTCTTTATTTTAAAAATTGTTTTAGCTATTCTACGTCCTTTGAATTTCACATAGAATTTAGAATCAGCTTGTTATTTCCACAAAAAATCCTCAGATTTTTATGGTGATTGTGTTTAATCTATAGATCAATTTGGAGAGAACTGGCGTTTTAACAAGGTCAAGTCTTCCAATACATGGACATGGCATAACTTCACTTATTTAGATCTTCCTTGGTTTTTCTCAGCAATATTTTCAGACTACAGTAATTTTTAATTTATTTACAGTAATTCATATTTTTAGATGTTACAGTAAATGGTATTATTTAAAATTGAATTTTCAATTGTTCATTGTTGGTAAACAGATACACAATTAATTTTGTTTAACCTTGTGTTCTACAGTTTTATCAAATTCACTTACTGGTTTTGGTAGTTTTTGCATAGGTTCTTTGGGATTTTCAACATGTACAACCATGTTGTATGTAATAGAGACAGTGTTACTTTTTCCTTTCCAATAGGAATAACTTTTATTTCTTTTTCTTAAATGATACCATTGTTTAATACAGTGCTAAATGGAAGTATGAAGAGTGGATATCATTGCCTTGTTCACTGTATTAGGGAAAAGGCATTAAGAATATTCTTAGCTGTGGGTTTTTCATAGATGATGCCCTTTACCACATTGAAGAAGATCCCTTCTTTTTGTAGTTGGCTGAGAGTTTTTTAGAAAATGGAGTTCTAGTTTTGCCAAATACTTTCCAAATATATTGAGATGTTTTTCCTTCTTCAGTCTGTTAATGTGATGAATTGTATTAATTGGTTTCTGAATATTAAAACAATTTTGACATTTCTGAGATAAACCCCATTTAGTGGTGATTTATCATCTATTTTATATATTGCTAGATTCAATTTGCCAAAAAAATTGTTAAGGATTTCTGAATTTATGTACATGAGGATATTGGCATATAGTTTTCTTTTCCTGTAATGACTTTGTCTGTTTTTTTGTAATTAAATAATTCTGGCCTTATAAAATGCATTGGGAAGTATCTCCTCCTCTTCTATTTCTAGGAGACTTTGGTATCATTTTTTCCTGAAATGTTTGGGAGAATTCACTAATGAAGTCTCCAAGATGTGGGATTTTCTTTGTGGGAATGTTTTTGACTATGAGTTCAATTTATTGGGTAGATAAAAGGACATTCAGTTTATCTCTTTCTTCTTGAATGAGTTTCATTGGCTTATATTTTTGTCTTTTTTTAAATATTTTTTTTAGTTGTACATGGACACAATATCTTTATTTATTTATTTTTATGTGGTGCTGAGGATGGAACCCAGTGCCTCATGCATGCAATGCAAGCGCTTTACCACCGAGCTACAATCCCAGCCCTGGTTTGTATTTTGCAAAGAATTTGTTTCTTTCATTGAAGAGATTAGATTTATTTGTTTAAAGTTGTCCATAAAATTTCCGTTTCACCTTTTAAATGTCCGAGGATCTGCAGTATTCTCTATTTATTTATTTTTCAGTGCTGGGAATCAAATCTAGGACTTCATGCATGCTAGGAAAGTGCTCTACCCCTGAGCTATACCTCCAATCCCTCTTTTCTTCTTGATATTAGTAATTTTCTCTTCTTTTTATTTCCACTGATTAGTCCAACTAGTCTTATTAATTTTATTGAATTTTTTAAGGAATTTGTTTTCTTTTTCATCACTTCTGCTCATTAGTATTTCATTCCTTCTATTTACTTTGCTCAGGTTAAAATTGTGGATTTGCCTATTTTTCTCTAAGGTCAATAAGTTTTTGCTTCAGGTATTCTGAAGGTCTCTTGTCATATTGTCACAAGTTTATACATTTTTAGGATTTTTCTTTTATTTTTCTGGTAAATTGGTCCCAATTTTATTGTGAAGTTTTTCTTTATCCATGGTAGTATTTCTTGTTCTGAAAAATTTTAAATGTTAATTATGCTATTTTGCTCCTTAAATTATCTTGGTATCGGTCTTTTATTTTTTAATAGAATTATTATTGAGATATAATTTACATGTAATTCACCTACTAAAATATATAATTCTATGTTTTTAGTATATTCACAGAGTTGTATAATTACCACCACTATCAATTTAGAATATTTTCACCAGCTCCATAAAACCCCTGTGCCCATTAGCAATCACTCCCTTCTCCATCTCCACCAACTCCAGGCAACCACTAGTCTACTTTCTGTCCCTATGGATTTGCCTCTTCCAGACATTTTATAGAAATGGAATCATACAAAGTATGTTCTTTTGAGACTGACTTGTTGCACTTAGCATATTTTCAACATGCATCCATATCAAAGTGTCCATCAATCCTTCAATCCCTTTTATTGCTGTGTAATATTTCATTGTACACGTATTCCACATTTTGTTTATCCATTTATCAGTTCATGAACATTCAGTGGATTTGCCTTGAAAGACTTGAACATTCCTGAGAAAACAGTGTTGTGGGACAGAGATAGTGGAAATGGGGGTGGAGTGGGTAATAGATGGGAACTAATCCTTCTATGGTCATAGTTCCTCTGGTCTCCCCACCCTTGTTTTTTCTTTTTCTGAGAAATGAAACAGTCAAAGAGATAAGCAAATCCTGGGTCTGGCTTTCTTCATGCTCCAACCTTCCCTGTATGGTGCCACGTGAAATTTCCCACTGTTCAGACTACAGAAGAGAAAGTCTCTGACATACCAATCTCCATTCAGTGAAATCTTTTCAAATAAATAATCTCATTCAACTGAAGAATTTTCAGTGGATGAAATGCATACTATGGCCTTCACCAGTCTGTCTTTTAGTTGCTGCCCCCAAATAAGAGAATGTTTCATTTGGAAGTGTTCCTTGTTTTAATTTAAAGGTAAGGTAAATCTTTACTTTGCAGACTGTAGGGTTTTTTTTTTTTCTTTTCTTTTCTTCATTGTTTTGAAGTTAACTGTGGAACCACTGGTTCTTTGTTCCAGACAACATGAGCAGACCTTGACTCAGGGTCATTCTCTTTTGATTTCAACAGAACCCTGGGCGCTAACAATGCCCACTTCCTATACAGATGGTGGCCATACAGTGAAGAGGGAGGAATTAACTCTCAGGCAGGAGTACTCCTGGGAGAGTAATCTCAGGGATTACTAGGACCAGAGTGGGCCTCCCACAGTGCAACAGAGAGCTGCCCAATGACCCAGGTGATAAACCACAGGCTATAATTACAGGGGGGAGAAGGAAGGGACAGGGAGCCCAGACATTCTTTTAATGACAGCAGCTGAGAAAGAATTTTAAAGGTTTCAAATGTGGGGTTCACAGTTTATCCTTGCTTTCCGGCTGGTTCAGATGCTCTTTGCTCCTTATCTGGGCTATAGCAATAGCTTCCAAACCAGTTCCTCTTCTTTCAGGATCCTTATTCTCCTCCAGTACCAAATCTCCTTGACAAGCAAAGATGGCAGCCTCCTGCCCCTCACTTTCTTAAGGTACAAAAGTTATATTTGCTTACAGAATAGAATGGAATTTAAAGACTAAGAAGCACACTTTCACTTGCCCTCACACTCTCATTTCTCCTCTCCCGTGAGTTTAGGGACCCAATAACAATAGAGGGAAGAGGCAGACGTTAGACAATAGGGAGGAATAGGGACTGCATGGCGGCTCCTCCCTAAGGTATTCGAATTTAAATCTAAAACCAACTAACCTATAAAACAAATCTTCCTACAGACTACATTTGTCCTTGAACCGTCAATTTTCTACTCCTGGGTCTTTTCAGGCATTTCAAATATATATACATAGGTATCGACGTTATAAATACAGGTATTTAGATACATGGTACATATGTGTTGTTATACAAGTAGCATTGCAATATACATACAGTTTTGAACTTAGCTTTTTCATGTAACATTGAGAAGCTTGCTATATTGGATCATAAATTGTGCTCTATAGATGGACATTTAGGTTGTTTCCAGTTTAGGAAAAAAAATCCAAATAAATGCAACATTGTTCATCCTTGGACACAAGTCAGGGAGTATACACATGGTATAATTTGTAAAGTGGGATTGCTGGGTCAAGTTTGATGACCACTGCCAAAACACCCTCCAAAAAAGTTGTATCTATTGAATTCTACCAACAGTGTTCCTCTGTTTAATTTTGAACTTTTTTCCCCTTATGTGTCTCATTAGTTATTCCCATCAGGATAGCTGCCTTCTTTTCCCTGGGCCAGAGTGAATTACCACAGTGAGTTTCTTTACTCTGTTTATTGAAGAACTACAGGAACATAAATATGTTTTGCCTACATAAAGTTAATGGCCTGTGGTAAAGAATGTAGACTTTTAAGCAGCCTTCCATGTCGTTTGGCTGGAGAAACACTGGATCAGTGTGCTAGACACCTGGCATGGGTTTGAAGGAAAGAGGTGGGCCTTCTTGAGCCGTGCTCGCCAAGTTGGACCACAGCCTCCATGGCCTACCCCTTTCCTCTTGCTTAATGTACACATCCCCATGTCTGTGCTCAACTGTTTCTCCTCTCTAAGTAGATACTGGAGCCTGGGGGATGGGAATGTACTTTCCCTTCATGGAGTCTGATTATTTCATTTAAACTACTGGATGGGGCTGGAGCTTCCTTTGGGTACTGAGCTACACCACCATAAGCTTATGTGACCTCTTCCATCTTTCATATCATCTTGGTGGAAGTCTTTCTCCTTAGCTCAGTGGCCAAGCCTCCTGCCTGTGACAGACACAGAGGAATGCCTGGAATGATGTGGGCATTTTCAACATGATGGGTCCTAAGAAATAGAGCTTCCTGTAGTAAAATATTTTGCTAACAAATATTTTTGCAAAAGCCAGGAGTATTTCTCTGGTTCTAGCAACTTGTTAATTCTTCAATCATGGGATCTCTGGGTATCATCTTATTTCCCTGCTATTCTTCTGATTCCCTGGCAGATCTTCATCTCTTTGAAATTCTCACAGAATTTCCAGCATGGATGCATGATATCATTTATCACATTGCTTGTTATCAGCTATATGTTTATCTTTACACTGGATTGGGAACTAGTTGAAGTTCTTAATGACACCAGTAATAGTGATAATACAGTGTTTCCTATATACTGGGTACTCTACTGAGTGTTTTACATTTCTAGACTTCACATATCTTCACAATATCCTGATATCTCCATCCCTGGCAACTTCTTGAACAGTCTATATTGACTTTCAATTTAGATTCCTCTTCTCCCACTTATGCAGAAGATTTTTGTTAAAAAAAGTATTGGTTTATAATACATCAGTCCCTTAGCAAACATACTCATAACATTTATATAATAAGAATATGATATGGAATAACAAAAGGATTGTCTTTTCATTTAGCCTGACATCAAGAATATTTATTTGGCTTTATATGCCATTAGTTTAAATCAGAACACTTTATTTCCATCTACTAGACTAAAATAGCTATGTGCTTTCCCCTTAAAAGATCAATTAATTCTATAAGCATTTAGACTTTTAAGAAATGATCTGTGATTTTGCAAATATCATTTTAATTCTACCAAACTTTTCAATAAATGGATAAACATGAGCAGATAGATCTGGATTCAAATCCTGACTCCATAATTTACCAGCCCTGCAGCGTTGGCTAAGTGCCTTAATCTGTCAAAGCCTCCTCAGCTGTCTTGTTGGCAAAATTAGTATAATAACAGTTCTTCTTTTGTAGGGTAATTACCAGAAGTAAGTAATGTACATGAGGAGTTTGGCACAGTGTCGGGCATAAAGTGATCAACAAATGTTTGCTGTTCTTCATTCTTTTCATCATGATAAAATGTTGAGAAAACGGACACAGAAATCAATGACACTGTCCCTGTTCTCAAGGAGCTCAGCCATATGGTAGAAGAGACAAGGTAGACTTGCAAACATTACTATAAAAAAGCATGATAAGTGCAACTGTGTAAGTGTGTCCAAGGGACAGAGTACACAGGGAAGGAGATATTATTTCTGTAGGAAGGTTTCAGGGAAGTCATGTAAGAGAAGATTACAACTAAATGAATTTTTGAAGATTGAATAGGAATTTTTTAGGTAGCCAAAGCAGGGAAGGATATTTAGTCAGGGAAAAGGACATGCATGAAAATGTGGGGAAAGAAAACTGCATGGTGTTTTGGGAGGAACTAGAATTAGTAATCTTAGGTCAACTCATGAAGTTTTGGGGGATGGACAAGATGGAAGGAGCGAAAGAGAAGATTCTGAAGGAAGGCAAAGACCAGATTTTGAAGTGTTTTGCATACGGAGCTAAAAAGCTTGAATTTAGCAGCAGTAGAAAGTTTTAGAAAAGAGATGTGATCAGGTTTGCATTTGGAAAAAGAACTGCCAAGTGTGTGTGAATGATGAACTCGAAAGGTCTCATGGTGGAGAGCCAATCAGGAAGCAATAGTCCAGGTGAGAGATAAGGAGGTTTGAAGAAAAGCAGATGGCAGTAGAATCAGAGGGCAGCAAGATGAGTTCAAGAGGGACTTGAGAAGTCAGATGAAAAGGACCAGGAAGAGGGAAATCACTGACTGCCCGAATCCTGGGCCTCATTCCCTTATGCCCTAGGTTCTGGAGATCTTGTGTGAGAAACTAGAGCGGATGGTAGTGCCGTTAGTCAAGACAGAGAATATAGAAGGAAGCAAAGATCTGGAGACAGGGGTCAGTTTGTGGTGTGGCAAAGAGGGGGGTGGAGAAAGGGTATGAATTTAACCTAGCCATTGTTGAGTATGACAGTTTATGTGTCATCCATTTGAATATGAAGAGAAGGCAGGCAAATAATGCTGATCTATAGTGTGGGGAATAGGGTAGGGCTGGGGATTAAAAAAATGGTAGTCTTGAGGGTAACTGTCAAATTAGTGTAACGGCTGAGATAGGGGAGGTTCACCAAGATCTCTCCATAGTTAGTAACTATCAAAATATCGCTTTTGGGGCCTTTGCTTTAAATAATCTAACGCGGAAAGTACTCAGATCAGGCCTTCCATAATTCTATTCTCCTTTATCCAACGCCTTAGACCCATGTCAAAGGCATGGCCTGCCATTTCATACCCTTTGCAATAGGTGGCGCTGACGCCTGGCAGGGAGAAGGCGGCAGCACATGCTGGGCTCGGGGGTGATGGGCTCGAGTGCCGAAGAGGCGACGCTCTAGCCCGGAGCCTGATATTCTGTGGCTTGGCCGAGTCTTCCCTGGGGACTGGGTTAAGGCCGAGAACCTCTGGCCCCAAGGAGCGCATGCGCGCCCGGTTCCCCCCAAACATGGAGTCCTGTAGCCCAGGTCTTACCTGAGTCAGGTAAGAGACGGGCGGGGAAGGAGTGGAACCTCCACCCTCCCCCTCGCTGCCCACCCCAAGAAGGGGACTGGCTCCACTTGGGGTATATGGATGGTGCGAATGGACCACGCCAGTCCTGGGACCCAGCTGACAGTGGCCTAGGGGAGCGAGGATCTGCTGGCGAGCGCCCGGCGCCCGGGGGTGCGTGGGTGCGCGCACGAGGCGTGCCACATGGGCGAGGGCCTCGGTCGTCGTCTCCCAGATCTCGGCCTGGGCCAGAACACAAAAGGCCCCCAGCCATCGCCCGAGGCCTGGCTCCCCTCCAGCGTTTACTCATTCCGTTAGCCTGCTTGCCCAGCCCTCGCGGGGTCCTGGGGGGCTGCGCCTCTCCTCTGGGGATGGCCTTTGTGTCTGGAGAGGTCGCAGGCACACCGGTGTGACCGTGGGGGGAGGGCGAGGCGGGGGCTAGAGGTGGAAGGGGCGGGGGTGCGCGGCTGCTCGGCGCGTAGGGGCTTCCCGGGGCGAGCGCTGCGGCAGGAGCGGCCCGCAGGGGATTTGTTTGGGGACCACGGACCCGAGAGCTGCACTGGTGGCGTGGGTGGGAGCCCTAGAGGGTGCGGGAAGGACAGCTGGGGAAGGTGTGAGGTGACGAGAACAATCGTGGAAAACCGAAACACCTGCTCGTGGGTTGACTCATCCAGGCCGGGAGGAACACTCTAATGTGGAAAGGAGTGGGGGAAAAAAACGAGGAAGAACCGCGTGCTGTAGCCTTTCTTCCCCGGGCAGTTCGGAAGAAGTTGCCTGCCTGTCCGAAAGGTTTTCTTAGAGGACTGTGGTGAGCGGCAGATGAGATAACCTATGTGAAAGGGCAAAGAGCTGTAAACATGCAAGATACCAGTATCTAATTAGGATCCTTCAACCTGTTTATCCGCTAGAGTGGCTAAGATAGCCCCTAGGTGTGGAATAGCGGCGTAGTAGTACCAGGGCTGGGATTGTGCGATGTGTGGAGTAATGCAAAGGTGTGTAAAAATAATTTAGGGGTGCCCAGTAATTCTGTATTGTAGGGAGACAACTACAGCATCTGTCCTTTTGGTTCATCTTATGTGGTTACAGGGGCTATTCAGCTGTGTCGTTTCCTTCCTCTACTATTATCTTTGGAGATTTCCTGCAGAGATTTTTACCCACAAATGGTCCTGAAGCGGCAAAGACAACAGTCACTTTAGGAATATGTTGGTTAAATTTGAGAGAGGTTGTTGTGATTTTATTGGTGATTTCTTCAATTTGTCTTGCCCTCAGCATGAAGCAGTCTGTTGTACAGAGTTCTGGGATAAGGGGGACACCTATGGAAGACTGAGCAGTAGATTTCTTTGTCCCTTGGGTAGAAAGTTCCAACGCTTGGCCAAGTTCCAACGCTTCTCTAAACCGTAGTTTCTATCAGGAAGGAAAAGACCTTAAAGGTCATTCACCCAGAGCTTGCCTACGTGCCTCACAGGGTTACCCAGCCTCTAGTGACAGGGAATTTATGAAATTCATGTCCCAAAATGGCCAAGCCATCTCATCCCTCTAGACACTCCCGACTATTGGAAAATTCTGTATGTTGAATCGACATCTGTTTCTCTACAGTTTGCACTCACTGGAGCCGTACAGAATAAAATGTCTAATGCTGCTTCCACAAATATTTGAGGACTGCTAACATATTTCCTTCTTCCACTCACTCCACAAGGCTCCTTTTCTTCAAACTAAACATGCCCAGTTATTTCAAACAGGGAGGCAATGTGGGGCAGTGGAAAGAACGTCAGTTCTGGAGCCAGACACATCTGATTCAGTTCCCAGTCCCTTCACATACTAACACTTAGCGCTCTGAGCTGCTATATCTTTCTCTGAGATGTGTGAATGAAAATACTCATTTAGCTGGGTTCCCGTGAGGATTAGGGATAAATTGGGTGATGATCCAAGCTCATAGTAGGAGCTTAACGTATGAGAGCTGTTACACCTTTTATGACATGATTCGTAGTACGTTTTAGTTGATCTCTGAACATACTGCTGTTTGTGTGTCTTAACATCTTCTCGGTAGAACAGAATAAAATACTCTCTGTGAGGTCTAACCAGCAGAACAGCGTAGGATTAGCTTATTCTGAGTACTTCTCTATAGTCTACTATGACAGTAGCTTTTTTAGAGCCATATCACACTGATTTACCAAACTTTTTTTGTCAGCTAAAATTCTAAGTTTAACAAAATGCTGCTGTTTAAGTTTCTTCCATTTTGCACTTTTTTAGTTCATTCAAATCTATAATTATGGATCTTAAAAGTGGCAGCCCCAGTTCTATCCTGCTGTCTGTGTAAATATCTTTGAATTTGTTATGTTATGGGTCTCAAACTGGGGTTAGAAAAATATCATTATTGAGCCCGTGGAACCAGCCCTGCTGATTTCCAAACGCTGTTGTGCGTCAGTGAGATGGTAAATGCAGAGCTTTGTACACGAATTTTTGCACAAATCTGAAGTCTTACTGTGATGTGGACCTGTGTTAGAATTGGAATGTGATAGGAATGTCTGATAAGCTGTTGTCTGAGGAAATACTGCTGCGTGTTGTGTTGGTCAAGATAGGATCCGTTAGGAAGAACTGAAAGGGTACCCTGAGAACAAGCGAGAGGCCGACTTAGCATTTATGTACGGTTCTGTTTTCTCAGGCACTTCCAAGTGTTATATACCTCAGGCCAGATTCTCCCTCTGCAGAGAAGCTTCCCTCTGGAATTAAGTTGGGCACCGTTAGAAGATTCCTTAACTCTTTGACTCCTGGGGCATTATGGCTAGCGTTTTCTCCCTCCGCTTCCGAAAGCAAATTCCCGGCTTTAACCAAGCTGATCTCTCATAGCATGCTCTGCATTTTTCCAACTCTTTGTCATTGTGCAGAGGTTTTTCCAAACTGGAATGCTTTTTCCACTCAACCAAGTTCGGGGTTCCATGGCTATCAACCTCCATTCCCCTTCTCCAAGGAAATTTTCCCTAGTCACTCTGTGCGGGAGGATTTCTCTTCACTATCAGACTTGGAATTTCTGTTATTTTCGGGAGCTTTTCCTGTCCCTCCTTCTTCCCCCAGGGGCGTACACTGTTTCTCCCCCAGTCTACACGCTTGTTCCATGTGGGTAGATATGTTCTGTGGCCTTCAGCATAAGATCCTTTGTGGGGCACTTAGTCCGTTAATTAAAAAATTGCCTTCATCTTGGATGCTGGTGCTTCTGGCCTGGTGAGAATGAAAGTATGGAATTGTTTGTAGGACTCAAAGGTTCCATTGAGGATAAATATGAGAAATATATAATGCAGGGGCTCTTGCTATTGTTTTCAATTGTTAAAATAGGAATGCCCTTACTTTGTTGAAAGGACCAGTTTAAATCTTGCTAAGTAATTCAGTCTTTAAAAGATGGCAGTGGCTAGTTAGTGTAGGTAATCCTCAACTTGTAAAGAGACCAATTTAAATTTTGTTAAGTAACCAATTAAGGCCTTTTAGGGTTTAAATCCATCTGTGGCTTCTCCTTTTCTTTGGGACAAATTCCAGACTCCTTCTGATGAGCTACTCTTTCTAGCCTAATTTTTTGCCCGTTGGGGCCCGGGGCCCAAAGGTCGTGCCTTTTTCCCCAATGGTTGTGCAGTCCTGAGCCTCCCGGGCTTTGCGAATGCCGTCCCCTCCGGCTGGAATGTTCTTTGTCTCTCCGGTAAATGTCTATTCATCATTCAAGACAACCCTTCCCCCCTCCCCTTAATTACTTCCTCCCCTTTGCGCCCTCAAATTTTTGTACTTATTCATGCAGTATTTGTTAGGGGCCTGCTTTGTGGCTGGCACCGTGGCGGGCTCTGGGGATACAAAAGGTGAATAACACTTGGGTTCGGTCTTTGAAGGCCTTACCGGTTGGGGAGGAGGGCACCGATCTGTAACAAAATGTTGCTAGGAAATCAAAAGGAAATTTTTAAAAGCATCAATTCTTATCTGTCCCCCCAACTCCAGATGGCCAGCGTCTTTCTCTGGGGCAGGGGCCGGTTCTCATTTATTTTGTACCCCGCCTCTTAGTGTACTCTACGTGCTAAACAAGCATTTGTTTCATGCCCCTCTTAATCAGACCCTGGTCGATATACCCTGTATGCGCCGCACGTTCTGACGACCTGCTTCTAGGGCTGGCTTCTACAGCGTCTGGTGGGTGGCCCTGAGCTCCCGGCGTGATTAGATACCCACGGACTCGGCTAGCCCGGTGGCCGGCCTTTTGCCGAGTGGTGCTGCCTGCACTACTGGCCTAACCGACTCCGACTCCACGAAGTGTTGGAAAGGCTTCGTGCCCGGTGTAGAACAGAGGTCTGCAGCGCCCCCGCTGGACCAGCCGGCTCTGGGCTGGTGCCTCGCTTGTTAACGCGCAGCCTGAGCGCGGCCATCAGAATTTCAATTTACAGCCAGAAAATGTACGCAGTCTAACGCTCGACACTGCTCTTTTCAAAGGCATAATAGACACCTTTTAAAGGATTATGGGTTAAAAAAAAATCCCTCTCCTCTTTCCTGCACCTTTGGTTCCCCTGCATTGTGATTTGCTGTACATAAAGGAGGTCTTGCTCTCTTGATTGTGTGGCAGGTCCAGTGCCGCGTGGGACCCGCGCTGCGGTGGCCTCCGGCATGCCGACCACGTCGCGCTGCCGCAGAGGAAACGTGCCCCGCACTGCTGCGGTTGCCCGAAGGAAACCAGACTTTGTGCAACTTTGGCCTGCTTTGCTCCGTAGCAGCCCTCCTATGTGTGCCCACTAACCTGGAGAGTCCTGCGGAGCTTGTGGTTCCCTAACCATTTGGTGGGCGCTTGGTCATTACCCATACTTAGGGACTTGGGAGATGTTAGGTACTTGCGGTCCGCTCTTTTGGACATGGGCACTCATAGGGTTTGGCATCCACACTTTGGGCATGGAATGCAAGCAGGCGCCGCGGCAAGGACCACAGCCCTGTTCTCCTTTAGGGCAAGCAGCCACCCTCTAGGGCTGGGGCCTGTGGGTACTATTAGGGGAGTGTTGGGGTCTCAGGGGTCTGCCATCTTTGCCTGAGGCCTTAACTTCCAGGGAAGGGTTCTGCAGCAGAATCACGAGCTCAGGGTTTGGGGGTCTGCAAGGAAGCAGTGGGGTGCTGGGGGGTCCACACTCCTGAAGGTGCTAGTGAGGGGGGCACCCCACCACTGCGGCGGCAGGGCTGCAGGGAGGGGCTCTGCGGCTGGAGCGCGCGGGAGGGGCGCTGCGGTGTGGTGGGCGGTCCAGGGGCGGGGCGCGGGTGGGCTCTAAAAGTCGGTGCCCACTCGCTCCACACTGCCGCGGCCACCAGCACATCCCAGCGCATACTGGCTGGTGGCTGCAGCCCAGGCACCTCCTTTGCGGCAGCTGCGCCTCGCCAGCCGGGGCAGTGCCGCATCGCCCAAGTGGCCGCTCATTGCCGCCGCTGCCGGCTGCCCTGCGCCGGCGTTGGGCTGCGTCCCTGCCGCCACCGACCTCGCACGGCTGCTGGCGCCTCAGCGCGCCCAGTGCTCTGCAACCCTGCGGCGGGCGGCATGGGATAACGCGGCCATGGTGCGCCGAGATCGCCTCCGCAGGTGGGTGCGTGTGGGCTGCGGTGGAGGGTACGAGGGGGTGTGGCCGGCTGATCCTAGTCTCGGGTGCCGGCAAGTGCTGGGGACTCTGCCTGGCAGAGCCCGGCTGCCTTGCAAAGAATACCCCACCCAGCCGGCCACCGCTGTCTTCTTGGTGGTGGTAGGGTCACTTCTGTCTGCCCTAGAATGTTTCAAATTTGGGGTCTCTGGCTTATTTTTTAAACCGGGGATCACCCCAGTGAGATTTGAGATTTTTAGACCAGGAGCTCACCCCAGCATGATGTATGATCTCCAGACCCCCGGTATCATCTTGCTGCGAATTAGGATTTTTAGACCCGGTCATCTTTGTGGTGTGACGACCTTTACATTCTTGAATCAATCGTGTGGTTTTAACGATTTTTAAGACCCCGCCATTGATGCGGTGTGATTTAGGATTTCCAGATCTAGTCATTGCTGTGGCGTGACTTATGATTTTGCTGACCCCAGTGTGACTTAGGATTTTTAGACCCGACCCTCACTGGTTCGTGACTTGAGGTTTCTAGATCCCAGTATTGCATTGCTGTGATTTATGATTTCAAGACCTCTGGTATTGACGTGGCGCGATTTAGATCCCGGTATTGGAATAGCGCAATAAGATTTCCAGATCCTGACATCTCGGCGGCGTGTTACCGCATAGGTGTGACTAGAACTTGCCGCGCCGTATCTCTAGGATGTTAAGTATTGTTCAGAGGTCGGTAACGAAAAGTGCAAGGGGTAACGAGGATGAGACCAAATCGACGTGCTGTTACCTGCAATGTCTGCTTTGGTTTAGCGGGTTTACAGCGTAGTTGGGTTCACAGCGATGCCCGCAAGTAGTATTAGATGAATGCATTTTCCCCGTGTACAAAATGAATAAAGGCTTAGAAAGGTTAATTTTCATAAAGTTTTTACTGGAGTTTGCTGAATTTATACTTTTGAATCATGGCTCCATCAAATAATGGGGATTTGACAAATGGATTAAAAAATGTTTAATCCATTTTATCTACGTACTGCCGGCTTGTTTCACTACTAAAAATTCTAAAATGTCGGTGGGGTAATTTTACGGAGGCAATTAAGACAGAGAATAACTCTCTAAGGGGCTGCTTCTTTGCTTCTCAGAGTAAAAGAGGGTCCAGCGGTGGGTTGTGCGGGCGCGCAATGTGGCTATCAGGCGCCGGGTTTTTAGCGCCCCCCCCACCCCATGGTTTGCTGCCAAAGGAGCCCCTCCCTGGTGCTCTGCTGAGTCACTGCGGATTCAGTTGCTGAGACCGCGAATGGATGGCTAGGAGCAGTGATTTGAAAATAAATGAACTGAGGTATAGGACATATAGCGCTGAGAAAATAATGAAAACCTAATGTTTTTTGTTATTTAGGAGGCGGTATTGGGATGTAGCCTGCTGCTGTTGCGGGGCGCAGATTGTGATATAACCCTCTTGTTGCAGCACTTTTCCAATCGTTTCTATTATTACCTGGAAAGGTAGAACCAAATCATGCTGTCTCTTTTACAGACAGGTACTTCATGGGTTGGGGGAAGACTACCCTAGTGATGGCTAAAAGCCATATGCAGGGGGAACTGAGGTTCTTTAAGGGACATATTTATTTTACTATGGTGGAATCATGGGTTTATTTTTAGTTTAAAAAAAAAAAGCATTTTTGTGAATGGATTTGTTCATGATGGGTAAGGGTTGTGGCCAGATTACAGGTAATACAATGGCAGGGTCAGTGTACAGACGCAAAGCCGTTCCCACCAAGGTGTGAACAATTGATTTCCTTTATTTGTGGCTATTTTATTGACAGCTCTGTAAAAATAAGTTTTGGAGGGTATTATTTCCATTCTGGCTGTTTTGAGAAAACAACTGGGAATTCTTTCCCTGGTGACCATGAGGAGTCGCAGACTGGCAAAGAGGAAACTGTTTCTAATTCAGTGTGGATGAATTGTCTAGATCTTTGAAGTTTTGGGCATGGCAAAGCTGGGCGTAAAAAACAGTGTTTTCTTTCCAAAGAGAAAAAAACAATTCTTACTTGCTGGGTATGCACTCTGTCTGATTTGAGGTGGAGGGTTTGGGGGGGGGGGGAGGTCATGAAATTAAATGAGCATTTAGAGTCTGCTAAGAACAGCAGGAATATAATCTGTTGCCCAGACTTTTTAAGAAATTAGATAATGGGGTTCCTGACAAAGCTGCTTATGTTGGAATATACAGTGTAGCAGCTGTCTTGTTGCTTTCACAGACTGTACCTTGAGCGGTTTCTCAGCCCAAATCCAGACAGTAGTGCTAAATGGAGCTTCACTCTGGTCAGAGGGTTGACCAGTATTTAAAATCAGGAGCAGCTCTCTACTTAAGGACATGTGATAAGTCACACACACACATACAAAAACCCCCATAATTTTAAGACAGTAGCATGCATATGCATTTTAAACATTGGGGATTAAGTAGGTGGTAGAGTTTTTAGAATATGCAGGAAATTATATTTTTCCCTAGGAAACGTTGATAAAAGGCAATGAAACTTCTTTAGCAGATATCGAGAAGAGCACAAAGGTGTGGGGGGGAGCTGGGGGGTTAAAGTGGCTGAAGGTAGATAGGTTATGTATTGAAATAATATATTTTCCCCTTAAAATTAGAGTGGTGAGCAAATATGGTGATTGCCATAGCAGCAGAGATGTGATCCAATTCTACTTGATAAACTTTGCCATGGCGGTGGGGGTGGGAGGCTGGTGGGCAGTATGGTTACTGTAGGGTACAAAAGTTTCCCACTCCACACTACCAGCTCAGGTTTGTGAAAGTGTACCATGTTACCCCAACTGCTTTTCCCACAGGATGAGGGAGTGGTGGGTCCAGGTGGGGCTACTGGCTGTGCCCCTACTGGCTGCGTACCTGCACATCCCACCCCCTCAGCTCTCCCCTGCTCTGCACTCATGGAAGACTTCTGGCAAGTTTTTCACCTACAAGGGACTGCGCATCTTTTACCAGGGTAAGAACTGGGCTACTGGAATACCCTGTGGGTGTGAGCCACATAGTCCCGGCAGAGGTACTTATGTTTTGTCCCTTGGTCTCTGTTGCCCCTTAGTGATGGAGGGGAGTAACCCCTTTCTCTGTGTACTGTCCCTGAAGGAATGAGGGGAGTGCGTGGATTAATCCCCCTCATTCACTGGACAGCAGGGAGACTCAGAAAACTGGGGCGGGGGGGATTGAGAGTCCAATCTCTGTACATCCACTTTTTAGTAATTTTTTTTTTTTTTGGTGGCTTGATTTGTATTCAGATATTTTCTCTTTTGAGCACCCCTAGTGTCAGGTTATATGTATAATATTCAGAGATGTAACTACCATTGTTTCTCTCCTCTCAATCCCTGATTTAATTTTGTTTTCTAAAAAGGTGGTTAAATATGATTTAAGTCTTATACTGTTGTATGAATTAATTTGCTAATGATAATTATTATGACTCTATTTACCTAGTAATAACCATATGCCAGGCATCTAGTTATGTTTTCAACCTTCATTATTTCATTTAATCTTTACAACAGCATTTGGAGATAGGTGCCATTAATCTCATTTCATAGGTGAAGAAACTGAGAAACAGATTGGAAAAGATTTCTTTTGGGCGGGGGTCAAGAGCAATAACGAAAAATGTTTGTCATAAACCGTTTTTCATTATTGCTCCTGACCTCCTCTCATTTGCTATATTCAATTAAGTAAGTATATATTATTGTTGGTTGTTTGGTTTGTTTCCAGATTTTCAGTATTTGTTGTTGCACAGATTATTTGCATAGATTAAGGATAAAGCTCCTTGGCTAAAGTATATAACACTTTTAATTGCTTTAAATTATTTTTGAAAATCTTATTACTGAATTTTCATGCCAATGGCAGTATATGAATGTATTCGTTTTGATCCAGCACTATTAGCAAGGCATTTTACTGTCTATCTCGCTAATTTGAAAGATGTTTAATGATTCCATATTATCATACACATTAAAAAATGTTCCTGTCTATATTGATTAGTGCTTTTTTGTAGTCAATAGAATTGCATAATAGTTTAAACATTATGCTTTTTGATACCAGATTGGTTTTCTTTTACTAAAACAGCATAAACTAAAGTGCTCATGCGAAGAGTTGCTCTGTATTATAGAATTTTTTTAATTACTGATAAATTACAAAGAATTTTTAGTTTATATGTTGGTGACATACTTGTTAACTGTGAAAGTTTTTTTAATGTGAATAAGTTTGTATTTTACTGTTAATAATATAAAATAAAGGGAGACAGAGATACACCTCTCAAAGAAAATTTAAGTAAAGCAAGCTGCCTTCAAATATTTTCACAAAGTATACTATTTATAATTTTTCAATATACAGATTAAAAGGAAAAATTGCTTGTTTTTACCTAAAGTAATTAGCTTGCATTTTAAAAAGCAGTGTATAATTTAATGTTATTAATTTGGTTGTGTGTTTTTGTCCTTTGTACCATATTAGTTAGATTTTGACATATTCAAAGTTATTTTATAGGGGAGTTGGCCTAATTGATCTGTCTTTTTTTTCCAGACTCTGTGGGTGTAGTTGGCAGTCCTGAGATAGTTGTGCTTTTACATGGCTTTCCAACTTCCAGCTATGACTGGTACAAGGTAATAAAGTCAGATTTCTAGGTCCTACTATGTCTTCAAAAATACAAAATCAAGGGTTTTCTTGTTACCAGTACAGGCTTTTGCAAATTTAAATCACTTTACAAAACAGCATTGAACATCAAACTGTTTCCTATTTACTGTAAGAGTAAAAAACTCTTTGGCAGTCTGGAAAGGCTCACTGCCAAGTTAAAAATGCTGCAGTTCAATAGAGATTAATCACTAGGAATCAAGCACTTTCCAGGAAGATCAACTGGGGGCCTGTGGTAGTTTCATGAGGTTTTCACTTTATCAAAGTCCATCTGTAAAGCGGGGATAGGGCTGAAGCTTCTGTGCTGCTGTAGGTCAGAGGAGGGGAGGTGCAGGAGCAGAAAGTCCAAATTATCCTTTCTTTCTTATAGATTTGGGAAGGTCTGACCCTGAGGTTTCATCGAGTGATTGCCCTTGACTTTTTAGGCTTTGGCTTTAGTGACAAACCGGTAAGCAGCACCTGTATGGAACTGGTATTGGGATTGGGGTGGATGTGGATGGCCGGGTCAGGATGGCAGAGAGACCTGCACAACGTGACTCCATCCTGTGTATCTGGCCTTTTCTTTTCTTAGAGACCACACCACTATTCCATATTTGAGCAGGCCAGCATCGTGGAGGCACTTTTGCGCCATCTAGGACTCCAGAACCGCAGGATCAACCTGTTGTCTCATGACTATGGAGACATTGTTGCTCAGGAGCTGCTGTATAGGTCAGTGAAGCCAGACTTTTGAACTCTTCACAGGCTGTACTAGCTTAAGATGTTGGGAAAGTAAATTGTTCTTGGCCCCTTGCTATTCATTCCCTGGGGGCGGCGGGGGTGGGGTGGGGTGGAGGGGGGTGCTGTCATCAGCTGCTGTACTGGTGTCAGTCTGCTCAGCTATGTGTGTGTGTGTTTCCTCATCCCCTGCTCCAGGTACAAGCAAAATCGATCCGGCCGGCTTACCATAAAGAGTCTCTGTCTGTCAAATGGAGGTAATTGTCTTGGCAGAAGGTGGAAAAGTGGGGCGTAGCCTAGGAGGGCCACCTTTAGATGTTACAAGGACATCTATGTGGTAATCTGATAATACTGCAAGCAGACACAAACTTGGAGAACTCTTACCTTTTCTGTGCCATGAATTGCTTTGGTAGTCTGATGACATTTATGAATCCCTTTTCAGAATGATTTTAAATATAGAAAATAAAATAAATAGGCTTACAAAGGAAAGTGATTATGTTGACATACAGTCGATAAGAAGCTGCATTACAGTAATATGTGCTGATTTTGTAGTGTGTTAGACAGTGAGATCTAATGGTGGGTCTGGTAGCACTCTGATTAGAAGTAGTGAGGAGTCTAAGTGCTGCTTTGGTGTATTTGTAACAACTACAGGGGTTATGAAAAAGTTGGCTTAAAGATAATAAGTCATAGATGCTTCTAAAACATCTATGGTATTAGTATTAGTCTTAATATTCTTAACTGATGGCAGTACCAGGTTTCAAGTAGAAATCAGTGAGACCGGATTAGAACTTTTGGAAATGTTTCTTTTGTGTGCCCTTGAGCACGGCTTTTAAATCCATGAATATCTAAATATCCCCTGAATGCCTTAAGGGCAGCTTGGGACAAGAGTCAAGTCTATTCCTTTTTCAGTGATGTGTATGTCTTTCTTCCATTGATTCTGGAGAGAAATGGAAAAGGAAGAACTCCCCCCCACGCCCCCCCACATTTCTTTTGGGACTTCTCTTACTGAAAAAATCTTGTGTTTTTGTAGCCCAAATCATTAATAACACTATGTGTTCTGGGTGGTGGGAAGAAATGCTAAGAGGAGTCAGCCTAGTCATCAGCATTATGGATGTTTGTGTAATTATTTTTTTCATTTTTCCTACCTTTAAAATGAGGAAAATAATTTTAGTAGGATATAATTTAACCAGGTAAACACAAAATGCCTTGGAGAAGCAATCACAGAACAATACAGTCATGTCTTGCTTAATGAGGGGATACACATATATGCAGTCCACCACTGACTGAAATGCTGCCATGCAGTGCATGGCTGTACTGAGTTTTATTTGTGTATCTGTCTTGGCAGTAAAGGCCCAAAAGGTGACAATGAATAGGGTGGATACTTTCTGATAACAGGCTTGCTTTTGACTTAGAGTTGATGGTAGATGAGTAAGAAAAATCTCTTCATCTACAGGTATCTTTCCTGAGACTCATCGGCCTCTCCTTCTCCAAAAGGTTGGCTACTTCTCTGAATAGGTCCTCAATTTTAAGACTTGTGCTGACATTAAGTAAAGCTGGGACCTTTTGAGGGTCGTACCTGCTGTCATGGGCTATAAATTTTTCCTCCTTATGAATTCACTTAATAAAGTTAAATTTACCCTTCTTAGGCAAACAAACAAGCAGTGGTAGTGGCTCCTACATAAAACTGAAAACTATTTCTGAGAATAAAAGATGAATAGATATTTGGAGAAACACAACTATGTAAAGATTTGTGTCGCAAGTATGATGTCTGAACAAACTGGGATCCTAGTCTAAGCTTAAATATACAAAAGTTAAAAGTCCCAAGGATTTATGGCCAGGTGCTATAGTGTGCACCTACAGTCCCGAGCTACTTGGGAGGCTGAGCTGGGAGGATGTCTTGAGCCCAGAAATTCAGGGCCAGCCTGGGCAACACAGACCCTGATTCTTTTCTTTTTTTGAGATGGGTCCCACTCTGTTGCCTGGACTGGCCTTAAATTTCTGATCCCCTTGCCTCTCAAGTAAGTGGGATTACAGTTACAGTACCTGAGATACTGTTTAAAAAAAAAAGTATTAGGGGTTTAGTCAAGTATAGAAGTGTAATCTTACAGAGAAAGATTAGAAATAGATTTGTTTTCCATGAGAGAAGAATGTGGGTAGGCAAAATAAAACTGAAGCTAAGTATGGAACTTTTTAGAAGGCAGTTTGACTAAATTCCTTTTTTAGTTCCTAGTATAAAATTTTGTTCTGATGAGTTATTTTCTCTGGATTCTTGATTTTTACTTTCACTTATTATCTCCAGCTACTTAAAGATGGAGGCGTGCTGTCACCCATCCTTACGAGGTTGATGAACTTCTTTGTATTTTCTCGAGGGTAAGTCATTATCAAAGATTGACTATGGCCTGAGAACAATGTAGTGAAAAGTTGCTGCCATTATAATTCAGGGCCAAATCCTGGGGTTTGAGATATTTAGGCAAAGGTGTTGGCCACTTGCCAGGGAAGTAGAAGAAGGAATTCATAAATCAGTTAAGGGTCAGACTTTGTGACCTCTGAGGTTCCAGCCATATTTAACATTCTGAATTCTCTCCACACGTATCTCCCTGCATTCTGGACTCTCTTCAGTCTTACTCCAGTCTTTGGACCATACACTCGACCCTCTGAGAGCGAGCTGTGGGATATGTGGGCAGGGATCCGAAACAATGACGGGAACTTGGTGATTGACAGGTAAGAAATAAGCCTTTCCTTTGGGTTCTGGATAGGCTCTTTTGGAGACTGGGGCAAGATGCAGGATTGCTTCTCTTATTTGCTGGCTTTCTCCTATCACAAGAAGGCTGGTTAGGACCTATGAAGCAAACTGTAAACAGTCATGGTCTCTGCTTTTCAAGAAACAAATAGCATAAGGTGAGCCCTGTGCCTAAGCCATTTGGCACAAAAAGTCTGGATAAATAGCTATAAATTCTAATGCTAAATTTAGTTTATAACTGACTGAATGACTTTAGATGTTAATATTAACGCTTCAAAATGCCCAATCATAGTTGTGAAAGAAGCCTAGTACTTTTCTTAAAAAAGGATCAAGGCTCTTTCTTTTGCATATCTTTTCTATAGCAATAGGGAATGAGATGCAAGACTTCTTTGTCTTACATAAAGAACTGCCAGGCCTTGATTTTCACTGAGGGACCTAGCGATCCATAACTACTTGAGATAAGGCCCTGTCTTTTTTATCAGCGGGGTCACGTAGCATCAGTGTTTTAACTGATGGCTTTGCTGGGATTGTGTGTATGCGGGAGCCATTCTTCTCTCCTAACCCGAGTCCCCAGAAAGGCTTCAAGAAGAAAAACTGAAGAACAAACATGATCTCCTTTAAAATTCTCCCGAAAAGTAAATACTATTTATAAGAAGTGATGTCTGGGTTCACAAAAGTAATTGTCCTGGAGTTGCCAGGAAGAACAGTGAAAATGCATGAGTCTGAGTGCTCAAATGTGGCTACAACATTTTACACTTAGGAAAAGGAATTCTGTCCATTCTGTCTGTGGTCAGATGAAGTGCAGAGTTGACATTTTGTGTTCATGAACTTCTACACTTAGAATTTTAGAGGTAGATGTCAACTTAGAGATCATGTAGTTTAGTCCTATTTTAAAAAGAGAGTCACATAGAGGTGGTTAGTAGTGGAGCTAAAATCAGAACCTTAAGTAAGTCCGGGTTTTAGTCACATATGCTCCAAAACAACCTTCAGCTTTCCTGAGCTCTCATTCCTTGCTTAATAAATGCATAGGACCGTTCGTGCTTCTGTTGATACAAGAGGAATGAAAACTGCTACAGCCACATGGTACGTAACACAAATGGATAATGTGGGCCATTCCCAGGACGTCTAATTTGCTTCCAGATGAAAAAGTGTTCCTTGTGGCTCAGATCAGGCTTTGAGGTACCACTAATAATCAAAGTTTCTTGTTCTGCTCCTATTGACTTACCTGTCCTATAGTCTCTTACAGTACATCAATCAGAGGAAGAAGTTTAGAAGACGCTGGGTGGGAGCTCTTGCCTCTGTAACTATTCCCAGTGAGTATGCTTACATTACTTTTTGATAGGAAAACTTAAAGTAACTAACTCATCACTTCCAGTTAGGGTTTAGCAAATAAAAATACAAGATACCCAGTTAAATCTGAATTTTAGCTGAACGGTAACTATGTTTTGAGAATTAGTATGTGCCGTGCAATGTTTAGGACTTTCTTATACCAAAACCCAACCCAAACAAACAAAAAAACCCAAAATTTTTATTTTTTACTTGAAACTCAAATTTAACTGGCATCCTTTTATTTCATTAGCAACAAATCTGGAACACTAGTGACGTGTGTAGAGTGAAATGTATAAACCACTGAAGCATGTAGTTGGTATTGCTGAACTAACGGGACAGGAGGCTGTTGAGATTACTAATCAAGAGGCTATAGGTGTGGGGCTGGGGTTGTGGCTCAGTGGTAGAGTGCTTGCCTCGCATGTGTGAGGCACGAATTTCGATGCTCAACACTGTGTATAAATAAATAAAATAAAGGTCCATTGACAACTAAAAAATATTTTTTAAAAAAAGAGGCTATAGGTGGTTTGTGCTCATTTACATCTTCATTCTCACAGATTAAAAATATCGATATAGGCCTCACACATAGTAGTTAGTGCTCAAGAAATTATTGGTTGATTTCAAATAACTGTAGAAACTTAAAGAATGACAGTATCTTGGATTTACAGGAAGAGAATGTTGAAAGTGGGGGCTTATTCCTTTTGGTCCAGGAACAGAAGACCTGGAAGGATCAAATGGCTGTATATAAGAGCAAGTGTGTCAAATGAAACAACTGGCTTGTCCCCAACAGTTCTTTGTAGCTTACCTATTAAAAGCAGCTAGGGGGGCTGGGGAGGTGGCTCAGTGGTAGAGCACTTGCTTAGCAAGTGTGAGGCACTGGGTTCGATCCTCAGCACCACATAAAAATCAATAATTAAAATAAAGGTATTGTGTCCATCTACAACTTAAAAAAATATTTTTAAAAAAAGCAGCTAGGTTTCCTATCAGAAAAAATTAATTTGCAGAAAATCTTTTGGTGGGGGGAGTGAGTTAATTTTAGGGTGGCAGTAGGAAAACAAGTGAGAGCTGTTGGTAATTCATTTTTCTTTTATTTCTTAGTTCATTTTATCTATGGGCCATTGGATCCTATAAATCCCTATCCAGAGTTTTTGGAGCTGTACAGGTGAGTCTTCCTCAGAGGTCTTTGTTTTGTTGGTATTTCATCCTGACGGGTAAACAGAATTACCTGCTGAGGCTGTTGGCACTAGCCGTTGTCTCTGACCTCACTGGCTGTTCATCCAGAAATCAAATAATGGAAAGATCAAGAAATTGAGTTGTATATTCTCTTAATGTGTATAGCCTGTTTTCACTGTTATGGCTATTTCATATTCCTAGGTATAGAGGTAAGAAAAGGCTATCATGTGAACCAAGGAATGAAAGCGGATATATCTTAAAATGTTTGTTTTAGTCTGACTGTAAAGCCAGTTTGTTGACCTACACTGAGCAGACTGCTAGGAGAGATTGAGAAGAGCTCACTGTGGGAAAGTGCCTTCTCATTGGTGGTTATGCTCTCTGGGTACTTACTTGAAAGGTGTTGGAATATGAAATCTTGACTATGTCACATAAGACTGTTCCATACCTTCATATGGCCTAGCAGTAGATAGCTTGTTTGCAATTTTAGTCAAAATCCCCTCTCTCTCATCGCCTCCTGAGATTAAGGAAGGTCCTTGGTTATCTTTGCTTGGGGCAGTGAGTTGCTGAGTGATCCACTCTTTCAATGCTTCATGCTTCTCTAAAGAGCTGAAAGTCATCCTGTTTTGACAACTGTTGCAAAAGTGTTATATTTGCAAGTTGTTATCTGTTGAATTATGAATAATCCAAAATTAGTCTGTATAAGTGGAATTGGCAAATTTATCTGCCTTAGATAATTCCAAAGTAGAAGGCGAATAAGCTTTTTGTTGGTTCCTTCCAGTGTAGTATATGTCTGCAGGGGCATTTGCTGGGGCTTCCCACTGGCTTACCTCCTCCTCTCCCTCCAGCCTTAAGTTCACCTACATGCTGTTCTCTTCCACTAGGAAAACGCTGCCGCGGTCCACAGTGTCGATTCTGGATGACCACATTAGCCACTACCCACAGCTAGAGGATCCCATGGGCTTCTTGAATGCATATATGGGCTTCATCAACTCCTTCTGAGCTGGAAAGAGTAGCTTCCCTGTATTATCTCCCCAACTCCCATATCTGTTGTGTATTCCACTTAGGAAGAAATGCCCAAAAGAGGTCCTGGCCATCAAACACTGTTCTCTCACAAAAGTCCACTTTACTCAAATTGATTGAACAGAATATAGAAGAGGCAGCAGAAACTCTGACAAAATAGTCCACCTCATTCCTTTGACATCAGATTAAGTACATAGACTTGTCTTTGTGTTATTAGGAAATTCTGATGAGCATACCTTCTCATGGATGCATAAAGACAGGCATTAGACATTCTTTTGCATAAGACTTTTTAACACTTCTGTGGACCCTTTTGTAGACTTTCCTGAAGTATCTCAAAGTGCTAATTTCTGGCCCAACCCCAATGGAATTCCACAGTACACAATGAGGAGCAGGGCCTGTTTCCTCTCCTTGAATGGCCTGAAGGGTACATAGTTTTTAAAGTTCTCTAAGCAACTTAGCTTAAGAGAGAGCGAATCTCCCTCGTCATACTTTGGATTAGTTTCATCAGCTGCTTCACATTATAGACATTTTGTTAAAATATTTGTTTAAGTAATGCAGTATCTTAAAGTGTGGTGTAAGAGTATGATTTGCCTACACATTGTATACAGTTTATAAGGACACTAAACTGGCAGACCCTACTCTGCCATAGTAGTGAACCTTATTAAATGTGTAATTTCTGAGTAAACTAAATCCAAATTATTTACAGAATTTCCTAAAATCACAGACATTAAGAACCAATTGCATCTGTGCCAGAGATTTACTGTTATTAGCTGGAAAGATCAATTCTAACAGCAAATAACAGTCTGACTACTCATACCTCAGCGCTTAGAAGCATGTCCCTCCTGGGCTGAAGTGTAGGGAGGGGACCCGTTGTATACTCTGAGTTACCTTGCTGAAGTACACTGACTCCTCTTTTGATAGTTGCTTAGCTTCCCATTGCCTATCCCAGAGAGGCTTTCTCATGCAGCTCAGCAGTTCCTGTACTTAGCAGACAGGATAGTTCCCAGAAACTTTAAGAACAAATTCTCAAAGACCTATGAGCAAATGGTGCTGAATAGTTTTTTTAAGCCACAGTTTCATTGTCTTAATCAAAGTAGGATTATTAAGTGATTAACTTTAAATTCGTTTTTAAAAATTAGGAACTTCAAGTATAACAACTTTGAAACTGGAATAAGTGTTTATTTTCTATTAATAAAAATGAATTGTGACAAAAGTGGATTCTGGCTTCCCCTCCCCCATCACCCCTTTGGGATAAAATTTTCCAACATTGCCAGGAGCTTTCACACATTAAACAAAAGAATATAATGAAGTTAAGCAGCTGGAGTATAGGATAGTATTTGATTTTCAAGCTCACCCAAAGCTGCATTGTCATACCAGAGCTGACCATGTGAGAAAAGAAAAGAAAAAAAAAACAAAACCAAGGAACACCAAAACCCATGCACAAGGACAGACATTGGCTTAATCTGCTGGCTCAGGGCCAAATACTTAGTTTGTTTCTCTAAAGTCATTAAAGTGTGATTTTGGGAAATTCATGCCACTAGCCTAAAAGCTCTCTTGACAGTGAAGTACGCATCAACTTCATCTTGCCCAGTAAGAACTTATCCAACAGAAGCCAAGATAACATCTACAGGTGTTCTCTCTTTGCTTCTGACAGTCACCTGCATGGTCACTCCATCTGCTAAGGCCAGCCTGGACCTCACCAATAAGTCAAAGCCACCTCTGTATACACCTGAGAGAAAAAAGTGAGGAAAACCATATTTAAGAACTGAAGCTCTAAATAATGAAATTTATCATGCTCTGCCTACATCTCCTTTCTATTATTTTAGTTTAGCTTTTCTAGAAATTTATGGGAATTGAATTCTTCATATAAATTCTACTTTTTAAAAATATTTTCATGAGACCAGGCACATAGAAGGCATTGAATAATATTGATCGGAGTGTTCAAAAGACAGAGGGAGAGGCAGCACTGGTAGCTATGTGAAATTTAAGTGTTTTAGGCCGGATGTACATCTTAAAAGAATCTAAGAATGGCATGCAAAACAAATTATTCATTTTGACTATACTTCAAATTCTTGCTCACCTAATGAGATTTAGGACAATAGCAGGGCATAGGATGCTCATCCACATCCCTTCCTATTAAATTCTGCAACAAAATTTAAGGGAAATGTGATCCAAGTCTCTTACCTGCCAGATAGAGTGAGTGGGAATTCTTGTTCTCAGGTACTTTATCAGACCTCTCACATGGCTGCATGCCCAGAAATGTGATGATGTTGCTGACAGCTTCTGTGTTGAGAAGGTTTATGCAACAGTATTAGAAAAGTTCAGCACAGGGATCTGCCTCTGTACTGGATGTCCTGGGAGCTGGAGGTAAACAGGGGTATAGATGGCATACAGGGAAGCTAACTGGCCTAGAAAACAGTTGACTTAATTAGGCGATGAAGACAGGAACCTGGCCTTTTAAGTAGCTGAGTTATGAAGGACTTAAAGAAAAAGTTCTGGAATAATACATCTATTAGGTTTATACTGCCATCAGGCAATAACACCCCCACAAAGTTGTTCTCACCTTCAAGGGTTTTTGTAGAGCTGAGGGCAAAGGTTTCCTCCTTCTCAAAAGTATCTCCCACCTCTTCCCAGGCGGCAGCAAAGTTAGGTTTCAGTACCTTTTGAATGTGGTCAGACACAGTCACTTCAAGATCTTCCAGCTAGGAGTAACAAGCAAGGATTGGTAAATAAAAAGTCCTTTTGGTACAGAACAAAGAGAGAAGAAAATAATCATTTATCATTCTGTGTTAAATCCCTGCAGGGGCCTAGGAAAAACTCTACTACCACAATAGTTTAAGTTATATAGTCTGTATAAACTTAATGTTTTAGGTTTTAACACAAGAAAGTAAGAAAATAGGGCATCTGCCAGATCAACACCTGTAGCCCTGAGGTGCACAGCAGTCATGTTGCCACACCTAACTATGTCTTCCCGATGGTTCAGTACCTTCTAAACATTACATTCACAAACGGTTTTGTTTTGTTTTTAATGTTTTCCCTCTTTCTATCAGGGCTTTTCAGTCCCTGATCTGGCAATAGGCAAACTAAAAGTGCTGAAGCAGAAATAATACAACCCACTTTTAATAAAACTGATCTCATGTATTATAATCTCATGAAAAAAATCATATAATTATTTCCATCTCTTAATTATCCCTAATATAAGGGGAAAAGGGGTGAGTTTCTTTGTTTTAACCAATTATGAAGTGGTCAATCTCAATTCTCTTTGCCATAATGCAATCCCATTAGATAATAGGATTAGTCCAGGTCATCCTCAGTTGTAATCTGTTTAATATCAGGAACCCCATGAGTTCATGTCAGTTGTCCTAGAAAAACGTTTCAAGACAGAAGTCACTTAGTGTTGTGAAGGTGTCAAAGCTCTGCAGGGACGACTCACCACATACTCATCATCATACCCATCCTCATCTGGGACTCCAGTGTTAGGGTCACAGTCGCGGACTGTAAACTTCATGGTGCAGCTAAATGTGACTGCAACTGAGAAAGAAAGAGCAGGCAAACCCGCATCAGAGGGTAGTGCAAGTCTGAAGTTTCCATCACTATTTAGGAAGCACCATCCACACAGAGTACTGCGCTCTGCATTTTCAAGTTACACATCCACGTGCCCTATTTTCTAGAGTTACAGTTCTCAAAGCAGAATGGGCCCAAAAGGCAGTCTCACTGAGTATGATAAAGTCTGTTCTGTACTACGGATTAATAATGACATGGGCAAATGGTTTTTATATTGGTGTGAAGAAAGCAGCAAGGGAGATATTTTGGGGGGCTTTTTGCCATGCCTGTCAAAAGGGCCTGTATGTTGAAAAATAAAAACAACCAATGTTCTAAGACCTGACAAAGCAAAAAATACTGGTATAAAAAGCATACAGATCATCAAATTAACACTGACCAAATACATCAGAGTCTCAGTATTAAGTACTATCTTTAGACTGTGGACTGGCAAAGAGTCTGCAGATCATCAGAATGAACTTACTTTAAAAGTCAACTTTCAACATACAGTTAGTCAATAATGAGGTTCTAGTATTGATAAAGTCAGTGTCTTAAAATGGAAAAGCAAGTGGGCAATTTTCTGTTGGAGATGACTGGTGGAAGTGATAAGAAATGGGGTCATGGGCACATTTTTGGAAGGTGAAGTCTTCAGGAAGATAGGACTGTCTAAGCTATTTGAAGGAGGGGATTTAGCCAGCATGACATTTAGGCAAAAGGCACTTAGGGTCTAATCCATGGTTTAGGAAAGGCTTACAGGTACATAAAACATTAGAAATTGGAGCATTAGTTTGGGAGATGCGCAAGGAGAATAGATGCAAATGTAAAGAACATATATGACAGCTTGGGTAGTAAGACTTGTATCTACTCAGTCTTAACTCTATCCATCTATCAATTCATCTGTCCATCCACATTCACCCAACATACTGATATTTACACATCAAGATGTAAGCTAATATGCCAGACAAGACAAAAAGGTGGCTGAGGCATGACCTCTCTAAAAGCTGATTATCTTGTAGTTAAATAAGTGTGGTTTGTGAGGTGTGACTATAACATTACAACTTGATGTCATATGTTTTTTTAATTTTTTTTAGTTGTTGATGAACCTTTATTGCATTCCTTTATATGTGGTGCTGAGAATCGAACCCAGTGCCTCACACATGCGAGGCAAGTGCTCTACCACTGAGCCCCAGCCCCAGCCCCCATATGTTTTAATAAGTGCTGTGTGAGCTTATAGGAATAACAGCCTGGGAAAACTAAAAAATAGGATGTAACAGTTCAGCTGTATCTCAAAACTTGGTATAAGAGCAAAAATAAAGAAGCCAGAAAGTCCATGGGGAGTTAGAAACCATAAAGTATACAAATACATAGGTGCTGATGAGATTTTGTTTAGTAATGAGTTGTGAAATAACTTGTATTTTAAATTATTTTACAATGGCTCTGAGGCAGTTGAGACTGAAAGATTAGAGGTAAGATAGGTAAGAGAATGCTTCATTCAAACCACTGGTGGGAGTCTTATGATGAATAAGTCTGAATTCAGAGAGCAGATGAATTCAAGACAAGCCAAAAAATAGAGAATGGTGGTGGACTGACCCATATAGGGAAGAGTATACCTATCAAGACTGCAGAATCTGTTTCAGTATTATAAGGGGTGATAAAATTCTTGTGACTAGTTAAATTAAGGTAGAATTTTCTTCAAGGGGAAGGGTAGAGAAATGTATGTTAACACAAACCCAGCACAGGTCAGCTAAGGTATTAAAAAATATGAGAGAGAGATAGGATTATGTAGGAACAAAGGTGTCAAGTATCAAGAGTCAGGATAGACGATGAATAATAATGAGATTTGGTTCAGATTAAGCAGGGAAGCTATCGGAAAATGGGGAATGGGAATAAGAGACAAAATCAGACTGGAGACAAACTAGTTAAATTTAATGTAGGAAGTAAAGACAGAAGACTGGTTAGGAAAATGTTCCTGAAACCTTTGTGGCATTTATTGTTGGTACTGGGAATTGATCCCAGGGGTACTCTGCCACTAAGCTATATCCCCAGTTCTTTTTATTTTTTAATTAGACACAGGGTCTTTCTAAGTTGCTGAGAGTCTCGAGTTGCTGACTCTGACCTTGAACTTGGATTCCTTTTGCCTCAGCCTTCCAAGTCACTGGGATTACCTGGCTTGTGGCAATTTTTTAATTAAATGGTTTGGTTGATACAATAAGAAGTTACAGGGAATTTAAGGTCAACACCAATAAAAACCATTGATAGTAATACCACAGCATAGCCAGAAAGAATGACTAACACTGGGTGATGAAGAAAGGAGGTAAGAGTGGCCTTTCCAGGGCAAAAATACAATACCAAACCCACCACCATAATATAAAGATGAGTGCTTAATAAATAAGCAAGGCAAATAACCAAAAGGAACAAGGAAAGTATACCTTGAAGATCCACATTAAAATTATTTTCAGAAGTGAGGCTTTTCTTGTGAGGACTAGCTGAAAATGAGAGGCAACTATTGAGGTGATTTGTATGAAAAGGAGGCAGAATCAGAAAAGATGATGTTGAAAATTAAGTAAGGAAAGAGGTAGGTGAAATGAGCTGGGGGGCAGAGCATACCATGTGGCAAATGTCAGAGTGGGAAATTTGGAAGGAAACTGTCAGGTCTTAACTGATGGTCTCTCTCAGTCAGTGGAGGGAAGACTGATAAAATAAGAAAGGGTGTTAGGAAAAGGGTCCAAAAAGCTTTGTAGGGATAATAATTAAAGGAAAGGTAGTGTTAATAGGGCAAAACATTAGGAAGAGGGTAAAAAGGATGGATCTGAAACAGGCCAACTGCAGCAATCCACATAGATCTGGACTGAACTGAGAAGGAACAGATGCAGTGTAGGATGTAGGAGAGTGAAGGCATGTTGAGCAGTGAGTGCCAAAATGAGCACTTACCCAGAAGACGGTCCTCAGCCCTTGGGACTGCTACACAAATGGCAGGAGGGCTGCTGAAGGTACTTAAAGGTTTTCCTCTAGGACAGACAGAGGGGAGAGGGAGGAATAGTACAGAGAAATAACATTAAAGTTGCCCTCAGCTGTATAGGAATCAGTTACTAGGAAAGACAGACAACTGGGAGGATAAGGCAGCATTCCTGGGCCAAAAGTCAGGAGGAAAAAAGAAAGAAAAGGGAGAATGGAAGTAAAGGAAAGGAAATATACAGTGAAAGGCCTATAGGCAGAGCAGGTATAGAATAAAGATCTCAAATGGGACATCCTATCAACTCAAACTAGGTCTAATTGGTCAGATTTTAGGCACATAGGACATGAGAAACAGAGTCAAAGACAAGGACTTGGAATAGGAGGCTGCAGTAGATTAGGTCTTGTAGCTTTGGAGAGAAACTGTTAATTAAAGGATTTGGTTGAAAGGAAAGTTTATAAGGAAGATGCTTAAGATAATTGCTAAAAAAAAGTTATTGCTGACAACTTTAGAGATAGTGGGCTTTTTTATTTAAGAGTATGAACAGGTAGTTTGTCCAGGGAATGGATTACTGCTATTAGATGGGGAATGACTGAAGATTATGTGGAGGGAAGTATATATGAAGAGAAGAATTCTGCATCCATTTATTTGTAGAGAGACGGTGTGTGAAAGTAGGACAGATGGTTAAGATACTGTAGACTACTGCAGAGTGTGTCATTAAAGTTGCTCATAAAAGTCACCCTGCTTTGTGGAGATAGGCTAAAAGCAACACACATTTCCTAGGGAGACTTATATGAGAATACCACAAAGGAGAAGATGGACGCTAGAAGCTAAATGGGAGAAAAGAAGTAGGATTTAGGCTGGGAGGTATAATACAAAATGTGGGCAGGGAAGGGCATTAAAGAGGGCCAAAATGAAGATTACTGGGAGATGGCAGAATTGAATATGTAGTAGATGGGTGTGAGTTAAGCTAGATTATAACCAGAGGTGGAGCATGTGAAGAAAAAGTGGCTAAAAAAGAATCTGTGTTATGAGGATGAGAATTTTTGCTTAGATGATATCTGAAGCAACAATTATGATCAATAGACTAAAAGGCCAAGGAGTTTAAATGGGATGGGTCTGAGCCATGGTCAGTGGCAGGAACCCTTCCTATGGTCTGGACTAAACTAAGAATGCAAATGTATTCAGAATAATGTAGGAGACAAGGGAGATGAAAGAAAGAACTATCAAATCCATGAGAATGACATAAAGATGCAGCCGAAGAAAAAAGCAATCGTGTAGGTAACAGGTTTCACGAGGGCCAATCAGTGGGAAGAATGGAAGAGCATGCAGAAAAGATGGAGTCATTTGAAGACTGGCCAATATTGATGAGAAGGATATGGCATAATAGTTGTACCCAAGATCATGATTAAATAAGAAAGGGAAGATAATAGACAGGGTACCAAGTATTTGGAGCACTATATGAGGAGTAGTTAGGAGCAGGAGGAATGGCATGGGCACATAGGATGAGAAATGGTGTTTCCCAGAGTAGGAGACCCTAGAAGACCATAAAATGGAAGTCTTTTGGTCAAATGTTGGCTCTTAATGCCAGACTTCAAAAAGCAGTATATGCAATGGGAGAACGGAGGTCTGAATAGTTAGGACAAGCTTTGGTGGGAGATTTTTAATTAAAAGGATCAGGAAGACAAGAATTAAGATGAACTAAAGAAGCAGGAGAGAGCTCTTGAGTAGTTTTTCTGTAGAATGGATAACCATATAAGAGTGTCTGGAGATCATGCTGGGAATGTAACTAAAAAGAGTAAAACTTCATTTGTTATTTCCATGTACAGATGGGACATGAGCTTATAGTATGTGTAATGAAGATATTGGAGGGCAGGTCACCAAAGGAAGGTAACAAATGAAATATCATGTAAAGTGCTCTTTACGTGATACACTGAGGTTACTCATAGAAGTAATTCTGTCATATGACAGGTCCAACTTAAGTCATCGAGGACCTCTATACTATAAGTCACTCAGAGACCCTGCTGGTTGGGTGGAATCTCCTTCTTAATGCTGCCCTCTCTGTAAGCATCTTTTGGGTATGCAATCGTGTAGGTAACAGGGGTTTCATGAGGGCCAATCAGTGGGAAGAGTGGAAGAACATGCAGAAAAGATGGAGTAATTTGAAGACCCTTCCCTTCATAGCTAGGGAAGAAAGCACTAGGGTATGTCACACTGGAAATGAAAAGTTTCAGTTTGAAAGTGATACCAATGGCCAGAACTGATCACATGGCTGCTACCATGTGATCTGCTACTTCTGAACCAGCAAAAGTTCAGAAGTACAATCATGCCTTGTGTCTGGAACCATAGGAAAATTAGCTATACAGGAGACCAGTGAAAATAATAATTTTTCCAATTTACAATGTTAAACACCTTAAATCATCTTAACCTGTATTCAAAACTTAATATATTAAATTTCCCTTTTCATCAATTCAATTATCTTTTTGAAAAACAAACTTTACTAAAAGCATAAATAAGTTTTGCAAATATAATGAATTAAATTATTAAAAAAAAAAGAACTCCATCATGTAAAGGTTTTTTTGCATATCAAAGTCAAATCCTGGAGAGAGAACCTGGATAGGGAGTACTACTCAAGAGTAGACAGAATCCATCTGAATGAAACACAGGTTTCTAAAGGAAGGGAGCTTGGCAATGAGGCAGTTCATTTGTTCCTTCCTCCTTCCCTCCCTTTCCTTTCCTTTTTGTTGTTTCCACTTTATTGCTCAAGCATGGGTACCTGGATTTTCAGTTAGGGCAAGAAGTTAACAAGAAGGACAGGGACAGGAAAGCAACAAATGAAAAGATAGTTTGAAGAATGGCAGATACTGACTGGAGGGAGAAAGCTTCATTTGGGCCAAAAGACATGGCAGAAGAGGGATTAAAAAGCCTAGAGGAGCACTATATAACCTAGAGAATGATTCTGAGGTGGCATGGTGATAAGAAAGACCACAGCATCATAAAGATTCCCAGAATGGAGAATTCAGTCAGATCCCAGAGTGGGCCTATATGGTCAGATTTGCTAGGTGTGAGAGCAGATTACAAGGATAAGTATATGGGAGCAAAACAAAACAAAAACCTGAACAAGAATCAGAATCAAAAGTAGACTCACTTTTGATGTCTTAGTGGGAACTTTTTAATTAAAGGACTTGGTTCAAGGGAAAGTTAAAAGCAATGCTTCTTCAAATGTGGTATGTCAGCATTACCTAGGAATTTGTTAGTAGTTTAAATAGACCCACTGAATCAGAGACTCAGACTAGTATCCATCGGTTTGAGCTTTAGTAATCTATAGGTTGGGGACCACTGCTTTAGACAAAGGCCGATTAAGAATACTTTTGGAATAGAGCCTTTTCTAGCAACTGTCTTTAGAATTAGCTGAAAATCAGAGAAACAACTGAGGAGACTTGTATAAAAGGATAGGAGAGCGGGAGAGAATGGAGACGATGAAGGCTAAAAACAGGAAAAAGATGAGGCTGGAGGGTGCAACTGGGAGTGTGGTGAAATGGCCAATGGGTGAAATGGCCATTTAAGAGTGATAGGATGAGGAACACAGGCCCTGGGAGAGAAGGAAGTCTGGAAGAATGATTTTATTTAATCCAGGTCACAACCACTCAAGAAAAGAGAGAAAGGCAAGAATGTGACTAAATAAGAATTGAGATTATGAGGGTAAACTGTTGTTTTGTGGAAGAGGGAGGATACAGACTGACTATGTAGGATGGAACTAAAATCCAGGGTGCAGAGTCTGATGAGTACTGATTATGAGGAGTGCGTTTATCTAGGGAAGAGTACTGAATTCATAGGAATGACATCTACATGGTCTCTAAATGAAGGAGGGATGCTGAATATAAGGTAGAGTTTTTATAAGGCAAAATAAAAGGGTAAAATAGTGAAGTTAAAATTGCTGCCAAATGAGAAGATAACATTTAATATGGACAAAGACATTGTTACTGATACTAACTGGAGAGATCTGGCAAAATGGAAAAGGAAGGGGAAAGTGCGTCTAAAGGGTAGAAAATTTTTTCTGAGTGAGGGAGAGAGTGGGGATATAAAGAGGAGGAAACCTTAAAAAGAATATATAAATATATATCCTTCATTATGAAAGGCTAGGATATACCTGGGAAATCTCCAAAAGCAAATCCAGAAGAACATTCTGTAAGAGGGACATCAAAGATGTACTTAGAAATTAACATTCATCAAAAGTGAGGGAAGCAATTGAGGAGACCTGTATAAAAAATAGCAAAGAGTAAAAGAGGGACATTGAATGCTAAATTAAGACAGAGGATGTGTGAATTAGGCTAGGAGCAGAAGATGCAGTATAGAAAATTGGCTAAGCAGCAATTTTAGGAAATGGGAATTGGAAATTTGTCAGAGTTGTGTATTAACAAGGAGAGACAGTCAGATAAGAATGGGGCAGAGGCTGGGATTGTGGCTCAGTGGTAAAGCACTTGCCTCGCATGTGTGAGGCACTGGGTTTGATCCTCAGCACCACATAAAAATAAATAAAATAAAGATATTGTGTCCATCTACAACTAAAAAAATATTAAAAAAAAAAAAAAGAATGTGGCAGAGGTATAAGGCTTTGGTATCTAGGAAGCTTTGTTGGAAAAATACTAGAGGTTATCTCTGTGGTCAGTATAGTAAGGGGTAAGAAGGAGGCTAAGTAGGATGAGCATAAAAAAGAGGTCAGTGGCAAGATCCTACCAGAGTTTGGGCTGAACTGTGAGCACAAGCAAATGCAGTAAAGAAAGGTGGACACAAGGGGAGATGGCAGTGCGCTGCACAGGGAGGGTCCAGCACAGGCAAGTATCCAGAGGGAACAAATGAATCTGTAAGAATGTCACATACGTGGTAGCTGAAAGGAGGGACAAAGAAGATAGGGTGCATAATTCTCTAGGGCAAAATAAGGAACAGGAGAAATGGAGGAACAAAGTAAAAGGAATGATTTAAGGAAAGGAATAAGATATGGACTGACAGGTTATGATGGAATAAGAAGGAAGTGTTTATTAGCTGAATTAAGGACTGATGTATGAAATACAGAAGAGTTCATGGAGGGACAGTGAGGCAGGTCAGATCAAGGGTCTGAAAAAAGAGATCCAGAATGGAGAAACAGGTCAGATCTCAAATTAGGCCCAACTGGTCAACTTGAATGGGAAGGCTCAATGATAATGGATGGGGTATCTAATACGGTTTCAAGAACCTGGATAGAATGGGAATTAGTAGACTAGCTCTTGATGCCAGATACTTTTAATTAAAATTTTGGCTAAGAGCAAAATTTAAGGGCATTTTTATTAAGATAAATTCTCCTGAACAAGCAGTGCTAGCAACATTAATATACATCAGGATCAACCAACAAGGGTGTCCACCTGGTGAATGGTCTGTCTGTAGAGAAGTCTAATGGTATTTCTCAAGGAACCATATGAATCATGAAGGACATGTACCTCAGGAGAATAGTATATCTTTGGCTCTGATGAAATGATGGTCAAAATGGATGAGTGAGCTATAGAAGAGTATAATTAAGAAAGGAGAGAGGGCTTTAATGTAAATAAGGGGAGTGTTGTATGAATTAGAGCAGGCTTCTGGGTAGCCAGAGCAGTAGAAAAGCAAAGAAGCTATGGATTTAAGAGACCTAGAATGTTTTTGAGAAATGTGTCAGGTTTCAAAAGGGGTCTAACAAGTTAAAGGTTTGGCATTAAAGATTGCAGGGAGTGAGTGGTGTAGATAATGAAAGAAGCAAAAATCTGGTTCTGGAAGAGAAAGTAGACTAGTTCTTGGAATCATTTTTTAAAATTCTTTTTAGAATACATGACAGTAGAGTATATTTTGACATATTATAATACACAGAGTATAACTTATTCTAATGAGGATCCCATTCTTGTGGTTGTGCATGATGTGGAGCTTCACTGGTGGTATATTCATATATGAACATTGCAAAGTTCTGTCCAATTCATTCTACTGTCTTTCCTATTTAGTTCTTGAAGTCTTGATGGGAAAAATATTTTTTTAAAAAAGTATACACATTTAAAACCCTTAAGACAGTATTACAAATGATTACTTATGGGTACATAAATATTTATTAAAATTATAAAATTAGGATAAGCATCACATTCAGACAGTGAATTTCTCTTGGAAGGGAAAGTGGTAAATAATTTGGGGAGTGGAAGACAGGATGGCTTGATCATATGTGCAATATTTTATTTCTTTAAAAAAGATCTGAAGCAAATACCACCAAGTTAAGATACAAAGTGAGGCAGTGAGTATATGAATTTGGGGTGATGGAAAGTTTTAATTAAAGAATTTGGTTGATAAGAAAGGTTATGGGGGAAGATTAGGATGACTTTTGATAAAAAGACACTGACAGCAATGTAAAAGACATTGACTTGAGAGTGGGAGCTGGGTAGTTTATTTGCTAAGAGGATTATCTGTACTTGGTGAGACATGAATGGTACCATTAAGGGAGTGCACCTCAAAAGTACATGCCTAGAGAAGAATAATGTATCCATTACTATGATTATAGATATAAGAGTGCAAATAACTGAAAAAAAATAACACCTAGCAAGAACTATTCAAGTTTGCTCAGAGGTCAAAGTGTCATGTTAGAACTGGATGTAAGAGAAACTACTGAGACATGTATAGAGAGAAGAGAGAAAGATGGAAGCTGAAATGTAAGTCAGGAGAAGGGGATATAGGATTTAGGCTGGGGTGCAGAGCATGCATGTTTGCAAAATTGCAAAATGTTAGAATTGCTAGGGTATTGAGGAGGACCAGGACAAGAAACACTGAAAGACACCAGAATCAGAGTTCTAAAAGGGGTGTGTGTGAAACCAGATATCAACCAAGGGAGATGAGAGGAAGGCAAGAAAATGGCAAAATAAGAAATGAAGAATCTGGCTGCCCAGAAAGCCTTATTGGAGAAAAGATTTGAAGCAATTGGTGTAGAAATAGAATGAGAGGTTAGAGTGAGATTAATGTGGACCAGAGCAGGAATCTTAGCAAGGTCCAGACTGAATGGAGGGTGGAAACAGATTCAGTACAGAAATAGGAAGACAGAAGAAGGCTGAACATTGCTGAATGTACATATCCAAAAGAAAGACTATATCCACTGGAACGATCTAGCTGAAAAAAGGAATTTTGGAAATGTAAGGGTCTGTAGCAAAAGGAGAAGGAGAAAAAAAGAAAAGGAACAGAAGAGCAATGTTCAAGTTGTTTATAGATACAATGACATTATTTGAGCCATCACAGTTTGATGAGACAAGTGGTTTTTACTTCATACTTAGGCCAAAGGTCATGACAGAAGAAAAATAGAGGCTAGTCACTAAGCAAAGGGACACTATGAATTAGTAGTTTTTAAGAAGGTGGAATGACAAGAATATAGATTAGGCATGAATTAAAAAAACAGAGCTGTCAGTCTCAGAACTGTGTAGAATGGAGAAGATCAGGGGTCAGAAAAAGAGTTAAGAATTAGATGGGCTGGTGCTTGGTCTCCATGGGAAATTTCAGTGACTGAAGTGATTACTTGCTAGGAAATGTCAGAAATTAAGATAAAGCTAGAAGCAACCATTGTTGGAAGCCTTTGAAAACATTAGGATTAATCTTTTTTAAAGTAGACATTAGAGAGTGTTTTGGTATAACAAGTAAGTGCAACTGGTTGAGGATGGCTGGGATCATGATGAGGTCAGACTCAGAAGATCAATCTAGATTCACTGATGTATTAGAGTTTGTGGAGTCAAGAAGTCCAGAATGTTTAAGATAGGGCCGGGCAAATGGTCAGAGAGAGTGAAGTGTGAAGTTAAATTGACCAAGATGTTAAGGAATCATGCCAAGACTGGCTAACAGTGAGAGAAGCAACTGAGAAAACATATATTTTAAAAAGAGAGAGAAAAGAGGAAGGAAGAGATATTTGGGTGAAGAGGAAATATATGAATTAATTAGGTTTGGTTTGGAATCTGCAAGGTACCAAATGGCAAATATGACTGAGACCAGAAAAAAGAATGCAGGTATCACCAGCTCTCCAGTCACACAAATTAAATACTGCTTAACGTGAAAGGTTCTTATATATATAACACTATGTGCTTGGAAAATTTGGTACAGCGAGTTACCATTCTTATACTAACAAAAACGATTTGCTTGTATACAAGCCCGCTTGGAACAGTACATTTTTGCTGTGGCCATAGCTCTTCTATCAGTATGCTCACTTCCTATGTTGAAGGATTTTAAACATGTGCACTGTTTCTGTCATCTTCCCCAAAATATGGGTGAGACATCTTAAGCAACTCATCAATTGGTAAGTAAACATTTCCACATTTCTTCTTTATATATCTCATTTAAAAATACATTTTTGTTATTTATCTTGAAATTACATCATTGTTCCTTGCAGTGTTAAAGGAAAATGCAATTATGGTCTTTATTGTTGTATGGGATCATCTGTACCACACACAAACATGTCTGCTATTGAATGAAATATATGTAAGATAATGAGGCAGGTGCCCTTTAAAATGTTTTATGTTATAAGAAATTTGTGGAAGTTTTCATCAGTGTTTTAGTGATGGTTGGGAAGATATGTTGGGTTTTTACAAGAGAGATGGATTAGGGCTTTTTAAATTTTAAGAAAATGCAATATAAATGTTTATTACCAAAAATTGTTATTTAAGCACAAAGGATATTGAAACTTTCTTGTGCTCATATGGCAGTTAAGTCAGGAAGAGGATTGTGGAGTTTGGTTGTTTTTAAGGAAAGAGGGAAAACAAAGTGATAATAAGAGTAGGACATAGGAGACAGTGTCCAGGAAAATGCATTTATAAAAAAAAAAAAGTTTAATCAACAGAAAAGCCAGAGACAAGTTCAGTGAAGTGGATATAAAACAAGGAGAGTGGCAGGAATCTTATCAGAAACAAAGAGAGAATGAAAGCAACTCAGCACAGTATGTAAGAAGGCAGAGATACAGAAATGGATCAAGCAAAGAATGTAGAACAAAAAGAGGTACCTAACAGGAAGACAGTGAATGCACAGTGGTGATACAAGAGTATACAGGTGGTTAATAAAAATAGTTTTTCCCAGGCTGAATAGGGAAAACAGAAGAAAACCAGTGGATAAGCAAGCAGTGTAAAATTTGCTTTTAGATAAAGGTCATGTAAGGCTGACATATTCCCCAGATTTGGTACTGTAATTGTAACAAACAGAGTAAGAAAAAAATACAGGAGGAAACTAAATGAAATGAGTAATGTATGGACTTGATAACATTTCAGAGAAATTTGAGTAAAAACAGGACTGACAGTCACAATAAGGAAAACCAGAAACAATGAAGTCAGTAGAACAAGAGCATAAACCAAAACAATGGATATAGGCTTAAACAGGAACTAAAGTTACCCAAGGAAAAAAGAGTGAAGGTGAGAGACGCAAGTGAGAAGACAACTGTATGTATCAGAGTGGAATGTGAGAAAAAGGCTGGGATTAATGTAGACTGAGAAAAACAAGGGATAAAAATATCATTAATATACTCAAGGAAAGAAAAGACAGGGACAAAAAGAAACATGGATTAACGGGAAGAATGTAGATGATGACCATATTACAGTGCATTAAAAAGAATGTGTGATGGGGTTAGAGGAAGACACTCAGTGAAGTTGGTCCTACATGTGGGATCCAGCAACACTTGACAGTACACAATTTTAAAGACAGAAAATATTAGTACAAGATATCAGACTGTTAAAAGGGGATTAAGAGCATGAGTAGTCTTTGTATAGCTAAGCTTCTGGAAAGGTCGAGTTTACAATCTAGATCTCTAGAGGAATTATTTAAAGAGTCTGAGTGTGAAGTAGGAAAATAAGGTAGGGAGAACAAGGCACAAGCAAATATGGAAGAGATGGCTTCCATGAGAATTCTGGATTTTTATCAAAGTTTAGAAAATACTGACAATGTAGATATAAGAAGAAGATAAAGTTTAAAACACAGGTTAAAAGAAAAAAGGGTATTGTCTGACTCTCCTAAAACAATGAGTCTGAGGGAAAAAAAGATGAAAATGAAGGGGAGAAAACATCAATTATATAATGGAGGCTAGAGTTGAGGGTTGTGTGTGAAGGAAGGAACAGGGAAGGGAATGTGGTGGATCCCAGTGGAGGGTGCCGGGTCTATATCGGAGGGGGAAGCGCTGAGATCCTTGAGTGAGGACCTCCAATGGCCACCACTGGAAGGCTGGAGGTAGGAGATGGGAGAGTGAAGTCCAGAGAGTACAGGTGGCGTCCACACCAGTGATTCTTA